>OX388314.1:22536803-23736803 GCA_947579605.1 Athripsodes cinereus
TAACAATTTTCTTATTCGATTAACCAAAAGATCAATTAAAAGTACTAAATTATGATTAAAATGTATAAAAAAACAAGATGAATAGATTCAAATGAATTTATAAAATAATTATAAATTAATAAAACAAGATTAAAAATCAAATAAAAATAATTAATCATGATTAAATGTATTTAAAACAAATGATATATGATGAATAGATTCAAATGAATGAATAAAATCAAGTCAAAGTAATAAATCTTGATGAAAATGTTTTTAACACATAAATTAAGATGAATACATTTAGATGAATGAATATAGTAAGATGAAAATCAATTAAAAGTTAAAAAAAAAATGATAAGGTGTATTTAAAAGAAATAAATAAGATGAATACATTCAAGTGAATGAATAAACAGAATAAGTGAATAAAAAATTAATTAAACGTAATAGATTATGAATAAAACGTATATGTAAAGTAATGCAAAATTTATTTAATGGTTAAGGGTTTGAATATTTACCTGTTTTCTTGTTATTTTCACAGTCATACTACCTTCAATGAGATCCAATTTAGCAACTACAAAGTATTCAGCAAGAGCTTTCTGTACCAGAGGCCAACATTGTTTCAAATGTTTTTCATGATAACTAGGAAATAATGTGGCGAATGCACTTTCATCCAATAGTCTATTGGGTTTATCTTCGGGTTTAAACTTAGAATCACTCATTTCTAATGTGAGAAATAAAATTACCGTAAAATAATAACTTCAATAACAAATCGAGATTGTACTACGCTTATACACCGTATTTGACAGATATTCTTGAAGGATGTTTGACATTTCGATACATGTATACCAATATATCTATGGGTTCCATCTATTTTAGATCTATTTCTATGGGAACGGGTCTCGAAAATAATGAATCGTCATAACGAGTTACAGAGAAAGGGTAAGTCCCTTTTTCACGACATTCACTCGTGACCTTGTGAGCCGGGACTCCCGCGCCAGTACATCGGTCTGTGTTTAGCACTCGTTTCCATTAGGGGGTTGACGGTTGTTATTTTCCGTTAGCGTAATGATTATTTGTCATAAATTCATATTTTTATGTTTTTTTTCCAAATCTAAATTATATTAGGTATAAGTTGTTGCACTACTTTATAAGTAATTATATATGAATAAACGTTAATAAAAAAAATTCATAGAGTATTCTTTCGGCATGGAATGCATTATCGTATAGACCATTAAAGGTCACGTGGCCTTGTCTATGGATTTGCTTTTGCTACTAGCGTCTAAAGGTAGAAGAAGAGGGATGAAAAATACGCATGCGCAAAAATACTGAGTTTTGATTGGCTGCTGTTATAGTGTAAATACAAATTTGGAACCGCCAAACAAAAAAATCAAAAACCAGAGAAGATTGTTTTCTAATGAACAAAAAAATTATGAAAAAACACCAGTTCAATTAGTATATGTATTATTCTATGTTCATTACCTTCCATTAAAGAAACAGAACAAATAGCAGTTAGTACTTTAGTGTATTTATTATTCTATGGCAGTTAGCATGATATTAAATCACAAAAAGGATCATGTTGATGCCTGTCACTTGTTCTCTCTTCAATTTATTTGTTGTTTTTAATTTTCTACTTATATTTGTAGGTGTGTTGATGCTCCTGTTTGATCTTTTGAAACTGTTGTATTGTTTGTGGCCTGATCTGAGTGCATGTGTGAAAATAATTATTGCTAACTAAGATATCACTACACAAGATATACTTTCAGTATAATAATGTTTTATCTTACAATTTATTATCCTAAATGTATATGGTGTGTGCCTATTGATTTTTATTATTTTATTTCATTGACTATTGAAAGTTTTTTTATAATTTTAAGCGGAATGTTAAAATGTTGATAATTGCAGAGGGATTTTGATTTTATAATAATTTATTTATCTCATTAACACCCAACTATCAAGTTTAGATGTACATGTACATAAAGTTGGTCAGTTTTTTTGGAATGCTTATTGCAAGGAATTAATGTGATTTTGTATTATTTAGTTTTAAATGTATGATTTTATTGAATATTTTTGTGCAGTTTTGCAGATTTTCTGTCAACTTTATTGTTAGGCAATAGGCTCTCATGCCGTAAAATGTATTGAGTTTACAAGCTTACGGGTGAACATAGTGACTATAAACTGTTTTCAAAATTGCGAAAAGAATGTAAAAAATTAGCTAATGTATTTTATACAAGATATATATAATGAGTTACAATCCATTGGATTGGTCTGCAACGAGTTTGGTTTTTCTGCTCCATTCGTCTCTATTCTCAGCCAGTCTTTTCAGCTCTACGTATGAGCCACAGTTCATGTCCCTCTTTAGTTGGTCCATATATGCGTCTCTTGGTCGGCCTCTGCCATTTGTCCCCTCGGTCTTACCCTCCGCGATATATGAATAATATTGAGGATTCAATTAGTAGAAATACAAAAAACTTATTCAAATACTCCTATTCTTTGCGATCGGCATACTCCGGTGACTGTGCAATTTGCTGGAAGAACTGAAGACACCCCCGATGAAGTGGTGATACAATAATAGACTAAGATTAAATAAAAAGAATTACCTAGTTATGCGTTTCTGCAGAAGTAAACATCCTTTTTTTATAAATATAAAATAAATGATTCTCCGCTAGCATCAGTGAATGAAATAAATGATATTGTATAATTTTTACCAGCGACTTACGTTTTGTTAATCATGTGGACAGTATTTGTAAAAGGTCATTAAGAATGTTGGGTTTTGTGCTGAGAATCAGTAAGCCTTTTTCAAGTCTGTATACATTGAAAATTATAAATACTTTTTTGATTTGTAAAATAATCTTTACAAGATAGAGAGTAGGTTTCTGCGGTACATTAACTGCAGAATTGGTTTGCCTAGGGAGAACATTGATAATGATTATTTGTTGATGTCTCGAAATCTCACAGCGATAACGTAAGTTACTTATTCTCCATTACTCTCACCTAATATATACAACTAGTAGGGTTATTATTATAATTATGCTTACAGATATTAGTTTTGCTGTTTTAAATTTAACTACAGTTGTTAAAATCTAAATATATTATCTCTTTTAATCATCTATACTATACTATACCATACCCTCACGCCGTGTCCCAAGTGGGGTAGGCAGAGAGAACGGAACGCCAAACAGATCTATCTTTACACATTTCCTTCGCTTCCTCCACATTCATACAGTTCCTCATACACGCACGTCGGTTCCTCTTACTCAACACGCGGCCGTCCTTGAGAATTTGGTCCACGTGATCAAGCCACGTGGTTTAATCGTCTTTTAATCATCACCCCTGCTAACAGATAGACTATTGGAACAAAAGAATTAATATTTCTTTGTTGATCCTCTTTCTCTCACCCTGAGATTGAGCTAGCTGGCTGAAGGTTCTCGTCTGGGAGGAGGACCTGGTTTAAGGAAGAGGAGGGGTGTAACACAGAGGCAAAATTGACGATACCCGGCTTGACTGGAAAGGAGGTGAAGAGAGAGCAGCAACAGTATAAAAACTTAACATTTATGCTTATGGTGTTCTTTAGGAACACATAGAAATAAATCATATTAAAATTATAAATAATATTAAAATATAGGAACACATTGAAATAAATAATATTAAAATTATAAAGAAGGAGGGATGCTCATGGTTTGAATCCTGGAACTGATTCATCCCGTTCCCGTCAACACTGTAGTGTACCCCAGCTCTTTGAAAAGTTACTTGTCACTCAAAATCAGTAAAAATCTTAATTAGTTTTAGGCTTTTCGCACTCTGACATTTTACTTCAAACAGATTTGTCCACTTTCATTAGAAAGCCACTCAGATAACTTGCGACTTAATCATTTAAAAAAAAAGATATATCTGGGTTTTGTTTGTTATAAACCCAAATACAACCTTATACACCTTTCACAGTAAGCTCTTAAAAGCTAGTCGTGAAAGGGGAGTTTGCCGTTATCTGGTAACGAACCACGGTCCCCTTGTTCACGAGGCCGAGACTCTACCTCCAGGCTACCGACAAAGTCGTGATTTCATTGATTTCTTATGAAATCATGTTTTATAAAATACTATTATTATGTATGTTGGTATGTATTGAAGTTACTTGCTGAAGTAATTAGATAAACTATTATACATGTCGTCCTTTCCATGCCATAAAAATTACATTATGGATACCATGCCTCATAGCCGAATTGGTAATACAAAAAATTATAAATATGTTTAATGTAGATAATTCACACTAAATAATAATTGTAACTTAACCTCACCAAACATCACACAAAACGAAAACAGCATATCGATGGCTTATTTCTATAGGGAGACAAGTCGAAAAACATGATTTTACACAAATCGCATTTTAAGTTTTAGCCAAAACTTAATCTATGATATCTTCGCAAAATAAAAAGCTAACCTACTAATAACTTCGCAATTTATTTGTAAAAAGTGTTCTCATTATTACTAACATAATTTCAATTCATTTCGATAATTAAAAAAAATATAAAAATTAAAAATATGAAGGTATTCAGACTTAACTCCCCATAAAATCGTACGTCTTGGTAATTATATCAATTCTATAAGGAGACATCTCAAATGTGTCCGTATAGAAGTAGATTTTTGTCCTACTTTATACAGAGAAAATCGTATGTTTTTAGTTGTCTCCTGCTGTCAATTTGCACTTGAAATGTGATGGAGGAAAACCTTTAGATCAGAGGTTCCCAAACTTTTTTTCTCATAGACCACTTTCAAAAATTTTCTGGTAGTAATATTTCAAATATTTCATATTAGAAATATTTCAAAAACTCCTCGGTTTTCTTACAGAATATTTTCTAAGATTCTTTTTCTATAATGTAATGTTTGTAATAAGTTATTTTTAAGGTATAATTATAACTTTATAAAATTAAATAAATAAATAAAATTTGTACCGACTATTGTTGATGTCATTATCTGGTGCTTTTACCGAATATCCGATACTTTAACTATGGATTCGTGGACCCCCTCTTACGACTTGTGCACCCCCATTTTTTAGTCACGCCATCGTAGACCCCCGTCGAGTCTCCCGTGGACAACTGGGGGTCCACCTGGACCACTTTGGGAATCACTGCTTGAGATGATCAAGAAAACCACGCTGAAGAGGATACAATATTTAATTTAGTATTTTTTTATAAATAATGCTTATCATCCCAAGTAGATTCATTATTTTTGAGCAATGATGGCTTGTTGATTCACCAATTTACTATTCATTCTACTATAGATTAAACAAACTGAGAGAGACCTCTTTTGATTTCTCAGATCATTATAATTTTTTAGTTATTTAGTTAAGAGTTATATTCATACATACAGATTGATATACATACTTACTTTTATTTCATATTTTTTTACGAAACAATAATAATTACCTAAGAAATTGAAAGACGTTTTTTTCGTTTCTGTATAATCCAAAGTATAAAAAACGCTAGTTTCAATTTACCCAGTACAATAATATCAGTTACATACTACTTTCAAATAAATCTTTGAGTAAATCGATGATGAGGAGTGATTTTTCAGCGCCGTCTAATGAAACACCCATTTCAAGAGCGTACAACAAACATATCAAAACAATATGTACCTACATTAAAAAGTATACAAGTTTTTCGAAGTAGTTTATTTTGTCTTATCTCTTATAGGTACCTACTTACTTGAATACTTTCATGATATCTATATATATAAAAGAATGTCGCGTTAGTAAGCTCAGGAATGGCTGTACCAATTTGTATGATCTCTGAATTGTTGGATTCTTCTCCACCTTGAATAGCCGATAGGCTATTAAATATCTTACAAATTCACGGGAAGAAAAGTTACGAAGATAATTTTTTACTCCATACATTTTTAATTTCAATTAGAATTCAATTGAAATTTAAAAATGTAATAGGGAGAATTATACAAAATTAACGATGATGTTTTTTTAAAGATTGGCCTATTTATAGAATATTTTTTGTATAAATTTTCAAATTCAAACATCGATTCTGAAATTTCAATTTTGAAAAATTCATGGATAAGAATTTTTATAAATATGAAATGAATAGGTACAATACCTAATTCCTAAAAAATAAATTAGTTCGTACATATATTACATACAGCAGATAATTTGTATACAAATCTGAGTTAAGTATAATTGATCAACAAAAATGAATTTTATTTTTTACACTATACGATGACACACTTGAACAATTACGGGAGTTTGTAAAGAGATTAAAAATATTAATCATTTATTGATTCTTAGACGGTACGAAGTTCGCTGGGTTAGCTAGTTGCATGATAAATTACAGATTTATTAGGATACATCTTAGATGTCTCCCTATAGAACTAACATATATCACAAATCAGTACTAATTTATCAATTCTATAAGGAGACATTAGACTTGTTACCCTATAGAACTGATTTTTTGTAAAATTTCTATTATTTCCATATGGAGACAAAGTATTTCAGCTTTCAGTAAAAGCATATTTGACTTGTTTCTCTATTGATATATGTGCAGACCATCTTTAAGAAATTATTTGCATCATTAACTCAATTTTGATATTTTTTGACTTGTCTCCCTATAGAAATAAGCCATCGATATGTGACAGCCTGACAGCTGTCAACTTAATCATAGAGTATTTCGCGTATTTTCATCCCTCTTCTTCTACCTTTAGACGCTAGTGCTTTTGCTTGGGGGGCAAGCAATCAGATTGCGCAAATCATCCTTGTAGGATGTTATGCCATAAGAGAAAAAAAAGAAAGTCAGACGACAAAATAATAACAAAATCGACACTGACAGTTTTTTTGATTATTAGGTATCTATTCTTTAGGCGTCCCACCTAATATTACACCGTAAACACTGTGAATGTGTTGTGTTGGGATGCCTGATGCCCCTCAATGATTTTTCTGTGACGTCATCCTTTAATGTCTATTTTACCTACATTGATTTCTATAGAAAAAAAAAATGTTTCGCTTAAGGAGTGAGTGTTTCGCATAATGAGTAAGACTATGGAAAGAATTAAACTCCTTAGGAGAGGTTTCACTGTAGTAGAATAAAATATTAGTTTTATTTATTTACTAGTAAGTAGTTTGTTTAGGTATGCAATTCAATCATATTCCTAGCATAATTATGTAACATACAGAAGTAGGTTGTAAAAAAACACAATGATTAGTTTGACAAACATATTTTTATTTATTTTATAATATATTATTTCACACAATATTGAACAACAATATAAAACCGCAGAATAAAAAAATTGTGAAGAAGTACAAAAATTAATACACATTGTTTGATGAAAAAAGTTTGAAATGAAGACTTAAGTATGAAAAAATACAGAAGATGTTCATACATATTAAAAATTGCTTGTAGGCTTTAAAAATTAAATGCAGATCTGAAAAAAAAAATAATTAACTGTTGTGACTAATGTGTTTTTTTTTATCAAGACTATCATTGTAAGGAAATTATGTATTTCTTGTTTCATATAACATTAATTTTATTTGTTAAAAATCAAAGAATTCATTGACAAATAATAACCTATATGAATAAATTAAATAGAAAAACTTAAATATAGTGACAAATTAATACTGAGAATTAAACGTTAGAAGCTACTGCTCGTACAATGAAAAGCAGAGATGTTAAACTATTCACCTATTGTAGATGATATTGATTTAAAAGAATATAAAATGATTTTGTTGTGAAAGGTAAAAGCTCAATTTTGAATACTAATCAGTCATGAAATGAAAGCTTAACAAGAATTTGGTGGTTTTATATTTTTTACATCTATTACATATAATAAATCTATTAGGTTTATATAAGTATTATATTAGTATTTAAAGTACCTAATCATAATTATATTTTATTAACTTTTTTTATATAAGCTTTATTATTAAACAATAATAATCCACTTATTTTAGTTTAAGTATTTTTTTCATGTTTTATACACTTCAACAATTTAGTGAATACTTTATATCATTAAATAATGCTTTTTGTAAATATTTTATCAATGTACAATTTTTGCTATAAGCATTGTGCATTTTTATTATAGTTCTTTGTAAAAACAAAACTGTACATGGGATTTTCAGAAAGTCTATGCGAGTTTGTCCTTTAAGGCCTCCCCAATGAGGACAATTTTGGTTTGAATGTGCGGATAAGTAGGAGTTAATGACTCCTGAGATATCTGGGTGTGAGGTGGGTCTCCCTTCAATTTTCCACTCATAGATCTGAATATTATAATAATTCACTTGATTAAGGGTGCTGTGCCATGAAATAATACAAGAATCTGAATATAATCGATACAGCAGTTTCAAAAAATAAAACATTATTCGTGCATCAAAATTGTTTTTATGTTATTATGAAAATGAACGCGCCGACAAATCTTGTAATGGATTTGGCGCGACTTTATAATTGTATTTAATGTTGTATTATGTGATATAAATAAATAAATAATAATAATAAAAAAAATCTGGATACAGATATTAAAAAAATAAATTTGCTGTAATAAAAAAAATCATTTTGATCGGATGGTAATTTATCGATATTCAGTATTCACTATTTTGTCAAGAGTTTGTAAAGTAAATAAGATATCATTTTGCTTTTCAGATAATAATAGTTACTAAAATGTTAAATTAATAACAGTTTAATATACATTTTGATTATAATTTTTATCACAATATATTGCAATGATAACTTGTTGAATTGACAGAAGTAGCACGATGATAAAGTATAGAAAATATAATATAAACATTCATATACAATGTGTTAGATAAAATGATAGCTACACGTTTTATTAGTAAGGATAAAGGTGAGAATATGCAATCCCTGGAATTTTAACGCATAAAGCTTTTAGAGCATGGGTGGCCAACCTTTTCAGCAGTCGGGCTAAATTTCAGAATGAGATTTCCTACCGGCCCGCACAGCAATATACTCCATGTATGGAACATTTGATAATTGTACTTCACCTTAAAATTTCTACCCCCCCTCCCGTCGCCAAATTTTCAAAATGGTAAAAAAAATTGAAATATTTCAAAACTCCTCTGTTTTCTTTAAGAATATTTTCTCAAAATACCTGTTTCAAAAAAGTAACGGGTAATTACTTACTTACACCATCACGGCATATCCCACAAGTGGGGTAGCCAGCAGAACAGCTGCATGTAATTAACATGCAGGCCGTCTTCTCTGTGGAAATAAAGAATTAAGACATTCAAGATGGGTGGCAAATCTCATTGCTGAATTTGAGATGTTATATATCTTTATTCTTTCAAACACCTGCCTATTATTAAAAAAAGTGTGCATATTATTCACGGGCCGCGGGTTGGCCACCCTTGATTTAGAGTTTATGAAATTTACTGTTATGTATTTTTCAGTAATTTTCAGATGTCTTAAATGGTTCTTGACATTCCTATTTTAGTCGTCCAACAATAAACATGTATTGATTTATCATGTGTTTAAGAAAAGCTTATTATATAATTTAATTTCTTAATTAATTTAAAAGAATACATTGCTACTTTAAAATTAATGTTTTTTTAAAACTATATTTCATGAACAGTATTTATATTTTAGGTGTAATAGAGATTTAATTGTATTTCAATAAAATACAATTTACAATTATTTTACGAAGGACAGATAGATTACAATGTTTTTTGAAAAAGTATATATGTTTCCCTGTAGCATGACGCAATAAGTTTGTGCATGTGTTCATTTTCATGTTCATAAGACATTATTTATAAAGATATAACAAAAATAATAGCATGTAAATATGTAAAATACAAACTTTTACAGTTTTAAAAATTTAAGCTCCTCCTTGGGACATAGGTTGTATATTATTGTACGAAATAAAAATGTATATAAATGTAATTTAACATGTTTAAATAGAATTAAGTATATAAAATGTGTACATCTTTCAAAAACAAATATAATGATAAGCAATATGTCAATGATAAGTAATTTATTTTTTGAATATGTTATAGAAAAATATTGTGTAGGTATGTGTAAACATTTATCAATATTTTCTCATTACATCTTGTGCTTTGTAAACTTTATATTTAAATAAAATCTTGATATGTCAGGATTTATAAATTCAGAGCATTTTGTAAAGGGATATAAAAAGATGTGTTTAAAAATAATATAAAAATAGCGAATTATAAAAAGCATTCAATATATTTTTTATCAAGAGTTATCTATTACAAATGTGAAAATAGATTATGAGAATATTTTTTAAATAACGCTTTCCCGAGCCATTGTGGTCCAAGCTTCTCATCATTTAACATCATATTGCGCTCCAAAATAAATATGTACTTAAAAATTTCATTACCTACTTATTTATTAGTTACCCAAAAATATTGAAATTTTCAAAATATATTTAAAAAATCATCCAGAATATAATGTGTTTTTCAAGAAAAAAATATTGCCGTAAATATTTGTGTATATTTCATTTATATATACTTTTTATACATAAAAAAATATTTAAAGAAAGTTAATAAAAAATGTAAGAAAAAACATAGGATTATAATTTGGAGTGGCGATATTATGACTACAAAGTATTATAAAAAATAATCCATCAAGGTTTTTTGTGAAAGTTTCATGTAATTGGGTTAGTTGGAAGAAATCGCATCTCCGTGATAAACTCGCCCTCTGCATTAATTTTTAAAGAATAAATAAAAAATAACAATTTTAACATATTTTTAGCATTTAAAGCAAAATTCAAGATTCAAAATAACTATAAATTCAATAAAGTGTGTTCGTGCCACACACTGATACGGTTTGCAATTGTTTGAGACCATAAGAACAAGATGCTTCATATATAAAAATGTGACTACATGTCAAAAACATGTAAAAGACACGATGAAATGGTAAATTGTTCAAAATAAAATATGTAGATGATAATATAAGAGTTGGATGAAAAACAGCCACCTCTAAGACGAAATAATTATAGTGAATCAATATTAACTACTTTAAAATTAAGAAATATTGTTACTTAGAGTGAATGAAATGATACACAGCATACAAAATTTAGACTTGAGTTTAGGGATCTGGTGAATATTATTATCACGGATGTATTTAAATCAGACTGACTCATAAACATCAAAAAATCTTTCTGCTTGCTACGAGAGTTAACACAATGTGTTACATTATGCAAATGAAATGTCTGTTGGATCATTTTCTCATAGAATGATAATAAAATATTTATTTAATTAATTTTGCAATAAATCTACCCATTTGGAATGGAATTGATTAAACACTTTTTTGAATCACAATAACTTACCATAAAAAATGTTTTGGGTGTTTTTTTTTAATGGTTTTCTTGAGGGAATTTGAAGAAGTGTTTTGAAAATTTGAGAATACTGCATTATTAGCAACTTCAACATCGAATCTTATACCGACATATTATTATATAAATATATTTGATAATAATCTGACATAATTACACAACAAATATATCATAATTATCTCTTCTTTTTATTAAACCTAATTAGGATTGCATAGATAATAAGTATAATATATTCATATTAATATTTATCATAAATAATAATTTACAATATTAATTGTCAATTTACAACAAATGTTTTGCTTTGATACTGCAAGTTTTAGTTTGTGAATCAATTCTAATATTTACTTTTTCTTGACTGAATTGACAATGTCAATTAACTGTAATGCAAATAGAATCGCGTTAATTTTTAGAATAGTTGAAACAAGCAGTATTAAAACATAGCACTGTTTTTTTTAACAAATTTGTATCAATATCTGTAGAAAATAAAATACTGATGCATATACAGTAATATCCAATACGGTATGAGTAGGTAAAGACAATCAATCTATCATTCACTCAGTTCTATAGGCCAACAACTCAAATTCTTTGTAAATCAAATTTTTAATAATGATTCTAAGGATCAGATATATATATATTTTATATTAGAAGCACATATTTGTGTCGATTTTTGTCTACCGTGATAGTGCTTTGAAACATTGATATGCTTCATGTAGGAATATTAGAGTATCGAGTCATTGTAATGACGGCGTACAACGGTGGCGTACAGACAGCTGGATGCGAACATCAATCATCAAGCAACAATATTAAATCTTTCGACAACAATTCGGAGCATTCTCTGAAGAAATATTCAAATGAATGCCTACGTTATATCTCATGGATGGGTAACAAAGGCATTCATTAGATTATTTCTTCGGAGAATGCTCCGAATTGTCGTCGAAAGATTTAAGATTTTTGGTTGATGATTGTTGATTAACGTTTGTATCCAGTTGTCTGTACGCCGCAAAACGGAATGTTTTATGGGCGATTGACATTTTGAGCACTTTCCGGGGTGATATTAACCATTTTACATGTATAAAATTATTACAAAGAGTAGGAGAAAAATGTATGAAGGTTCATTCAAAAGAAAAATTCATGACTCAAGGTATAGTCAGACATAATCCATAAACTTACTCTAATAAAGATCTTATAAAATTTCAAATATTCATAAAAGCCAAACATTTAATCAGTATGAGATTTAGTACCATAGACTAAAAAAACAAAATTTATGTGTTGCTATGGTTAAGAAACAGGCCTCTTCTGTTTTGGAAATGTTACCACATGCTATGTTCATAATTGATGTTGTTTTATTTTGAAGTGTATAGTTAATTAAATTTTCCTCAAAAGTTTCCATTTAATTCATATACTTATCTAAAGAGTTCGTCGGTAGCCTGGAGGTAGAGTCTCGGCCTCGTGAACAAGGGGTCTGTGGTTCGATACCAGGTGCCAGCAAACTCCCCTTTCACGACACAAGCTTTTAGTAGCTTACTGTGAAAGGTGTATAATTTTGTTTTTGAGTTTATAACATAAACCCAGATATATCTTTTAATTAAAAAAAATATATATATTTTGTGTATTTGGTATGGAGGAATAAACATATGCGCATAGATAGTAAGGTACGCATTTACAAAACCTGCGTGAGGCCGATAATGACATATGGCGTCGAAACGCGAGCATATACTAACAGAACAAAAAATCTCTTTCGAACTTCTGAAATGAAGACTCTACGTGCAATCGCGGGAAAAACGCTCAGAGACAGAGTCAGAAACACCGAAATAAGAAAAATCTGCGAAACTGAAGATATCGTTCGGTGGAGCAGAAAGAGAAGACGGTTCTGGAGGGACCATGTGGACCGCATGAGTAGCGAAAGATTGGCCCACATTGCCGCGAACGAGACTCCACTAGGACGAAGATTGCCTGGAAGGCCACCTAAAAGATGGAAGGATAGTTGGTCTTCAGCGTCGCAAGAGGAAACAAATTCCGGGCAAATAGGTCAATGACCTGCTGCAAGCAGAAGAAGAAGAAGATATTTTGTACCCATTGAATATTACACCAGCATTTATTTGCTACAGTTTTAATACTTCTTAAAACAAATAAGAGCTTTCTTTTTTTTACTAAACATGGCAAAGTAGGAATACAAAAGCTACAGTTTTTTTCATTTAATATTGTCTCGAAGCAGAACACAAATTAATTTAATTAATATTAAACACTATAGTAAATATATATTATATAATTTATAGTAACATTTATACACACAATCAACATCTACATACCATTTATATAGTTTTATATATATATTTAATTTTACAACTGATTAACGCTATTAACACATTTAATTTGATATTATTATATATATCTTATAGAGCAAAACAACTCCTGCAGAAAATTAGAAAGCTAATGTGGATGAAATTCATTTTCCATATAAAATAAATTTTCTGCAAAATTTTAAGATTTCTTTCATAATTACAGACATAAAAAAATAAATAGTTTCACAATTTGTGATTGAAATTTATTGACATTTCACAAAATATGTTTAGATTACTGTGTGATAATTTTCACAGAAAAATGACAAAATATTCATAGGCCAACGGCTGGAAAAATTTCAAAATCAAGGTTCATGGTTTAAAATATCATTCTTTCTATTCAATGAATTAATATTTAGGTACAGTATATTTTTTCTGAGAACTTTCCTCACAGATTTGCCGAGTCTTTGATGTAATCTGACTGCTGAGATGGTGAGAATTTTAAATTGATTTTTCGACATGAATCATGTGCGTTTGTAGATTTTTATGATTGTGGGTTTATATAAATATTCGCTAAGAAAGAATATAATACTGATGATATTTGAGACTGATTAAGAACACCAACACTGATGAAAACAACAAATCGTACATTGTATAGATATGTTCATTCAAGATCTAATGTTTTTTTTTTCATATAACTGTGTCCACACTGCTTGGCAAAAGCAGTGAATGAATGATTCTATCTTTCTTTTATTTTCTTTGTTTATACCTACACAAAAAAAGAGAAAGAAAATAATTTCAATTCCTTCTCTTTTCTTTCCTTTATCTGTATGTTCAAAGCGCACAAATCAATGTGTAAAGGAAAACAAATATATATATCATTACTCAGAATTTTCTGTTTGTAGCTAGCAAATATTTTAATGTACCTATATTCATTATCATTATATTTTTAAACCAATATTTATATTTGTTTTGGTTAGCTGGAAGATATTGCCTCCAGGCAATAAGCTCGCCAATTGCTCATGATTTTTTTTCTGATCAATAAAGTGTTCTTATTATTATTATTATTATATAAATACAAGAATAAATACACATACAAAATTAATGTACAAAGTATGTATAAAATTAATGTAAACTATTAGGTAGTAATTAAATATCTTAGATACTTGTAGAAAACTTAATATAAATGAAATGAATATAGATGAAAACTCCAGAGATACTAAAAATAAATAATTGGGTAGTTCAATACAAAAATTATTCAATTTGGGCAGAATGCTGTTTAAATCAAATATAAAAACATTTGAATGTTTCTAGATTTAAAAAAACAAATCACACATATGACTTTAAAGAATAGAACAGATTAAAACTAGGCGTGAAGAAGTTTACCAATTCAATAAATCCCAAAAAGGGATATATATTTTTAGAACAATTTATTCACATTTTAGAAACGATTGAAGTTCTACTAAAACAAGTGTAGATATAATATAGTAATACATCTTAGGTATACATTCTAATTGTCATTTTTAACATGTAAAAGTGTAAATGTACAGATGAAAGGCAAGGGTGTGGTCGTATAGAAGAAATATATTAAAATTAGTTGTTAGAAGATTGTCTCTGGATTCTCGACTTGGCATTTTGTCTATGACAGCTATCTCTCTCATTTCTGCCAATTTTTATTCTCTTCATCTCCTTACTGAGTGAATCTCATTTTTTGTTTCTTTATAAAGTCGATAGCCTGTTTGTCCATGTGTCTAGATTCCAGTATTTGTAAAATCGGATGCTCTGAAAGTAAAGAAACAATAAAGTCAATGATATATTTTTATGTTAAATAGTATTATTACTACTATTACTATACCATCACAGCATAACATCTCCCGAGAGGGGTAGCAAGCAGAGCAGCTGTATGCACTAAAAATGCAAGCTTGTTTCTATGCCAACAAATTAAGACATTCAGTGTGGGTGGCAAACATCATCACTGAATTTAAGATGTAAAATGTGTTTATTTTTTCAAACACCCACCTATTAAAATGTTAATGATGAATGTTAAAGAGTGTTTATTAAGTATCATATTTTTTACGAATACTTTTTCCACATACTTTCAATATCTTACTGGAAGTATTGGCGATTTTAAATTATGCCATATTAAACTGAAGATATTTGTCTTACGTTTGTCATATTGTTGCATCAGTGGCAGATCTACTTGTTTCAGTCCGTGGAAATTGTCCACATTTGAGCTGCTGTCTGCCACTCCAGGAATATTGGAGAGAGGTAAGAAGGCTTCTCCAGCAAAGTCATTGGCTGTGATCACATCATGATCCATAACTGTGAAAGCAATCATTGATCCATCTGACATGCATTGCTCCAAAGTCACAGAGAATTCAAAGCATTCGTCGAATATTGGATTTAATGTTTTCTGTGGAAAATAATTTATAACATATTAGTTGTATATCCTCAGTGGATTCAGGAAACCTATGTGCATTTATCAAGATTTTATAGGAGACCAAAAAAAAACTGTTTTGCCGTTTGATATTTTCTATGTGTAAGAATTTTCTAAAAAATTCAATGGTACATTACCACTAATTAGTACTAATAGTATATCAAATTTCTAGACAAGACTTGAAAAATTTCACATTGTTGGTATAAACTGGCTGCAAAGAGATTGGAATAGGATAATGTGGAAAGAAATGGAGGAGGCTTTCTTCTACAGGCATGGGCTGAAGAGATGAAGATATTTTACCTTATGTACATTAGTTTGTTGCTCAGTACAGTGGGAGAAAACTCTTCTTGGTAGTAGTTCCACAATCACAAATGGATCACTAAATCCATTGGGATCTAGCGGAAGAACATCACGCGCTGATAGAACTTCTACACATAACGAGTCGTGGTTGAAGTAAGCTCTAGAAACAAGTTAAAAATATGATATGTTTGGGAAATATTAAATGACTGGCTTCAAACTTAGATTCTTCGAGAAAATTATCATCAAACTATTGATTCCGCAAAATGATAACATCATGGTAGAACATGGAGAGTAAAATTTTCACTCTTCACACAAATTAGGTAACTACATTTTTTTAAAATTTTTTGGCTATCCACCCGTTGTCGAGTGATTTGAGAGGTAACTAGATATTTTAAAACAGTAGGTAATAATTTTGTTGACAAATAAGATAAAAAAATTTCAAGAACATACGAGGGCGTTAAAGTTTTCTCTTTTTGCCTAATAAAGGAGTTTATAGCTGACACAACTATTTACTTTATTATTGTTTATTTACCTGACTGAAAGTACTCCAAATGGTGTTTGAGCTGTGTTTAATTGATCTTGGAGTCTGTAGGCGTAAAATAGATCTATCAGTCGTTCTGTTGAAGTCTTGTGATACTGAAGTCTCTGTTCAACTCTGCAGTAAGCGTCTGAATGGAGCTCTCCAATCTCCAGTCCTAGAAAATATTTTTATCAATATTAAAAGTTAATGAGGTAACTTTTCAAGTGATATTTATTTGGGATTCCCATCATTTGATTTTGATTTCTGCCACTCTGGCGCTAGTGTTTATGTATGCCATAGATTTGAGTTTTCATGACAGATGTGGATAGGCGAGGATTTGCAAGCCTTCTTACTTGGGGGAAAAACCCTTTGAACTTTTATCTCAAGAGTTGCAATTAAAGTTACCTACTTAATTCGTCATTATTGATTACTTTATATTGAATATTTTAGATGACAAGTACATATTACAAAAATAAACAAACTTTACAAAAAAAGTGTTTCTAGCTATAGGTCAAAATGAAAGTAGTTGAAGATCATGAAATTTTTAATTCTTTCTACTAATCGTAAATATTGTTTCTGATTTTACCTTTTCCTTCAGCATGGAAGAAGTCAGTGAGAATATCTAAAGCTTCTTGCAGTCTATCGTGGAATATAGGAGGTCTGTCTTGTGCTGGAGCATCTACTTGCGCAGCCAACCCTCTCAATGATCCTTCCCATACTCCTCCTAGAACTTTACTGAAGTTTCGGGGAAGAAGCATTGCGTTTAGTGTTGCGAGGTGGACATCCAGATATTCCAGTAGAGGAGTTATAGCCTGGAACAAACAACAAAGACATTCCTAGATTAATGTCCATAATTAAGCATCTCTATCTATCAATGCAGGTACTTCACCACAGATTTTTTTACAAGCGAGGTTACCAGGACAATAACTGGTTATCAAGATGTGAGGTAACTGAGGAATGAAGGATTAACTGCATCGATTGAAGTAAAGTAGGTGTAATAATTACCTGTGATGTGGGAAGAGAGTCAGGAGACCATGCAAGGTGGAATATTGACTTCCTCAATGGAGCTTCCATCTGAGGAGCAACTCTGGACAGCACTTGTGATGCTCTGGACTCCAGAGCTTGCAGAGCTGTGTCCAAAACTCTGGCACGATCACATTCTCCAATTTGGTCCGGTCTGGAAACATTTTGGTGTCTAATTAAAATTAGTGGATTCTCAACTCAAATACCTTCTTAAAATTATAAGAGTCTAAATTTATCACCTTTGTTTCAAATAGGTATAATGTTAAAAAAAATTCAAATGTCTAATTAAAATAGCCAAGATTTTAAAATCATTCGTTTTGAAAAAGGACAATACTAATGAAACTTACTTAATATCTTCTCCAAACTCAGCCAGAGACCTTCTTACATATTCTAAATTATTCACAGCTACACACATTTCATCTGTTGTTTTGTATGGTCCTGAAAAGAAAAAAAAATCATTTATGGCAAAAATAAAAAAAATACAAATTTTTCTCGGATTAAGGGTTGAGAACGTTGTATTAATAGGGATACACTGTTCAGTTATTACAAAGTAAATATAATCCAATTTTGATTGGAGGGTAAGCCTAGTATTAAATTTAGTGATTTCTTACCCATACAGTCATAATATCCACTATCTGCAAGTCTCTGATGTGCCAAGTCTGCATAGTGCATTGCTGCAGAGCACAAGGAATCCAAGAGTTGGAAGGCATGAGTTGGATTGGGCCAAGTTAAAAGTCGCCAGAATTCGCGAGCTTGATAAAAACTGGAATAAAGACAGGATATTGAATCAATATAAATAATACCTAAAATGTAGGTAATTATCTAAGTAATTTGTTAAGTCTCGCTTTCTTTTTTGAAAGTGGTTGATCAAGAAAAGTCGAGTGATGATTATTGAAAATAAAATATATGGGAAAAAGAAAATGCGCATGCATAAATTTCTATAACCAGTATTAAATGAATTAGGGAATCCCCTATCACTCAAACTGAAGTCAAAAATAAAAACTGTAGATGTGGTTGTTTGAAACGTGAAAACTATTTAAAAACTATAATACTCAAACATTTAGTTGCTGTCAACTCAATTATTGAAGGATATAATGCTTTAGATCTCGATCTTATTAGTTTGTATAAAATCATATTATTTTATTTAATCTTGTTCACAGGATTGCTCTGGATTACAAATTAATTTAGCGAAAATTTGACGTCTGGTGTGATTGTATTTTATGTAACTTAACTATGCCTTGGTATTGTTTTGAAAACTGTCATTGTTTTTATTTATTGTTGGCTGCAAATCTAAGTTTGGTGCATTAGGTACCTACTCTTTGAAGTTTCTTAATTAAGTCTTCAGAAAACACAAAACAATTCGAAATAATCTGCATCAGGTGCTTTTAATAAACTTAGACCAACTTACGTTGCAAAATACAATATTCTTCTTCTTCAGTCTCGAAATTACTAAAATTTAAGCTTTATAGGAAGTAGCTAAAGCTTAAACTAACAACAAGTATAATATTTACATAGTAAGTAAAAGGAAGTTGGCATTTCTGAAAGATTAGTTATGGTAGGTATTATTATAATATTCTTGTTTCATCCAATGCCGCGTAGGCAGGGTGATCAAATTTAGATTGAAAAGATTCTGCTAAATGCGTGATGAACAGATTGTTGCTAAAACCTGCTACTCCCATTTGGAAAAATATGCGGATATAAATATAAATAATGTCTTTGTTTATGTTTTTCGGCATTAACAATACAACAATTTCTAGACATATTGATATGATTATGTATTAATTGTTATATTTTGTGAGCTTTTTTAGATAAACGCTCGTTAAAGGTGGACGCTCCACCGAAACCGCGGTAGCAAAAAAAGCTCACAAAATAACAATTAATACATAGTCATCTAAAATCATATCAATATAAATAACGTCTCTTACTGGATCATCTCAAGATTGATATTGATCCAGTAAGCCGAAATATATATATCTTTACATACATAAAAAACAATCATTAAAAAATATTTATCTAATTAAGGATTGGTACCTGATGAGTTCGAGTGACAGAATTTGAGTGAATTTTGTAGAATTTGTACTACTTTAACACAATAGAGAAAAATAAATAAAACTATTGTTTCAATGTTCAACATGATACAACAAAATGGATCAGATATATATTTTTCGTGATTGTAAGTCAGTTTTAAATTCAGAATCCTGCTAAAAACTTGTTACACAAAAAATATGAGAAATTTCACAAAATACTCCAAAATCCTGCTGAATCTGATCATCCTGCTGTAGTGGAAGTAAGACACGAAGGATAATCTAGGATTAAGTATATAAATTCCCTACACAGTGTTCCCGAATACTCCATTCGCTTCCACTACAGAAAGACAATGTTGTAATACAAACAGAGTTATTACAAAGATTATTTTAAGAACCTACTAAAAATATAATATTACAATATTTCATGAATAAAAATAAAGGAGCAAAATCTTCTCTTTAATATTTCTAACACGTTTTTTATGAAACAAGAGATAGATCGCCGATATTATTACTTTACCTAGTATAAAGATAAATAAAATGAATAAAAATGCTATAAAAGCTTTAGTAATTCTGATCGCGATTTAATTAGTCCACGTGATATTTTTGTAAGTTAGTTTTTTTGTACCTATGTGAAAAATTGCATTTTCCAAGTTTCAAAAACCTCTATTATTTTTGACGAAAACCAGGAAGAAACAAGAGATAGTCGAAGAGGAGAGTTTTTTAGACAGAGAGTATTTTAGAACATGGAGTTTTTTAATTCACATCAATAAATAAAATATCTCGATCAACTTTGTTTTTAATGTTGCGATAAGTTTTTATTTTTAGTTTTAGACCTTCCAAATGGGACTTTCTTTCTCAGTTTCAAGTACATCTATTCTAGATGATAAATTGATTACAAGTGATAAACACGGTAAAAAATTTAAACATTTAAATTACTCACCAAGCAGCGGTGTCCACAGAAGATGTGCTGTGTTTTACAATAAATTCTCCTTCGCAAATTCGATCTGTGAATTGAAAATAAAAAAGCGTCAACAAATAGTTCATCAGTTACAAATAATGTGCTACGATATGGATGAACAAATTTAATAGTAATATTTACCAAGTGCCATTGCTGCTCTAACCCTGTTGAGTGCCTTTGCTCTAGTGACTGCTAACCATCTCTCTACAGCAGGAGTGAACCATTCATGACAGGCATTCAGTGCCAACTGTTGCTGTCCAGGCCCTGGAAGGTGTTGCGCCAAAGCTCTTACTTCTTGGATACCAAGGTACAGTTCAAAGGGTAAGGTGTGTGCTGGTTCTCTTGCTCCTTCGGCGGCACTCCATTGTGGTGGAGGCGGAGGCTCGAAGCCATTTAGGCAACGGCAGACATCATCAGCCAACTGGGGAGAAGCATAATCAAAGTTTTATATTTTTCTTTATCTCGTGAACTTGCAAAACATACATTTTTGTGAATACTTACAGTGCTTTTTATATAAGAGATTTATCAACAAAAAACTCTTTTGTATTTTTGTAACGAGTGTTGGTGTGTAAGTAGTTGATAAATGTATTAAGTAAGTCTTAAGATCATGGAGTTCTAAATAAATGTATTAAGTAAGTTGTGGCAGTTTTATATATTTTCCTCAGTCGGTAGAGCTTGAATTGGAAATCCAATGAGACCCCATTCATTACATACTAATCTCGAAGGCGTGGGTTATTTCCACCTCTAATTTGATAATTACCATTACTGAATATGATTCTAAAATTATTTGTGATATTTTCATTGTTTAGTTAATGTTACGCGGTCTCATTGAATACTCCACATTCATCATGGGAGTATTGATTTAATTCAAAGAAAGTTTCAAATAAAAATCTTTAATCCACTTCCACTATACACTGATAGTAGACAGCTGGTTTTCACAACTTTGTTAACAAAATTCTTAACTAAATTACTACATGATTATCAACTTTTAGGTACATCCTTCGTCACAATTATAACTAATTACACTTTGACTTGACCTTCATGTATAACTATGTATATACATGCTGAACCTTACATACTAATAGTAAAATGAAAATGTGACCTGTTGATTTCCTGATGACTTTAATTAAATATGAAATTCGGTTGGCTGTATAGACGATCTGCAAAATTAGACATCACACTGTTCCCGCCTGTGTGGTTAGCATCCATTAATCTTGTAGATTAATCTTCCCAGATTCATCTGCTTATGGTGATATCATTCTATTTTAGCTTGGGCACGTGGTATCATTCATATCAATGAATATTAAAGCCTCCTGAACTCTAACCCCTGGATATTTACCGCTTCTTCATTTTTAGCGGTATAATATTTAGACCCTCGCTCGCCGCAAATAATTTTGTTCACAATATTAATTTACATTCGTTCTAAAAGTGCTCGCAATTATGCGACACGACTTGGTAATATTCGATTTTTAAAATGTAACACTCCACATGGGAGATTAAAATTTATTACATAGGTACCATGACCTACTAATGATTACTTCTTCGCGGTCAGACGTATCAAGAGACTTCTTCCTGGGTTACTCCCAAAAAAATAGCTAATTATCCGCTATCTCTCTCATTACGAGAACTACGTCACGCCACGTTGTTTTTAGACCCGAATGAAGTTTGTCACACATATTGCGCTATTTCCGCAATCACATCCAAAGACAAATATTAAATATTTTTCAGAAACGCTCTTCTTCTTTTTCTTTATTATATTTAATTTTGATAATAATTCTGTTACAAAGTCTTAAGATCATGGAGTTCTAAATAAATGTATTAAGTAAGTCTTAAGATCATGGAGTTCTAAATAAGTGTATTAAGTAAGTCTTAAGATCATGGAGTTCTAAATAAATGTATTAAGTAAGTCTTAAGATCATGGAGTTCTAAATAAATGTATGAAGTAAGTCTTAAGATCATGGAGTTCTAAATAAATGTATTAAGTAAGTTTTAAGATCATGGAGTTCTAAATAAATGTATTAAGTAAGTCTTAAGATCATTGAGTTCTAAATAAACAACTAAGTATTTTCCTAATACAGATTGTATAAAAGTATCACAGGTTAACTGAATAGATAAATTATTTTCCTGTAATTCGAAGATGTCAGAGAAACCGCATCTATTTATGGTCAATATGAAAACCAAAGTTATCCATTCGTTAGTTTTACTTACCATTTTATCAATTTGTTTGTAGACAATGCTGAAATACGGTATGCTGTTAGTTCTGTAAATAAAAGTAAAGTAAATAAATTATCAACAAAATATAAAAATAGTAACAAGGTATAAAAGCTGCCGAGAGAGAAAAAGTTTCACAGTGTCAAAATGTTTTGAGTAACATGCTTTATCTAGTTAGAAACTCGCTCTTCAGATAGAAAAATAATTTTATATTCACGTTTTTATTTTATTTTTTTACAAAAACGCTTCAACAAAGTAACTGCTTTTTTCCATGCATTTGTTGCAGGATTATGAGATAATGTAACACTTTACAAAAGAACTAGGCTGCCAGGGAAATGGGTGTTATTATGTTCCTTCGATATCGAAAAAACCAAATCCAGAGTTGCGTTTAAGTTATGGACGTCGGATTTTATTGTACCTACTATATTTGATTCAAAAACAATATTCTCGTATATTAAGAATGAATGCATGTATATTTGGTGTGGCTTTAAAATCAAGATCTGTATATTTTAACAGGTTTTTAGATATCCAATAAAAGATTTTGCGAAATCACTCATGAAATTCTTTAAACAGAATAAGAATATCACAGATTTTTATTATTAAACTATTTATCTATTTATTCATTCTTTACTGTACTACAAATTGACTACAAATAATTACATAAAAGGTAAACATCCAAGTTAGATAAAATCAATATACAGAAGGCGATTTTATCGCAAAGGCGCGATCTCTTCCAACTTACCCAAAACTACTCCAGATAATCCTTCCAACTAACTCCGGAAACGATCCGGGCATTCTGTTCACTCCGGCAATCGAACCCACGACCACTTGCTATATACAAAGCGAGTAATAAGATCGCTAGTCAACCTTTTTGAATAGATATTAACTAGGTAGGTTTGTTGTACACGGTACACACACATATGTGAACTTCCTTTAGGAATGCATGATACAGAGCTTCAACGCTTATGAATCGACGCAAGGCGTACAAGGCGTTAAGAGTAGGTACTCTCTAATCCCGGCCAATATTCCAATCCCTCTGTATCATGCTTATCACAATATGTCTCTATGGCTACAGTTTAAGACGGTTTCATCACTCACGGCACGGATGTCGATACAAATAGTCATCATTCATAATAATAATATTATCATAATTTTCCTAGACCTTTGCATAAAGTCGTTTTAATAAATTAGCCTC
The DNA here is from genome assembly GCA_947579605.1 of Athripsodes cinereus. Taxonomy (NCBI): domain Eukaryota; kingdom Metazoa; phylum Arthropoda; class Insecta; order Trichoptera; family Leptoceridae; genus Athripsodes; species Athripsodes cinereus. The sequence goes on from OX388314.1 coordinate 22,561,019, forward strand.
GAACTCAACATATAAAACGGGTAGAGAAAGTAATAATATTGCTAGTATTAGGGACATAATATTCCGCTGTGGAGACAAAATTGCATTCACTTAATTCAAATATAAAATGCTTTCATTTATTGCTTTGTTCGAGCTGTCGCTTTTCATGTCACCATGAAAATGGAAAAAAATCACAAAAAGGTGTATGAAATGTTGTAGGTAAATGTACAATATTTTAATACGGAAAATAGTATAATATATCATCACTTTTGTGAATCTAAAAACACTGTTATCTTTATATAATAAATTATTTCAAAAAATATATTCTCGATGCGTTAGGTTTAGGTTGTTAGGCTTGATCGCTTTCTGAAAAATCTCCAAGCTTGTTATTTGATTGAATATGGTGAAATTACTACACAAGAGACTTGTTATGATAGATTGGTTCTCTAGAAAATTATATATTTGAATCCCAACAATATATTCCAGCAAGAAATAAAATGATTATGTTTTTCTGTATTTTTTTCGGACTTATATGATTTTTTAGATTTATCAATTTGTCATACTGTTATTGTGGGTATTAGTTTTTACCTTGAATGTCTAGACAAAAGCTTAGAAATGAGAGCTTTTTTCGTAAAAGATTGCTTATTCTTAAGGTTATTACAGTTGTCTATTGAGTAAAAACATGTGAAGGAGATTTTGTGAAAAAGTAGGTATGAATTTAGAATTTTGCATTGAACAATGCATGTAATTCAGTATTTTTATTGATTGATTTGGCGATAAGATTGTACTGGATTCTATATTCCATATTAATCCCGATTCTATTTCATTTTTAGTGTGCACTAACTAAAATAGGAACGTTCCAATCTCTACCAAGTCTACATTGGTATTCTACAAACTCTAAAATTGTTCCTAATTAGAATTATATACAACTTGTATCATATAGAATACGAATGTTAGTTCCGTTAGTTTAAGTGAACTTAATTATAAAATTTTGGAACGTTCTTATTTTAGTAAGAATCAATATACAACAGGGGGTATTGTTAATATAATATATTTGTGTTAAAAATGCTGACGTTTAAACCTACTAACGCTTTGAGTAAAAACTGCTAACGTAAAATGCAAATAGAGTGGACAATTTCAGCATATAATAATAATAATAATAATAATAATAATAATCTTTATTGCACAAAATTAGTATACAAAGAATAAAAAAAAAAAAAACATGACAACATTACCACTGAATACATAATTTTGTGCAATGGGCGAGTTTATCGCTGAAGCGCAATATCTTCCAACTAACCCATTAAACAAAAAAAAAACAATTCATAAAATAATAATTATATATAAATAAATAAAATAATTTAAGATATATAGATAACTAAATACATAGGTATACCAAAATAAATTTACACATAGAATAAGCTATGTATAATTAGTATAATGTAATACTAATTATTTAGTATAATACTAATTATTTAGTATAACTACTTAATTAGTATAATGTATAATTAGTACGTAAAATATACACAGCTATAAACAAATTTAAGTAAACTAACGTTTCAAAAAGAGGATGATAATAGGTCAGCCCTTGGTGGAGATCCACCAGAAGTGATGTACTGAGGTCCAGAAGATGATTAGGAGATCCTCTCGTTCCTTCTCTTGCGAGACGTGCATACCATTCTGCAGTTCCCTTGCGAAGTGATACTACAATCTCTCCTCTGAAAGAATATACGGAAATTGGACATACAGAGTTAAGTTATTGAGTTTTATGCAGGTAAATAAGCTTAATTCAAAGTAGAATTAAAAACTTGTGGTTTTATCAACCAGATTATGGAAATAAACTATTTGTGTACCAAAATAATGAACTAAATAAACATGATATTAATAAACTATCACGACATATCCCGCAAGTGGGGTAGCCAGCAGACCAGCCGCATATCATAAACATGCAAGCTGTCCTCTCTGTGCTGACAAAAAAATTAGGCCCCCAGGTGGCAAACCGCTGAATTCAAGAAGTAATTTTTTTTTCGATCACCTGACTTTTACGGCACGCTAAAAAAATTACGGAAATGTGTGCGAGGCCCATTCTTTGCCGGGTGCTCCATGGCTTGATTATGAAAACATCAAAATAAATTTGTTAAATTGGAAGCGAAATGTGCATCGTAAACAAATTTAATTGATAAAAAGGAATAATATGTAATAGAGTAAAAAATAAATAAAAATAATGAATCAAAAACTGTCAAAAAATCATTCCATCTATGTCATTTTAAATATTTCTCTCACTAAATTAATAGTGCCGTGATTGATAGATGTATTTTTACATTTTATCATTATTTCTACATCATAATGTATAAGCCACTAGTATGTGAACACCTAATTGAAAAAAATGTAAGTATTTCATATTTGTTGGTGCAATTTTCACACCTATTACACCTTCTATAAATAATTTACTTTGTTGAAATATTTGAAACCAAAATTCCTTAATATCTTTCAAAGTTTAAATATATAAGATGTTATTCCGTCATTACTTGAAAACATGCACAGGTATGAAATGCAAAAGTATGACAAACTCAAACATTTCCATGCAAGTTTTCTTGTAAACTTTCGAAGTTTGTAAAATAAGGGTATTACGTATTACCTTATTTCCTTGTTGAAAGGACAGCACTTCCAGAAAGCTTTCATCTGAGATAGGAAGTTCATACAGCGCAGTAAGCCTTCCAGCCTGTAAAGTAATGAAACTTTTGTAAGTTGACTGTTTCTGTTGTATTTAATACTGTGTTTTTCTTTCAAATGATAACTTGCAAACTATGAGTACCAAACGAATAATATTTTACATTTTAAGTTGAATTTAACACGTTTTTTTTTCAGATGAATAAATAAGTGTAAATGAACTAATTAATTTGCCTCTCAATTTTCCTCTTAGAGACATAGAGTGAGAATGGTCGTCTCTTTTCAAAATTAATTAATGCTGATTTTCTACAAAATTCTATGTATTGTGATCAATGTACAGTAAAGATAAAATAAATAAATTAACGAGAGGGGGGGGGGGAGCAAAAGGGGGCAGTTGAGGTGAATCTGGGTTTGTTGCAATACTCGTTAACTTACTTGGTAGGTATGTAGCTTTCAAATACATTTATCAAACAAATTATTAAACATTCTGTCTCTTTAAATAAGATATAATGAATATTGCGTCTCACTTCTGACTAACAGTCGTATCTGCCTAAATGTAAATTGTTCAGGAGAGCGTTTTTTGTGTTTTGCCGTGCATATTTTCGTCTCTCCTAGTTATATGATGCAGTGTAAATATATTACATTATTTTATTTGTACCTATTTTTATCTCATCTCTAAAATTTTGAAAAATTAGTAGATACAACACATTTTATTTAGAATAATTCGTAAATACGACAGCAAATCAGAAAGCTTTTCCAGGATAACGGTAACAGTTACAGGTGTGATCTTCAGTGAGAACATACAGGGCACATACATATAAGTACACATTGGTGATCATAACTCGATTTCGCCAAAAATGTCAGATACGACAGTTAGTCAAAAGAGGGACGATTGGTGATACTAGAAGTAAATCATAATATCGAAATGTTTCAAATATTACAGACGCCAATATTGCAAGATCACTTTAGTTCAAAACTATTTGAAAATACGTAATTTGTATCTTTCATTAGTTTCCAGAAATGTTTTATAGTAAAATGATTTATACTATGCCTAATACTAGGCAACGCTGTCAAACAAAAATATAATGAGATTGACAATGTCTTAATATGACGAAAGATGTCATTTTGAAGTTAGGCAATAAATAAAATCATGACGAAAACTTACAATGCAATTAAAATATGTATTACTAGTGCACCTATGCAGTGGACTAAAAGGTACCTAGAACTTTTAAAATTATTTTTTTATTTATGGGATTAGAAAACCTGGTTCTTACCTGACCAGTGAAGGTGGATGTAAAGCTGGAAATAGTTCCCTGTGCCTTCTGATCTGCTGCATGGCTCTCTCCAGGAATATGGTAAAGGACTCTGCCAACCATTGTTCTTCATCTTTCGACACTGTTCTTCCGCACCACGCCTTTTCTAACTCCGTTAGAAGTTTGTGGAGATATCTGAGAATAGAGAGAAATAAGTGTTCATAGTATTATCTTTAAAATGTGAGCTTTATGGTGAAAGCGTAAGTGGAAGTTCTAGAACCTTGGTTCATGATAATTTTTATTTTTCTTCAATAAAAGTTTAGGGAGTGAACTGATGAAAAAATGTGTCTCTATATAAAACCAGATAAACCGAAGGGGGGAGAGGTTGTAATTTTGAATATAAATTTGAATATCATCTCATTGACAATCCAACCAACTTCTTAAAATCATTTAATGATTAACTTAGTTCGACACCTAGACAGACTGTTTTCTAGAATATTAATATGATATTTTTAATATAACCTTATTCCCGAGTCCAAAGACTCCTATTTATCCGTTTGGGTGATAATTTCTTTATTCTTTCGACCAGAGGCGGCCGGCAATATGTATTTGCGGGGGTTCGGTAAAAAAAAACACCTACCTTATTCCTTATAAAGAAATTCTACCCTTCTCTCTTTACCATTAGCGAACACTTCAGTTACTCTGGTATTTTCTGTTCTTAATGTATTCTACGTTTAATTCACCCATTTTAATAGTAATCTATAAGCTAAAATGATAATATATTAATTTTATTTAGGTAGGTATATCGTAGATTCTTTAAATTGCATGTAACATTTTGATATAAGCGCGCCCGAATACAAAATATCTTACAAATAACAAAAAAACTAATTATCTGCATAACACAATCGCGACTAGCGGTGACTGTCTATAGAAATTTTACCACTAAGTAATAAGTAATAACAGTGCATACGGCTGACCTTTGAACCTCACAATGTCAATCTATGCATTTTGACACGCTTGGTAGGTACTAATTCATCGCGTCCACATAACTAATAACAGGAATCCCTTCACATAAAAAAAACACACTAGTCAAAAAAATTCCGTCAATTTACGACATTGCTCAAAATATCCCATATAATATTTTTAATATCTCCATACAATCTTAGCACCACGAACTTTGTATTGGAGTTATACGAAATGTATGGGGTATCTTGTGCGATATTACATTTTGCACCGTTTATTTAGTTCGCTCAACATCCGCACTAAAATATTCTAACGAACAGTAGCGCTGCATGTTGAATGTGATGACTGTGTTGTTCGTATGGTATGGAATAATATTATTATTATATATTATTGTTCATGGGATTTATAAATAATTTTAAATATTTTTAAATATTTTTTATTTTAATTATTTAAAAAATTTATAAATATTTTTTATTTTAATTATTACCTACTTATTGTTAGGTTTCTATCTTTTAAATTAGGGGTGCGTTTGAACCGCCGCTCATTATCAAAGAGCCGCCTGTGCTTTCGACTCTCTCCAGTTCATCAGTACCACTAAGTCAGTATGGATATCTCTGACCCTACCAAGTCAGTTGTCGGTAGACCCGGTTGACGTAGCAGATCCCACCTTGAGACTCACACATCCACGAATAGGTACCTCAAAGGCTTAAAGTGTGCAGCGTATTAATATTAATTAACAATTTGAGATGAAGAACATTTTTGGAGTTTCTTTATTCTAAGGGATAGACTCCTTCTGAAAATATGAAACGTGATAGGTATTATATCCGAAGTAATTTTTAACCAACAGTGTGATGATTGTAATTATCATATGGAAAACCTTTTATTTTCATTGTTATAATTTTACTGAAAACAACTATAGTATTTGAATTTTTATTTACAAGTTTAGTAAGTAAGTCATTCACAGACTACGAGTATAAAATTTGCGTCGGCTATATCTTAATCTTGTGTCTTTACATTACAAAAAGTGTTACTACGAAAATGTCAGTAACATTGATCTACTTAGGAGAGCCGGAGCCAAGAGAGAGCTGTTGTCAATAATTGTCAAAGTGAGGAAGGTCTCACATTTGAGTCACGTGCTGCGTGGAGCAAAGTACCGTCTTCTCCGACTTATATTGGAGGGCACGATAGAGGGAAGACGGGGAGTTGGCAGAAAGCAGATGTCCTTAGATCTTATTTTTTATTCTTTGTTTTGAAAGTTTTGAGGGGCGAATAAAAAATACTTTGATGTTGATGGTAATTTAAAGGTATATAAATCGCTAAAGTTTAATTTATCGATCGATGACTCATGGTGGAAGTTCATAGTAATAATTAGTTACTAATGAAACAAGATAAACACAGATTATCCATTGTTGACTTTATTAATTTTTGAGCCGGCTTTCAAGAATTTCCTTTACTTACATGAGAACCTTATTACATTTGCCTGACTATGAGAGCGGAAGCTCTTAAATTCTAGCTCGTAAATGAATAAACTCAATAGTGGGATAAAAGTATACCTTATTTCATTAATAACTTATTTAAATAGCTGTATAGATTAATTTTCTATGTATAGAATTTTTATTTAAGAGAATCTATATTAAAATGAAAAAGGATCAAAGGATTACTCATGTTTCATAATTAGGAAATTATCTTACGTAAATATTTTATAACTTATTTTAGTATTTTATAAATTATGAACTCAAGTAGATAGCAAAAGAATCTTAAAGAAAGATTTGTAGGAGGGGGTGGTTGTTTTTTTTAGATCAGAAAAATGTAATGAGAAAATTCCAAGGGCGAGATAATTGACTTAAATTCCGCTTTGAAAGTTGAGCAGAGTGGGATTAAACTATACTCGTAATAAACAACATCTCTTTTATTTATGTAAGCTCTGGCGTCTGATATAAAATTGAGTAAACAGAGTTGTATCGTACTAGTCGTAAATAAAGCTCATCAGGACATGTTGTCAGGTGCTCTGACTCAAAATGTGTAAAGATATTTCTGGAATGGCAACCGAGAACAAGTAGGAGAGATATAAGAAGGCTTCAGGTCAGATGATGTAAAGAAAATTGCTGTATGGAAGCTGATGCAGCGAATCCATAACAGAAGGGAGTGGAGGATCATTGAAGACGCCAATGTTCAAAGAAGTAACCGAAATCAAAGAAGAAAATGGGGCGTAAAGTATGTAGAGTTCTATCTTAGTAAGTTTTTTTTATGCTAGCAAGTAGTAAGTGATAGATCTGGGTGCCATATGTATATGCTTTGTGAATTGTATATATTATATGCGTAGCGTTGCTTTAGTACCCATAATATTAGATTTTTATCTTAGTTTGGGACTAGCTCGATCTGTTTTGCTCGATCGAATTATTGATATGTTATTTAAAAAAAGATTACATTTCTAAATATTAAATAGCCAAGCATGCAATCTGCTAAAAAACATATATTTTTAAATCTGGGTTTATGTTAAACTCAGATAAAACCCGAACAATCACACTGATTAATAGCTTGTACCGTAAATGTGGAGTAGGTCGACAGCGGAGCTCCAACCTGGGATCTCCCGATTGAAATTCTAAGACTATCAATAGCCTGCATAATAATAATAATAAAAATCTTCATTGCACAACAATAGTATACAAGGAGAAAAAAACATGATATCATAACCACTGAACACATATTTCTGTGCCATGGACGAGTTTATCGCTGAAGCGCGATATCTTCCAACTAACCGATAAAACAAATAAAAAATAACATACCACATTAGATGTTTCTAATAATAACGCTACTATTTAGAATATGGGTCTGTGGGATTTGTTTAAGGATATAAGTCTGTGGAAAAATGCCTGAGGGCCGAATCCAATCTCGTACAATGGAATACACACAGAAATCGACGTGAAAGGTTCCTTGGATAGAGAAGAAACTGAAATATAATGTGTATTACATTTGCGTCAAGTTTATTAGTTTCGAGATGTTTACAAATTTGCTCAAGGGCCTAGAAGTAATGTGACTGACTACATCTGAAATCTGAAAGTAAAATAATAAAGGAGAAATTTAATATAAATAATCTTATAATAATATAAACAGCAATGGGAGGTAAATAATAACAGAATAATAATCCTACACATTTTATGAAGAGAAGAAGGTTTATCTACTAACATTACCTAGTATCCTAACGGTTGGTTTCATAAAAGAAAAATAAAATCACAGTAACGAAAAAATCACTTTAATTTTTAAAGTTCCTTTGGGTTTCACGGGTTTAAAAAAATATTTATTCACAGTTTCACGACATTGGTATTTTACATGTCGAAGATTAAAATACATAATTTATATAACGAGTTTAGACATAACAAATTTAATTAAAATTCAATAAAACAAGAACAATACAATTATCACAGCATGATTAAGAAAAGAAAAAAATAACGAATCATATGTCAGTCAATATTCAATAAAATAAAGCTAAAATCTGCAATGTCAAAATTAATATTGAGATTGTTTATTTGCTATGCTACTCTGTTGCTGATGAATGATGTGATACAATAGTTGCCACGCGATATTGCAAATTTTTACTGACCCCCTAGACAAACCGTACTTGGAGATCGACTACAAACGAATTTTCGACTATAACCGCAACAATAACGCAAAATTACACGGTAGGTAGATTGTCGAAAAGTTCGCCAGTAGTCGATCGGTAAGTACGGTTTGTCTACGGCCTCAGGGTATTTAATTTTGCTTAGTTAGTTACGAAACCCAAATATCACTTTAAAAGAACTTTATTTTTTATGAAACCGGACGTAAGAATAAATTATAGTTATATATAAATCTTAATTTTGTTGTTTTTGTTTTTAATATATTATGTATACCTACTTAAATAAACCTGGACTTGTGAGGTTTTGATAGTCAGTCTAAATAATAAATACTTATCTTTATTAACTCTTACATTACTAATATTTTAAGTTTTATGTATTGTGAAGTATTAATTCTAGTACTAGTGGTAAGCCAGATTAAAACTGATAAGTCTTTTTCTAATATTTTAATTCCCTTCAAAAGCATTATTAGTATATTAGTATGATTAGAACATTTTAAATCACTGTTAATATTTAAAATAATTAATTTTTAATATAGTACGAGTAGTGATGTGAGAAGAGAAATTCTCCAAAGAAATTTCTCGAGAACGAGAAATTTCTCCTCTGATGGAAGAGAAATTTCTCTTCATAATTTTTTTTAGTGGTATTATGACCTTTCGTCCAGTACACTTCGCAGCCAACCTGATTGATCTAAAAATTAAGTAAAAAAATTAGTAAGCTAAAAGCTTGTGTCGTGAAAGGGGAGTTTGCCGGCACCTGTGATCGAACCACGGACCCCTTGTTCACGAGGCCGAGACTCTTCACGAGACAGGCTACCGACGAACTCAAGTTAGGTACCTAACATTTTTTTGTTTCCATAATTAATTGTAGCCATATTGGTGATAAATTGTCTCAACATTTGTACATTGTAATTGATTGATTGAATAAAGAATTTATTATTATTATACTGTTAAACAAAAAATAAAAAAAATTCTCCGAAAATTCTCTACTTCGAGAAATTTACCGAGAAATTTCTCGAAAAATTATTTCTTGAGAATTCCACAACACTAAGTACGAGTGCTCTGTTCCGTGCAGCACTTATTGGAAACGACAGCTTGCATGTTTATTACATGCAGCTGGTCTGTTGGCTACCCTACTTATTCTGCTATGTTATAGTAGTAGTAGTAGTGAAATGTTCGAGGTTAGATGGAAGAAATCACTTTATAGTGATAATCTCGCTACTACACATCGTCCTAGTTTTTTTTAAATTTTATGTTGTTTTGTTAACACTGTTATAAAATGATGATGTGCAAAAAGAATAAATAAACAAATAAAACAAATAAAATGTTTCAGATTTTAGGACCTACCGAACTAGTTAAGTTGAATATATCGATTGAAAGTTCAAAATTTTACAATCGGGCTATCGACTAGGGTACCCCGTTGAATAAATTATAAAAACTTCTAGAAATAGTTTAAATGAACAATATTTTTGTTATGTTAATGTATTATTTAATGTTGTGTACAATATAATTTCTGCAGCTTCAAACTCGATTACGCCAAAACATCATTTAAATAATATGACTGAGTTTTTCAGTCAATTAAATTTAGTAAAATACAATAAAATTATTTTTAATGTTCATTTAAGATGACAACATTATCAAATGTTGTGTTGTTTATTATTTTTCAGAACGAACAAAACATTTTTTTAAAATTCATGTTCCAAAATAAATTGTATTATTATTATTATTAAATATGTGTTGGAAATGTTTTCTATAAATAAAAAAAAATGATAAAAATTACTTCTGTATGCTATGAAAAAAAAATCAGTAAAATCACTCGGAGGGAATTAGTTTATGTCCTGTAATCCTGAGTATGAACGGTGAAAAGAAGATTATGAGTAATTTTAACACCTGAAATACCATATAAGGCTTAGAAAAGACAACGTCACCCTATTCGGTAGTACCTCTGATGGGACTAGAACCCGCATCCCTACCTTTACTAATTTAGCTACCGGGCGACTTGCCGAGGGCTCCGATATTCTCTCTTATAAACCCCGATGATAGCTTCATGACGTGTAGGTATTATCCTGAGATACCTAGTATGGTTACCCCATGTTGGATACTTCCAAGTATAGTTACACTACCGAGGCACAACTGAATAAGGTGACTTGTCTTTTCTAAGCCTAATATGGTAATTTCATGTGTTAAATATGCATAAATAACCCCATACAGTGGTTAATTGTAAAAATAACATCGATAAACATTATGAATAAACCTTAAAATAATAAATTTATTCAATGCATAATTAACTTATTCAACTTTGTCAATAGTTTTAACAATACATGTGTAATGTTGTTTGGTGCCAAATAGACGTCTGGCGCTGAAATTACAACTGAATAATAACATGTTAAATGTATTGACGTCACCAACAGGTACATAAAATGTAATGTAGTGTATTAACGAACTGTTAACAGTCGCAATGTGATGTTTTGACATTGAATGATACTTTGTAGTCATGTATATCGCTTACGGCTGCGGCGTGGACAGTTTCTCCTATAATATGTAAGCACATCTAGATACGGATATTTCATGTATCTATTGAAACCATCACGGTATTTTCCTGTAGCCAGCAGACAAACTGCATGCAAAATTGTCATGTAATAAAAGATAACATTTTTAGGATGGGTGGTACAGCAGGATGACTTGTTTTAGTAAAATCATAATAAGTTACCATACAATGTCCAGTGAATAAGTTTATTACTAGGTTGTGATAAATTTTAGTAGCGGTAAAATGCTTTAGTACTGATTTGGATAAGTAGTCTGACGTAGCGTGTAATCGCGTAACAAATTATAGTTTGTACATATTTGACGAAATGAATAATTCAGTTTTCTGGTTTGAAAATTGTTAATCTTTTAATACAAGATAAAAAATATCTGTCTTTTTTACATCATAAGTACTCGTGTGTCTTCTTCTTCTAAGTCGGTCCCTCAATGCTGAGGATCGTGACCACCATGACCCCAACCAAGCGACAAGCTCCTCCACCGTGCCCTGTCCTCCGCCTGCCTAAACGTCTCACACATTGTACCCCCTACAGCATCTCTCACATGATCTGACCATCTTGTCGGTATTCGGCCTCTGCTTCTTCTTCCTTCGACTCATGTCCGAAAAAGCTTAATATACGTCTTTGACATATTACAGACAGTCGAGTCTTTATCTGGAGCTCAGTCAAGATTGACACTTTTGTTCTGTGGGCCGTCCATGGTATGCGTAGTAACCTTCTCCAACACCACATCTCGAAAGCATCTATTCTGTGTCTTTCATTGACTCTTAACGTCCATGTTTCAGCTCCATAAAGGAAAATGGAGAAGACCAGAGTTTCAACCAATCTTTTTTTGGTGGTTTTCGATATTCCTCGATCACGCCAAACCCTGTCCAAACGGTTCATGCCTTGCTTGGCCATTTGTATTCTGCGACATATTTCTGGCATGCAGCTACTCGTGTGTCTATTCCAACACAATTGAAAAGAATTCAGGCTGCTTGTAAATGATACTAACGTGTCGAAATCTTTTAAAATTTAAAGTGTTAACTCAATTGACGACCGGTGTGGCGCGGAGGCTAACGCACTTGCCTTTGAGTCACGAGGTCCCGGGTTCGATTCCCGGCCAGGGCAAAATGAAGAATGACCTTTTTCAGACTGTCCTGGGTCTGGGTGTTACATGTATATGTGTTTAGTGCATTGTATATGTGTGTATCGTCGCGTTAGTACCCATAATACAAGATTCATCTTAGTTTGGGACTAGCTCGGTCTGTGTGAATTGTCTATACATGTTATGTTATGTTATGTTATGTTAATGCACAATGGATTTTTCATAATCATGGCACTTAATTATCACATTATAAATAATATTGAAAATATTAATAATAAGTTGCTTTTATTATAATAATAATGGTAACTACCTGTGCTTGTAAACAAAATTAAGATTATTTTCAATTGAAACAAATTACTGCGTGTAAACTTTTTTAAAAATATAAAATATGAAAATAAAATTCATCAACATTTTTCAATATCGTGAGTAGTATCTAAATTTCACATAATAATCTATTCCGAGTATTTTCCTTTGATCTAAAAAGATTTTGAAGATTTTCTTAATTCACTGCCTTCATTAATTTAAAATGAGCTACTTTGCAATTGTATAAGTATGTATAATGTTATAATATCGTAATATTTTAAAGGTTTTTTTAGGTATCAAAGAATTTCCGATCAACAATTCCTAGAATTCCAATCACATTATTCAGTCTTTATAAGGCTTCTTTATAATTTCGTTTATCAATCTCTGAACTACTAACGACGCAATTACATGTCTTTTTCCTTTAGAAATTCCACATATTTATAAAGATATTCCATCTATTGCTGGATAAAATATGGTACTATACTTACAACTTTGGTGTACCTTACAACTAATTCTATTAATTATAATAATAAGTTGGTGCCTATGTACTTTTTATTTTTAACCGATCCATATTATCCGATGTTTCATTCATTTTACGATCCTTGTTGTCCGGTCGTCGTTTTCATCCTTGCATAATTAACTATTTTCATCATAATATGTATGGAATGTTCTTTTCTAAAAAAATCTTTTCATTCAATCTATATTAAGGCTATATTACTGAAAATAATATATTAATTTAAATATTAAACATACTCATTCGCTTAGATGATAAGAATGAAGTTTAGAATCAAATTGGCCTTCAGCTTTAATGATTTCAACAAGAATCGTCAATAATAATAAGAAGATAAGTTCAACCATTTGAAATTCGTCCATCAATTTCACATAATTGTAATATTTGTTTTGATAACTATGCCTAAAACAAATCAATTTTACACATTTTTTTATTATAGAACTATGCTTTAATCTATGTAAATACGAAGGCAAATGTAACCAATATCAAATTATACTGAAATTGACAAAGTTTAGAAGACAATTTACGCAAAGAAGTAAAATGTTCAATTCGATTATCTTATATTGTCTTACCTCGGATCAAGTTGTACATCCGTGTTCAGCTTGGCCGCTCCTGCCCAATGAGCTATGGCTACTTGCACCTGGGACAGATCTCCTTGGACAGCATGCTGATGTAGTATAGTAGCAGCAGGGCCGGATAAAGGACCACCACCAGTGCCGCTCTGCCGGCACTCGTATCCCAGGAATATGGTGAACAACTGCTCCTGTTGACGAACCTGGCATACATACAAGTTGAACTATTAACTTAAAACTAAAACTAATGTACCCTAGTCTGAAGATAAACATCTGAATCTGGATTTGCATTGTGCCTAAATTCAAAACAAATGATGACCCAATAATGTGTTTTACGTTCTATGGATATTACGCAATAAACCTAACACCAACTTTAAACTGAGATTTTTTAAAATTATTTTCAGATACTAAACTGAGATTATTATTTTCTAAAAATTTCATCCTGCACAAAACCATATCAGCTTTTGGCTTAGGTGGTTATAGAAGGATAAAAAGCATATAAAATAAAAAAAAGAAAAGAAAACAACAGAAATGATAAAAAAAAAACAAATTATCAAAAAGAAGACAGCAAGATCAAAGGAGAGTTTCGATTCTGGTGATGAAGTCATTGTTATTGATATTGAAAATATCGACATGAATATTTACTTCATAAAATAGTTCAGCCTTGCCGATTGGAGAATTTGGAATTTTGTTTGAGTTTCCGGTGGGTAAAAAGCATAAGCCGGCGAGGACGATTGTTTGACATTGGGATGTAGACACTAAAACTACTTAAGAGTTTGATAAGATTAATGATAATTTAAATTAAATTAGGTAACACATACCTACAGTTGTGTGTTATGAAGTTATTAAAACAAGGATATATTACAAATGATCGGGTGGCTTAAAAGATTCGAACTATTTTCAAAAAGTAAGAATATCATGTTCCAGTTTCGATTGTTATATTGTTACACAAAAACATTTGCATGTTTTTGCACAATATTTACATTTAAGTCACGTTTTAAAGGTAAAGGCGTAACAATTCGACGATTGATATCAAATCTTTCGATGACAATGATACAACTCTTGAGACAGTAACCATTCAACTGTATGGTAATTTATCATGTTTATAATAATGCTTATATTATCTAAATCATTACGAGCTTTTCTAAATTTTTATAATGTGATTCTGAGTTTATAACAATTCTTTCATGACTATTTATTACAAAACTTATTCTGAATTGTTATGGAACTAATAGATTTCTAACAATTTTCATTGCATATATTAATATATTTTTGAGATTTTCAGAATATACATAATATTGTATAAATTAAATTTATTACTACATCTGAAGCTTTCCAATGAAAAATCTTTTACGCATCAAAAGTCAAAGAATGATTCTCATAATATTAATCCCGTTTATTATTAGATCCAATATAATGAAAACTATTTCATACAAATTTATAAGCTGAAGTTTTTCATGGAATATTGGATAAAAAAAAACAAAGGGTTTTATTGACTGTAAATTTAACTGTAAAGAGATTTGTAAAACGATATTTTCGATGTGATCTTAATTATAAATCTTAATCTATGTTTTTAATAAATATGAGACGTAGTATTTAATAATCCCAAATAAGCATCGCTCAAATTAGATGGAATACACCTACTTAAAAATAGGCATTTTATTTTTGAAAGTAACAAGTATCGTACAAGAATAGCTCATTCAACGGTTTTTGGAAATCAATTATACGAGTAATGCTAAATAGATTTAATAAATTAAATGTTTAGAATATTTACTAATTTTTTTATTGTTTAACCGGATTTGGGTGCAGATGACAAAACCAATCAGAAACCTCGATTGGAGAACCATGTCTACACAATGTTGTTTGTTGCTGACTGGTCGAACTAGCAGCCGATAAAGTATTGAACTTAATTGTTCCGGCGCCATTTAGACGGGAGATCGCGATCTATTTGAGATATGAAAAATGAGATCCCAAAAAGATGGTTGCTTCTAAGGTGTGCATAAAGCGTCTCTCGATTGGTGGACCTTACATCGTGACAGTGAGAATGGTGGAATTGGTGAACGTTGTCCATGGACACCGAAAGTGATCACTTAAGCCAGCCTTGAGCCAATTCGTAAGCGTTGGGACACCTTTCTCACTTCTTCCGATTAGATTCTACACAATGTTGCATTGTGTAGACATGGTTCTCCAATCGAGGTTTCTGATTGGTTAATAAATTAAGTCTATCTACATTTCTATACAATCGCGACTTCTTCCACAAGTGGGCTAGCTAATGGAACAACCAAGACATTCGGGATGGGTGCCATACTTGATCGCTGAATTGAAGATATTGTATGTCTTAACGAAATGTTTTACGAACACTTGCTTTTCAAATGACATTAAGAATTTTAAAGAAAAGAGTGGACGACCAACTTTTGACAGCAACTCCACGGGGTGTTAGTAAATTAAAACAACGATCTAGGTATTTTCAATATTATTTACATACCTACTCGCAAATTTAAGTTTTCATGTGTTTTTTTTCTCAGAAATATGATCATAATATTTCGAGTAACTTTCCTGTTTCGAGAGTACAAGTATACCCACATACTAAAAATTTAAGACAAGTTCTGAGGATTTTGTAAAGTTTCTTTACGGTAGAAGTGCTCGCGGTAAATAATTTATAGGTGTTTCTTCCTTTTGCATGCTTTTGCGCTACCTGATACGTACACGTATACATAATCAAATATATTAATATGAAGGATTTGTTTTCCATTTTCCAGGAAAGGTGAAAATTTGAGGTTTTAACCACACGTTAGTATACAAATTATTCACCTACTGTCGTGCCACATCTCGTTAGGCAGAAGAGAATATGAGCTACACATTACATGGAAAATCATAACAAAGCTGTTTTTTAATTACCGTGATACAAATAGGATTGACGATTAGATCTAGACGGCAGTAACTTCGTTAATTTACGATACTTATGCATCTGGCCACTGCATACATTTGTGGGATATGCCGTGATGGTTCCATTCCATCGTCCTCAACGCTCCTCTCGGGAGCACAGGGCAGAAACCAGTCTCCTCCATTCAGTGCGCCTCTGCGCTAATCGCATCACCTTTTCGCACGACATTCCCTGCGCTCTGATTTCGTTGTCATAGGATCAGTGTATTGTGAAAGAAGGACACCCGAGCCGACGAAACCCTTGCGGATGGAAGAACAGTGCTCTTTTTGGCCAACTATCATTGGCCAAAAATGTCGTGATGGTATAGTAGTAGTGATAGTGGTAAACCTGGCTGGGAAAAGAATAGGATCAAGCAGGCTGGTCCATGAGGGGTTGTGTCCAGTAATCACGACCCAAGAGAGATAAATGTAAAGATATATTTGTATAAACAGAACTATTTGATCCAAATCAGAAATATTTTTGGTGGATGGAATATCTGCATGAAAGTTTGCAGCTAAACGTATATAGGTATACCTACTTAAAAAAAATCTGCTGAATAATATGCATAAAAATTGCTATAACTGCCTCATAGTATTGTTAAAGGTTATATACTTGTAATCTAACGGAATCATGAACTTTCGATGAATAGATTCAGAGTTGGAACCTTGTAGAATTATTACGTCTTCATATATCTATCTAATATAGGATTATAATTTAATCTGTCCTGTTGTATGGTTGTGAGACTTAGGATACTTAAGATTAACACGATGAAACGTTTGAGATGTGATGATTTTACTGCATGATTAATTTTAAATTTTACATAATTTTAATTTCACATAAGTGTATATTTGTTTATATTTACTTTTATTAATGCCGATTTTTACCAATGTGATTGATTTGACATATATATACACCCAATTTTCAATTATTCTTCTTGTACCTTTTTTTTTTTAGAATTTAGAATTTGTAATTTATCAATTTGCCATTTGTGTACCTACATGTTTTTGTAATTTTAATTGATGTTTGTACTTACACTATAATTCTGTTTGATGTTTTTTACTTACTGTGTAGAGTCTTGATTGGTTTACGTATTATAGATATTTATTGTTGTTGTATTATATTGTGAGACAAACTGTACGACTCTGTTACAATAAAATAAAATAAAATAAAATGTGGATTCATCGAAGAATGCTTCAAATGCCGGGGACCAACTTGGTGCCATGTCCAACACAGAAATCTTACGTAGAGCGCATACAAACAGAGAAATCCTGTCAAGTATCAAGGATCGTAAAATCTCATATTTGGGCAAATATTTGGGCCACATTAGCCACATACTAAAAAATACCGATTTTTGCTACTAATAATAGAAACCCAAAATGAGGGGCGTCATATGGCAACGGAGTGGAATAACGCCGGTGGGAGAAGTCCAAACAGCACAAGACTAGGAAGCATTCTCCATAGTGATCGACAACGTCCGAGGGAACTGATATGTCACTGGGAGAACAAGAAAAAATATGAATAATTGAAGTAAATCTATTCTAAACCTAAATATTCAGTAAGGTGTATCATACACCGTGTATGTTTACACTACCTTATATAATTGAATTTGTTATATTTTATTTTACATATTTTTTAGATTTAAATTTACTCGCACGTCTACGTTTCAAAAGTGTTTGAAGTAGATATTATGTGCCCATGTCCTAAATCATATTTTTATGGCGTTAAATTTTGTTTTATCATTAAAATTTTGACATGGGTTGATTATGTAATTAATTAAATTTATGAGAGTACAAAACTAACCACATTTTCAATTACAATATTTTGTACTAGCTCTAAATCTGGTTTCTCTCAGAAAATAATAGTCATTTTACAAAAATAAGGTTCAATATTACAATATAATAAACATGTTTTCCTTAGATACTTTCTAGATAAGATTTGGGTCGGAAGTAGTACCGTGTAGAATAAAATAAAGATAATGAGAATCTTAGCATTTTTTGATGAATGACTCCCTCTGATGACACACTGATACTTCATGGACTGTATTTTAAACTGTTAACATAGTTTAAATTTTCGATATTTCAAATAAATTATTCTGATACAACACTGTAATATCCTAGAATTGATGAATTGTATAGTATTCTTGAGGTGCTTTGGCACGTAAACAACATTTTTATGTTGTCCAATAATAAAAGAAGGAAATTAATAAAATATTGTTATGAAAAAAAAACAAAAATATAAATCAAATTGAACACAATAATTAAAATATATAAGAAATATTGATATGCTTCAATAATAAAATTTAAATAAGTAGGTACTTTTTTTGACATACAAAATTTCAACCAAAGGGATATATAGACATATGAACGGAGTAAGATATTAATTCGAGTATTTGTATGTTACCTCCGTCCAGTTATCCTCCTCCGACGTGCCCCTGTCCTCTCTCGTGCTCAGCCATAATCTGAGTCTGATACGACCCTGCACGGATGATCTCTGCGACCTCGCTTCCAGCTTGAACCATCCTTCCATTCCAGTCGAGGGGATTTCATGCAGAGGTATGTTGACAGAACCTAAAGACATAATATATCATTAATATTATAATCCTATAATTTTTTAAGAGATAATAAACAATAAGTATACACCTTAATTGTAAAGTTTCAAGGATTTTGGATTTATCAATCTGTTGACAATAATTATTTAATCCTAATTGAACTTTTCATTGCTTTTAATATGAAATGACATTCTATAACCCTTCTCAATAAAATCGTTATTTTATAAGTTTTGAGTCGTAATAATGATAATCCACTCTTTAACTGTCCTCTAGACTCTAGAGTATGTCAAACCTATTTCGTTTTGCCTCAGGTTTTCTGATTTTTGAAATTTACCTTTTCGTATCTGATGGTCCCGAGACGGTATGAAAAGGAAATTATCTGTTTAAAAAAATGATTTCGGATTACTTAAGTCCATGTATCTCGTTCAAATTCAAATATTTTTATTATGGAATAACTATACATTTTACGAAAATAATCATTTCTTTATAAATTTACAGTAAAATATAACTGATTTCCTCAAATTTGAGCAGACCTCGCGCATTGAAAGATAGTTTCATTATAACAAACATATTTGCTCATAAAAAAATAAAATAGTCAAATAAAATAATAAGATACAATTACATAAAGAAAGCAAAATAAAATTGCTATCATTATTTCGTTTTCATTTTATTTATGAATGTTGAACATATGCAAACATTTGACATGACTCGTCTAAAAACTAATTGTTTGTGAATTAGTTTTTAGATAGTTTTTAAAATTTTATTATTTATTTTACATTTGGTGACAAAGTTTTCTGAAATAGAAATGTGTTAAATTAATTTGTAAAAGGTTATTATCAATTATTTGCATACTATTTTTTCATCTCTATTTTTTCATTTATACTACCACAGCATCACGCACAAGTAGGATATTCAGTAAACTACCTTAATGTAATAAACACTCAGATTGTCCTGTCTGTGCCAATAAAAATTAAGATACCTACTCAGATTTATTTTCTCGTCGGAACATAAATTCAATAACGTTTTCTATAAATATAAATCTGAGATATTCGGTAAACCGATATATTTTGTTTACCCGACTTCATGAGTTAGGCATCTAAAATTACTATCACAAAAACAGTGTCTTCATATGTTCCTGGAACCATACGTGACCTAAATCCTTTACACAAACATGTTTACACCAAACATGTTTACATACATCGTAATATTATGTTTCGTCGCCAACTAAATCTGATTACCTATTTACGTGTTTTCGTAGTTATTTTTCAAATTCCCAATAAATGTCAAAAGAAAACCTTGGTAATTTAAGCGGATTATTTATTCTCCTATAATATTACAAATTCAGAGAAATGTTTTGAAATAAGTAATATCTCGAATTCGAAATAAAAAATATGTTTAGTAATTTATGGAAAAGTATTCTTTATGAGATACGTTTTTGAGAGGTATAAAATAAAAATAGCTATGGGGATTTTTTTCGCTTATTTTTCGCACACAATATTCTCGATGGTTCAGAAGAGCTTTATTTACAATATATCTATCATCTCTATGGTAACGATATCACAGCTTTAAGAATGTAATTTAAAGAGGTAACTTAATTATCATCATTCGTACTGTGAAAAGATCGGCAAGCTTCCTCTTTGAGTTACCTAGAGGATCGCTGATTGTTAAATCGAGAAAAATAAATTCAGAATGATCGATGATAATATAATCGAAATTTGTTCTAATAAGTGGGAAAGTGAGCAGTTGAAAATCGAAATATAATGTATCGTATGTTTACTCACCCAAGAAATCATCCTGACTCCCTTGTCTTGCAGACTGACAGACCTGCTTGAAGAACCTTCCGAGTCCTCTCACTCCACGTACCTCATTCAGCTTTGAAACGGCATCCAGTACTGAACTCTCATCATCGTGGTCCCATATGTCGAGGTGAAGAGTATCACTCTGTAAGTCGTCAATGTCACTGAAAAGAAGAAAAAGGTAATGTTATTTTGAGATTTGATGAGGTTGGCTGGAAAACAACATATTACTTATTGATCACCTATATTTTTTAAGTATGTTATGAGAAAACACTCCTCGCGAGAAGGATGGGTTGTGATTTCAAGATCAATTTAGGGAACTACTTAATAAGGAAAAATCGTTTGTTTTTGAAATAACTTTTAGGTAGTTATGTGTATTATGTGTGTTAGTCGGCCGGTGTGGCGTGGAGGTAACGCTCTTGCCTTTGAGTCACGAGGTCCCGGGTTCGATTCCCGGCCAGGGCAAAGTGAAGAATGACCTTTTTCAAATTGTCCTGGGTCTGGGTGTTACATGTATGTATATGTGTGTAGTGCATTGTATATGTGTGTATCGTCGCGTTAGTACCCATAATACAAGATTCATCTTAGTTTGGGACTAGCTCGATCTGTGTGAGTTGTCTATGTATGTTATGTTATGTATGTTATGTGTTCAATTTGCGTACCTACTTATTAATTATTATTGTAGATATATAACCCCATGAAGTACGCGGTAAAGAATAAGTTTCATACTTTTTCTGGAAGTTTTTTAAAGAGCAGCGCACACCACATACCTCGTTTCGTACCTGGAAATGTTTATTTCCATAACGACACATACATGTACAAATAGGATTTAATGTCGTATTGAATCCAGAAATGCTGCCACGAGGGAGCAGTCCAGATTTAGCAGCCACACACCAAAAAAGTTGGTGCAAAAAGGGAAGGGAAGAAATGGGAATATGCCCTCTTCTTTACGCAGTATCGTCATTTAGTTGAAGGAAATATTAGGCTAGTCTAGTTAAAAAATGGTTTTTCACGGGTTATAATTGATGTTGTCTACCGACGGTACTTGGTGTATGTTCATGTTAAATAAATAAAATAAAAATACTTATTTATTTATTTTATTCTTCACTGTACATTGGTTACAATATTACAAAATAAAACAGTGTCATATAAATATCAGTTATACAATTCAATGTACTAAGGGCGAGTTTATCGCTAAAATTCGATGTCTTCCAACTAGTACTTCCACATTGCCTTTAGCTTTCAAGAGCTTCCGCTTTCGTCATAAAAGTCGGCTTCCCATTACTAGAGTCAATGCCAAATTATTAAACATAAGTGATCAATTTTATTTATTTACCTTATTATATACAATTTTCTCCACTGACTTCGTTTGACTCTTGCACGTGCAATGAAAATGCGAGAGAATCCTTCATTGTCATTATTGTTCAAAGGGGAATTGAAAACAGTAAACATTTTGATAGTTTCTGGATTTTGGTGCAAATGGATATGTCCGGTTTCGATCCCAAGCTACTCATAATATGAAACCTATCCAATAATAAAGTTGAAATAGCAAGAAGAAAAAATCTGTCTTAAAAATAAGTGATAAAGGAATTGTTTTCATTAGTTTTTGTAGATTTCTACTATTGATAAATTATTTAGGATTATACTCGTAAACAACAAGCCTTTATTTAATTGAATGAATATAACTTCAATAAAATATTCGTATAATTACAAAATCTAATTAAATTTTGGTTTTATTAAATTTAGATGTATTTTTAATTAAATATTTCATCATCAAAGGGAGTATTTATCCAAAGAAACCAATATCTTTTATTTAATCTCTAAGGCTTCCTTTAATGAATATAACTTTAAATTATGTTTAGATTTGGCTGTTAGTAGCATGATGAGTTAGGCCATAATTTTGAAAACGAAATTATCTATGTCTACCTCTAGAATCTTGAAAAAAGTATAACATTGTTGAACAAAAATGAGGAATTCGTGACACCATTCAAATTTCCATACTACAATGAAGAAATTGTAAATAGGGTAGTAATTTTACGTCTATACCAAGTCGTAAAAGCTGAAGATTAAAAGAAAAGTTCACACAATTGGTAAACAGCTCCCCTCCTCCGTCCCTGGACACAATTCTTGCATTCAGTATGGGTAACAAATCTTATAACTAATTAAAACATGTCTTATTCGTGACTCATTAGTCATTAGTAACACACTTCATGCACAGGAAACTCGAAAACTATTGCGCTCCTCAGAACAAACATAGATAGGACATTTAGCTGATTCGTTCAAAAGAAATTTGGGATGATTCAGTCTTGGACTCTCAAGAAGATGTTATGTGGCTCAAACTATTTGAGTCTTCACGATATAAATCATTACATAGTGCGAGAGTTTGAGGAAACTATCTAGGTTTACAATAAACTTAGGTTCATTTGTAAAAAGTGATCGGTTTTAGCACTACACTACCGACCACTTTAAATTTGAACGAGATTATCATGATTCAACAACAGTTTATTTTTATTTAAAATTTATTGGAAAACATTTATAAATTGTTTTAAATATCGTCTGTGAATGAAAAAAGTCTACAAGTTGTTAAAAAACCTTGAAATATTCTTCTATAAACGAAATTTATGAAAATAAAAAATCAATTAAGCCTAAATATTTTTTTTCGCTCACAACCAAATAATTGAATATTTTATATTACTATAAATTTTTTTAAGACAGTCGGGCGTTTTTTTTTGTTTTTTTATATCGATTCTTGGTATAACATTATTGTCTCTGACAGAACCATAAGTAATAAAAATGTTTTTCTCGGCAATCAATTATCCGTAAGAAATTATAAGAATGTTCATTTCTAAGAAGATGAAAAAACAATCCGAATTTGTATATTACTGTTTAGGCAGTAGAAAATAAAGTTAACTAGCAGTAGATTGATTCAAAAACTTGGTTGTGTATTGTTCTATCTATCTGCACCATAACGGCATCTCTCACAATTGTGATAACTAACAGACTAAGTGCAAGCAATAAAAAAAAACTTTCAAGATGCGAACAAAACTCATCGCTGAATTGAAGATGTATAACATCTTATTGACTGACTAAGTTGTAGAGACTAAAATAATAAAAAAACTTTCAAGATGCGAACAAAACTCATCGCTGAATTGAAGATGTATAACATCTTATTGACTGACTAAGTTGTAGAGACTAAAATAATAAAAAAACTTTCAAGATGCGAACAAAACTCATCGCTGAATTGAAGATGTATAACATCTTATTGACTGACTAAGTTGTAGAGACTAAAATAATAAAAAAACTTTCAAGATGCGAACAAAACTCATCGCTGAATTGAAGATGTATAACATCTTATTGCAATGTTTTACAAATACCTGACTAAGTTGTAGAGACTAAAATAAAATAAAAAACTCTATTGCACAATTTATATGGTACAAAAGGCGGATTTATTGCCTTCAGGCAATTTCTAACAACCAACCAGTTGTATAGGCGACACGTGTTTACATTTAAAAACAATATTTAAGTGAAACAGAGTACATGTTCTGTAGGTTGCCGACTTGGCCAGGCATTCCCTACATGAATAATTAATTGTATTTTGATTTTTTATGATATATTTTAGGAAGTTTATAATCATTATTATTTTTAAGAGATTTATAATCATTATTATTTTTAAGAGATTTATAATCATCATTTGAAATTATTTGCTAGTACTACATTACAGCTACATTGTTTTTTTCACTTGACTGTTTTCTTTTTGTTATTTTATGTTTGTAAAGGCTGGTTCAGCCGTTTATTATTATAAATAAATAAATATATAAACTCATACACGCACACATACACATGAATAATATACATTATTTACAAACACGAAGTGACAAATAAAATATATTTATATATGCGTAGACAAGAACTACACAATACATATAAATAAGATGAAAAGGGGAGGGGGGAGGCGGTAAAAGCTTACGATGAATTATTTAGAGTAAGATATTGATGCTTCAGTCTACTCTTGAATAAGGAAATAGTTGGAGCAAGTCTGATTAACAGAGGTAAATCATTTTATAGCCGAGCTGCATAGTGAAGGAAGAGGTGAAAAAAGATGAACGATGAGGGGGAATAAGTACGATGGCACTAATTTGGCCAATTTAATGAAATTGGAAAAATTGTTTGCTTTGAGAATATTTCAAAAAATAGCGTTGTCTCTTGAAAATTTTCCAATAGCTTGGACGACTCCCTTTCAGAAACCATTTCATTGATAGAGCAACAGAATGTTGAATGAAAAATGAATGACGTAGAATTTCTCGGATTGTAGGAGGTTGTTTTTCGTTTGATAACGTTGTCATCATTCTAAAGACGTTCGCATTTTGTTTTATTATCAATCCATTGTTTACGAAACATATAGCTGATATCCTAAAGCTGATGTCAGAAATACTAGAAGTAACGTTATCTTGTTTTCAATCTTCTCAGTATGAAAGTGATACTATTATAAATACGTCATGGTAAATGTCTGTTGTTTATTAAATTATGTAAACATGAAGATATAATTACTAAATTCTAATTGATTCTAAATTCTAATAAAATTGAATTATAAAGAATTGATGTAAAAATACTCATCGCCGAGGGGACAAATGGCAGAGGCCGACCAAGAGACGCGTATATGGACCAACTGAAGAGGGACATGAACTGTGACTCATACGTAGAGCTGAAAAGACTGGCTGAGAATAGAGACGAATGGAGAAGAAAAACCAAACTCGTTGCAGACCAATCCAATGGATTGTAGCTCATTATACATATATATTATAAGGGAGTTTGCACAGTCTGTTGGTTGTGCGGATGAGGTGTCTGTTGGGTAATTTTCTTAATATCTTCACTCTCGCAGGTGTGAAAATCCAGCTAAATGCGAAAACTTCGTTTAACATATATATATAGATGTAAAAATAAGGCTTATGTTTGTAAACTGAATATTGTTGAAGTAAAATTTTGCCTTAATGTATCAATATTTTAAACAAATTTGCCAGTTTGTATAGATCGTGGAATATTTCAAATATTTTTTACTTAATAATAATAATGAACGGAGAGTATTTAGAGCGCCATCTTTGTGCCATAGCACCTCGAGTACGCTGTATATGATAATTATTGTTATCACTTATGATGTTTGACCATTTCGTATAAAAGTGGTACTGCTTGGTCACGTGAAAAGGTTCTAAAGAAACTAAATCTTAATTTGGCACACTTATTGGAGTGACATCAATATCTGGTTGCAGTATGCTTAGACAGTGATATTGTTTAAAACTTTTCCACATGATGTGCGCTTAATTCAACAGGCAACAAGAAGAGAGATTAAGATTAAGAAGAATAAATAAAATCCCAGCTTAGTTACATGGCAACGAAGAATGATTAATCTTCCATTCACAAAGACACAAATCTACGAATATTTATTTATTAACAATTCACAGAACCAGCCTTTAACATGTTATATATTTACATACATAGTTCATATGATGTACACACAAGTATAGAAAATTAAGACACAACAATCATAATAAATAGTCAACAAAACACAAAAAAGAACAACATAATATTATCAGTATCACAGCACAAGTTATGAATAGAGAAAAAAAAGTCAATGGATCATAAGTCAATTCGATAGTAGGTTATCTTGTCAAATTTTTAATAAACAAGGAGGAGTATTTATGTGATTATTTCAAACAAAAGTAAATGGGACGGCAAGTAGTACACAGTCTTTAAAAAGGGATGTTGTAAAATAAGTAATATTTTGTATCAACAGAAACTGAAAAATGTCAAATCAATGAAAAATGTTTAAACAAAAACAAATATTTAGTGTGGTCAATTTGAGTGTTAAAGAGTAAAATGTAAATAAGGTAATTTAATTAATTCGGTAAGAATGAATAATTTACAATGGTAAAATATATAACTACCTACCTGTGTAACTCCATATTATATTATGTATAACGCTAATTATTCGCTCTTTATTTATGTACGTGTCTATCGATCCGTCTTTAACAATCATTCACGTAGCTTCAGGCCCTTCATTCTTCTTAGAAGTGTGTAAGAGATTGACTAAGTGCTTAACTAATAAACTACTGAATCATGACGTCATCCGATGTGTTGTATATATAACACCTTGACTTAATTATTATTTTGAGAGGTGCTTTAAATTGTTTCAGATACGTGATTCACGACATAATGATAGATATATCAGCTGATAATGTTACACTGAATTAGATTACGTACAAGCTAATACTATAAATATACAATACCTTATTTTTGACATTATACTCAATGAGTATATTTTATAATTTTTATTTGAATAAATTGTTAGTTCGCTATTAAATATTTATTTCGGAAATACATACATTATAGAAAATACGATTCACAAAAATAGAAACAATTTTTATTCACTGGATGATTTATAAGAAGCTTGTCTCTTCCATTGTTTGTGGAAAATAACTATGTCTAGAGGCATATAGTATCGAAACAAAAAAAAAATGCTTTAATGATTAATTCTGAAGCGTTTAAATAAAAAAAACAACATAGAAAAAACAAAATAGTAGTTACTCATTGATCTATACAAAATACTGATTGCCAATACTGTATTAAGTTATAGTCAATTTGTTTATATTTTTTATATCAATTAGTAACGATAACATAAAGTAAACACATTTCACTATATATTAAATTCATGTTCAATTTTTTATAAATTTTTAAATGAATTCTTTTATTTAATTGATTGTATCATTGCATACTTACATAACTCAGCATCTAAATGAGACTTCTATACATGCACAAATCAGCACCAGAAGACGCGAACTCGGAATCCACGAAACCGGTCTTGTGTTGGTTTTACTCTATATTTACACCAAACAATAATGATAAATCTTATTCATTTCATTATGAAATTCTTTTTTGTTTCCTTAGAATTACGTCATATAAAATTGTTGAAATATTTTAATTAATATATGTAAAACAATTGAATTCCAACATCTTTGAAATCGAATGAAAGTTTATTTCTTCAAGATGTAGTAGGTAGCGCTCAATACAAAGGTGCTTTATTCAACGAACAAAATTATATTATTTAAAACAAAACACGACTGAAAACAATTGCAGATAAAACAAAAGATAAAAACAATCGAAAACAGATAAAGTATGTAATTAAACTTTCCTTCTGTGATTTTATTATTATCACAAAAAACTTTGCGTAAAACGCAGATTGTTTTCACAAAATTTGATGTAAAAGTGAAAATTGATTTGATGTAAAATTTTCGTAATTACAAATTAGAAACTTTATCAATACTGGAATATCACAAATAGATATTTCAATGTAATTCAAAATATGAGTGATAAAAGTATTGTTTTTTTCTAACGATATTTATTTATTATTCACTTATTTAGGAAGGATTTACTATGTCATTCTTGCAAGACATAAACTAGCTCGATCTTTGTGAATTGTCATTTAAACAAAAAAAAAAAATTGAACTCAGGAAGGTATTACGTTGAATGCGGTCGAAAAAAATAAGTTTGAAAATTATGAGTGCTTAAGAAAGGATGAGTGGCATGTCTTATCGCTGATTTAAAATGACTTTAAGGTACATGAATAGAGAATAAAGAGAATCGTGAGAATTATCAACTTATACAAGACAATCGAGAACATACAGAAAAAGTAGAATCATCATATAGACATTATTGCTATTTCCTATTGGATTAATTGAAAAAAGCGTTTCATTCTACTATAATTTAAACAAACACGAAAAAGAATAAAGAGAATCGTGAGAATTATCAACTTATACAAGACAATCGAGAACATACAGAAAAAGTAGAATCATCATTTAGACATTATTGCTATTTCCTATTGGATAAATTGAAACAAGCGTTTCATTCTACTATAATTTAAACAAACACGAAAAAGAATAAAGAGAATCGTGAGAATTATCAATTTATACAAGACAATCGAGAACATACAGAAAAAGTAGAATCATCATTGAGACATTATTGCTATTTCCTATTGGATAAATTGAAACAAGCGTTTCATTCTACTATAATTTAAACAAACACGAAAAAGAATAAAGAGAATCGTGAGAATTATCAACTTATACAAGACAATCGAGAACATACAGAAAAAGTAGAATCATCATTGAGACATTATTGCTATTTCCTATTGGATAAATTGAAACAAGCGTTTCATTCTACTATAATTTAAACAAACACGAAAAAGACGTCTTTCGACTTGTTTTTGAATTTCTCTTTTTCGATTGATCATGACCTACCTATTCGAAAGACATTTCATTCGTGACTGTTTAATCTACAGTAGAAAGAAACGTTTATACAATTATGGAGTTGTTCTACTTCTGCCCCGTACAGGTAATAAAAAAATCATAACTTTCATTATAATTTATAGAAGGTAAGGTACTTTATAACGTGACATTACCTCTGTACAAAATCTTTTTACGAAGGGGTATTTGGGTATGATAATCCACATTTTTAAAGTACTTACATATCCATATATATTTTAGCTTTTCTGTTGATCTTGCGCTTAAATCTGTTTCAAACTTCTGTTGAATCGAAATTTATTAAAAAAGTTTTTCAAATTCCATATTTTTGTGAATCACGTGGCAGGATGCCTGAGGCGTATCAGATTATTTTATTTTATGTATCAGTAGTCTCATTTATTTTTAATATTCATATACTTAAAACGACGTTTTTTATCTGATTCAAATGTAAATATTTCCTGAAAACGAAGCCTAGAGAATTATCGCGTATTTATCAGTGTTTTACAAATTATTATCGTAATATTTATCAGTTGAAGTATTCGTTTACGCTTGATTATTTTATTATAATTTTTAAAATTATTTTTCTGCTTAGTTTTTTTTTGTATCCTGACTGGTGAAGGCAGAAGAAATAAATTGCCAGTTTTTATCCATCTATACATACCTACTTCTTTTGATTTCTCCACATTCATGGTATTAAAAGAACACTTTAATAGAATTTGTTATGTATTCTTAAAATATAAAAAAAATCATTTTTTTATGTAAGACTTATAAAATGACACTGTTTTATTTTGTAATATAATAACCAATGTACAGTTCAGAATAAAATAAATATAATTAGATCATTGCTGTGTAGGTCGTGACTTGTTCCAATCTATCAATTTCGTATTTATACTACTACTACTATACTACACCATCACGGCAAATCCCACAAGTGGGATTTAACTAATAAAGTTTTTTCTATTTTCGCGTCCACTTTGAGCAGTAATGAAGTAATTTAAGCCATAATTTTGATTAAACAAACTGACTATACAACTTTAAGTTTTCCTACTACTTCTTACCTATCATGGTATATCCCACAAGTAAGGTAGCCAGCAGACCAGCGGCACGAAATAAACATGCAAGCTGTCCGATTATATTTTAGATTTGAATTGTTAATTATTACATCGTTAAAATATTATAACAACTCACTGACGATGAATTTATAAGTCTTTGACAAATTGTGCAAAAAGGTATAAATGATTAGTACTTACAATCTGAATTTCTCATTCCACTTAGGGCTGAGCGTATGAGGCTTGACAGAAGTCGCTCTAATGAACTTTGCCGGAAGCTGTCCTGCTAGACTATCCCTGTGTTCCCTTCTGGAGCCACTCTCCGGCCTTCTTTTGAAACTGAGACGGAAGCTATGGTGTTTCCGGAGTTTCTCGTGTTGGGGACTGTGGGACCCATCTATGTCTGTTCCAGGATCACTCAAACGAGGGGATGGGGGGTGTGGAGATGCGGGTGGTGGTCCTATAGGTTGGATTCCCAACATGCAGTATGGGTCGCTGAAACCTGTAATATTAAATTAAAATATTTTTATTAATAATTCAAGAGTTTTTGGGCTTATACTGTGGAAATCCATTTTTAATCTTAATAAACTTTTTCATTTATTAGGATTGAATATCTAAGATAGTGGAAATACTATACTATACTATAGGTACCCTCACGCCGTGTCCCAGGTGGGGTAGGCAGAGAGAACGGAACGCCATGTCGAGCTATCCTTACATACTTCTTTCGCCTCCTCTACGTTCATCCAGTTTCTCATACATGCACGCCGATTCCTCTTACTTAACACGCGACCGTCCTTGAAAATTTGATCCACGTGGTCAAGCCACGTAGTTCTTGGACGTCCGCGATTTCTCACGCATGTAGTGGAAATTAAACAGTGTTTAATAATATTTTTATCTTATATGTGTATTAGATAATATACACCTAGGTTTTCAAACCTAGCAGAATAATGACCACTCCACAAGCTTGTTTATGAAATAAATGGTTCCGTGCTTGGGTCTATTGACTTATTAGTCTATTCGTAAGCAACATATAGCTATACTATTTGACAGTCAAACAGCTATTAAAGCATTGGGTTCAAACATCATCAACTCCAAGATGGTTTGGACATGCCTCCTCAAACTTAACGAGTTAGGTAAGAAGAATAAAGTCACCCTCTTTTGGGTACCCGGACACATCGGGGTTGAGGGAAATGAACGAGCTGACAAGCTGGCAAGAAAGATTGCGGCAACGCAACTCTATGGACCAGAACCATTCTGTGGTTTGGGACATACGTTTTTCCAAGAGGAAATTAAAAAGAAAGGGAGACAAGAAAGAAACGAACTATGGAAAAGTCTCCCTAGGCTTGGGCAAGCCAAGAAACTGCTCGGAGGATTTAACTTCGAAAGAGCCAAGGTATGCACTAACCTAAGTAAAACATGTCTCAAAGCAGTAACAGGCTTCCTAACGGGTCACTGCAGGCTCAAGGAACACTTACGCAAACTGGGACTTGAAGAAGACGGCACTTGTAGATTTTGTGAAGAAGAGGCCGAGACTCCTCGACATCTCCTAGCGGAATGCAATGCCGTGGTATTCGCAAGAATCAAAGCCCTAGGTAGAAGTGGAATCTCTCCACACCTTGGATCCTCTCAAGATCTTAGACTTCATATGATGTCTGGGACTTGAGAGTGCGCTTTGACGGGCAACACCGGGAAAGCTGAGTAGGGGGAGTACAATAGATCCTATAGGTCGCGGTGCATTTTTTTTTTTTTTTAAAAAGATATTAGGCACCTCATTTTACCCCAACAATAAAATAAAATAAAATAAACATTAGTCTATTCGCAGATTTTTTTAGATATTTACCTGAAGGATCGCACTAATATGAACTATGTAGGTATATAATAATAATTAAATTAATTTATTTCATAAACGCAACTACGCAACGCGCACGAGCCTTTTACACGCGTGTAATAAAATATTTATAAATAAATTACAAAATCATTAAAATACGCAAAATAAATTAATTGATGTAATTTATGAAAACCTTTGTTTGAAATGTTGCCGGCTTAAAATAAAAACAACAATTCAAAAAAAAAATATTATGCTCATAAAATCATTTTGAAAGCCTTATTACTTTCTAAGTTCCGGTACTTCAGATTATTTTTTTGGTAAATAATACTTGAGTACCTACGTCCTACATTTATTACAATATTTTATGTTACATTTTTTCATTTATTTACTATCTTATGTAGTTTGTTTTTCATCAAGTACACGAGAAACGGAGGGCATTTTTCAAACATTGACAAATCGAATATCTCTTCACGACGAAGATCTTCGCTTGTGACAGCACTTTAAAATATTTTGTTATACACAGAATGGTGTGAGAAGAGCGTTTTAAAAAGCTTGCAACATACGGCAACGTTCTAAATTTAAAAATATTGTTTTTTTTAACTTAAAATCAAATTTAGAAAACGGACAGATATTATCGAGCTCTATTGTCTTTATGTTATTTGAATGGATTTTTTGAGATGTTTAGTAATGACTAGAGTTGGCCGTTATAACTAATAACTCATTTTTAAACTCATTATTTCAAAATAACTAAACTAACAGTTTCTTGTCAATAACATAAATGTTATTTTCGACGACGGCGTTATTCAACTGTTATAACAAGGTTATCGTTATTCCGTTTAGTTATTGTCGACGACTATAGTCATTTCGTCTTCGTTTAGTTATATTATAACGTACCACATTGTTACGACTTAGTTATTGTCGTCGTTCAATAACGTTTCAATAACGTAGCACGTTATTGAACGACGACAGTTTTTTCATATGGTTTAATAACTTCGGATGTTATTAAACGATGGCAGTTATTTTATTTTTAATTTGAACTATTTAGTTGTGTAGTTATTTGAATTTTTTGGAGTAGTCATTCGTAATACCAATAACTGGTTGAACGTTATTTTGAAATAACAGTTATTCCCACCTCTAATAATGACTACTTTCTTTTTCTACTAAAATGATTATCGTCTATTGTTTAAAAATGTAAGATAACTAATTGCGATTTTTTTGTTGAAAAAGTTAAACTTTGAAAAATATAATTTTTTTTCTTATTGTTAAAATTCTCTCGTTACAAATTTAATCAATATTATGAAGAATTAATAATTATGAAGCATTGTCTTAATACGAGTACATACATAATTACTTTTATTACTTCTATATCATCACGACATATCCCACAAGTGGGGTAACCAGCAGACCAGCCGCGTATAATAAACATGCAAGCCGTCCTCTCCATGCCAAGAACGAATTTATAGACAGTACAGTATAATATTTAACGTTTAAATAGTTTCTCAAATAATAGAGCATTTTTTAATTTTGTATTTCTACTATACTACTACTATACCATCACGGCATATCCCACAAGTGGGGTAGCCAGCAGACTAGCCGCATATAACAAACATGCAAGCTGTCCTCTCCGTGCCAATATAAAATCAAGACATTCAGGATGGGTGGCAAACCTCACCGCTGAATTTACCATGTAAAATGTCATAATTTTTCTAACACATGCCTTTTACAGGACACTCGAAAACTTACGGAGAAGAGTGAGAGATCAATTCTTACTATTTACCGCAAATGGGTTATATGTACATAGAATAGAAATTAAATAAACACAAATAATAATAAATAAATTTCTGTGTTTAAAAGAGGATTAAATGTAGGGTTACAAAAATAAATAGAAAAACGTCTGACAAGATCCCATTGAAAATTATTGAGGTATTTCAGCCTACCAATCAAATAATATTTTATATAAAGCCTTTGATCTCAATGAGCAAGCACCGATTAAATACTACCTTCCTACCTATCTACCAAAATATTTTTGATTTTGATTTAATATCCAACAAAAAGTTTCCAAGAGGCTTATTATCATCAAAGCTTATGAATGAACGTACCTACCTACTCGGCATTCCGAATTTATTTACATTTTTATATAGGTCTGAATTAATAACGTTTAATTAATATCGTGTACCTGGGCAGCAGAATAAACCAGGATGGACGCTCCAAATCGGAAATTGTAAGCAGAATAAACCAGGCAAGGATTGCCTTTAACAAAAAATCAAAGATATTGGAATCCCCAAATATTGACTTAAGCGTAAGGAAGAACCTTACTAAAGCCTTTGTATGGAGCATTCTGCTTTATGGTTGTGAGACATGGACCATCAGCAAGAGTGAAAGCGGACGGTTGGCGGCCTTTGAGATGTGGTGCTACAGACGCATGCTCAAGATCCATTGGTCGGAGCACGTCGAAAATGAAGAAGTATTAACCAGGGTAGGCGAAAAAAGGCAACTCCTTAAGAGAATCAGCCAACAACGAGCTAACTGGATTGGCCACAACATCAGGCATCCAGGACTACTCATCGCCATCGCAGAGGGTAAGACCGAGGGGACAAATGGCAGAGGCCGACCAAGAGAAGCATATATGGACCAACTGAAGAGAGACATGAACTGTGGCTCATACGTAGGGCTAAAAAGACTGGCTGAGAATAGAGACGAATGGAGAAGAAAAACCAAACTCGTTGCAGACCAATCCAGTGGATTGTAACTCATTATATATATAATTAATATCTATGTCTCGTTGGGAAGCAATACTTGGCTACCTACATTATAAAAGTGTTCTAATTTTAAACTCCATTCAAGAAAAACGTGGTGATATGATTGAAGAAAAAAACATATCTATTATAAAATAAATTGAAAATCACTCGAATTACTTAATATAAAATTGAGAAAGTAAAACACAAAAAAAAAGATTTTTAAGTATGGATAATATAATGAAAAAAAAAACACAAATATTGTCTGAAATATGTTATTAATACAATATCATTAAGATAGTAGAAAGATATTATGATACATTGTATTCTATTCTAAAACTATTTCACCTCATCACGTCACATTCCAATAGTTCCTTACACGTGGCCATTCATAAGTATTTAGTTGAAACAAAATAACCACATAAGTCTCCCCACATTTCTGTTCACTGCCAGTTATATAATAGTCTTAAGTCAAGTATAATTTTTTAATATTTTTTTAAATATAAAATTTGAGGAAAGTCCAATTTAGGACCACAAGTTTGGAAGCACTTCGTGTTGCATGCGACCTAGATTGATTAGATTTGTAAAGCGGCAAGAAAGTACTTCAGAACCATGTTTCAAGTATTAACATTATAGTATTCCGCTCTGTAATATTTTGTTTCAAAATGAAAATTCTTCTTCACATTCATGCAGATGCACCATAAGAATATACAATGTTCATGAAAATATTTGTGACATAATACGAAAAATGTTGAAATTTTTTGTCGTTGAGGTTAAATATATATAAGTATTTTCTCTATTTAAAAAAGGATAAATACTAGCCCATTCTATTTAAAAAAATTAAAAATGTACCTACTACAAACATTAAAAAAAGTGTTTATTTTCACACTGTTTGTTATATGAGTACCTACCGACGGACTACTCTTTAGGTGTATGCAGCATGTAAATGCACATTATGTGATAACCAAATGTACCTACTACAAACATTAAAAAAAGTGTTTATTTTCACACTGTTTGTTATATGAGTACCTACCGACGGACTACTCTTTAGGTGTATGCAGCATGTAAATGCACATTATATGATAACCAAATGGCATTATATGCATACCTAATTAATGTATGGTTGTGTATTTATGATAACCGAATAGTGCCTATAAATATGTAATATTGCATTGTTTTTGTTTTAAACTGATATTACGCCCGATTTTCTCGTACTTCATTTTTAGTGTGCACTAGCTAAAATAGGAACGTTCCAATTTGAGTTATGTACCTAGTCTTGATTGGTATTCTATAAACTCTAAAATTGTTCCTAATTAGAATTATTATACAACTTGTATCATATAGAATACGAATGTTAGTTCAAGTGAACTTGATTATAAAATTTTGTAACGTACTTATTTTTAGTTTGAATCAATAAAGAATATCGGTTTTTATTTTGCTCATTAATGTAATTTTTATTTTACTTGAAGTTTAAACATTATTTCGTATTTGAAGACTACATAATATTGTTTAGGTAGTTTATAACATATTGTAAAAGGAAAATGCTGCATATTAATTTAATAAATAACTTGAGTACTTTCGTCAATATAGCTTGACATTATAGTCATCATTCCATTAATACCAATTCTCTACTAATTCAGTCAATTTATTGTAGTTGTGATGGTATTGCGCTTCTGCGATAAACTCGTCCATTGCACAAAATTATTTGTTCAGTTTTAGTTGTTTTGTTTTTTTCTTTGGTATATTTTTATGTGCAATAATATTTTTATTATTATTATTATTAATGTTGTATTATGAAAATGGATTGTCCAGGTCATTAGACACAGTGGCGGATTGAGAAAAAACACAATGGGGGGGGGGGCGCAAAAGATATCTTGAACTTCCTTTATTTTTATCGTAATAAAAAAAATAATTAAGTCACATGCAAAGCTGAAAAAAGTGGCCCCGAAAATGGGGGGCGCGCCCCCCATATGTATCCGCCACTGATTAGATATCTTGTGGAACCTGAGAAACAATTCATTTTAAACAATGTTTAATTATTAATTGAATATCTTTTGAGGATCAAGGTAAAAAAAAACTCATTAAATTAATAAATGCCTTCAAAATACATTAATACACTTAAACAATACAATCCAGTTGTGTGGACAATAAACTCAAATAAATATAAAATCTTGAAATTGAGTAAAACTGAGATTAACAGAATTTCATTCATAAATAGATAAGATCTTATACTTGGTTGTCTTGAAAGCTTCAACATTTAAACTTTAATTAAGTTTTACAATGGGAAAATACTACATCGCGTTTGTAGAAGACATAATCCCGTAGAGCCTATAGAAATATATTTAGGACAAAGCCTTTTTCACACGTGAGCGTTCACAACTAAAAACGTAAACGTTAGGTACATTGAATGATGTAAGAAATTTGTACGTTGTAATTTGAATAGTGTTCTATCTTAGACGTAGTAGGAGTAGTTCTAAGACTTCTATTGTTTTGTTCTAGAACAAATGATGAATTCATCTGTTCGACGTCATTCAATTATCACCTATTATTATTATTATTAATAATGAAGCAATTGAAGTGAGAGTAATAATGTAATAATAACAATGGTACGTACAATCTCTTGTTTGGTTCCTTTTCATCGATAATTTCAATTGAATTATTACAATGTCATCTTCTTTAGCCATCTATCAATCAACCAATATGCTATTTACACACTATCATTGCCGACAAGTAAGTATCTGACTAGTCGGTGATCTACGTTTATGATTTTTCCACATTTACCGAAATTTACCATAGAAAACTTCTATACTTTTTTCCATGTATAACGTTTATTCAGCAATTTACTATCCTCAAATATTCAAAATTAGCATGTATAACTTTGTGGAACGATATTTCCTAAAATAATAAAATTAAAGTATCACAATATAATGTTTCACAATTCAGTGTAAACCAGTGTTTTTTGATACATTAATTTTATGATTTGATATCGATGTTTTTAGACGATAGGTATACATGAAAAATTATAATTGAAATAAAAATAGACGTTTGATGACAATTTTATCCATTTCCTTCTTGATAAGTATTAAAAATTATTGTTTCCGCACAAGATCAATTTGTTAATATTACCTAGTGCTGAAGATTTACATCAGTTCAGTATGAAAGTGCTGATTTCAATGTAATGACGGGCTTCGATATTAAAATATCCTACTAAATTTCTACGCATATCTCATCGTGTGTAAAGGGGTCGTTATAATCGCTAACACGTGTTTTCGACAAAATTACAATAAAGTACTCGTAAATTGGGAGAATCATTATTGTGAATTCTGTGAATGAACGTTAAATACGTTCTGAGAAATATAAAAAATCACGTTTATGATTGATTACGCACGTTTTATTTGTGTTAAAAAAATAGAAATAATCTCAGTTCAATTAATTTAACGTGGAACATCGGAAAGAGTGAAAGCGGACGGTTGGCAGCCTTTGAGATGTGGTGCTATAGACGCATGATTAAAATCCACTGGTCGCAATACGTCGAAACGAAGAGGTGTTAATCAGGGTAGGTGGAAGAAGGCAACTTTTTAAAAGAATCAGCCAACAACAGCTAACTAGATTGGACACAACATCAAGCACCCAGGCCTACTCATCACCATTGCGAAGGGCAGAACCGAAGGCAAAAATGGTAGAGGCTGACCAAGAGACACCAATATGGACCAAGTGAAGAAGGACATGAACTGTGGCACAGACGTAGAACTAAAGAGACTAGCTGAAAAAATGGAGGAATGGAGGAGAAAATTCAATTTCGCTTATTTTAGAGGTATAAACTATGTAACAATTTCTAGACATTTTTAAAACAATATTTAAACTTGAATTACTATATTTATTTGTTTCATTAATTTAAGAAATACGCTGTCACGATTTCAGTGCACTTGCACCATTGACGAGCTTTTCAAGTCTTGAAATTCAGACTGCCCATCATAGCATAATAATAAAATACTGATGTCGTATAGATATCGCTTCTGCAATCAATTCGTCCTTAGACAATAGGATTACATGTTTTTACCACATCACTTTATAATTTTGTGAATGTTTTTTTACTGTGCAATAAAGCTTATATTTATATTTAAAATCGCGAACCACATGTATTCTAGAAAATTTTGTCTGAAATGCAGTTAAAGAAGAAGGTACATACTACATATAGCAAATCTATAAAGTGTTCTATCATGTTACCAATCGCTTTTCGTATTTGCATCGTCTCTATATTTAGATGTATGTACTTCGACGAATGTTCTTTGATAAAGGAAGTACATTTCAATTTGCGTGATAGAAGTTTCTAGGAAATAAAATTGTCAAGGGACTATTTAAAGCAACGAGATAGTAGAGATAATATTACGTAGTGGAATAGTACTCGTGTGTGAGTACAATTGATGAAAAATCTATGGTTTGCGATTCAATTTCGCGATCTATTATTATATTTTTCCAAGCTTTTCCGTCACTTTCGGCTACATCCGTGTTCTTGAACAAAGGTTTCTTCCGTTTCTCAAACCCGAGATGCCTGCATTTAGTCTATATCAACACATTTGAGACGTCCCATTATCTCAATTGCGATATTTCTCGCACTTTTGGTATGATTTATCGGATTCATTTTCTTGACTTATAAAATTGTAATAAACACGAGTGAACACCATTAAATGAAAAAAAAATATCGTGCTACAAAAAGATTTCTGAGTTCGTCGGTAGCCTGGAGATAAAATCATAGCTTCATGCACAAGAGGTGTGCGGTTTGATCCCAAGTGCCGGCAAACCTCCCTTTCACGACACAAAGGGAGGTTTGCCGGCACTGTGAAAGGTGTATTAAGTTTAATTTGGGTTTACAGCGAAATCCCAGATAATAATAGTTATAATAAAAAGAATAACTGTGGAATACATTTTTAGTTCTATTAAAGTATGGAT
Organism: Athripsodes cinereus; assembly: GCA_947579605.1. Classification (NCBI taxonomy): domain Eukaryota; kingdom Metazoa; phylum Arthropoda; class Insecta; order Trichoptera; family Leptoceridae; genus Athripsodes; species Athripsodes cinereus. The sequence goes on from OX388314.1 coordinate 22,600,627, forward strand.
GTAAATTATTTGTTATAATGTAGGTGAAAGAAAAACATTACATTTGAGAAAATCATACCACTGTCCTTTATATTAAAAAGGTAAAATGTTTTTGGTTATCGTGGTGGTGCTATTTTCTCTTTTTCAATTTATTTTCTACCGTGCTATTATTTATACAACTTGAGTTATCTTATCAACTAATATCATAGAACCTATTTATTTTGCTAATGTTTTTTTATGTTATTACAATTGAACTGAATAGAAAAGATAGAAAAAAGTTGTCGATTTCTGGTGTGTGTGGAAAAGATAATAAAGTTTATTTTAGAAAATGTACGTCCACCGTATACGTAACGATGATATAATGTCCGCATATTTTATGACTCGGTAGTGTAGGGATTAAAAAGCTCATCTAGTTTGACAAAATGTGAATATTAATTGAAGTATTTGACTTCAACTGGTCATACATATTTTGGATTTGAGAACTGTTTTCTTGTTATTATCTAGTAATAAGGTTTGAACATGAGGTTTTTTCACTGACTACCCCACTTGTAAGAGAAAACGTGATGGTGAAGAAAAATGGTAATAATCTCTTCAAAACAGTCGAATCTGGTATGGTCGATGGTTGGTCAAAAAAGGCGGTTTTCTTTTTATTATATTTTATGATACACCGTTCGTTTGACAATTAGATTAGAGCGTCAATAATGTTGTAGAAGGAGGAGGTTTGATTGATGAAGAATCATCCTGAAAAGAGTTGACTGGTTTTTGTACTGTGCTCCTGAGAGGAAAGTTTGAGAGCATAAAAGTCAAAGTTTTGAATTTTTGCTTTTTGCTGGTAAAGATGGTAGATGAACTGAAAAAGCTGGTTGTAACGTACACTGATAAGATAGAGTTACCAGGTGAAGGAGGCAACAGGAGAGACTATGCATAAGATACTTCAAAGGATATAGGACTGGGGTAGCTGGAAGGTACTAGTACAGTACTTCCGAAACTATGGGTCGCGACCCGCCAGTGGGTCGCAAACGAATGTCAAGTGGGCCCTAATGGGATGCTGAAACTGTAATGAAGAAAAATCGGAAACAAATACATCCTTCCCATTGAAACAACTTTGTAAAAAAACCTAAAAGGTGGGTCCCAAGATTGGAATTTTTTGTTAGATGGGTCGGAGTCCAGTCAACTTTGGGAACCTCTGCACTAGTACATAGTTATAAACAATTAAAAAGAAATAACTATAGCCGTTTTATAATTGAATAATATGTTGAACTAGAATATTTAAACATGAGAATATCGTACATACTAGAAATCAATAACTGCTCTAACAAGATGAGTTCAAAAAATATAATAATATAGCGTTGTATGTTAAGACATAGAAATGTATTGTACATATTTTAATATAAAGACTAAAAATACTATAAAGAACTATCAATATCCGGCAAAGACTTTTAATTTCCTGTTTGGACATCTTCTTCTTTTTTGATTTGTTTTACCTATGTACTTCCACGATGACTTCGAATAAGTACCAAGTACCTTCATTAATACTCGGTACAGCATAACATAACTACACTACAGTCATCCACATCATACGCTTATGTTTGACATTTGGTAAAGCAACTTGAAAGAAAAATTAAGGGATTAAAATTTAGAATATAAATATTATGCGATGGGTCTAACCCGGTAATCTTTTGAAAGTAATATTATTCTAACTGAGAGAATTTTCATTGCATTCTCCATTTAATTTTTTCCCAATTACCTACTCGTACTTCATCATAAAATGTATCGAACGGGGTATTTGTGTAATAACAATTGCATCAGAAATATGAGCCATAAAAAGTAGTATATTGGGATCCTGGTTAAGTCTTTAAGATATAATCATTATACATTTTTGAAATACAATGTTGGTATCTATACTTCTATTTCGCAAAGGTTGATTATAAAATGAATGCACACAGTTAGCGAAACCATGAAGTTGAAGTAAATTGGTAATCGAATCTTAGATTTCCCTTTCGAATACCTCACACTCCACCATTGAGTTACAGGACACCTTATGTCATATCTTGATCAATGTTTTCTAATAATACTTCGTTTAAACACATTACACGAGGAAGAATGCATCAAATAATAAAAACTTAATAAGTTCTCGTGTCTTTTCATTACACAACGGGGTGCTGAGACGCAATTTCTAACCTGATTAAAGTGTATTTTGTATGTAAAGGAGTATTTTTCGTTGTAACTATGTTTTAATTAAAATGTGATGGAACCGTATTTTTTCTAATAAACTTGTTTTCTTCCAGGTGCTGAAGATGATGTATCGTGTCGTAGTTGAAATATTACTTCACATGTACAAAAAATGACAATGTTGTATTTTTTTTTAATTCTAGACTTGAATCTTAGAAAATATCAATTAAAAGATTGCTATCTTGTCTTAAAGTTTTTTTTTTTAACTTGATTGGCCCTTTGACGAAGAATGCGTTCTATCTAAAAAAAACTTGCTAATCCACGATTTAACAGATAAATATTCAATATTGTTGGCGCTATAATGAAATTGAAATGATTATTTTTACTTTGTTTTAATTAACTCTGTGCATCCTTATAGATATGTGGGCAATGCGTTGCGCTTATAGAGCGATGTCTGCAATTCAGTGATATGAACGTTCAGTAAAAGAAACAAAAAACAATGAATGATATTATATTAAATAAAAAATAAAACTTACTTTGTCAAAGAGATACGAATAACATAATCAAAGTAGGCATCTAGTTGTGTTCCACGCAGAGAAGGAAGTATATGTAACTACGCACAAAGCTCCTTTGAAGGAATCGTTTGAAACGAGTAGGTACTAAAAATAATCCGAAAAACAAGTGTCGAATTTATATTATTCAACTTCGAGGTATCTACGTGACTGATTTTTTTTTCAAAAAAGCATTTTATTAAGTACAATTTTCCACCTGGATACAACGAGCAACGTAGACAGAAAAATAAGAAAAACATTGATATTATCGGCAGTAGTGTTGAAATAAAATTAATTCAGTAGCTGGAGCAAAAATCGATGAGCCAATATGGCGTTAAAAGGTACGAATATTTAAAGATTTTATTTGTGTCACATTTAATATTAATAACTTTTTCTTTTTTTTTTAATATAATCCGTAACTTTTTGCATATTTTCCATTATGGTATGAAGTAAACATTTAACTTTTTAATAAATACACACTTTATTTTATAAATGAGTAGACAATTGTTTCGTCTTTTACCAAGAAATTATCAATACTAAATTTAGAAAGAATACAAAATTGATTACGAAGGTACAATAAATTATGCAGTTAACAAATAAATAAATAAAATAAAAAGAATAAAACAAGATATATTTCATTAATAAACTATTAATATGGACTTCCACCAAGAACCGTCGGTCGATAATTAAACTTAACAAAAAAATAGCGTGACAATTAAGGTGTCTCAATGATAATTTGTATATGCTCGGTTGATATGTATAGGCTCGGAAATGAATAAGACTCGGAAGAATTCAATTTATTTTCTTAAAAAAGGCTCCATTGGTGTTTGTTCTGGCTGCCGCCCCAATTGTTTTATTTTTAGAAGTTTTTTTATTTTTTTTTTAGGAATAAAAAACTTGTCTTTGTATTTCGTCATACTCGTATTAAATGTAAAGAGACAAATGTTGAAAATCCGCAAGAAGAACAAAAATAAAACTGTTCGCAATAATTATTATGGACATGAAAACTCTCTTAGTCAGGTTATTTATAAATTTTTCTTATTTAATTCTATACCGAGATACATTTTTCTAACAGTTTTTCTGAGAAAGCTTCTTATTTGAACGTAAAGATATGGTTTGTACAAGTAGTTCTTTATTTAATACAACTTTTAAGCTTTACTGTGATATCTAAGTTTTTGTGAATAGTTTTATATAATTTCCTGTTATAATTTTCATTATACAATCCCTCCGGTCAAAATATGATATTGTATGAATACTATAAACTAGATGTTCCTACCCGGCGTCGCCAGGGTGATTTAAAATAAATTTCGCTATGGCAACACGTGACAGCGAAAATGTCATACAAACGTCAGTTTTATACAAAAATACATTCCAAATTTCCGAATTTTCCATTGAATTTTCTAAAAATTTTCTTTCTTGCAAACCGTTTCCTGATAATTACGAACCCAACAAAAATGAATCAGCCAATTCGGTTCAGCCGTTCTCAAGTTATGGGGGAACATACATGGTCAACTCATTTTTTTATATAGATTGTGCTAACAGCACGTAAATTTTTCAAATTTGTTTATTCATAGAACATTTACGCATATTTGAAAATAATACATTTTTTAGTAATTAGCAAAGTGTTGGTGTTGCTGTTACACTAGGTACAGTGCACCTGTATTGGGGTCGACCCAGAATGTTTTCTAGGGAGGGAGGAGGGCAAGGAGGGCTGCAGCTTTGAAAAAATATTGTTTAACTTTAGTACTCATTTGGACTAATTTCATAATATTTTCGAGGTTCTAGGGGGAGGGGGCAACTAAGGCAGCTGCATCATGAGTATGCTCTTAAAAAATCTTTGAAATCCGGCGACTTGATACATTTTCCTTGCATCATAAGCCATAAATATTGGACATGAGTCTTAATGTAAAACATTTTTAATGAGTGGTATTAATGAAATTTAGCCGTTGTTTAAAAAATAAAATTTGTGGCCAGGTAATTTTTATGAATGTATTTTCGAAAGTTTGAAGTATAAAACCAGCCATGCATATTAAAAAAAGCATAAAAATTAACTTATAACGATTTTATTTTAATGACATAATAAAAAACATAAATTTTAAAAGCTTATCTTTTAATTTATTTATTATTACGATGTAACCAGTGGAACCACTGGAAATTATGTATCAATAAAATATGTTCGCTGTGTCGGTGTTAAGGTAAAAGAATTCCATAGTGAAATTCCAAAACAATTTTTTTTTTCACTATAAAGATTTTAATTCAGAGAGACATCTTTCGTCTTTTAAGGACATTGTCAATCAAAAAGCTGTCAAATCAAGGAGACTGACAATGTCCTTAAAGGATGAAGGACGTCTCTCTCTATTAAAATCAACACAAATATGTTTGTTTTTTTGTTTCAAATAAAATTTATCTTTGACATGAAAATACATTCAAGGAGTGACAAACACTATCGTCAATATGATACGATTTCCGAATTGTTGTTGCTTAGATTATACTGAAAATCAATTGTAAAAACTGACCATCTATTCCGAATATTGCTATTTTTTACTTTTAATAGATGTATCACAATAAGTGTAGTTATTTATCTTTCTACGTTTAGAAAATGAAACAAGATAAAAATATGTATAACAAATCGAAAAATTTTCAGAAAAATAAGCATTTTGAATTGTATACTATGATTTACTCTTCAAACTATATAAGTTTTAAAATGAGATCGTTCATTTGTTCAACCATTTGTAAGAATGTCTGTTATATACTTTCGATGCATATTATATATTACGAAATATTTTACATTTTGAAAGAGAAGTGTGGGCAACTTGTTACAGAAATCCTTGGGGGAAAGTGGTTTCCATCATTATCATTTCGCTAGGGGTAAAGCTTTTAACGGCTCCTTATAAAAATATTCATATCTTATTAGTATTCAAAATAAAATACTTTATGGTGCGATAAAAACACAAACTTTTTCATGACGAGGTTTTAGCAGCTTCTATATGAGCCGAGAGAGATCATAAAAAGTATTGAAAGAACACTTTTCAAATTGTAAAATTTATAACGGAAACTTGAATCTAACTTGAATGATTACCTTTTATGTAATTGTTTGTAATCAATGTACATAGGTACAGTAAAGAATGGATAAATAAATAAATATATTGAAAAAATCAGAGGTGAATTTTACTACTGAACAAAATAATCTCGTTTTAAACATCACTTTTTTCACCTTTATTAAATAATAGATTACTTTATTTATTTTCTATATGTCCTGAGAGAAATCTCTAAATTAAAGTAATTCTGAATTAAAATATGCATTAAAGAGAAAAACATAACTGAATTTTGTGTGGAATGAATGAAGAGACAGTTATAAAAATATGCAAGATTGAGAGAGAGATGATGTGTGTGACTCAACTCCATGAGAACCAAGAGTGGATAAATCATTTAAGTTCTAAAGAATGAATACATATTGAGATCGTGCAACCGAAAGAACTGTATAAACATTATAGAGACAAGAAATATGTCTAAAGACGGGAGAGTATAATGATCGATCATTTTGTCTACAGCGCAATAGAAGCGACGTATGATAATTTATATTTCAATTCTTCGATGAATAAAACATAAAACATTTAATTTCTTTGGAGAAGGGAGTCGTGTAACTTGACAGTTAAAATTTTTGATCGGATACTAAACGAACGATGCAAAATCCGTTGTGTGAAAAAATAATGTCATTTTGTAGGATAATAATAATGTTGGAGTTATAATATTAATCTGAGAAATATGGTTTAGGATGACAATAATTCTTCACGGGTCTATTATTCATCAAGTTATTGCTTTTCAGGTGTATAAGATCATAAAGTAAAGTGTTGAAAATCTTATTTATGGAAATATTTAATATAAATAGTGTTGAAAATCTTATTTAAGTTTATCATGTCAACCTAGCGGAGCACGCTTAGATCGTAGGAAGACAATAAAGGGAGAGTCCTGGCTAGGCCATCTTTTGAGGGTGTCGAAAGAGTGCTTTTTACAACCAGAAGACTTGCATGAATTATTTTTACAGTCTTTTGAGTATCATGTTAAGCCTGAGCATTACGATTTTTTATATCAATTCAGTCGCATTGTATAATAATACTTACGAATTATATTTATACATTGATTAAATACACGGCTGATGCTTTTCTACAAAAAAATATACCAATCACAAAAAAATATCAATTTCACACTTACATAACTATTTCAAACTACATACATATATACAAACAATAATATCATTATGCACTTAAAGATATCATTGCCATTGTTGTAAATCTATTTAAATTATTGTTGTAAAAGTAATTCCTACCCAACAGATGACAACAATATGAAGAACATGAAATAAATACAACAGTTGATACATATATACATACTGGCTCGCTCGTCTGGGATCACTATTGGGAGCCCATGATGGGTTTGATAAAAAGAAAAACTGATAAGTCCATATATGTGATGTCCATAATGATCCATAATTCATAATGATCCATAATGATCCAATGTCCATAATTGTGAAAATTGTCAAATGTTGATGTACCTATTGTAAGAAGGGAAATAAAAAGCTTTTCATTTCATTTCGTTTCATTTCATATTATATGGCTAGATCATTGTATTCAGCAGATTCAAAAATGCATGCATGAGGAATTGTGTGAAGATTAAAGTATAGCGTAAAACATCTAATATTCACACAAGTTCTGGATAAATTTTCAATAATACTTGTGAAATTAAATAAAAAATACTCACATGATCATGTTCCATGTATCTTTTCTCATATCAATTCATTATACCTAGATAATATTATGGTACAATAATAATATGTATTTGTTTCAATGTAGCGATTCTTCTATGGTTTTATTTTTCCATCTACATAGATATGGATCGGTCATAATATAGATAGGAACTATGTTGGTATGTTGGGTTCAATCTGCCCACTACCTTCCTCTCTGTGTTGTATGTTGTAGTAGCAAGTTACCTGTTGAATTAGGTCACGAGGCATCCGCCCCCGCACATCGTTTCTAGCTGGAGAAAATCACCGTACTAATATTTTAGTTTGTTTGAAAATATGTATGTATGTTAGACCTTCTTTTATTTTTTTTATTTCATTTACCTCGTGGTCTTACAAAATAACAAAAAAATCAACAAGAAGTATAATAACACAAACCTCAAGGTATGAAAGAGAAAAATATAATACCTTTTTTTTACTTCCTATACTTTCTCACACGTTAACATTTGTTTTGCATATTTTTATACTAAATTGATTTCGTTTAGAGGGGGGGGGGGTTGGCAACTGCTCCCTGGGTAGCATTATTTATCTTTTTTTTTCAAAATATTTTAAATGTAATAAAACAGAGACAAAAAATATGTTATTATCTTAAGGACTTTCATAAAAATATTTCGACAACTTGCTACGTATCTTAAATCAAAAATATTTGCATCATCAAGTTGTAACTATTTTTATATAATTTTGCTACCTTTTTGGTCTTTTAGGCATTTCCCAGAAAGAAACGATTAACTATACTACCTGCAATTTTTATTCGTCAATTTGATAATTATTTTCCAGGCAATTCCGGGTATAAAGTTGGTATATAATAATATGGAATGTTCTACGCTGTTTCATGGTCTGAAAGCAAACCAACATGCCGTTAGTATTATAACCATGGTTTAAAGCACAGAAGACACATGTCCACATTTGATAGTAAAGAGAAAACAGGGTATGAAATTTTAACTTTATTCAAATGATCCAGAGTTTGTGTGTTCACATTAGCCATTTTAAACACATTTGATATCAATAAAAACACTGTTTACTTTTCACTATTGATTTAATACTTGAGCACTTTCTTCAAGCTATTTTCGTCGAGTATCAAATCAATAGTGAAAAGTAAACAGTGTTTTTATTGATATCAAATATGTTTTACTTTATTAATAAACTTATTTTAAATTAATTCAGAAGATGTCCTTGATGGATACGTGCTTTTTAAGAATCAAGAAAGTCGATATAAATGCATTCTCAAATATCTTTGTAACATATTTCATAAAAGGCGCACAAAAAAAGTTAATTTCAGAACGTGAGGCATTTGATTTTTGTTAAATATTTTGATGATATGTAATCAGGAGATACACATAGAAGAAATTGCAACCGATCTTGTACATATATTAAAACATTTTACCTAAATACTGGACATGTGTCTTCTGTGCTTTAAACCACCGATAAGTTTCCTGTACTTCTACCAGATACATGAATATTCTGAAATTTCAGTTTTGTTTCAAAAGCAACATGCGAATTCTTATAGCTAGAAACCCATGAGAAAATATAACGTTAAGAATACCATTTACAAGTATTAAGATTTGCTTAAATTGCTATGATTGGCGGAAACATGTTTCTGCTATATATTTCCGAGAAGAGAGTTTTAGAAGAAAAATGTATCTTTCTATTCCCCTTTGCTTTGTCCCTAGTGAAATAGGTAAAAAGAACGAAACGTCAGACATAATATTTATTTGTTCGTGAAATAAATGGCTTATGCCTTTTTACAATCTATGTAAATGAACAAAAAATTATACGGTCTTCAATAACAAAAAATAAAATCAATCAATTAAAACAAAAAAAGCAAATAAAACTACATTAATTACTACTCTATCAACAAATACTATTTCACTACATAGGTATACATATATAATACCACTGTATAGACATACAATTATGGTCAGCTCAGGGACTCAGGCCCATGGATGTAATGTAATCGTATAAATTTGGCATTTGGTCGTATCACCACACAAGGGAAGTGGCGAAAACAAAATATGATTTGATATGTCGATACACAATATATCGGTTTACTACTAAGATACCCCTTACATGCTGCAATAAAATTAATAAAGAAAACATACATTCAATTTATTAAATGCACTACAAGTTGTTCGGTAGCAATTTACAATGATGAAAGCACTTGATAGTTTTCTTATATGTCCATTTATTAAATTAAATTAAGTATATTATATAAAGCAACTAAATGTACCTACTGCGTATGTGTATCTATGTACCTAGATATATGCATTATCTTTCCTAGAAGTTTGACGTCAATAGTGTGTAGTAGTTGTATCTTGTATCCAAGAATAGATAACGTAATGCAATACAATACAATATTCATACAACTAACACAATAGGAGTACATGGTACAGTGGTATTACGAAGATACAATTTAAGTAAAAGGCATTCAATAGAAAAACGTAAATTGGTTTGATAAGGACTATTATGCTGCAGGTTCTAGCTAAAAATAGCATTGATAGATTTGACTAGGTCTATGAAAAGACATAGTTGACAGACTTGTGTTGAAAAAAACAAAAAAAATGTCCATTTCCTACAAGAGGGAATTAGCGCATCTGTTGGTTGTGCGGATGAGGTGTTTGTTAAGTAATACCTAATCTTCTTGTGACGTTACAATTCACTTAGATTAGTATTTGAAATCGAGATAGGAAAATGTGTAAAAGTTTTGAAGAGGCCTATATCCAGCAGTGGAGAGAAGAAGGCTAGCAGTAAGTAAGTAAGTATTTGAAAATAGGGAGGAATGGAGAAGAAAATCCAAACTCGTTGCAGACCAATTCAATGGATTGTAACTCATTATATATATAGTATCCACGCGTAATAAGTATGCGTTAGGCAAATGATTGAAAACTCATACAGATTTACAACTCTGTCAAATACAGTACTTTCGTTTGAAAATCGAAGAGTGAGAAAATCATCGGGAAAACTACTGTAAGTTGTAAAAAAATTGTAATGTCAAATTGAGATGATTTGGTCATGAGAAACGAATGGAAGAGGAAAGAATGACAAAGAGGATATATGTGTCTGAAATGAGGGGTGTGAGGAAGCGTGGGCGTCCAAGAACTACATGGCTTGATCATGTAGATCAAATTCTCAAGGACGGCCGTATTTTGAGTAAGAGAAATCGATGTGCGTGCTTGAGAAATTATATGTCTGTAGCAGAAGCGAAAGAATTATTTAAGGACAGATCTATATATAATATGGCATTCCGTACGGAATAGATAGATAGAAACTGTAAGTTATGCAATTCGGGTCAGCGTTATTCGAAATGTTATTGTACCGTTTCATTGTACACACTGCATTATTGTGTGTACCTTATCTACATCGTATTCTGTTGTACTCCGGATCACCTTCAAACAATCCATTATTAAAATATCTTATAATATTATATAACTACGTACATATATGTACATTACATTACGTGCTGCTGTATTGTGCTGAAACACTTCTAGGAGATTCTTCGATATTTACCTCTACATATAATATATTGTAAGTGCTTCTGTCTGTTGGAGCAGTTGTATAATATATCGCAGTCCTCTCTGTTTCAATGATCACTTGCTCGTTGCTACTACATATACGATCGCGTTTCTTGTGTCTTTGAGTGTCGAGCATGAAATAGCGTATAAAGACAGTAATAACATAAACATATTATAACGCTATGTGACAAAAGATCTAAACCAGAATCATTCTTTTGCGATATGTTCGTAAAGAGTTTTCAAAGGTACCAAATCTTTCAAACTATGTATTGTTATGTCAATAATTTGAAAAATGCAGTACAAATTAATCAGAATACAGTTTGAAGGGGTGCTGTGATTGTGCAAATATTTTTTGCTATATTTGAAATGAATTTCTAAATAAACCTGTAAAAAACTACATTATTGTTACTAAGAAAGTTAAAAGAACTTAAAATAATGAATGTTTGCTTAAAAACTAACAAACATACCTTGAATTAGAAAAGTTTTTAAAAACCGTACCTATGTCCTTTTAAGACTTAAGACGTCTCTGCTTGATTTGGAATCTTTGCTGGTCCGTATATTGAACGTATATTCTATTAACATAATACAGTATTCTGTTTTGATTCTGTGAAAATTGTATAAATAAAGAAAAAAATAAAATAAGTTACTTACTGTTTAAAGTACTGCTACTATTATACTAACACGGCATATCCCACAAGCGGGGTAGCCAGCAGACAAGCTGCATATAATATACATGCAAGCTGCCCTCTCCGTGACAACAAAAAGTTAAAACAATCAGGATGGGTAGCAAACCTCATCGCTGAATTAAAAACAAAACATGTAAAATTAATTTTTATTTTATCTTCACCTGCCTTTTACAAGTTATAATGGTTACATCTACAAAAAACAAACTACACAATCAGAATGAATTATCTATGACAACAAAATCAATGTACAAAGGTAGTTAATATTTTCTATTTAAGTTAAAATGTGATATATCACAGTGACCAGTGATTGAATCTCATCATTACTCCACCAGGAATATTATTTTGTAGAAAGGATACATTACCATCGATCTATCAGGTGTGCTCTCACGATATCATCCACAATACAAAGAGAATAATAGAGTTGGACGTATTCGATTCATTCAACCGTGTCACTTGATTTGATCTATCTCATTCAAATGAATGATTCTGTATTTGAATTAGTTCATGAATATGAAAATATAGCATTCGCTACGAATCATTTGATCCAATTTGATTAATTGTTTACTGTACTCGTAAAAGGACTTGAAGAATAATGAATTATAGGAGTTTTCAAATAAAAATCTTTGATATATACCACTATAGTAAATTGATTATTTTATGAAATACTGGTAGTGTAAAATGATTGTTTATTAAATTTTACAAATGAAGGTAATTCAAAGAAATATATTATTTATTTTATTTTTAATAATTTATATAGTACGACGAGTTACATTTTTTACGATTCATTACTCAAATAGTTTTTTAGTAAATAGTTTTCATTTATCAATTATTCATCTAATTGAACTCATTAAAATATAATTATGTATTTCAAGTTTTTGAGCAAATATAAGTGAATCGTTTTTACTAATTGACGACCGATTTTCCCAAAGAATTTTGCTTGCTTATACCTTTCTGTTCTTATATGATTTGAGCATTGTAAGTAGTTAGCTAAATGCATGATTTTATACATATTATATCATATAAACGATTCAAAATATTCAACTAATCCACTGATATTTCTTCGAAAGTTAATAATTATGCTAACGATATAAAAATTAAATAATACAATTATTTAAAACAAATTATTTAACTCAAATGAATTCACAACAAACGAACGTGTGGGAAATCAGTTTTGTGTAAACTCCAATATTATTAAGAGAGTTGATCTTTTAAACAATTCATTCGCTACCTTGTCCCATCACTATATAACACAGTGCAAAGTGAAATAAAAGTTTCTATTGAATATAGTGCTGGATCAGAAGATACATTTAAGTTCTAGGTACAGAGGATTACCGCAACAGAGAAATATAGTGGTGGATTACTAATGCATTTGCTACATTGTAAGCAAGTAAGCGAGTGGAATCTTGTAAATGAACAAGTTTCATTATATACATAAATGTAGGAGTAGGTGAGCGAGCATGTTTAACATTTTAAGTGGATGAACATAGAAGTACAGAAAAACTGCGAGAGTTTTTCCAATACAATAATCCCACTATCAGATAAGGTGTTTATTTACGTGGTTGAGAATGTGGTAAAAGCTAACATAGTGAAATAAATAAATAAGTAAATATTTATTGGCGAAAAATACAAATAAAACATAATGTTGATGACAAAATTGTAATTATGATCGAAGAACGGATAAAATGCTACGCCACATTTTGAGTCGACTGTTGTATCGGTTAAAAGTTATGCGAATTTTCCTTTAAATTAAATATGGATGGAATACAATCCCGAATGTGGGGCAGCTGTTCAAGCTGGCACAAGGAAGAGACACCTACGCCATGGTGATTGTCAACGTTGGGGAGACTTAAAATACCACTAAAAGTAGAAGAATTCACCTATGAAACACTTTTTCTGTAGCACAATTTGCAAACAATTCTCCTTTATTCTGAGCGATTTTGGGCTAATTGACTTTGTTTATTCCGTGGAACCCTCGGCTAGGAATTGATCTCCCACTATTTTCTCTAAATTTTCGAGTGTTCTGTAATAGGCAGGTGTGCAAACTTTAATTCAGCGATGAGGTTTGCTCCCCATCCAGAATATCTTGACTTTTGTTGGTATGGAGAGGACAGCTTGCATGTTTATAATATACAGCTGGCCTGCTGTCTAACCCACTTGTTGGATATGCCGCGATGGGATAGTAGTAGAAGACTTTGTTATTATTATTATTATTTGGATGATTTGTAAAGCGCCGTTTTGTGAAAAAAATCCACCTCAAGGACGCTCTTTGTTAACTTAGGTTGTGCCTGAATTATTCCGTGAGATTTCTTGAATAGATAAGTCTTCAGTTGGTTCTTGAAACGAGATATGTCCTGCGTTTCTCTGATCATTTGTGGAAGCCTGTTCCAGACTACAGGTGCAGATATTGCAAAAGCACGCTCAACGTACACTGGTTTCGATGCAGTACTGGTCACCTCCAATTTAGTTGTAATATCTTGACAAGACCTAAGTGTTGTCTGTCTATGACTTAACGCCTGTCTACCACAGAGTTCCATGATATATTCTGGGGCCATAGCATGAAGTGTTGTTGATCTGAATAGTGTAAGTACGAGTAAAAGAGAGTCATTTTGAAGATGAATATTTACTAGAAAGCACGAGCCCTTATTATTATCTAAGGAAATATTGTCATATTAAAATTTCGATGACCTAAACATATTATGGTGTTCTTGGTCAATCTCAAGTATACGAGTAAATGTTTATGTTACAAAAAATATTGGCAATGAACTTCACAATGTTATTCACAGTTTGGAATCGGTACCTACCTTACAAAACAATTTTAAAAAAATATCAAAAATATTATTTCTGGTTGATGTATTGGATATTTTATTTCATAAGTAATGATTCTGAACAAAAAGAAAAAAATATTTCGTACCTACCCAAAAAATATTTAGAAAAAATAAAACCAACAATAATAATTCATCTATGAAATTTTTGAACAATATTTCTTTTTGGATGTGAGAATGATAATATTTTATTTCCCGAGAATACAATATAATTCGAATTAATTCTCGTTATTTTACTTATGTGAGATAGTCGTGTGTTGTGGAAAATATCGATGTCTAAATTGCTTTTATATTGGATCGGACATAACAAGAGAAACACGATGATACCCAAGATGGGGAAAAGATAATTACGTTTTATATATATTTGTGTACAACATTTCTTATATAATATGTAGGTAGGTATATCTTCACACTGACAAGCAAACCTTTAGTCGGTTGGAGTCAGTACAATTTTATGATTATAAATAAAACTCAGAGAAAATAACGAAATTTTAATAATCATACTATCAAATACTCAAACTAAATATATTTATACAAAAATTAATACATAGTTAGTCAAATATATTTTTAGGTTTTTCCTTTTCAGTATGTTTTTTTGTTATTGTTGTCGATATATGTATATGTTTATAAATTGTTTATATAAAATCCTTTTTTGTAAGAATGTTATTATTTTTTTCGTTAGTTGCTTTGTCTTTCTAATTATTCTTATTTGGTTTTTGTTTATAAAAAACCTTTGTACGAGATCACGCCTTTACGATAAACTCGCCCTCTATATATTGATTTATCTAGTTTGAATGTATGCCTTCTATGTGATTGTTTGTAATCAATGTACAGTAAAGAATCAATAAATGAATATATTTTGTTTTCGTTCGCAATATTTCATTTATATGATAACGACATCAGAGTGCTAGAAATGACGTGAGGAAAGATGACTCAATTGTCACAAAGGCGCTGTGAGTGGAAGAGTGAGTGAGTGATTAAACAGTATCATAAATACATAATTTAGTGCAAATTGACATAAGTCGAGACAATTTTTGATTGGTTGAACAGGTGTATAAATATTTACATCTTAAATTTTCCGAATTAAAATTTGCAATGATTTGTGAAATTATTTGATCGACTTTTGTGATTATTAAAAAAAAAATATCTTCGACCACAAATGTAATCGGAAAAAGAAAATACAAACTCGAAAGTTCAAAAAAAATGTTTTGAATTGTTTTTTTAGTTTTTCATACATTTGGACTTATCGTGGTGATGAGATTTAAGTCATAGATTTTATTGACTCCAGCCGACTATGGTTTTCCCGGTTACAATAGATTCCTAAGTCTCTATAAGCCTTACTAATAAACATTTCTAGATTGGTCTACTCTAGATGTACGTAAGTACCTATTGGGAAATAGTACTAGGTAGTATTTTCTGAAGGAATCCAATGTTGATTACTCATTTACGAACACTAAAATGTTACTAAGATGTAATGTAATGATGAAAAATTATATAGGAAAATTAAGTGGTCTACGATTGTTGATTAATAGTCCAAAGGCAATAAATCAAGAAGTTGTATTTATTTATCTATTGTACTCCTTGTGGGTAAAAATAGACAACAGAATGCTTTTCTTTTTTTCTTGTTTCTTTCATATTTTTTTCACCATTCATTCTCCCCATAAGTTCAAAACATTTTTTTTCGCTATAAATTGAAAAGTTATAATCTTTTAGTAATACAATCTATATGGACTAAGTGACGAAGGACATAAACTGTGGCACATACGGAGAATTAAAGAGACTTGCTGAAAATAAGGAGGAATGGAGATGAAAATCCAAACTTGTAGCAGACCAATCCAATGGATAGAATGGACCAGCTTACTTCTGGGGTTGAAATATAAAACAGATTATGTTTAATAAAAAAAAAACAGAACAAATACAATTGCTTGTTATTAGAAAGCAAAAAAAATAATAATGAAACAAAATATTTATCACATTTAACTTTAATATTATACGAAATTTATACGAAACTGAAGTTAGCTTGATTAATTCTTTCAAAACTCGATAATTTTTTTTATCAAAAACAATACTTTATCCAACATATAAACATGTAAAGCAGGGACAATATATTATCAATGTGGATAAAATTACATTGCAGCAGCTTCACTAGGTTGCCCTGTATCGAGGCGTGCTACGTGAAAAAAACATAATGATACAAATCAATTAATGGTGAATGAATCCCATTACGAACAATTTAACAAATATATCAATGAATTAAAATTAAACACAATGATACAAATGAATGAATAATGAATTGAATGAATGAAAAAAGTATTAATAATAAAAATATTAATCGTTAACGAAGATAAAGAAATAAAATATTTTGAGGTTAATGAATAGTTCTGTTACAATAATTCATAATATTATTCTGCGATCCAAAAAACCTTTGTGAATTTTTAACAATTCATTAGTTTTTAATTTACAAAGAAATAATCAAAACGTTAATAATTAATCCATTCTGTAAATAAATTTCAATTAGATTTTGTCTGAAATAATAATTATCATTGTGTATTGTAGTTTAGTGACTGTCGTTTTATTTAACAAGAATCAATGATCAAATCTAATGAAATAGAAAATTAAGAAATCTTTAGAAAAGACATTAAGAAATCTTTGGAAGTATTTCTACTCAGTTGTAGTCTTTCAAAAATAGATAGCTATATCTGATAATTCGGTTTTAAAGTTTTCATAGTGACGGATCAATATTACGGTTCTGTAAGTTTTTTTTGACTTTGATTCCGACGCCAAAATATTTTTTTGAATTGGTTTAAATAAGCTTTTCTCCAGTTAAATTGTAGTTTTTGTATATATGAGGTATTGCATTATTTTATCCTCAGTTTATCTTTATCGTTATATAGATTTTTTTACGGTGCATGCACAAATTATATTTTAAATATTTAATTACTAATATTTAATTAAAAATATTTTAAATATTTAATTACTTTGCCGTGGAGCACCCGGCAAAGAATTGGTCTCCCACTCTCTTCCGTAAGTTTTTGTATGTCTTGTGAAAGACTGATGTTGGAAGAAGTAAAGACATTTTTTTTGTTTGTTTGTTATAAACCCAAATATAACCTTATACACCTTTCACAGTAAGCTACTAAAAGCTTGTGTCGTGAAAGGGGAGTTTGCTGGTACCTGGTATCGAACCACGGACCCCTTGTTCATGAGGCCGAGACTCTACCTCCAGGCTACCGACGAACATTATTTACATCTTGAACAATAATTCAGCGATGAGGTTTGCCACTCATTCTGAATGCTTTCATTTTTTGTTGGCTTGTAGAAGATGACTTGCGTGCATATTACATCCAGCTGGTTTGCTGGCAACCCACTCGTGGAATATGTCGCGATAATGTAGTAGTTGTTATAGAGTAAATGTTTTACTCACATAGACACAAAGAGGCGCTCTGAACGGAGGAAGCTGGTTTTTGCTCTGCGCTCTGAGGAAGAACATTAAAAGGCGAAGTGAAGTGAAGTAAAACTCTTATTGAAGCAATCAAAGCAAAAATTGGACTAAGTCATATGATGTCTTATACTGATTTTACTATGAAACTTAACTTCAGATAGCAATGTTCGATTTTTAGTCCAATTTTGATATGAAAAAAGCAAAATACTATGAATTTCCACAGTAAACTCAATACTGGTCATCATGTGGTTTAGTCCACTTGTGCTTTGAATATCTCAATTAACTCTTCTAGTTTTTATATCACAGTGAAGGGATACACATACAGGATCAGTATTATCTATCTACCATCTAGAATAATTGAATTGAAATGATAAAAAAATGCTTGACACCTTTAATAACGCCCCCGCTTGTCGCAATCTGTAGATGAAAAATACGACGCAGATTTCAGAATTGATAAAATACAAATGGAGTTTTTAAAGTTTTGATTGAAATATTATTATTTTAGTTGGTTTTGCTTCTTGGGTGCTCCATGTTTTCTCATAACGTCCATTCATTCCATCACAGCACTCCCACAAATGGGGTAACCGCTGGAACAACTGCTTGAAAATTTTCCTAACCTATGATAAAATAAAATAATTATATTGAACTAAATGTTTTAGGGCTAAGATAGTGGATGGATATTTTAAATGATTTGGTTGCTATTTGTATTGTAGATATGTGTTTGTTTTTATTGTTGTTTGGTGAGCGCTATTGTTTTATGTAAATTATATGAAATAAGTTTAAACCCTCAAAGCACGAGCACTGCTCAATTTTGAGGGTTAAATATGTAATAAATGTGTTTTTTTAGTAATAAGGTGTGTATGTAATATTATTAAATTGTAAATTTTATTTAAATAAAAATATTTGAATTTGAATTTGATAAAATCTTTTTTTTAGTGTTCACAACAACCATTCTCAATGAGTCACCGGTATAGAATAGTTCTCCAATTCTATTCTGTAAGTTTTAGAGTGTCCCGTAATAGGCTGGTGTTCGTAAAACCTCAAATATAAGATAATTATTAACACGTACAATGTAGCGATGAGGCATGTCACTCATTTAGAATGTATTTTTTTTTATTGGCACGAAGAGGACAATATGCATGTTTATTACTTGCAGTTAGTCCGCTGGCTACCTCTCTTGTGGGACATGCCGTGATAGTATTATAGTACATAGCTATAACAATTCGATTCAATTTTTTCGTCAAAATTAAAATATAAAAGAAGCATTTTTATCAATACTAAAATATAAAATTAATGCTGTATTTTGTTTCACAAAAGTGTATAAGTTGTTTTCATTGAATTTTTTATAATTGATTTAAAATTAGTTAATAAAAAAATATTTTCAATTTATTTTGAAAATTTTGTTTAATTTAAAATAGAAAAGGATGCTTGAAATTTTCGACATTTTAATAAACTGAAATGCATTGATTTATTGAATAATTGTTTTTTGATCATATTATCTATATAAATAAAAATGAGTCGATCATGTATGTTTCCTCATAACTTGAGAACGGCTCAACCGAATCGGCTGATTCTTTTTTTGTTGTGTTTGTAATTTTTAGAAAATCCAACGGAAAACTCGGAGATTCGGATTGTATTTTTGTATGAAAGTAACGTTTGTATGACAGTTCCGCTGTCACATGTTGCCATAACGATTTTTTTTAAATCACCCTGGCAACGCCGGGTAGGAACATCTAGTTTATAGTATTCATACGAACAGATGCACTGTTTTGATTTGAAACAATTTTCATTTAACAAAAATATGTTATGAAATTATTTACACACGTACAAGAAGATATAATAATAATATTTCAATGAATTGTCTGTCTGTTCGATTTTTCAATTATAATCGTACAATCCAACAATTTCAATTAATTATGTCCCCTTCAAACATTTATTTAATTTTTGTACAATGATAATTGGCTACTTTTGAAATGTGAATTAATGATTTTGTATATTGGGAGATAAGTCACTTGTTTCAAGTGAATTTCAATTCTATTTTTAAAAAAATTATTGTCTCCGAACTGTGAAAAATATTATTTTAACATATTTTAAATTAAATAAAAAAAAAAACAAAACATTCACACATTGGGTCTATAATAGAGAATATCGAAGAATTTGGCAAGTTGCCAGGTAGCTAATCGTTCAAAATACCTTTCGCGAAAAGATGAGTAGCAGGTTCAAATCCTGTCCGGGGCACTACTTAATAAGGTGACGTTGTTTTTTCTGAGCCTTATATGGTAGTTACATGTGTTAAATTTACATAATATGGGACCTCATACAATGGATAATTATTGTAAAAATAATACTGATAAATAAAACACTAAATCTTTCGTTAAATATATTTCGACCAAATTATTCAAAATATAATTATGTTTTACGTTTTTCCAAGAACCTGGCTCCAAATAAACTGGATCAAATATCTCCGCGTTTTTAATTATTAACAAAGCAATTCAATTTTATCCATATTCTCAATTTAAATTTACAAAATATTTATATTTTAAGAATTGTTTCGTTCTCTTTCTAAACTCTCGAGTTTGATATCACGGGTCACTTTAAATAAGTGGTAGTAAAATATTTAATCATATTTTTAACTAAAATTAAGTAATGGTTATAAACAAACAATTACTTACGATTAATTTTCATACGAATAATTTTATTAAAGAATAAATATTGGTCAATCAATCATTATGTTGACTGTGATCGATTTGTTGTTTATTTCTATGAATAAATCTTACGTGATATTGACTTCTGTAAGTGAGATATGTGTTGATACGTAGAACTATAAAACACTCGAGAAAAACTAAGTGTCTGGGGTGTTGAATTCGGGTGTATAACAAGCGGGTTATTTTCGATGCTGTCCTGCAATCTTTTTCAGTACTTTACGAACATCAAAATAACACCCTTGAAATCAAACTGTGTAGTTTCAAAGATTTTGAAGACCCTCAGTAAGATTATCGACTAAATATAGACTTCAGTTTATTTTCAAAAATATATATTAATTGTCGTTTCTAAGATACCTACTGAAAATGATTCGACTCGCTAGCGATCTCCCTAGTTAAATTTAGAAAATAATCCAAACTCTGTCAACATCTGAAGCTTTTAACCTATTCATCTGATTATGTTTATGATTTCAAAGGTAATATCGCATTAAATTTATATAAAGAGACAAATTGTATTACCAATATTATTTCCTTCAATAACATCATTAATAATAATATAACAAATATATCAAAAACCAAATATAAATGTTTGAGTCCATGTATGTGTATGCCAATCTCGGTTACGATAACTTGTTTTTGTGGCGACGGACATATTTACTATCCCCAATATCAGTTTTCCAGTGCCATAGCCTTCCCCAACAGTGGGTATAAAAAGGTGGCTGGTTCTTTTCCTGGATTGCGATACATTCACTCTCCTTTGTTCAACCTAGTGAACGTGTTTTTAAAACATATATACTTTGTGAAAATATTTATTTACTTTATTTATTTATTTTTTATTTATTTATTTATTCAATATACGGCAATTGCCTTTTACAAAAAAATATATTACAAAACAAAATAAAAAATCACATTTCACATCTGTTGTAAAAATTACAAAGTATAAAAAGATATACATCTTACATTCAACTGTACAACATAATTAAGTGCATCATACATACAAAAACAACATTATGCATCTATAGGTTACATTGCTACTATAGCAAATCCACCGAAATCGATGAAAGAAAATAAAAAACAAATTATACCCAACTTGTGACAATAATATTATAAAAAAAACATCAAAATAATATGTACTACAATCGATACATGCTGAACTTGTATTCACTGATTTATATTGAAATTTTTCTAATTATATCGGAAGAGTAGAATCGTAAGAGGTTTTTTATTCTTTCACTTTGGATGATAACTTAAAGTGAAAAGATCGAAGCTGCTCATCGAAAGTGAGCACGTCTGTTCACACTTATCATCCATTGAATTCACTCCCATCTATGTACCTACACTAAGGGTCATGTTGTCTGTGATTTGACGGAGCTTAAAAATTAGTTAATAATTTTATATTAATGCGCGTTCAATTTCGTGATACAATGAAAATTAATTCCATTGATGGGCTGTTTCACCACCTCTGGATAAAGTGCCAGATAGCCAATCCAACACAAATCTAACGGATAAAACGAAAAATGCGTTTCACGACTCCCTGACAGCGCTATCCTATAGATTAAGTTCCAGATAAGTTATCCGGCCGATAAGTCTTAGATAGTGTTAAACTGTCAAAATTTGTTTACATGTGCGTTGCCTAGATATATTCCTAGGCAACGCACGATATATTCCTACCTACGTGCATACATTCATGCAAAAAAGTCATGAAATTACAATGTTGCCACTGCTATCTGGCGGATAGCAATCCGTAAGAAATCTGTAGGTGGTGAAACGCTCGCTTCAGTTTATCTTGTAGATTAATTTATCCTAAGGATTGTTATCTAGAACTTTATCCAGAGGTGGTGAAACAGCCCGTGAGTGAGGAATAATGAATTACATAATGTTGTAAGTATGTCAGAAAGTGCCTAGGTACTTACCTTAGCTATTACTTTGTTAGATTATTTTTATTTTAAAATAAGTACCTAGGCACTTTCCTTAGTAGTAAGAATATTTTGAATTTGTTCCATTTTGATTGTTTGGTTTAAAATTGATATCTAATATATAAAAGGAAGACGTGTGTGTTACAACACTTATAACTCAAGAATGGCTGTACCGATTTGAATGATCTTTGATTTGTTGGATTCTTCTCCGCCCGGAATAAACTATAGGCTATTAAAACATCTTACAAATTCACGGGAAGAAAAAATATGAAGAAAATTATTTACGCCATACATTTTTAATTTCAAAAATAAAAACAATATGGAGAGTCCATAGGCTATTAGCGCCCCCACGTCGCCTGTTGCATTGTGCTAAAATAATCCGTAGGTTCTGCTATATTAAGAACCAAATTACTATAACTAATATGAACGAAATGTGTACTAATATTTGTTTACTATAATTCGGTAGTTACATGGCAATAGGTTGTATCTCACTAAAACATAATTTTATAGGAGAGCAAAAACAAAGTTTGCAAAAGAGATATTTCAGCCAAATTTCGAGCATTATATATCAAAATGAAGGTAATTATTATTTCTACAAGATAGATGTAACATTCTCTTAATAATTTCTTCTACAAGATGTATGTAACATTCACTAAATAATTTCTTGCAGTTTAAAAATATTTGAGTTTTTTTGCCATGTTGATGAAAACAATCTTTCTACATGTCAATAAGTTACGTCTTTTCTCTCTTTATTCTGACTATAAAGAGACAATACATATCCTTTTGCCACATCAAATATTACACTATTTTGAGCATTTTATGGAACAAACTTGAAAACGCAAAAAATGCGAGATACAACCTATTGCCATGTAACTACCGAATTATTCGACTAATATTTATGTATCGATAGATATTCTGTCACATAAATGTGGACGTGCACAGATTATATTTGAAATTGTATTTTATTTTTGCAGATGGAAAATTATTATTGAACCAAAAATTGTGCTATTAAAGATGAAAATAAGAATGTGTTCATGTAGGTAGTTCTGATGCAAGATTGTGTAGTGAAATTTGCAGACAGAGAAGAAAAATTACGAAGAAAATTATTTACGCCATACATTTTTAATTTCAACTAAAAATGCAATATGGAGAATTATACAAAATCAACAATGAAGTTTTTTTTATAGATTGGACTATTTATATGATAATTTTTCTATACATTCTCAAATTAAAAACGTTATCCATACAAATTAACATCTGTAGTTCTGATATTTCAATTTTTAAAAAATCATGGAAAGAATTTTTATAAATTTTAAATGAATAGGTAAAATCTACCTGAAAAAAAAATAGTACCTACATAATTATATTACGTACTGCAGATAATTTATAAACAAATCTCAGTTAAGTATAATTGTTCAACATAAATTGTTCATGTCGGCCGGTGTGGCGCGGAGCTCTTTCCTTTGAGTCACGAGGTCCCGGGTTCGATTCCCGGACAGGGCAAAGTGAAGAATGACCTTTTTCAAATTGTCCTGGGTCTGGGTGTTACATATATATGTATATAGTGCATTGTATATGTGGGTATCGTCGCGTTAGTACCCATAATCAAGATTCATCTAAGTTTGGGACTAGCTCGATGTGTGTGAATTGTCTATGTAAAAAAAAATTAATGTAACATTCGCAGTTTAGCGGCCCCACCCGTTGTCGAGTACTTTTTTTCCATAGAAAAGGTAATATTTTTGAAACTTGAGGAAATTGTTGCCATATGTAGAATTATTTTAATTTGCCGGCAAAAAATCCACTTCGAAAATTAATTTCCGAAAATTCCGTACATATTACTCGACAACGGGTGGGGCCGCTCAAGTTTCATAGTTGCGAATTTTTTTTCCTATAAAAGAATTTTCCAAAAATTTGGTGACCAAAAAATAATTCACCATATGGCAACAATTTCCTCAAGTTTCGAAAATATTACTTTTTCTATGGAAAAAAGTACTCGACAACGGGTGGGGCCGCTAAACTGCGAAAGTTCCAAATGAATTAGGTATATTTTTTTACACTATACCTTCGATGACACACTTTGACAATTACGGGAGTTTGTAAAGAGATTAATAATATTAATCATTCATAAAGTCAGTGGGAGAGGGCAGAAGATAGGGCAGGTGTCGAACATGTGTTGAAAGGCTTGGTTTGGAGTGGCCAGAGGTCCTGGAAGCAGCGGCGGACAGTTATCTCTTTAACTTTCGCTGTCCTGTGATGTACACTACGTTGACATTGCCCCTTATTGTGTGAATATCTTCGTAAATACGCTAATCCCATTTATGATATTTTAGCTAATTCTCCGTCATATATTTGTTAATTGAATAAAAGAATCGCGAAATAAAAATATTTATTGGTTGCGACACAATAAAATATTTTGTAGTTGAATCCGGCGAAAATTTGTCGTATGCATATTTGTATTTATGGCGCGAAAATGTGTATAACATACTTTAATGAACATGATGAATAATCCTGGCGCTATGATCGACTCAAACTGTATTTTAGGTATGTAATTTTTAGTACAACATTTTGACACCGCGGCTCATCTTCGTTGTACTCCTGGCGACACATTAGCTGTGTGCGTGAGTCATTTCGTATCCTTGGTATGTTAGTGTTGTCTACAGAGTGATAATAAAGTATTTGTGATCCCTAATTCCCATAAATATTTATTTACTTTTAATGTTATTTAAATTTTAAACATGTAATCATAAATCAACATTTCACATATAAACACATTTTAGACAATATACTCCACTCCTTTTAAGCATCCTAATGCTTGTGTAAGGAATATTTTTTTATTTATTTATTTGTTATTTTATCAAAAATATTTCCATTATTGTTTTATTTTATTTTTTTGCTACATTGCGCTCATTGATAATATATTTTATGTTATTTTAAATTAAAATATTTTATTTCCATTTAGGTAGGCACTTACACAATAATTTTGATGTGCGAAACTTATGAATTATTTATGTAATTACTTGTTTATATTATAATTTTGTTTTCTTACTTGTGTATGATAATGTTTAGTTAGGTACATCCATATTATTCTGTTGACTTTTAGAGATTGACATATTTATCATTAAGTGTAGGTATGCATAAGATCAATAATATTTATTAGGTTTTATTTACCTCTTGATTAATAACTTCGTATCTAAGCATTATGTATGTTCAAAAATGTTCACGGTTATATCGTATTATGTTTATTTTTAATTCTGTTATAAAAAATAATAATTTTAAGTACATGTACATTAAATACCGTATTTATTACATGTGATCATATTTCTAACTGATTGTGTAATTTAATAATAAATTTAATATTAATTTCATGTCGTATATATAAAATATTATATTTTATTTGAAACACCTTGTCGTTGTCGCAAATATTATCCGTTGAAGAACGCTGCGCAGTAGATCATTACGCACTGCACTCGTGTCGTCTCATTCTTTCATTAGTTTGCTGCTGTTCTAGACGCCGGATGGACGTGTGGATTGTTACTCAAATTTATGACGATCATTATTTTGCATGTTCCGATGTTTTTTTCCATTTTTCAGTCCTTATAATATAATATTTGATACATATATTCACATTTATATGTAGATACAATCTTTATAATTGCTGGTAAAAGCAAAAAAATGTAAAATATTCCATTTTTATGACTAAAAAAACAAGTAATTCAATAATGTACACTGAGTGTACATCACCGGAGCGCGTGGATTTTTTTGCGGCCGTAAGGGAAAGGTTAATATAGTTAGATACTTAGGGGCAATGGGCCCCCGACCGAACTAGGACAAGGGGAAGAAGATGTATGTATGAAATCGTTCATTGATTCTTAGGCGGTACGAAGTTCGCCGGGCCAGCTAGTTTGATATAAAAAGAGGAATTTTGACAGGATGTAAGAAAAGAAAGAAATAATTAACATAATTTGTCGTTTCTTTAGTTTTCAATGAAACCAAATTATGTTTAATAATAATAATTCATTTTCAAATAAAATATTTAAAACTTGAATCACTATGTTTATTTGTTACATTAATTTAAATTACGCTATCGCGATTTCAGTGCACTTGCACCATTGACGAGCTTTTCAAGACTGACTTACAAAGATAGAACTATGATAGTAAAATAACAACAACAATAATAATAGACACCTATACATAGTGATTCAAGTTTTAAATATTTTATTTGAAAATGTCTCGTAATTGTTACATAGTCAATGCCTCTAAAATAAGTGAAATAATAATTCAATTAATATCAAGTGATTGTGTTATTGATTTTCCAAACACCCATTATAAGTATATAAAAATATGTATTGGAAATTTTATATTTTGATAATATTCGTCTGCAAGTCTTGTAAAAGTTTGACAAATTCAGGCGTATTAAAATAAATAATTATATTTAAGTAGCTTATATTTTGTTGAATTATTAAACCTTTTGAACATATAAATATATGTACATCAATAAGATGGTGTTTCGCAATAATATTAAAGTCACAAAAAGTAATAGTTTTTTTACGCCATTCTGTTTAACAGAGGAGGATTTTACGTGAAAAGAGCAAATTCAAAAATATCTTTTTTTGGTATTAATTATTGTTGAAATAACTTTATTTCTCGGATATTTCAGGAGTCCAAGGACTACTATTTATTCGGTAAGGTAACAATCTATTAACCTTTCAACTCTCTCTAGTCAAGTACCACTATGCTAGTGTTGGCATCTCCAACCTTACCACGTCAGTGGGCGGGGAACCCGGCTGACGTAGCAGATCCCACCTTGAAACCCACACATCTACGAATGCCTTGAAGTGTGAAGCGTTTGTGGCATTTAAAAATACTTCCCCAAACCAGATGGGTCGAGGAGTGTCAACAGTCATACCCAGAATCATTTCCTCTCTTGCATCCATCATCAAAGGACATTCCCAAAGGATATGTTCCGCATATTGAGCTCTTGTCGTTGAACTAATACTCTGTAATATCTCCATGCAATGTTTTCTTATAATCATATAACTGTAAATATTAATATATCAATGTACACATAATATCAATTTTAGCTAATATGAAATGAAATCGAGAATGAAAGTATAGGTATGCGGAGGATATAACAGAACAGTGCAGGGCGATAATTAGAAGTAATGAAAACACGACCCTCAGTAATCAGAACACTACGAGGGACAGAGAGGAAGAAAGAACTGAAATATTATCTGCAGTCTTTTCCACATATTTGTCTTTTTTGAACCTACGTATTGTAGCTATATATAACAGATAAATCTAGGATTTCATTCGCCAAAATATATAGTCAGACACACTCACTATTTATGGAGCACCCAAAGTGTTTATAATTTTCAGAAAGTGAAGTATTTCTGGAATATGATTGAATGTATCGTGAAGATTTAAAAAACTGAACCGTCACTCTACAATTGCTACAGGTTGAGAATGGAAAAGTTAATTGAATATTAAAACTAGCACACGAAAAAAAACGAGGTACATCTAAAAAAAGTCGTGAATGTATGAAGTTGCTGTTCGACGGAAACACAAAATTATTTTTCAGTCATTAAAAATTTTCGCTTCGTTTAATTAAAATGTCGGGAAAACAACAATTTGGAGGTAAAATAAATACTCGAATGTACGGAAATTCTGTACACAAAGGTAATAAGGCAAATCTTTTGGCTAACATTTTAAACTACGAATTGTTATTTTTACACACAAATAGAGTAGCCAATATTTTAATATAAATTATTTTGAAGAAGCGAGGCACGGAAGGGGCTGAGTACCAGCAAAATGGAGCTATCAAATTAAGGAGACCACACAGAGTTCACTACAAGGGGCCTTGCCGTGGCGGAGGATCGCTCAAAATGGAGACAGATGTTCTACAGAACGAGATATGATGGTTACGATCCTCAGAATTGAAGGACCGACGGAGAAGAATGTATTTTTAAATGTGTTTATACTGAACTAAAGTTTGGAACAAAAATATAAAACTTGATGTTTTATTTTTCTGAAATGTTTATCTTTATGTGTGTGTTTATCCCCACCTTAGATTTGGGGCAAATTCGCACCCTCCGCTGCAATTGGACCGTACGTTCGTTCACTGCGTTCATTGATATCATCTACATCAAGTTCAGATGTTTTATATTTTATATAGAGATGCATTTGAATTTAAAATACACCATTAGTTAGTACACACGATTTGAATACCCATTTGAAATCTCGACATGTTATTATAGGGCTACTCTTCACCTAATAAAATGGGTCAAAATATATTTAATTGTAATGATTTTCAAATTGGGGTTTGTCTCCTTAGACGTCTTTTCTATTATTTCTTGTAGAAGGTTTTTGTGACGCATTATGTGTCCAATCCATATGGCACGTCTTTCTAAGATGCTCTTCTGCAGGTGTTTTTCTCCTTCGAGTTTTTTAAGAACTTCGTCTCTCCAGGATATTCCCAGGATTCTTCTATAGTATCACATCTCAAACGCTTAACATCTCTTTTATCTTTTTTATGACTGACATGTCTCGCAACCGTATAGTAAAGCCACTCCACACGAGCTACATATACGAGTATTTAAGTGGGCATAATAACTAATTGCTCACATATTATTTTGTTGGTACGGAGAAGACAGATTGCATGTTTTACATGTAGCTTGCTTGCTGTCTACCACACATGTGGGATATGCCGTGATGGTACAGTAGTAGCAGAAGTAAAATATATTTCAATTAATTCTCACAAAAACCATCGGTTGAAAAGTTGATTTCACTATTTGAATTGTTTTTGTGAAGCTTCTACGTTCTGTCGTATTCCATATTATTGTTGTTCTTTAACAATAAACACATAATAAAAAAATGTGAAAATTTTAATTAACACTCAAACAGCGGAAGAGGGAGAATAAATTTCCATATGAATAAAAATACATTTTCACATTTCATATAATATGAGGTCGTCTCATAAAATATTAATAAAAAAATATGAATAAAGGGGAGTTGTTTTTGATTACTTTTCATTCATTCGGTGTATTCTCGTATCTCGAAATGCCAAGCATATTATATTAACCAAAATAATACTTCTATTGTCTCAGTGAAATATGTGAAGTCGTGAAGCTCAATGAAAATAATTTGGACGGAAGTTCTAGAGTAAATTGATGTCGACTGACTGCATAAATATTTAATTTTAGTTTTGTTTTTTATTGTCTATTGTGACCAGAGCTTTTTACGGAGTGATTAGTATCACATTTTTTTTTGTTGTAAATTCCTATAATTTGGAATATTTATGTGCAAAACATAGACCATAAATATGTTTTAAAGAAAGAATCATAGTGCAGTAGGAACATAACTAATGATCAAAATTTATTTAATATATTTTTTTTATACCAGAGAATATGTTTTATAAGTAGGTACTTACTTGAAAATTCTACTCAAACTTTGCGTAAAAGACTATTACTACTATACCATCATGGCATACCCTACAAGTCGGGTAAACAGCAGACCAGCTGCATTTAATAAATATGCAAGTTGTCCTCTCCGTGCCAACAAAAAATAAGATATTCAGAATGGCTAGCAAGTTCATCGCTTAATGATTTTAACATTCATAAACTTTGCGTTAGAGACTACTACTACTATATCATGGGTAGCCAGGAGATCAGTAATATTTTAATCTTTGTTTATTTAGTCTCCACAGTTGCATTACCATCAATTGAATTTATTTCTGATTTAGTCTAGCTGAGATTTTTTTATTTGCAAGTTTTTTCGATAAGTTTTTTGGATTTTGATGAAAATGTTGATTCCTTTATTTAACCAACCACTTCACAATCGTACTTCTAGCTGCTCGCGTTCAATAGTTTATAATTTCTTTTGTGCTTGTGTATTCAATAATATCACATACAATTATATTCCTCTCGGATTATTAGTTACCTGCTTATTATATTTTTGGAACGAATTTTGAAATTTTGACATAATTTTCCAAACAGAACAAGTCCATACGGATGTGAGAGAATCTTTTGCATTTGTATTAGTAAATAAGATGAGATGTTATGTTATGATCGAGATCAAACGTTCTTGAGGTACGTCTTCACAGAATGGTTGTTTAAAATTGTTAATGGTACCTATCTATTACTATTGCATTTTGTTAAATAAATTTCAAACATGTGCAGTCTCTTATATATAATTTCAAATATAAAATTAATACAAAGTAGAAATCTCAAATAATTTAACGGCTTTTCATTTTCAAATAGTATTCAATACCTAGTTGATTTGCATTATTTATAAAAATTTCTTCACAATACTCTGTATTTACAAATTTCATTGTGAATATGAAATTTCGTAATCTTTATAATGATCAAATAAAACATCATATTAGATATTTATCCATGCGTAAATTGATTAGGGCTGTAAAACTCCCTAAAATGGTTGAATGAGGGTTGAATGGCATTGAATACGTACATATATATACCTACCTCGTAAATTATCTGTCAAAATTTTGTGAAGTACCTGAAATTGAAGTTTATTTAAGAATATATCCTCACATATAAAAGTATTGATGTAACATTATTTTGAATACCGAAATTTTATCTTTTGTTATATTTATTCATCAAATTTTATCTAATCTCTTTATAATTTAATATAATAATTGTTTTATTCTTTTACTATCGTTGTTTTGTTCAATTTACTACAACTTTGTTTCATCTTAATGTTTGTTATTATAAATCTGTACCAATTCACATTTTATTATTTTTGTCTGTCAATTTTTTTTTAACTTTGTTATTTGTTTAACGTGTAAAAGGCTCACGCCGTGTACAGGTGATAAATAAATAAATAATATGGTAGAATCATATCAAATTTCCGAATAGGAAATCCTTTGTTTAAATACATCACACACACTCTCCATATTTACAAATTTTAAACTACTATGGGAGCTCGAGATGTTTTTCAATTTATCTTTAACTCGAAAACTCTTTTAGATGAGCAGCTTTGGATTTATTTTTCAGGTATGAAAAAGTTAATTAAAAAGACTCATACAAAATATATTGTTAGCAATAAAACTGCTAATACAAACGAATTCAAATGAATTAAATGATGGAGTTCAAAAAAAGTTCCGAGCGTTTTCATTTCGACAGGTCATTTATTCTGAACGAATGAGTTATGGCTTTGTAATCAAGAGCTTTCGAAAGCTCGTTAGCGGAATAATAATGTGGTATTATTATAAATTTTAACAATCCAGGTACGTATCTATACAAATAAATCATGTTGGTAGTATAAAGTACATGCACATTTTCAGAAAACATCAAGCAGATATCTACTGACGGATGAGTAAAAAAAGGAAAGAATTAATTCTCACCCTGAGGTTGAGCTCAGTTTATAAGCATGTGATAAATTTTAATAGCACTTATAATGGATCTGTTATCATAGCATTTCCTTCAATCAAAGCATATTCCGCAAGTCAGAATACCCGAAGATATATTGTATATATGAAGACACATTTGTTATATCAACTTGTCTATTAAGTATTCTCTTTTGTAGGTACTATATTTAATAACTCGTAACATCACGTACTTACAAAACATATTACTGGATAAATTAAAACAAGCGTTTTTTTTAAATATATTTTCCGACTTCTTGCGTAATTTTCAATCTTTTTTAATTAATAGTAACCTAAGATTTGAAAATTACCTTCGAATTTGAATGACCTCTCGCTCTCTTCGTTTAATCTATAGTAGAAAAAAAGTTGTTTGTTTAATTTATCCAATTATGAAGTTCTATTATTTGTGCACCAATACAATAAATATGAAATGTAACATCTACAATTCAGCGATGTGGTTGCCACTTATCTTGAATTTTGATCCACATGATCAAACCACGTAGTTCTCGGACGCCCGCGCTTTCTCACACCCTTTCTTTCAGACTAGTATAATATATTATCTTCTTTGTATTTATTACATGCAGTTAATTTGTTTGTAAGCTCAATTATGGGATATGTCAGAAAATAATATATATACCTATTCATAAATTGATCATAAACTCCCCTAAAATGTGAATGTATGAAAAAGTACATATTTACTAGTTTTTACATTAAAATTAGTCATTTTATTCTCTCGAATAATAAGAGTACCTAAATACATTAAATAGTATATTATTTGGATTTTTTTAGATAAAGGATATAGATTGAGAACACCGTAAATATCTTATATATACAGATTACATTTTTAATATTCAAGATATGAATGATTTTGTGAAAAGGTTATTATACGAGTATCGAAATTACTTTTGCATTGAAGAATAATAAAGAGTTTACTTACACCCACACGAGTTTCCTCTTACAGAATGTAATGAAGCATTTCTATCTTCGTATTTTTAATAAAATGGATGCTTATGTTACGATTATGATAATTTCTGGAAAAACACAATTTAATACTAAATACGTATGTATTTAAGTAGCTTTAATGTTGGCTTCGTTGGAAATAGCTATAATATGTCAATTTCTTCAAAATTTGCGATGGAGTGTTTTAAAATATAATAAATCTTCATTAAACCGATACCATTGCCGAAAAATCAATGAATTTTCATTTGTAGGTGTATTTGAATAATTATAAAAAAATAAATATGTTGCGAATTCCAAATTATAGTGTTTTTTTCATCCTTCCTTCAGTGTAACAAGAACATTTTTTTTCTTTACAATTTCCTACGATAATAAAGATTAAATCTTTTTTTACAGGGTTTTGATATAAGATGATTCCAATATTCTTTAGTAACTGGAAGTACACAAAAGAGTTCATCATAAAAATTGAAATCTTCTTGTTAAGTATTCTGTCGCGTAGAAATACGTTCATATTACTTACATTAAGCATATACAAAGCTTTCCTTAATCTTCATATGATCTTCTTACAAAGTTGAAATTGTGAAATTCCTGAAAATATATTCGAGCCCGTTTGTTAATGTGTGTCTAATATAAAGAATACTTGCTTATTTTTTTATTATTGACACTTCAACCGGAGAATCGTGCTTACGCAATGTAACACTGCGTGAAACCAAATTGGGAAATGTGAGAAATACGTTTAAACGCCAACGATTTGGATATAGGCAGGCTTAAATGATCTCTCGATGTCCATCGACAGTGTTTATTTGTTCCCTCATCCGCTTTGACACGGCAAGAAATAGTGAAACCATTGCTTATAATGAAAACTTACATGCTTTGGCCTTAGTCCACCATATTAAATATAATGTAATAATATAGACGATTTATATAATATGGTGCCGTTTAATGACTCGTGACCATCTCATGGGCGACGTTAATTTTCCTGAACAATAAGACAGTTTCATCTGCTTTTACTGTTTTTTTGTTGTTGTAAATTTTCTATTTGTTTCCTAAACGGAGCTGGGTTCAATGTTTGTAAATAGCAATTTATGCTAATAAAGTATCTATGTGTTGTTTCATTAAATTCATATAATACAAGTTTTGACCAAGATGCAACGTAGTTTCTCTGTGTATAAGTTACAATAGTATGTTATGTTTAAATTAAGTATAGATTGTAATTACAGTAAATTGAATAAGATTGTAGAAAAAAGTTAATCAATTGTGTTTTTAAATTATAAAATACTGTAAATTATATAATTTTATTAAATTATTTAAATAAATAAATAAACAAGATATTTTTCATATCTTCTGAATATATAAAGTTGGAGTAATTCAATACTAAAATTAGATATTACATTTTTGTTGCTGTACGTAGAACTAGAAAAGTTTTCTAAGTCCCAAAAATACTTCGGGTAAACTCGTCCTCTGTATACGAGTAAGGATTGAAAATGTATGTGAATACACTAATGTAAGTAAAATAGTAAAAATAAATAGAACATTCAAAATCAGGTATTTCATACATATACGTATTAAAATAGCGATGTGCAGTAGCGTCTGAAGAATTTCAATGCTACAATGGTTAAATGTTCAAGGGAGAAGAATTTCACTAAGATTTTCAGGTTTATCTGCTTACTAAGAATATTTTTAATAAGGCAAACTCCCCTTTCACGGCACAAGCTTTTAGCTTAGTGTGAAAGGCGTATAAGGTTGTATTTGGGTTTATAACAAAACCCAGTAAAAAAAAAATTATAAAATAAATTCAAATAACTAATTTAATATTTGATTATTATCTGTTATTAAGATAAAATAAGTTCAAATGAATAGTGTAAATAATACACTTTATTAAAAAAAAAAAACATTGAATGAGTTGTTCTAAAAAGACGAGAAATAAAGACAAAAGGAATGGTTGAAGAAATCTTTAATATGAATTCTGTATATTATACTGTTTGAAACTTCAATATTCAGCTATATTATTCTCATACAAGTATTTGCCAATTAACGACCCACCACCACCAGCAAAATAAATATTTAATAGAGAACAGTTTATTTTTTGTCAATACGATCGTTGGTGTTATCAAAGATCTTGCCTTTCACAGAAGGAATGAAATGTTAAAAGGAATAATATTCTCTCTTATTTCAGCACTTTTCCTCCTTAATGCCAATTTTGTTTTATTCAAACCTCTCCTGAGACTACAATATGTACTATCACAGCAGTTTCAACACAATTATTGTACTTATTATGAAGAAAGTAAAAGATTTTACCAAGAAATTTACGTAATAATAAAATTTCTTAAAGAAATTACAACTATAATGAAATATTGTATTATAATAATGGGATGTTAAATTTGAAGGTTCAAGTACATAACTCTACTTCATTATAATTCTTCTATATACACTATATCGTGCCTCTCAGAGCTTTGTCTCCTTGACTCGACTACTAGAAGACCTCTGCGCTCTTCGGAACTAGCTGCGAATAACCTTACTGAGCCCAACAGAGCCGGTAAGTCTAACTTCTATGAGAGGGCCTTTGGTGTTGTTGGACCGGTTACGTGGAATCACCTACCGGTGCCATTGAGAGATAGTCAGACTGTCACCAGCTTCAGAAGCAAATTGAAAACTGAACTCTTCACCGGCGCCCTTGAGACGGTCTAGGGACTCTTAAACGACGTCGAAATAAAATCATCCAGAATCATCATCATCATGTCTTCTTTTACAAGTGAGGTAGCCAGTGGACTAGTTGCTTGCAAGGGATATAGATCTGTATTATGAAATATATGTAAGACATTCAGGATACGTGTCACAATTCATCGCAGAATTCAAGATGTTAAAATTAATACACTTTAAAAAAAAAAAACTCTAATACGCAATGTTTTATGAATAAACAAACTCTCGACCATATTAATTGGCAATTTCTCATTGTTAAAAGCATTAAAACAATTTAAATTCATTAATATTGATTTGAGAAGAAACAATCTTCTATAAATCTTAATTACAAAACAATATTTTAATATTATTCTGCAATACTTCATTTTATAATCTAATCTTTCAATACAGATTTTTAGATAATCTGCAATATTTGAAATTCTATTTTATTTCTATCAATATTATTAAAACGCTCAAGGTTATAGATGAAATAATAATAAAATTTCTTAGATTATTATTAAAAACATTATATCCCTTGAGTCTATAAAAGAGTAGATTGAGTTGTTATTTTTTGATCTATTAATTTTTTTTAATTTTTATAAGAATACCTGCTAAAATATTTAAGACCGTACTGAAAAAGGAATTCGAAAATATAAACGTATTTAGAAAATTTATAAGTATTCTTATTTGTTATTCATAATCGAATTTGCTGAGAATATATTATAATTAATGCAAAAAATACCTGAACATATAATTTTAGCTTTTAGGTCATACACAATTATATGGACCTTAAGTCTCTTATTTTAGTAAATTTTTACATCATGAAAACTTTTAGAAAAGAATTTCCATCGTTTTACGTTTCATATTGATAATGACTTGTCTCGTTAAATGTGTGAAAACATAAATTTCAAAATCACAAAAGCAGGTATACGTTAAAACTCACACCTAAAAGTTAGTAAGCAAAGTGCTTGTACCGAGAAGATCGAGGAATAATATATTAAAATCAGAACTAACGATTATTCTAGTGAAAAATCGATTATAAAATTATCATCAGGGTACAGATCTCAATATTCTAATAAGACGTGTATGGTCAACTTACATAATTTATCAAACTAGTCTCAAATAAAGATATTATATATCTTTTATTATGGACACTAAAGCGAAGTATGTGTAAATTGCACACTGAGAAAAATATTAATGAAATTTCACAACGAATCATTGGTACGTACCTACTATCAGATTAGGACCAGAGAAAGTACAAACGACTCATTAGTACGAATCCAAAATATTAACTTTTCGCAAACAAGTTGTTGGTAAATTTACCAATGATTTGTCTGGGAAAAGTTAATATAATAGATTCGTACTAACGAACCGTTTGTACTATCTCTGGTCCTAATCTGATAGTACGTACCAATGATTCGTTATGAGTATTTTTCTCAGTGCACCAAACACATACTGAGAAACGAATCCGGGACCTATATATTGTGTCATATAAAATAAGACAATTTAAATTACATAATTCTTCTCAAACATCATAATTCTTAAAACGTATTTATTCACAAAAGAATAATAAAATGCGGAAACTCAACAATAATATTTAATTAATCTAAATTATATCAAATTAGGTTTTATAGTTGATGAACTTTGATAAATAAAAAATATTTGCAAAGGTTTCGTTTAAAACACGCTAAAAAATAAGTGAAAAAAGTGAGTTGTAGAATAAATTTAAAATCATCATTTATAAAGAAAAATATTATACTTTATACTTTTTCAACAATAGCTAAAATATCTATATAATAGTCTTTTGAATAGCTCCAGCAAAACTCACAAAGCACAAAGCTTTTTAGTCGCTAAAAGCTTCATATAAGTACAAAAAATATTGTCGATAGTAATATGAAAGAAAAGTAGGTGAACTTTTGTAAAAAATATAATTTAGTATACATGGAATGAAAAAACTTTTTAATATGTGAGTTTTTAACGTTTTTGAATTCGGTTCAAGTTTCTGTATAAATCAATCAAAGTTCACCTCACTAATATCAAACAGATTCTGAATTCGATATTCAAATTTGATGATTTAAAAATAAACGATTTATTTTGCGTTTTTTGATATTATTAAAAATTGTAAAAAGCACGCTTACAAAATATTTAAGCCAATTTCTATTTTCAAAGGTCATTCACTCGTAAACGAGCAAGCAAAGAGATGGTACTCTATTTAAATAAATATTATTTGCATTTTGAATAAATTGTGTATTGAAAGTGTATTGAATTTATCCTTTTAGCTTAAATACTTTGAAAGCATTTAAAATGTACATAACAGTTGCAGCCCATTAATTTGTCAGCAAATCTTAATGCACTAATTTCAATTACTACATTTCATTCCTTTAATCATACCATAATGGCATTTCCTATAAGTGGGGTAGCCAGAGGACTAACTACATATATTATGATTGATTGTCATACAAGTATTACTCGGTGTGCTAATAAAAAATAAGAAATATACGATGCGTGGCGTACTCAATCGCTGATTAAAAATGTTGCACTGTTATATTTTTTATCTTGTATAATACTTTCGAATTTTTGACAATGTACGAGTTGTTAAAAACATTTTAGAAAAGTACATTCGACTAACAATCATGTCTACTCCTTTATTCAAAAAGGCATTTCTATAACATGTTTCCACACACTAAGTTTTTTCGGTCATTCACTTGTTGACTTTTTTTATATATCACAAAAAATGTATAGGCAAAAATAATGAGCATATGTTGGTGAAATAAAATGTGTAAAGATTCTCGCATTTTCACCTTTTCGGAGTTTACCGATTGTCTTATTATTTATTAATATTCGTACGCCTCGGATTTCGCGAGTGTGATCGATCTGTTCATCTGTATGAGACATTTCGAAATCGGGATGGGTACTTCTGACAACCTTTTTTTTTATCAAAAGAGGGCTTAGGGATTCTCCTCTCTTAGACAAAATCTTTCTGTATGAGATTCATAATAATAAAATTTATTTCAAATGATTTTGAATAATCTATTTAACATCATCAAAACACAATCAAAATTGATGGCTCGTTTTATGATGATGGTATAAAAACAAACTTACCATTAGCGTCTTTGGCTTCAAGTCCATCAGCTTCTAAAACCACGACGGATAGCACCACTATCGGTGGCTTTTCTTCTCCAGCCACGTTGAGCAGACGATAGTGCCTCTCTTGAGACATGTCGAAAGCCCTCTGAGTGTAGAGATGAAGATCCTCTTTGTAGTGAGCAAATTGTCCACCAGGAGCTGGTGCTCCGACAGAATTGGCGATAGTATACAGCACCTGAGGAAGAAAACAAATATAATAGTAATTTTTGGTAGAGAATAGAAAATATGATTAAAGTGTGAACGGATTGCCTGGAGGGTTAGTTTCAATCTAACAAAAAATAAAAGAAATGTAAAATCACAATTCTTGATGGTGCAATTTGGAACAATTTATCCACAGATGTAAAGAATTAAAACCCTATCACATTTTTCAAAAGTAAAATAAAATTACAAAGACGTTTCGTCAATAATCCAATTAATAACCCAAAATTCCATTTCATAAAAACAATGGATCATTGTGGATGAATACTATGCGTGAACGTTATAGAAGACATATTTTTGAAAATTCACATTTAGTTCTTTTTTATTCTAAAATAATGTCAAAACTATATACAGGTCTGCTCGAAAGTATTGCCTCCAGGCAATAAGTACGCCTATCGTGTAAATGATTTATTACAATATAAAATATCTTATTTTAATAATTGTTATATAAATCTCATAATTTCCAAATTTCATGAAAAGCATAGTTAAATGATTTATATTTTAATTTGCAAATAATATTTACCGTTTGTTTACCTAAACCATCACAACATAAAAGTGGGGTAGATAACAGATTAACTGGGTGTAAGCAAACAGTTTCCCTTCTTGTGCCAATAAAAAAAAACAGGATGGAAAGCATATCTCATCGTTGAATTTAATATGTCAAACAAATAAAATATTTTAACACACAAGTATGAACCTACATAAATTGTAGGTATTTATATTTGTAGATTTGCTTCAGGGTAGGTTTATTTTCTACTTGTTTTGTAATAATAATTTGATTCGTTGTTTGACTTAAATCAAAATAACCTTTAAATAAGTAATAAGTTGACTAAAAATAGGAAACGGAAGATATATAAATAATTGAACTATAAATATTTAAATGAATTTGTATTTCAAAATAATATGAAGAAGTTGAAGGAGTCAGCTTGCCAGTAATTTAATATTAAACGATTTCCGTTAATCGGGAAAAAGGTATAAGCTGTACCTACTCCTTTACAAATACAATAATAAGTCTAAAATTAGTTTTTCACGTAAATCGTCCATAATTTCTGAAATAAATACAAGTGAAATAGTCGTACTATTAGCATGTCTTTTAAAATTTCTTTTACTTCCTTCCCGCTCATATACATAATATCTCATGTTAGAACATTCTTTATAATACATAATATATCGTTAGGTTTACGGGAAGACATTGCCTCAAGGCACTAGTACGCCATTTGTACAAATGAATTTTTATGCGTGTATTTCTGGGTTGATAAAGAGTTTTTTTCTTCTCAATTTTCTTTACTTTAATGTTTACCTACTCAATGTTTTTTTATTTATTATTTCGTTGGATTTTTGTTATTTTTAATGCTTTTTCTCCATTGATTAAGTTATACGTTTCTTAGTTGTATGTTGTTTGGCTTTTTTTTATTTTTCTATTTCGATGTAAAATATATGATTTTTTGTTAAAGGCTGATAGCCGTTTATTGTGTAAAATTAATAAATAACAAAGAGTTTATCATTATTAAAGACGGCAGTATGTTGCTTTAGTGAAATCAGCATGTATGAATGTGCAGGAAGTGAAAGAAGTGTGCGCGAACCGATCGAAATGGAATTTCATCCTCTCCAACACACCCATTAGGGATTTGATCAGGGGGGACTGATGGTTAGATAATAATTATATTATGTAAAATAACAGTATATTTCAAATAGAAAATATTCATAATGCAATTTCTCCTTTTGTCTTATACAAGATTTAATTCTGTGCAACCGCATAAAGTAAATGAAGAATATTAGCATTTAAATTCAAACAATAAGCGACAATATTATATTAATGAAGTCTTTGCTTACGTACTCGATATAAGCTACTCACACTTTCAGTCTATGCGAGGGGTATAAGAATTAAAACTAAGCGAAGTAATGTATGCACACTGGCATACAAAGAGACTGGTTTTAGTGTCACAGAAAGTACGTTATAGTTGTTTTAAAGTACTGCAAAGCTCAAAATTTTATTAATTTTTAGTGATGAAACATACGTTTTGTGATTTTACCAGATAATCAGTATTCAGTGAGATTTAAAGTCGAATAGTCGGATCCCAAATATTTCATAATAAATTTACCCAAGTGTGAAAAACTTAAACAAATTGGTGACGAAATGGCTCATGGAGAGAGGTAGAAGGGAGTCTGAGAGACATCTGACGAACATAATACAATAACTGGCTAACTCTTACGTTAATCCAACTCGCACGTACAAAATGACTTGACGTATGACGTGGCTATTTTTATTATTTTTAATTGTTTTGATTCATGGTATTCAAGTGTACATGAAAGAATTGTATTCATTTGTCATATATTTTAAATTGTATTTTTGTATGTGTATTTTTTTTCTTAGTATTGCCCCAGAACAGATTTTAGTCTAGTGGGACAATATATTTCACAATGTTAATGTTCTATATGTTTGTTTGTACACTGAGAAAAATACTCACAACGAATCATTGGTAGGTACGTATTTTTATTTTTTCATTGGTAAATTTACAAACAATTTGTTTGCAAAAAGTTAATGTTATAGATTCGTACTAATGAATCGTTTGTACTATCTCTGGTCCTCATCTGATAGGGTACGTACCAATGATTCGTTGTGAAATTTCGTTACTATTTTTCTCAGTGTATGTATTATTCTGGAATAAATAAATAAAAAAATATACCGGTCGGATATTGTCATGACGTGATTAGTTGAAAGTGAGTTACTGTGTGTGAACTAAGATGAGACGTTTTATGATGAGCGTGATTGTAATTTCAAATGATTGAGCGTGTGAGTAATTTTGTCTACCTATGCTGTATGTATCAAGGCGGTAGGATAACCATAAGTAGGGCATTTAGCAGACCGACCATGTGTAATAAACATGCACTGGCTATGCTCTCCGTGCTAATTAAAAATAAGACATTCTGATTGAAGACTGAACCATACCGCAACCGGATAATTCAGGAGTCGTAGGCTCCTATTTATCGGCACATTTAAATCAAAATTGTCCTCACGGGTCGGCCATTGGGCAGGTCTGAAGAACCAGCCGGCTAAAACCGCCTACGTGGGAATATTTTTGGTGAAAATACAGTATGTTTTATGAGTTCTTGTTTATTTTAGGATACTCGCAAACCTACAGAGAAGAGTTGAAGGCAATTTCGATTTCTGACATTCTAGAACGAAAATATAATAAACAATGGTATCCAACCAGAATTTAAGATTTTATCCGGTCGCATAGAAAAGGCATGCCGTATAGAACCGATTCCGGATAGTTTTTGGATATCTGTTTTTTCTCTAATATTAATCATTCGTTGTCATCATCATTAAGATTGATGAAACATTCTCACGAGTGCTGAAGCTTTGCTTGTTTTAATTTTTTTATCTCAGGAATAATTGTCTCATGTTGTACTTAATAATGTGACTGTAATATTTGTATGTATAGTTAGTAATGATGACATGCAAAATGACTCATACTATATATCTTTGCAGACGGGAGGGTTACTTCGGACACGATCCAACTCTATCTATCTATCTATCCTTAATATAATAACATTCTACTCTCCATCTTCTATCAAAGGTAGTTTGAAATCATTAATGTGAAAAAACTAGAGTTGAAGATCAATTCAGAGCCTAAAAAATGTTTATATTAATGAAAAAAGGAGGAAATTAAAAATGATGAACCCAAATTCACCTAAAAACGATAACAAAACCTTATTCGAAATAATTTTATTGAAGACATTCCAACAACGAAGACATTTTTTTTCTCAATAATGTCTTTTAATATGTAATAACTTTGACATGTCTCATTCATTTCATACAAAATTAATTTAATATTAAAAGTAACTTTTGATAAATTATTGAAATATAAAATCATTGC
Organism: Athripsodes cinereus; assembly: GCA_947579605.1. Lineage (NCBI taxonomy): Eukaryota > Metazoa > Arthropoda > Insecta > Trichoptera > Leptoceridae > Athripsodes > Athripsodes cinereus. The sequence continues at coordinate 22,643,445 of OX388314.1, forward strand.
AGAGAAGACAATTTGTATTGTGATATTTTCCAACCATGAACGTTTTTATTTTTCAGAGCTTTTTTTATGTTTCATTCAGTATTAGGCATACGTGCGAAATATCATACTATTTTTCTATAATTTCTTTAAAAGTTTGTATTGGCGTCTGAATATCATCTCGAATAACTTTTGCTTGTGTAAAAAACTACGAGTAAGTATGAATAAACAAATGTAAATTTACATGGAATTGAAATCTTGAAAGAATACTAGGAACGTAGACTTATTACGTCGTTGAAACAAGTTTTTTTAATACAGTTCATCGTGAAGTTTAGATTGATGTTTTATTTATTTTGTTTTGTTTGTTTCAATATGAAACTATCATCATTGTAAACTTTGAAAATTTTTGTAGTATACAGACTAGATTTTTTTTAAATAGATTGAATGTCATTTACTTAGAAAGCGCAGTATTTCGCAGGTCCTCAAAAAGACCGTTGCCTTCTGCCCAATGATTTGTGGAGTATTCAAGTTGACATCAGCTAAGGCATTGAAAGGAGGTGGTAGGCTTTGGCGCCGCGATTTTGTGGAGGCAGCAGGTATCGAAGAGCGAGTTTATATACATATATTTTTAGATTAGAAGAATTGTAAATAAATTGAGATGGTTTGGTCATGTGGAACGAATGGAAGAGGAAAGAATGGCAAAGAGGATATACGTGTCTGTAAGGAGGGGTGTGAGGAAGCGCGGGCATCCGAGAACTACATGGCTTGATCATGTAGATCAAATTCTCAAGGACGGCCGTGTTTTGAGTAAGAGAAATCGACGAGCGTGCATGAGAAAATGTATGGCTGTAGCAGAAGCGAAAGAAGTATGTAAGGACAGATCTATATGGCGTTCCGTTCTCTCTGCCTACCCCACTTGGGATACGGCGCGAGGGAATAGATAGATAGATGTTTAGATAGGTTTCTGGGTAACCTCTAATTGTGTACTGGCAAAGGGCTTACCATGACGTTTCGATAAAATATCATTCATCAATTTTTAGGTGGCAGACATACCAAAATGCTTGGAGAAGATGTCCTCTTTCAACATGCTGCTGTTATTCTATAAAGGAACCCACGTGTTTGCAATAAAAAAATAATTTGTGTAGTGTGGGAAGAGGGGACAGCATTACGGCAAAGTCAATCTGCATGCATGACTGAGCATAGGATTTAAAAGTCTTTATAGTGAATTTGTACCTTCACCCATCATTTAAACGCACTTGAATGCTTTTACTGAAAACAATTCATACAACTTCGGGGACTTAACGGGAAACAAATAATATTATATCAAACCAAATACTTATAAACAATCCAACATACTATCGCAGTTTGTTACATATCAGACCCATACGAGTATTTTAATAGTATCGTATTGTGGTTTCAAACAAATGTTATCTGCGCATTTTCCAAGTACTTACTAGATAACAATATTCTACGTAAAATATAATCCAAAAGGTTAGTCGACTGTGAACATTTGATTTCTCCACAGCTTATCTATATCTTACTCTCTTTCTTTTGAAAAATAAATGTAACGATAAAACAAATAAAACAAGTACACACTATAAAACCATTCTTTTGTTTGTGCCTTGCTCTATATTTTATTGAATGCATTTTATGAGTCTTTGGATTTGATTGTAAGAATATAAAATATTGGAATAATATCTCTCGCTGGGTTTTATCTTATTCTAAAGAATATTTTCTTCATTTTATTTCAAAAAAAGGCTTTACAGCCTTTTACGAAACATAAGGTTATAAAATAATATTTAGTTCGTCGGAAGCCTGGAGATAAAATCTCGGCCTTAGGCACAAGATGTGTGCGATTCGATTCCAGGTGCCAACAAACTCCCCTTTCACGACACAAGCTTTGAGCTTACTGTGAAGGGCGTATAAGGTTGTTTTTGAGTATATAACAAAAACCCAGATGTATCTCTTTTAAAATTTGTATTATTAAACCTAATTGTATATTAACTTAAAAGAAGTATGATTCACATAATTTTTGATATGACAGATAAAGCAAGTGATGAATTTAAAGAGATTGAGAAATTTTTGTTTAAAAATGCATACAATAAGTAAACAAACGTCTAACATTTACGGCTATTTTTTGAAATTCTGTAGAGGGCAATTTTAAAAAAAAAAATTACAAAAAAGCATGTGGAAGTAAGTATATGCAAGGACAGTAGTAAATAACGCTCAATCTTTTCTGCCTACCCCGAAAAAGAAGAGACATGAACGTGATGATGTTGAAGTTAAATTTATAAAAGTATACAGTATTTAACATTTACTTAGATTATCAAAACCACAATGTTAAATGGACTTCCACCTAGTACCGTCGGGGAACAACATTTTTTTTAATTGTATTTATATAGATCTATTCTATTAAGTTTTGAATTGTCCTTTATGGGAGTTCAGATAGATATTTACAAAATCTTTAATAGCTTACAATATAATATATATTTAAAAATATGAATAAATATTTAACAAAGAGGACATTTATTCTAAGACGGACATTAACCCTGAAACGAAATCCTTTTCTAAGAGTTCAGTATATTTCTTTTGACAAATGTAATTTGTATGAGGTAAATAGAAAAAGTTTTCAACATAAAAAGATAAGCACTTTTAATACAAATTTTAAAGACGTACGTTGAAGCCAACAAACGCAATACTATGAATACTAAACGCCACTTCAAAAGCTTCTTTTGTTGAAAAGTTTGTAGTTAAGTAAAGCCTCATTACACTACTTGACATATTTTGTAAATGTTGTCCATAGTGACTTAGATTATCTCAAATCGTTTCGATAATATATTTTATTTGTTTTCCAATAAAGGTCAAGGGACCTTGCATCCCTTGTGTCACCGTGAACGTAGTAGATCTATTGTCATATCCTTCTATGTCATATCTTACTCTCATATAACTCACGATTTGTCTTGATGCGAGAAGCCTCACCTTCTCAGTCCAGCAGTAACCCTCCGAGGATGTGACTTCATTTGCAAACGTGTGCATCACAATTACAGAGGATGTGGATAGGTGTTTCGCTAACTTCTGCACAAAATCTGTAGATTTTGACAATATACTATTGCAAAGATAATACTCGTTGCGTAGTTTTTGTTAGAAATCATTGCGATTTTTCCAAAAGAAATAAATTAAAATTATTTACAGTATAAAAATAAGAACTGTGAATTATTGATAAAATCAATACATAAATAAATTTAAATTATTTTCCGATTTCGCGAACTTTTCGTCAAGATGGTTTAACATTTTCATGAGCACAAAAGCGCTCGAGCCTTCCTATACATAATCATAAGTGTGATAAATAAACAATGTTGTTTTTTGATACACGTTTTAAAAAGCATTTCAAAAACCACTTTATTAATAACAAAACTTACAGAAAACAAACAAGAAGATAACGATAGTAAGTATTTCAGTAAAATTTCAGTTTTAGTTTTCAAAAATTTTTTTGTAGTTTATTATTAGTTTTCAGGGTTGTGAACATATTTAATTAGCTTTTTACGATTAACTAAGGTCTTTGCTCTTTTCTTCACTTAATTAGGTAACCCTATGTCCTTTATTTCTTATGATTCTTGATTCATTATATTTTTCTTTTTTGTCAATAAATATCCTTTTAACCTTCATGCTATGTTTTCAGTGTTTTAAAATTTCTTAATCTTTGACTCGAGTGAATATAAAAAATAAAATAGATTTATTTTCATCAAAAATATAAAACATTTTGCGACTTCTTAATATGCTGCAAAATATTAAGAGTAATTAAATATAGACGAGGGATTTATTTTCCAGGAATTCTGTTACATTTTTAAAACACTTTCAGGGCAAGGACTGTCCATCTAACAGATTATGTTAATGGCCTTTTATTATTATCCTTCAAAGGCCGAGGAAAAGTTGAAGATGTTTTGAACTTAAGCTTATGCACGTAGGTAGGTGTATGGAAATATATTTTTACGTCTTGTACAATCTTTGATTTCAGTTTTGGGGCAATTATGGTTTACGTGAGCGTTATCAATCACATTTTCTATTTTTTTATAATCTGTTTGCTTTGAATAAATAAAATAATTTCTCGAAATCCATATATATATAGAAATCTGCCTTACACATTGTAAATGAAAACAAATAGTTCATTTACTAGATAGAAATACACAAAAAATGTACTGCAAGTAATAAAAAGGCAACTCGTCCTCCCCGTATAAAATTAAAAGCTTAGAAGCTCCGGATGGGTGGCATATCTCATTGATGAATTGAAGATTTCATTTTTTTAAAACTATTTATACGTTCAAATACGTTCAATTTTTTTTAAATCTACTTATAAAATTATTTATATGTTATATTTTACGAATTTCTGCATTTTACAGGACACTCGAAAACTTAGAGAAAAGAATGGAAGACTTACTGCTGAGGATTCCACGAGATATTTTAAACTTCTTTTCAATTTTCTTACATCTCTAAGTTATAGAAATACTTAATGGAATAAGTTATTACCCAGCAATCAAAATTTTGTATATCATATCAATTACAAACTAATCATATAAGTTATTGTAATATTTACTTTACCTATATATTACAAATTATTTATATGAGAAACACACTGAACAAATGAAATTCAGATTTTGATATCCGATTGAGTTTAAATTAAAAAAATAAAAATATTTTTAAAATGACGGGAAGCAAGGGCATTTATTCGGGTATTTCATCGGAGAGTGTGGTCATATTTTTAATTGTTTTATTTTTCTGAGTTATTTGATTGTGTTGTTTTTCTTATTATAACCCCAGGACAGATTTTGGTCTAGTGGGGCAATATATTCCATAATGTTGTTTTTATGTTATTTTTGTATGTAATATTTATGGAAAATAAATAAATAAATTATTCCAATGAATTCATTCTTAAAAGCGATTATATTTTAAAAAGCAAAATAAAAGCAAAAATTTATCTACTGATATGTTTATGAAATGAATAAAAAAAAGTAAATGGCATACAACTTAATGTCTCGGTTGTGTTTTTCGTAGCACGTCCACAGTTTTATTCCTGTCTGGAATTATAATATTATGAAACGTCAGTTTATGGGGAAAATTAAGCGAGACAGGTGCTAATAAAGATTGAGAAGGATACTACTCGCTGTAGTGACTTTAGGTAAATAGGTACTGTGAATTTTTAGGAAAGCTCACTGATACAAAAATAAGCTCAGCTTTTCTGACATTTTTGTGTCACATGCTAACATTAAGCTACCAACCCAGTGTTGTATGTCCTCATGATATCAGATTTAAGAAATGAAATTTCGAATATTGAATGCTCGTGCATTCTGTATCTTTTTTTTTACTTGAAACATACAAGTAACATTTAATTAAATGAAGATTTACTTATTTTACTTTTAAATTTTGTTAATATTTAGATGTTTAGTTAGATATTTTACAAAACTTTTCATCTAAATCAGATGACTCGCCATTTTTTGGTGAATATTTTTTTTTATTTATTTATATTAAAAATAAAGTGTTTGTGAATATTGTATTAAGATCTGACACTATACACACCTCTACACATGGTTGTTCGTTAATTTATGATAGGTATAGTTTATTAAATGTTAATATTATTTAACAAAAAATATGTCGCAAGAGTGGGTTTAAGAAGGTTCGAACCAAGAAGCAATAATAAAGTTGAACAACCAATTTTCAGGCAATCAAAAACTCTACAAGTAAATCTCAGGCTTTTTTTTAAAATCAATAATATATTTAATTATATTACATCGTAGTAATTTAGTTGAACAAAGCTTCACATTTTTTAATAAAAAGCTGAAGAATCTCTTGAAGAAAACGTTATATAAAATTATATTTCTTATGAACTTTAAAGTTACTTAAAGTTATCCAGGTATATTATTATTAAATATTTTTTGCTATATAGGTATATTCGAGAGGAGCTATGCAAAAGAGATTATTAATTTCGAAAATTTACCTCTTACAAGACGGTAGAGGAGCTTTGAAATTTTTTCTTTCGTTCGCGGTATATTATTGCGTTAAAACTTAAAACTTGATTTTAAATTCTGAAAACGATTTTGTGAATTAAATACACGCGCTGTGTACTTTTCATTCATATTATAATTTTTTTGAAATTAAAAATATATGATGATAAGTTTACCTAAATGAATTCTTTTTTGTATATTCTCAGAATCATGTAGCTATTTTGATGTTAGGAGGAAAATATTTGCTTATGAAATACTCGTTCCTACTTTTGCTTTTAATAAAAACGTTAATCTTGTCTATTTTTACTTGCATTTTAATAAAAAAACTTTTTTCCGAAGGAGTAATTCGTTCATATTCGGGAGTAGGCATAATAAAATTTCTAAAATAAAATACCAAATAAATATTATAGCATACATGGCTGGTATTAACACAGTATTATCAAAATACATAACAAAGTTCATGTTGTATGCTACCTACAGAGTTGGTTATCATAATATGAACAAATTATTTAGTAGTTTTGAGATAATATTATTATTTATTACCTAAGTGTTTCAAGGATTTAATAACAATAATATTCTAGACAACTTAGTTTTGTACCGTTTTGTGACAAATCACCGCAAGGGCATACATATATTTAAAAAAAAAATATTATAAAATATTTCAAGGTTTCTTTATTTTAATTTGGTATTTAAAAATGAACAAAATGTCATAAGATACTCGGATTATGAGTTCCGATTAAGATCAGGGATAAAGAACCATTCATTCATTCTACATATTCAAGTTCTTCATATAATCTGTTTCTTTATATAACCCTCTATAAGTGTAGTATTTTTTAACCAACATGAATCTGTTCAACAATTTAACAATCATAAATAACAACAATAATAAGAGACTGGACCGGGATGAGACATGTGGGGGAACTGTTCCAGGTAGCGCAAGATATAGAGGCCTTCGACAGAGTAACTAGCGTCAGGAGGACCTGATACAGCACAAGAAGAGAAGATTTAAAAAAAATACTTTACTATCAATACGAACATTTTGGCTTAAACTAAATATTTTATCATTCACACTATCGCGGTATTTTTCACGGATGACTTAGCTAGCGGAGAAACAGCAAGCAATATACATGCAAGTCAGCATATCCGTTCTAATAAAAGTAAAAATATTCCGGTTGGATCTCGTAACTGAATAAAGGATGTTGAGTATAAATTATATAGGAAATATTTTACGAATACATGCTTTTTACAGGATATTTGAAAACTAACAGAAAATTCTGGGAAACCTTTTCTTTACCGGAAATCCTTCTAGTTTTACACTTTCTATCTACCCACACTCATCACCAAAATAATAACGTCGGCATAGTTTTCATTTGGATTTTTATTGAGTTTTTAAATGATAACTAGTTGATTAAACATCGCAAAAGAAAGAAGGATGGTCTGTAAATTGGATATCCTCCCGGATGTGGATTGTGAGAATAATAATTATTGAACTGTTCATGAATAATATAGATTCATGGAATATATCTAAAGGTAGTGGATTGATGAGGGTTATACCCGTCAAGCATTGCCCAAAAGGGAATGAGAAGAAATCCATCACCACAGATATGTATGTATAATCTGGAAAAAGACAGACACACCTTACTCAAGGATGTCTCAGGAGTCGTAGACTATTTTTTACTCACCCATTCAAATCAAAATTGTCTTTATGGGCGAGCGGGCCATGAGGGCAGGCCTAATAGGCCGTGGGAATCTTACTACTAGTCTCTACAATCATCTTCATCGTATACAAACGACACCTGTGCAAAAAGTTATCTCTACGTCCAGTTTATTAAACGAAAAACAAATATTAAGTATTTCATAATATCAAGCCCTCTCTCTTCAAATTTCCTGGAAATATAAAACAATCTGAAAATGTAATTATATTTCATTTTATCATATTATTCCGAAACCTATGCTGCATTTTTTTTTGCGATTTCAAGGTGAATTGGTTGTTACGGTACTTTCTTGATGTTTTGTAGCGGCTTGCCTCGATACAGGCACTCGCCTAGTGAGGTTGCTGCGGGTTATGACTGCATAGTCCTGATTAACTTGCTTGATCCGGCGCGCACGCTCAGTCACATTATCTGTTTTGGCTGCCTATTATGCATGTTGGATTGGTGTCTTGTTGTTTTTCTTTTTTTCATTTTTATATAACTTTTGTAATAAATGACAAACTTGTGGGCTTGGTATTATATAGCAAGGGGTTGGATAATGAGTGCGGGTTGAGTAGGATAATGCATTGTCTTTGATTTGCGATTGTGTGTATTATTTCTGTCCATGTGTTTTTTCAAATGTTTTGTAATAATGATGAATAAATAAATAAATTTAAAGAAAAACTGATTCACTTGAAAAAAAATTGTTGTATGACTGAAATAAACTTGATAACATGAACTTGTATTAATTAAACATAATTTGTATCTTGTTTCATTTTACTGTTTAGTTCTAAAAATATATGTTTGTATGTTGATTAATTTATTTAGCGCCGTTTAATGGAGCATCCATCTCAAGGGCGTGGGAAACTATGTTGGAAGAGCGATGTCTTCAATTTTCTCCAGAACGTTGTTTTTGGTTGGTTTTTACGAAGGTCTTCGGGGAGTCGGTTTCAGATTACGGGTCCTGGGATGCCGAAAGCCCTGTCATAGAAGGAGGACTTGTTTGCTCTATTGATCTCGCCCAGCATATTGGTGGATGTTTGTACAAAGGCTCTGTTGTTTGTTTTTATATCATTGGTGATAGAATAAATACGCTTGTAATCCTCGAGATCTTTTTTATATAAAAATTTCAGTGTAAAAATAAAAAATACAATATTTTTTTATTATATATATATATATATATAAACAATACAAGCACGATTGAACCTGAATATTGAAGTGGTAAATAGGTACATAAGGTACCAGCCATTCCTACTTATTGGTTTTCAAGTGATCCTTGTAACTTCATCAATCTTCCTCGAATTCCCCTTTGAAAGTTTAATAATATAACAGGATCCACAATAATTTAATAGATATTTTTGATTTTGTTCGAACATATTATGTTTACAATATTTATTCATTCATTTATTTATTTATTCATCATCATTACAAAACATTTGAAAATACATATGGACAGAAATAATCACAAAGCAAAGACAATGCATCATCCTACTCAACCCGCACTCATGATTTAACCCTTTGCTATATAATACCAAGCCCACAAATTTGTCATTTATTACAAAAGTTATACAAAAAATGAAAAAACAACAAAACACCAGTCTAACATGCATAGAAGGCAGCCAAAACAGACAATGTGACTGCACGTGCGCGCCGGAACAAGCAAGTTAATAAGGACTATGCAGTCACAACCCGCAGCAACTTCACTAGGCGAGTGCCTGTATCGAGGCAAGCCGCTACAAAACATCAAGAAAGTACCGTAACAACCAATCCACCTTGAAATCGCACAAAGAATGTTCTCAATAGAAATATAATTTTTGCTAGGCCTCGACTTAAGGGGCAAGTTTAAGGCCAGAAAGAGTATAATTTTTTACAAATTGACGTTCGAATTGATTTTCGAAGATTGTATTTATTACAGATTTATACTTAAAAATATCGATATTAAGTGACGAGTTACATGAAGTTAAACAATCCATATAATATATTGTTAACATATTAATATAATTTTCCTCATTATTCCAATACTTCACGTATTAAGACGATAGGACTTTTCTTAGTAAAAATTGTAGCTCTTGACTTTTTTTGTTTATACTGATGTTACATATCTACAAGTCAGTGAAAATTTGTCAATTTTATGACCAAAGCCGGGAAAAATGACTCCAGTATTATAATATCTCGTATATCTATTCTATGAGGAATGGTTGATATTCAAATGAACCAACCGCTTGAGATCAGTCGAACGATATTTGATACTTGAAGGTAGTTTCAATAAAATCTCCGCATACTCACTTCTATTACGTTTCTGTATTAATAATAATAATATTAGTATCTTACTGAGAAAGGTATTCAATCATTAAATTATCATTTTCTAATAGGAAAGGATTTTATTTCCAATGTTCTTGGTTTTTCAGGTGTACCGCGTGGTATTTTGCTCGCCTATTCTATTGGCATCTTTGCCCTTTTTTTGAGCAATTTTATTTATTGAATTAAAAAATTATAAAACAGAGAACAACTATAAATATGGTTTACATAAAAAATAAAAAATAAGTCGTTCATAATTCAGGTGTCATCCACAAACATGTACCACAGTTAAGTTAATTATTTAAGTATCGCACATTCCGCTCATTCATCTGTTCTCACTAGCATATCGCACAAGCAGCCATCGCTAACACACAAAAACATAGTTTTAAACATATTACCTATAAGTACAAATAAAAACTATTAATAAAAGATAAAAAAGAAGAAAAAAACAAACAAAAACTTGTAATGTTTGAAAAAGATAATAATTGAAAAAGAAAACTATTAATAAAAATAGAAAAAAAAAACAAACAAAATCTTGTAATAAAACGATATATTTGAAATCACTTGGAGCACCCGGCTAAGAATTAGTCTCTCACTCTACCCCGCAAGTACTATAAAAGACAGGTGTTCGAAAAAATTAAGACATTTTACATCTTAAATTCAGCGATGAGGCTTGCCACCGATCCTGAATGTCTTGATTTTATATTGCCACGGAGAGGACAGCTTGCATGTTTATTATATACAGCTGGTCTGCTGGCTACCCTACTTGTGGGATATGCCGTGATGGTATAGTAGTGGTATAGTAGTGGTATATTTGAAAATTTACGAGAATCATCGAATGAAGACCGTGAAATAGGTACTTCAAATTGACTTTATGTTAATGATATTTGTATAACGTATTACAACATATAATTGATTAAGTTGACGTTTTGTTTGTAAAACTCCATATTAATGTATGGAAATAAACAAAACCTATGTAAGAGTAGTTTGTATTTATTTTAAACCTTGTGTATATCTTTAAAGTAAGACAAACAATCCAAATAATCAAATAGCAGAATCTGGAATATAATAATATATACCCCACCCATTTCTCTTAAGTTTTTGTGTCTTGAAATTGGAAAATATAGGTAAAAAAAGCTATTAAGGCATTTCTCCAGTTCTATTCAGTAATGTTTTTTTTTTAACTATACCTACCATTAAGCTACTGATTAATATACATTTGACTTGAAATTCAGATTAATATCTTTCCTTCTAAGGTTGCAAATATCTGATGTTTTGAAAAAATGTATTTATATACAAATAAAAAAATTAAGGCAGTAACATCAGGAAGAAATAATAATCATTCAATAAGGTGGCAACTTTTGCTTAATACTAAACAAACATGTTGCTCCTTACCTCGACATATAAGGTTTCTCTCTCGTGCGAAGACAGTTCATCTCCTCTTCTTTGAAGGCCTAGGGCCGACTCACATGGTGGCGGCTGCTCGGCACGGGCCTCTCCAGCTCTCAAGGCGCTCAGTCTTCTATTTTCTTGCTTCCATGACAGGGCTGTGAAGCTCTCAAAGTACGAGCCATCAGTCTCTTGTACACTATAGAAAATTATACATATCTTTAGTCATTATTTGCATTAGATCTTCTTTATGGAAACACAAAATGAAATTTTCAGTATTTGAGTAGTTATTCTCTGCTTAATTAAAATTATAATAAATAAAATCAATAGAAATTTAGTGTATTTTTTTTTAATTGATCAAGAAATGGAAATAAGTACAATTAAAAAAAATATACAGCAAAGTAGTTAAAGTAAAGTGTTATAAAGTTAAAACCGATACAATCAATGACATTTCAACTTCTTTACTTTTATGGTGGGTTAAATAAGGCAATACTATTCAACCTTAAATAACATTTAATCCTATATTTGTTAAAAAAAAAAAAAAACTAACAAAAAATCACAAAGTTTGTAGCTTTGTATGTTAATTGCAAAAGGTTTAGTTACGAGATACTGATAAATTCAAACTAGCGTGAACGTATGCCAGCGGAAATAAAAAACTACGCAAAAAAGTTTAATGAATCTGAATTTCATTTTACCATAATAAGCAAAAACATAATAATATTGTTTCTGTTAAACTTTCTACCAAGATTAGGTACGACATTTTAGTCAAAACGTTTCTATTTACAGTACCTACCTACGTAAGAGTGTAATACTCGCTGCTTCTCTCTAATTACTCAGTGAACTCATTAGACTCGTTGGTGAATGAAACTGAAGCATACAGGTGTTCACTCTACCATTTACGCTAATTCATTTCTACGGGACGTACCGTACGTTCAAGTTGTTATGACGTTGAAGATTGAAGGGTATGTAGACTACGGTTCTTTTTACACTGTAACTACGTTGGTAAAAAACAAGTCGCAAGTTTTAATCAATTTTGAAGACGAGTTCTTTTTTGAGTTTTGAAGGGAAAGATATCGGAGATGTTTGCCAAAACTTAAGACGAGATTAAAGATATATTAAGTGCTTTAGCGGTTAGGTTGTGGTTGTTTCTAAACATTATTCCGAACAAACAGTTTTTTTGCTCCAAATGTTCGGAAAAACGAAATTAAATACTCTATTGAAGACAGACGTTATAATCTCTTAAATGTGTTTTTAGGGATGTTTCTCAATAATGTAATGTATTTCCAAATGAATTGTCGTTCTTTTATCGTTTTCAAATAGATTTACTCTGGCATTTCTAGTTTTCGGTTCTAAAATGATTGAAAGTGAACTTTACTAGTTATCTATTTGTTAAAAATAAATATTTACCAAATTACTACTATACTACCACGGCATGTCCAAGAAGTGGGAAACCAGCAGGTCAGCTCGATGTAACGAATATGCAAGCTATCCTCTCTGTGCCAACAAAATGTAAAGATATTCAGAACGGGTGACAAACCTCATCGCTGTTTACGAAATGTATGAACTTATAACTACAGGTTTGCAATACACCCATACAGAAAACAATATGTTTGTTAAGACCAAGGATGTGAGATTAGAACTAAAATGTTTTTATTGATAGTCTGAGATACTTTTTAAACAAACCAAAAACTATCTCAAGATTGCGATACCAACAACTAAATTTCCATGAGTGAAAAAACATGTTACGTTTACGTCTACGCTTCGTCTAATAACGGAGGTAGTTTTGAATGATGGGTGACTGAATAATAAGCAAACTATTTGTATACATCTGTACATATATACTAACTTATATGTTGTTGCAGTATTTTCTGATGCAACGTTACCTGAAATGATTGTCAGCTGTGTGTAAACGAGAATATTGTTTCACTTATTTTAGAGGCATTAACTATGTAACAATTTCTAGACATTTTTAAATAAAATATTTAAACTTGAAGTACTATGTTTATTTGTTACATTAATTTAAATTAATGTAACAAATAAACATAGTAATTCAAGTTTAAATATTTTATTTAAAAATGAGAATATTGTTATATACATTTTTGAGTTACTTTGAAACTACGTACATAGTTACATACATAATATATTATATAATCTCTCTTTTTGGAATATTAGTTTTCGATTTATTAGGTTTAAACAATATTGGAAGTAAAACTTATGGTCGTGAAAACATATTATTTGCTTTAAGTTTGCAATTATTTATATGTTGCTTTGATGAAATTTTACTGTTAAAATCATTATTAACTCCATACTAAAAGCGCTGTTAACTAAAACAGAAAGTAGGTATGATATACTCGTTACTATTTTAATTGCTCTAAGTGATATATTTTCAGCGACTTAAATACTGAATATCATTTAATAAACATAAGTTTATGTTAAATACAATATCTATTTTGAAACTAAAATAATTTCATTCATTAAAATAACTTGAACGATGTGAATCAAATGTAAATATAGATAAAAAAAAAACTAATGCAATTCCACAATTTATATTGTCCCTCGTGGTGAAAGAATAACTAAGTACTGTTTTCTTCAGTATAACGTATGTAGTTGCAATAGAAAAGTTTCCATCTTGAATAATAATTTGAAAATAATGAACTTTTATTAAATGGGTTCGTTTACTCGTTGAAAGTAATACTCATTGTCTGGAGTCAGCTCTCAAAAGACATGACGATAATAAAGAGAGTTCTTGATTAATAAAATTTAATTTAATTGGAGTTACAAATGTTACTTTTTACTATACGTACTTCGTAGTACATGGTAGAATGTAACTTTTTAGTATACGTACTTCGTAGTACATGGTAGAATGTAACTTTTAATCTTTTTCTGAATCTGAAAATAATAATGAATTTTCCTGTCCTAATTTCGAGATTATCAAATGTTTGAAGGCACGCAAGTTTGTTTGAAGGCGCAGAAACTTTTAAAAGGGAGAAATAAAAGCTGTTGATGTTTGTTCTTTCAAAGACAAATTAAATTTGGTGGCTTAAAATAGAACGTCTCATACTACCTACCTATGTCACATTTCAAAAGTTAGGCGAAAAAATTAAATATATTTTTGTCATAAAAAGAAATACATACCTTCACATGAATATTTTGCCATACTCGTCATTTCTTTACGAATAACTTAAATATAAACTAACCTAATCCACTGAAATGTATTCAGTACTAGCGTTAATTAATAAGTAAATCTTCAAATAACTGGTATACCATTATTTTCTGTTAGTTTTTGAGGGCCCTGTAAGAAACAGGTATTAAGTAATATTTTTAATGAAGTGATGAGGTATACCATCCATCCTTAATGTTTTTCGTCTTTCAAGGATATTATTGTCAATCTATATCTATCAATCGAATTTCATTATTGAATTTAAGGTGTTAAATGTCTAATCCGTGATGTTTAACGAACACACCACCTGCCTTTTATGGAATACTCGAAAACATGTAAACCACACTACAATAGTATTTCATTCGTTAGTTAGTTTAGCTGCTGATTAGAATTCTGTTGTGTTAGATAATATGGTTGAGTAGAAGTTTCAATAATATATATTCCAATATTCCAACCTGGTTTCTCATCATAATAGTAATATATCTTTGAAAGTTTATACAACATTATATTATATAACTACTGCTCATAATAATATTGAATTGATATTCAAACTGAGTTAACTAGCATATTGCTGTATAAGTGCAATACTGTGCAATCTCAAAGTTACCTGGCTCTGAGATTATCAACTTAAAGTGATTAAACTAAAATTAAACTTCATAATATTTTGTTCACATAATGAGCGGAGAAAAATGTGCCATCCTACAATTGGTTATAGAAAGGATGATTGAAAGCAGTAGAGGGGTTGGAAGAAAGCGGGTTTCCTGGATTCAGAACATTCGGGAGTGGACCGGGATGAGAGGTGTGAAGAAGCTGTTTTGTGCTGTCCAGAACAGAAAACATTTTTCCCAGGTGGTCGTCAACGTCGGGGGGACTCGACAAGACACGTAAAGAAGAAAGTGATTAAAATTGTATTTATTAGTTTACAGACCCCCATCTCCGAGTATCCACAGAGAAACTAGAACTTAAAGACCCCTGTAGATAACAGAAGGAGAGTCAACGGAGAATAGAGCTTTTGAAAGAAAGACTGGCTTGAGTTCACTGTCAAATATGTCAACAATTAAATAACTTATAAAACTAAAAGCATTTTCAACAACCTTATAGAATAAGCTTTAAAAGAACAATAAATGTAAAAATAAAAAAACGACGTGTGTGACGAAAGTTTGTCGTTATAAAAGCTACATACAGACTATGGTACCTATTTAAAAGATAAAGATACGATTGGGAGTAGACAGTGAAGAAAAATTTCAATTAGGGTTAAAATTTAAATAAGTTACAATGATTTCTAGCTTATTGACGAATGAGGACATAATTACCAAGAAAATATCTGATTTTTTTACTTGAATTACCATATTTATTTGTTACATGAATTTAAAATACGTTATCGCGATTTCAGTGTACCTACACCATTGACGAGATTAGCAAGAAAAAAATTCAAATGTCTAGAAATTGTTACATAGGTACAAGTACATAGTTAATGCCTCTAAAATAAGTGAAAAAATATATTTGGCTGAGAGGAATGGTGCTCGGAGGCTTGACCATCCGAGTATCGACAAAAAAACAAAAAATACAAGGATTTTATAATATGTCGAAATTAACTATTAAAGGAAACACCAGTCGGTTCACGTCCCTGAGAAAGACCACCAAAAAGATGGAAAGACAGCTGGTCTTCATCATCACAAGAGACGTCAACGTATGAACTAACAGATCGATGATCTACATCAAGAGGAAGAAGAAGAAGAAGTTAAAAAAAATATAAATGAATAATAGAATTATAAAAAAAAATATAAAATTTAGTCTTGTTAATAATCATGTAAATTATGACTGATATAATTTATTCATATTCCATATTTATTTAATTTTGATGATTTCTTGATGACTTTTTATAATAAGTAATAAAACTTCTTTTTATTGATAATATTTTTTTTAACCTCTTATATTATTGCTTTTAATTGCTATTCCTGAATTTTTCATTATTTTATTTGAAACTGTTTAAATTGCCTTTATTCTGATTAGTTGTGCATAATTTATTAATTTGAATTATGTACTTTATGTGTTTTATTTGGAAGAGAAAAGAAACTATTATTGTATATGCAATTCTTTTTTTAATCTTATTTATTTGATTGTTGATAAATATTTTTGATTCTGATGTTGATTCATGATTTAGTT
This sequence comes from Athripsodes cinereus, assembly GCA_947579605.1. Lineage (NCBI taxonomy): Eukaryota > Metazoa > Arthropoda > Insecta > Trichoptera > Leptoceridae > Athripsodes > Athripsodes cinereus. Next base: position 22,660,121 of record OX388314.1, read on the forward strand.
ATTTTTAACTTGAGTATGTGTGAATTTGTATTGCGTATATTTCTGTACTCTGTCTAATGTTTCAACATGTAAAAGGCTCACGCCGTATGCAATTGTAAATAAATAAATTGTAAATAAATATATCACAGTATTGAAAGCATGCAGCGATATATCTGAGTGTATTAGCTCTACATTGCATTCAATTATAATTGTGCATTATACCTAATATGATAAATATTCATATGTAACTACTAACTATCACAACAGGAGTTATGTTGTATTATATCAACGAGGATATTATTGATGAAGAGATGAGACGTTATATAGGTCAGGGCTCACAGGTGCTGAATGGTTATAATAATAATAATAGGTATTATTAAACATCTCTTGAAACTGTCTAATTATAGATATCACCATCCAAATTCCGCGAAAGAAAGGTTGGTTCCGCCTAGGAGTATAGGAGGAAGAGGAATTGTTAACATTTCCTCTTTACATAATAATCAAAAAGAATCCCTTAAAATTTTTTTTTAAACAAACAAAATAATTCTATACTACATAAAATTATAATACAGGCCGATAAAAATCATACATCTTTAAATTTAAATGACGAAACAGTAGGTCCGCGATTAAACAATTTAAATATTTTGTTAGAATCTTGGGGTAGGAAGGAACTTCATGCTAGACACCTCAATGATCTCAACCAATCTTATGTTGACAAATATGCATCAAACAGGTGGTTGACCATTGGGGAATTGTATGGGGAAACCGAGGGTTTTATGCTAGCAATTCAAGATCAGGTAATAAATACAAAAAATTATCAAAAATATATCATAAAAAATCAAAATATAATTGATGATTCGTGTAGGAAATGTCTGGCTAAACCGGAAACAATTCAACACATAGTTTCGGGTTGTTCCACTCTCGCTCAAACTGAGTATACCAATAGACATAATCATGTCGCAAAAATAATTCATCAAAATTTAGCAATTAAACATAATCTTTTAAACTCACAAATAGTAATACCTTATTATAAATACAACCCGGAACCGGTTTTAGAAAATCAAAATTACAGGCTCTATTATGATAAAACCATAATAACAGATAGACAAATACATCATAATAGACCCGATTTAGTATTACATGATAAACGTAATAAAATAACGTACCTAATAGACATCGCTGTTCCAAATACACATAATATACAAACAACTGTCGCAGAAAAAATACGTAAATATACAGAACTAGCTGGAGAAATAAAAAATATTTGGCATTCTAGATCCGTTTATATAATACCTTTAGTCATGTCAGCTACAGGGGTAACTCCGAAATCTTTAATAAATAATTTACAAAAATTAGATTTACCGGTTAATTTGTATATTAAAATTCAAAAATCTATTATAATAAACACTTGTAATATTGTAAAAAAGTTTTTGAACACAGACATTTCAGGCACAATGCTGGTATTTTGATCCCGCGTTTTGAGCCTAATCCTTTGATATCCTGTATATCTGGATAGGTGAATTTTTCCCGGCATTAGACTGTTAAGTTTTTGTGTGACCATGACTGATCATATGGAGACTTATCTGGTTGTATAATGCTGAGAAGTGTGGATGGCAATTCTGCCGCCACGTATAAAAAAAAAACTATACATAGAATGTTAAGCAATAATATTTAACGTTTGATGATGTCAGCGAATGCTCCTGAAAGCTGGCGAGCGATCAATATAGTCACTGTAGAAGTATTAAAATATATAAAAGTGTTTTATATATGTATAATAATTTCAATGAACTTCCTACAAGTACCGTCAAGGTTGATAACATTGATTTGTTTACTCGTTATTATATATATTTCGTTTTAAGACATATCACATTTTCAGTCATCTCGAATATCTTAACTTTAGTTGGCACGGATTTTTTAATGGTGATTTTAAACGAGAATACTAACTAGTAAGTTAAAAATCTAATATTAGAAACTAACGAAATAAACACAAAATAATACAACAATACAAGCAGTTGGTCTATTGGATACACTCCACTTGTAAGATATGTCATGATGGGATAGATAAATATATATAAGCATTTGCATTTCATTTTTAAACGTTCTTCTCCTTGGAAAACCGAAAAAGAGCTTCTTCAATTTAGAGTAATTCTGCGTCAATTGAATTGTAATTTCTCACGATATTTTTAACGTTCTGAGAGTATACAAAAAACAAAATTAAAACATGAAGGTATAGAAAACGTAAATTGAGCCTTTTTAAAGTAGGCATATGACAAACTTAATTTTATATAATTAAAAAAGATTATTCTCAAATTGTATAGTACCTATCAACTTACTTCATAGTGATGGGTATAATAATAAACACAAAAATGTCCAAGTTAGGTTATGAAAGTGACTATATTGATCCGAAATTGATTTGAGTGGAAGAAATTAGTTTCCATCCTATATTCCTGTGAAGAGGTTTAAGCAGCGAAAAATGTTAATACGAACAATTTAAAATTAAATGAAAATATTTTTCCGTTCCGTAAAGCCTTTCATCTCAAACGGAATGATGTAAATAGGTCAATGCAACCACCAAACACAACATCTAGTGCAAACCTGGGCGCACCCAGCCATAATTATATTGACATAACAATAATATATATCACTAGCTATACAGTGACTAAACACTACTACCTGCACCTGCCATAAATAAGGCCATTGTCAGGACATGACCGATAAAGGTATCTACTTATAATTGGATATTCGATGCTATTCCCTGTATATTTCCGCATTGGAAAAAGGGAAACGAGATATCAGAAATACCCAGATGAATTAAATTATACTGGATAGCTTTTGAATACTTGAATCAAACTTTCATAAATAAAAGTTCTAAATAAAACACTCTTTCTAGAATGACAAAGTTCACCTCTCTGTGTGGAATATTTGTACTGCACTCAATCTATTATATCAAATATAATTATAATAAATATTTTGTCTTACCCAGATGTGGCATGTTGATCTACTTCCGGCCAGGACAAGCGTCTTCTGCAAAACGCCAAAGGAGGACGATGTTGTGGTGTTGTGATAGGTGCTGTGAGAGGTGATATAGGAGTGGCTTCCATTCCAGGGGCGACTACAGAGCCTCTATTAGGACGACGTAAGGAGCCTCCTCTTGGTGGTCTCACTGCAGGTGGTGCGAGACATTCCAAGGTACGTCTTCTGGTTCCAAGAGCAGTTGCTCCGGGAGATGGGACTACTTTTGGGAAACCTGAAATGAAAGAAGAAAACATATTAGATGAATGAAAATCACTTCATAAATGCATACTTTATTAAAATACAAAATTTTTCAGTAAATAAATTAAATCGCTTAGGTAAAGAAATATTACTCAATTTTTTAAACGCTGCGAGTAAGATAAGTTACAAAGTGTATTTCTTCTTCTAAATCATTGTCCTCAACCCTGAGGGTTGTGGGCTGCTATTTTTTTTTATATTTGATTGATCATAGTTTTTCAAATCCCTTGACACGCAAGTTAAGGATATCTTCTTCTTCTGTAATCATCTCTCCACTGCGAGACGTGGGCCTCTTCCATAGTCTTCCATTTTTCTCTTTCTTGGACTATCGTTGTGCACTTTCTACTCGGGACAGGATTTTTAATTTATGATTACTCATAGATTAATTAGATTATACGAGATAGTAGGGATAGTGGAAAGTGTTTCAATATTATCATCGTTGACAATGAAATGTTATAATATTGATGTAAATGTTATAATGAGTATAATATCGTTGCCGTGGATGTGAAGTGATCTAATCCACAAGACAGACATTCCGAGAAAAAGGGTGTTGAAGTTACGCTGTCACATCCGAAAATACTAATCTGACAATAACTAAGTTATTTTTGCATGGATTTCGCTAAAATTTTGAAACAATATTCCTGATCACATATTCCACTAATATAAATAACAAAATATTAAAGAATTTTTATATTTTAGAAGTAAACACGAATTTATCACTTGAGTTATTTCACCACTGTAGCTGAGAAAGATCCAGCTGTAAAAAAGTTGTTGGAAAGTTAGGCGCTATGCGGCTTAGATCTTTTCACTTCTGAGCTGAGAAAGATCCACCTGTTAAAAAGTTGTATGGAAAGTTAGGCGCTATGCGGCTTGGATCTTTTCACTTCTATAATTTAATTGAACTATTTGTTATTGAAATGCTCTAACACACACTTGAAATGATGTAAAAATACTTGACATCTCTTTAAAATCTTCCAAAAATGCCCTTTAAGAATATCAAATCACTTATTTATCTTCACCACTATGTTCTCCGTGGTTTTCTGAACAACACTGCATACTTAACTCATTTTTCAAAAAAGTGTGGCTTGGATCACTTCACCTCCACGGCAACGATATTATAATATTATATGTAGCTTCAGCAAACAATGAATAATAATATTACTGGTTCGGTGCACTAAATTAATTAAAATACTCTGAATGAATTAATCAACAAATTCAAGTTGCAGAACAGATTATTTTAACCACGTAGAACCTACATAATCCATTTCAATGCGATGAGAATAGACGTCTAATTAAATGACTAAGTTAGATGGTCAACCACAATCGATCACATTATCATCTATCATATTAAATGTGAATTTTTAAAAATGGTTAGAATATCAATCTCTCCAGATATCCATGATTAATTTTCCCAATGTCATGTTAAATTAGATAAAAGTTTCCAATTTTGTAAAAAAGTATCACTCTATATTCAGAAATAGAAATCCAGAACAAACTTGAAAAACTATTTTTTTTCGTCTCGTCTGGAAATGGTTTTTCTCAGATAGTCGTCTCATTCTGTTTTTTTTTATATCGAATATTTTTTTGCCGTTTACTTGTGAATTTACAAAAAAAAATTTCATGATCAAATCAATGTCAATATGTACAATTTATTTAATATAGATTTTTGTATAGCTATCGCATAAAATGGGATGTATAACAATGACAAAATACCGTTTTCAAACATTTTTCTATGTATATAGTATACTCGTAATGATAAATTTAATATAAATCTCAAAAAATTGTCAGTTGTGTTTAATCATACACATTGTTACATTTTTCGCACAATGCTTATGAACTTTATGTATCACGGTATGAATATTTAAGTATATTTACTTGTTTGTATAACCAATTTAGACACCTTGACTAGATAAGTTATAAGAAAATAAATGCCATGTATACGATATTACATCTTTTATACAAGTTCTGATATCGTCGTCATATTATAGTTTACTCCATATCGGGTTAATTGCCATGGTAAGAATTAAAAAAATAAACCATTATTTGCCTGTTGAGAGTGACCATTTTATTCTTTGTGTTTTGAAAAAAGAACGATATTTAAATTTAATGCACATAACGTTCCTATTTGATTAACTTAGTTAAAAACTAGTGCAAAATAAAGTTAACAAAGGACTTTGCAGTATTCTACTCTACAGTAGTTATTTAAATATTGTTCTCAATGTTTATTTGTATCATACTCCGATTGAATGTTTTGTATTTTAAACGATATATTAATTTCAGTACCAAATTAAATATTAGTTATTTTAAAACAGTTAAATTTGTATTGATTACATGCATAACTTAAAGTTACATAAAAATACAAGTAGGTATATATTGGTCTTTAAAAATAATTTCTGGTTCTACAAGATTTCCTATGGTCAATTTTGCCATATTTCGTTTTTGATGGAGCTGTAATTCAATATCCTCATGGAATAGTTCTCCCACTCTTTTCACAGAGTTTTCGAGTGTCCTGAAAGAGGAAAAGTATTCGTATTCGTGATATATCGCATATTAAATATTTTACATCCGTTACAAAAATAATAAAAAAAATTGTTCATTATATGAATTTAATCCGCTGGTAGGTAACTCTTGCTTGTGGCACGTGTCCTGTTAAATTTTGTTATAGAGAAAACTATTTTTTTTAATATAATTTTATAAATGTTAAATAAATGGAGGTGCCCAATTTGTATTGTCTTATGCCAAAATTACCTGTTTATTTTACAAAGTTGAAAGTTTGTTTTGCAATATTGTACATCATAAAACAAAGTTCTCTTTCTAAGTTCGGCATCTGTTTGCCTTGCAGCATAGACTTAAACAAGATGTTATATACATTTTGTAACTCTTACAATAAGGAAACACTTAGAAAATTATATAAGTCTGTTAATTTAACGAAATAGTTGCCGTTAAGTAAAATTTCAAGAGAGTTAACACATCAAAGTTTCTATTTATAGATTGTGTAGATATAAAGTTTTTTTTTGTATAATATTTTGCCAAAGCTCCTAGATACTACTACTCAACGCGGTTTTAATCTTAAATTTTCATCTGAAATATAATAATCGTAAAATTGAAACTTTCAATTGCAATTTTTACTTGCTTGAAATATCGATGATTTTAAAAATAATTAAATGATGTACTCAGCTGTCAATTATTTATACGAGCGTCTTTTAACTTTTGTTCTGAAATAGTTTATTTATACTAAGGATATGATTTTTCATTCCCCATTCCCTCTTCCTGCTTTATTGTTTACAGAAAGATAAATATGCAACTATATTATAGGTATCTCAGAAGATTATCAAAATTTATAACTTTTAAAGATAATTTATTGGTTGTCAAAAATCTTTTTGTTTTCTGGCACTCTACGGGGAGTAGACAAAGAGTTCTAGTATTTTTTAAAGATGTGTCTGGGTTATTATAAACTAAAGCTAAAAGCTTGTGATTAAACCGCGCACCTCTTGTACACGAGGTCGTGATTCTACCTCCAGGCTACCGACGAACTCAAATATAGTAAAGTTGACATACACGTTTATATATAGGACAATTTGTAGAATGCCGTTTATTCATAACATGACCTCAAGGGCGCCATGTTGAATGTTTTGTCCAAAGCTTCCGAGAAAAAGTGTTTCTTCAGCTTCTTTCTGAGGTTTTCTCTATCCACGTAATAGAGTTTATTTTATGTTACCTACAATTTTATTCGCAGTTCATTATAATGATTTCTTATTCATAAGTAGTACTACATAGTAGATATATTACATTATTACATTTTCATGTTTCAGTTACTCTATTATTATACAGTGTCATGTCTGCTAAGTGATTTCTCCAAGGGGTAGGCAATTTACCCTCTCAGGGGGTGAATCATTAGGTACAGCGAAATTAAATAAACCGAAATGGCATCGTGCAGCGAAATCATCATTATGGTAATAATGAGAAAATATGTTGAAATTCGGAGCTAAACATTAACGTGGTAGTCGATTTCGTTAAAATAATTTTGAACATTGAAGTTAATTTTAATCAATGATGACGTTTACATTCGTTAAATAATGCTTCCGTTGAATTTACTTTGGGAGGTAAAGAAACAAACTTAATTTAGAACACCTAACTTTTTTTCGAAGAACTGGTAGGTACCTACCTACCTATTACAGGTCATTACCTACCTACCTATTACAGGTTTTTTAAAAGGTTCTGATGGGCCTTTGTTTATTTAAGATCTTGAATTTTCACTTTGGATTTTTTTTAGTTTTGGAATTAATTATAACATGCGTAATATTTTCAAAAACTTAACGACTAACGAAGTGTACTTTTTCTTTGATGAATTAACGATCAACCGAATTTTTTTTTTAACGAATTAACAATTAACTGCATTAGTTTTTTGACTAAAGGTGTCCAGATCTGTTTAAATTTAACCAAAATAAAAAAATCACTCAATTTTCATGATAAAAATTCAGAGTATTTTTATCTGTAAACCTAAAAGAAAGTTATGTTTATGAACTTGGTTCTAGGTGAATGATTAATGATGAAACATGTCATCTGATAAAATGCTGTTTTTTAAGGTAAGTAACAAAAAGTACGCTTTTTTATATGTCAGGTATTTTAGTGATTCAATTTTTTCAAAGCCTATTCCTGAAATGATGGTTGGTTAGAGAACAATTTAATGAGAATGAAGCTTGAAAAATAAATCGTATAAAACTACTTTTTTTCTTTAAACTATAGAAACATTTCATGGCATTCATTTATATCCAAGTTTACCAATAGGCTTATAAATTTCTTGGTATGTAAGCCTTTAAGTATGTAAGAAGTAAGCTTGTACCAAGATACTCGTAGTTATTTTGTAATGTTTTATGTAATTTAATTTCTCACAAATTTATTCCTAAAGTTGTGATGGCAGTGTCAAAATAGTGTAATGTTACTGAATAAAAAGATATACGAAGATATCGGATCTTTTCAAGAAAAATGTTTTGAGAGTGCTCAATGATTATTAGTCATAAAATCACCTTTATTTTTTCTATACTTTATATGTCTTCGATAGCTGAGATTTTCCTCATTTTTTTTATTTAAACATATTTACACAAGTACATTTTTTTTTCATTTACACAAGTACTTTTTACACGTGTTTGAAATTTTAAATTTCATGTCTTTGACATTTGATTTATTTGTGTTGTGGTTTTGAATTTTTATATTCTGTAATTTTATTTTTAAATTTTAATATCTTTTATATAATTTCTTTCTTTCTTTTATATGTTTTTGTATCATTGACATTTGAATGTGTTTGTGTTGTGTTTTCGATTTTATTGTTGTAAATTTTTTTTATATTATATATCATGTAATAACAGCTTTTGCCGTAGGATGAATAAATAAATAAAAAAAAAAAGTACATGTATATGAAACACTATTTATAGATTAGCCAAACTAGCCTCATGGCTATGTTGTGGCCGCAAAAAAAACATACAAAAACAAATACAATTAGAAAATCCCTAAAAAGAACTATCAATTATCTCTAAAAGAACTATCAAAAATCTCTAAAAAGAACAATCATACAAATTTAAGATGTAAAATACGATTTAAAATATCATACGCTGTTTCTATTACAACGATATGAGAGTGCTTGGAATATTGTGGGATGAAGTGAATGAATTGCCAAAGATGATCTGAGTGGAAGAGGCTTGATTCTGTGCTATGCTCTGTGCAATGAGTTGAGTTGGTAGGCAAAAACACTTGATGTCATAACTAAGAGTTTTGCACTTCTGACCCTTGATTAGTTGACAAAAAATCACAAATACATAGAACAATGGGAAAGGATCATGGTTTGGTTCTATGTGTAAAATAATAATAAACAAAATATGAGATACACGTCTTATTTTGAATTCAAAATATCGATCAAAACGTTTTTAATAACATACCTAACTACATGTGAATGACCTTATGACGTAAAGTAAAATAACATTATAATTGTTATTATCAATCATACTTAGACCAAAATGAGTTGTTATTACAAATGAAATTACAAAAATATATCTTCACTCGACAAAATTTATGCTGACGTAATTGGAATTAATGTTTTTGTAATTATCTTTCGTCTGCCATTTCGAATAAACACAATTATTATCATAGTTCACAAAATTCACGTTTATTAATTAATCCAAAACTTGACCGAAGCACGCATAATCATTAATATGAATAAATGTAATAAAATGCAAGCTGTCTTCTCCGTGCCAACAAAACAATATATGGGTGGCAAACCTCATCGCCGAATTTAAGATATACCTATATATCTCTATTTTTCCGAACACCAGCCTTTTACAGGACACTCGAAAACTTACGAATAAGAGGGGGTGACTTATCTTAGCCGGGTGCTCCGAATTGATTAAAATTTATATCTTATATACATAATATAATTTATATCTTATATTCACTTTCAATTTATTATAGTGTTAAGGCACTCTTAGAATTTCTATATCGATAGGGCAATATGTTTGACAGTTTTTATGAAATGAATTACAGAATATAATGTGTTCATCATATACAGAAACTTACTATTTTAAATTATTTTTAAAGACATCTGAATTTTTCTTATTAAATCAAATACAACTTTATACATTGGGACGGACTTTTGCATATACTTTTTATTCTTGCGCTCTCATGCGCTCTTTTACCTTGTACCCCTCATGGTACAAGGTAAAATAATCAATTATCACAATCTCAAAAAAATAATTTTTAGCTCAGTCGGTAGAGATTTCAAAATAAAACAAAGAGTATTGGAAAGTACAATTGACTATACGATAAATGCTCAGGGTCGAATGGGTTAACCCAGATCTTATCACAAAGACTTCAAGACTTTTCTCTCTATAAATTCAACAATGCATATTGCCATTAAATCAACGGTGCCTTCCAACAATCCCCAATAAGAAGGAAAGATTCAGAAACAAAATAAAATTGCTATTTCATTATTTTCTTTTCAATTTATTCCAAACCTCCAGTATTCGGTGACACCTTTGGTATGGTCAATGAATTTACATACATTTTATATAAACTTTCTCGACAGTAAAATAGTAAAAGATTAAAACCTTGTTAATCATTTGCTATGTGGCAATCTAACTAACCCTTAGATTAAAAGTTTAAAATTAAATAATGATTGTGGCACATCATCCTTACCTCCTACCCTTTCTTTTCAGAAACGACCTACATATATCATAAAGTTATCAAACTCTGTTTGATTATACAATCTACATTAACTTTAGAACAAAATATTTATATATAATTATGAATGAATGAGAACAACCTGATCAATTTATCTTCCTTCGAGTTCCACTTCACTTCCCGTTTCCCGAAATTGAAGGTTCCTTCCTGATAGGTACATAAGGTTTATTCTGGTATTAGAGGAAGTCAGCATCTTGATAATTGAAAGATATTTATTCTCTTGTTAACTGAAGAATTTATTTTGGTAACAAGATATATCCTGAATAATTGAGAAATTCATGCTGGTACTAAGACATAACTTGAATTCATTCTAGTACTGCGGCGTATCCTGAATAACTGAGAAATTCATTCCGGTACTGAAAGCCGTACATCCATATTTTTGATGACGGCCTGAATTACCACTGATTTTAATAATTAAATATGATTAAACTGTCCATCGACAAATAGAACACATTTCTACAACTAATTTATACATTAATCAACCATTTTAAAATGGTAAGGTTTTTTTTTTTAAACCTTAATATTCACTATCGCATTTTGCGATCTGCCAATTTTGGAATGTCGAATACAAAAAAAGGAAGCATTTTGCTTTCGACCGCCAATATTGAGAAATCCTCCCACCACGCATGCGCGGCGTCGCGTTATCAATTTCTGTCTTGCCAACGAACAAAATCATTTTTCTATAGTGATATAAAAATATCGCTACATATTACCACCCACGCCCACCAAAAAAAATAGTGAAGCTATTTTTTTTTATATCAGGTTATTCTCGTTCTATGTTCTCATCAACCCTATAACTTACTCTACCTTTTTTTTTTAAAGATTAATCTAAGCACTGCACTGGGCCCAGCCTTTTCTTTTAAAGAAAAACTGTAATTCCATAGGCGCCAATCTTGGTTTCGTTTAAATTTTAAAACTTTAATTTACATTCGTTTCCGAATATTCGGGTCAAACGACTTCCAAAATGAACAAAAATACCCGTAAATAATAAGTACTTAATGATAAAAAAATAATTTCTAAACCAGTGCAGGTCTCATCTTATCTTTGCATTTATAAATTACACTTATATGTTAAATAATACATTTCCATTTTGTTACATTTACTAAATATCTTTTCAGATCTACTACATTTATTTTAAATTGTTTTGTGCCACAATATTCAAATATCTTCTACTACAAGCTCATATGATTTGCCACATTTTCCTTAGCTACATAACAAATTATATTAAAATTTCTTATATCTAAACTATATACATTTTGTGCCTTCTTTTTTTTTTATTCAACATTCAAATACATTAAAATCTGTCTGTATATTATGCATTTATATTTTATATAACATTAAAAATATTTGATTCAACCTTTTTGAATTGACTCACTTCAACATCATGTCATTTTCCTTTCTATTTTCATGTATGAAAATATCAATTTATCATCAATTCCATTTTCCTGCCATGTCTTATTCTCCCATCTCTCCTCAGATAAGCACATGCAACTACAACCAAAGGTTCTCAACCCCTTTCTTTTTTTTATTTCCCTTTTATCCGTAAAATTACGTACTTTACTAATATATTTTCTTTCGAAAATTTCTAATCAACGACCCCATTTCATAATATAAGTTTCTCTACTTTGTTAAATGAATTTAACAATCGTATACACAATTATTTCGTAATTACTCGTTTTCATGGAGATAATTAAGGATTCTCTTCTTTACCACCGTATCCCCGATTTAAATTATGTATACTATAACTCCATTATCTACATTTTCTCACATTACCTATCTCTATATTTTTTTTTTTTAATATTTCCACTTTCATATTGAAAATTACATAGTCAATATACTCACAAAAGAGATATAACGAACATCAACATTTGACCTTCTCGACATATTTCATTTTCAAATTCCCCTTTTATTATTTGACTTTAAATCGCGAGACTATTGAGTACTACAAACCTATCATTTATCAACGTTGCAAATCCTTACTTTCATTCTATTACAATCATTCACTTTCATCCTTCGTCTATCTTTTTCCCCTTTCACCGCCTACATACCTACTACTTTCATTTGATTCATAATTAGACCCACAAAACGTTTTGACAAGACGGAATGATCAACTCTCATCTTAGATTACAAACTTCTCTTATTGGAATTCATAAACCATGACCCAATACTCATCCCTTGAGCATGCATCCACTTTTACTATCATATCATATAAGCACTACGCATACTTCTATATACGTCTTGCTAATCTCGTATCCCTAGTTTATAAATGTATACACCGCGTATAGCTTGACACACTCGTATCAGAGATTATGCCTTTATGCATACTACAAACTTTCAATACAAATCATTACACATCCCAATAATGACATTATAACACATGACCCATCTTACAGAGAATCATATTCTTACCTCACCTTTTTATCTGACCCTTTCTGTATTATGTACTCGCGTAGAGTTCATATTATCGAAGAATCTAAATAATTTTGCGAAGCGATTTTTTTCTTTTTAATTTTATCCAACCCTACTCTTTCGTAATTCTACGTACTATTTACTACGTAAATTTTTTTTTATCAAATTCATCTCCTTTTCCCCATTTCATTAAACTTAAATAGCTATATCCTATAATACCTAACTAAAATTTTTACAGTTTTTTTTTTTTTTATTTACATTATATTTCAATTTTCAGACGTCTTCGTCTTCTAATTTTCTCCCTTTCTTTCATCTTGTCGTTGCATTTCTGTTTTTGCATTATAAAATTTGTTATTGGGATTCACTTCCCTGTTTTGCCTTAGTCTCGCAAAACAATTTATATATACATGTCCGGGTTTGTTACAAAATCTACAAATTAGGTATATCCTTCCTATTTGACCCTTGTCGATCAAATACTCCTTTGCTACCATTCTTCTTACCATCTTCATGTTGGTACCTCTGATTACTGTCACTGCCATTTTGAATTTCTAATTATCTATCTATTGAATTAAAATTTGCTAATCCACAATTCAAAAATTTTACAAAAAAATATTCTAAAAGAAATAATACATTAAATATTAAAGTCTTCCGTTATTCAAAATTACTCTTAAATATCCCCATATCTATATAAACTAATATCATTAATATTAAAGTTTCAATCTCCACATTAATTTAATATATCCATATTAAAATTATTTGAAACGACTTTATCGTGTTAAATTGTTTATGTAAAAATATCAACAATTTACTACGTCCATAATAGTATAGTTTACCCTATATATAAATATTATCATTCGATATTAAAACATTGAAATCCAAACCTTTGTATCTTCCGTCCGCTTTACAATCTTCCGTCTCTTTCTAACTAAAGTGATTAACAATTATTATGCGTTGGAGAGAAGAGTACATTCCTATCACACTATGTACGGAATAGCATCAGAATAATAATAATATTATTTTCGTATAAAAATTCTAATCATACTTATTTATTTCAGAATCGGACAATGCTCAAAATATATTATTTTCTTTATTTACTTTTTTTTTTTTTTAAATTTAAAATTAAATCTACTTCGTTCAACGTATTCCTTAGTTGTGAGTTGCAATAGCCGTACCAGAAGTATGAGAAGAATTCAGACAAGGTAATCAATCAAATAAATTTTCAATTTAAAATATAATAAAAACTCACCAGAAGGTTGTTTAATAAGTTAATAGGTATACTCCTTTTTTTGAATAAAATTAAAACTCGCAATCAGCTTTCTGTATTTTGACATGATGTTGGGTTTCGTCTTTCCATATCTTATCACACATTTCCAATCAGCAATTTGAGCTAGAACATATTTTTTTTTAAAACATATTAAATATCAAATTCAAAAATCATTTTTCACACTTCTTTTACTTTTTTAACAAAATTTTATTTTATTGACTATGGTAATACCATTCAATTTTATGAAAACTCAAAATAAAATCAACCAAATAAATTGATAAAATAGATAAATTTTTATCTATCATTTTTCAAATTAGGTATTCCACGAACAAAATTATTCTAAAATATTTTCACACAATTTAAAATTAGCATATATTTTTTTTGACTAAATTCCCTTCTTCAATCAATCATCTCAAAGCATGCAAAATAATATTAACTCAACAAATTAAAATAATAATAAAATATTGAGTCTACCCATAAATATTCTTTTTTTATTATGTTACATATTCAATAAATATATTTAACTACCGCGACTCTGAAAAAAAATGTTTTGTTACATATTCAAAATTTTTCATTCTTTTTAATTTACCTGTACAGTATTTTTTTAAACATTATGTTACAATTTTTTTATACTGATAACCAAATATAATTTGTAAAATTAAAATCGAAATACAATTTAACCCTTCTGCCACCAAAATTCAAATTTTAATTTTGCCACATAAATTAAAATTTTTAAAACTTTTTTTTTTTTTTTAAAACAAAACCTATTCTACTTACAACTATTAATGAATGCTCTTTTGTATTCAAGACACCAAATTATACAATTACTAAAAATCTTGAGTCTAAGTAATAAAATTTTTGGGTTCAGCGCGTCTTTACATTCTACAAAGGTTGGCTGACATTTTGGGTGACATGAATATGTGACCCCTCTGCCACCAAAATTCAATTCAACTTAAATTATATAAAGGTTGGCTGACACTTTGGGCAACATGAATATGGGACCCCTCTGCCACCAAAATTCAATTCAACTTAAATTCTACAAAGGTTGGCTGACACTTTGGGTGACATGAATATGTGACCCTTCTGCCACCAAAATTTAATTCGTCTTTAAATTCTATAAAGGTCGGCTGACACTTTGGGCGCCATGAATATGGGACGGACTTTTGCATATACTTTTTATTCTTGCGCTCTCATGCGCTCTTTTACCTTGTACCCCTCATGGTACAAGGTAAAATAATCAATTATCACAATCTCAAAAAAATAATTTTTAGCTCAGTCGGTAGAGATTTCAAAATAAAACAAAGAGTATTGGAAAGTACAATTGACTATACGATAAATGCTCAGGGTCGAATGGGTTAACCCAGATCTTATCACAAAGACTTCAAGACTTTTCTCTCTATAAATTCAACAATGCATATTGCCATTAAATCAACGGTGCCTTCCAACAATCCCCAATAAGAAGGAAAGATTCAGAAACAAAATAAAATTGCTATTTCATTATTTTCTTTTCAATTTATTCCAAACCTCCAGTATTCGGTGACACCTTTGGTATGGTCAATGAATTTACATACATTTTATATAAACTTTCTCGACAGTAAAATAGTAAAAGATTAAAACCTTGTTAATCATTTGCTATGTGGCAATCTAACTAACCCTTAGATTAAAAGTTTAAAATTAAATAATGATTGTGGCACATCATCCTTACCTCCTACCCTTTCTTTTCAGAAACGACCTACATATATCATAAAGTTATCAAACTCTGTTTGATTATACAATCTACATTAACTTTAGAACAAAATATTTATATATAATTATGAATGAATGAGAACAACCTGATCAATTTATCTTCCTTCGAGTTCCACTTCACTTCCCGTTTCCCGAAATTGAAGGTTCCTTCCTGATAGGTACATAAGGTTTATTCTGGTATTAGAGGAAGTCAGCATCTTGATAATTGAAAGATATTTATTCTCTTGTTAACTGAAGAATTTATTTTGGTAACAAGATATATCCTGAATAATTGAGAAATTCATGCTGGTACTAAGACATAACTTGAATTCATTCTAGTACTGCGGCGTATCCTGAATAACTGAGAAATTCATTCCGGTACTGAAAGCCGTACATCCATATTTTTGATGACGGCCTGAATTACCACTGATTTTAATAATTAAATATGATTAAACTGTCCATCGACAAATAGAACACATTTCTACAACTAATTTATACATTAATCAACCATTTTAAAATGGTAAGGTTTTTTTTTTTAAACCTTAATATTCACTATCGCATTTTGCGATCTGCCAATTTTGGAATGTCGAATACAAAAAAAGGAAGCATTTTGCTTTCGACCGCCAATATTGAGAAATCCTCCCACCACGCATGCGCGGCGTCGCGTTATCAATTTCTGTCTTGCCAACGAACAAAATCATTTTTCTATAGTGATATAAAAATATCGCTACAACATCTTTCACAGCAAGTTTAATGCTTGTGGCGTGAAAGGGGAGTTTGCCAGCATTTGGGATCAAATCGCGCACCTCTTGCACATGAGTCTGTGACTACTTCCAGGCTACCGAAGAACTCTTCACCAATCACTCAATCAATCATGAGAGACTACTTTATCTAAGAACATAATATTATTGTCGTCCTTCTCTTGAGACTGAATATTATTGAGCTCTTATACACAATCACAAGTATCTCTCTCTCTCTTTGGTTTCAATCCCGGGATTGGTTTCCAGCAATTATCTCTTTAATTCTTCTCCTCCACTCCTCCCTGTCTTGTGCGGTTCTTTTGAATTCTGCATATGATGAGCAGCGCATGTCCACCAACAGGTCCTCCAGGTACTCTCGACGTGGGCGTCCCCTCGGTCATACCCTCCATTACGGCATGCAAGAGGCCTTCTTGTCGTATTACATGGCCGATCCACCTTGCACGCCTTTCTGACAAGATCTTGAGCAGGTGTCTTCGTCCTTCGATTCTTTGAAGAACTTCTTTGTTTGTGATGTGGTCTCTCCAGGAAATTCAAGTATCTAGTAATTGTAAAATGATAGTGCTCAGCACTGATAAAAATGTTTTACACACTACTTATCTACACGTGGAAGCATTAAAACAATCAATATCGAGATGATAGCATTAATATAATAATTAATAAAGCTAATGAGTGTGGATCCACGTGCAAAGGAGAACAACAACAGGTCGCCAATTTCAAGAGTAATTTCATTAGATAGAGACGAAGATGAAACATTTAATGAGATTGTTTATATCTTTTCATACCAGATAGCGCTGGTTGTAGGTTCTATTATTATTTCATCTAGTTTTCATAAAGTTATTCCTGTTATCGGTTTTTGTAAATATTTTATTATTTATCTATTACATCACGGTGATTCCTACAAATGCGGTAGTCAATGATCTAATTGCGTGTAATGAAGGTTTATAGGTCTGCAAGAAAAAGGTACTTTTAACATAACCGTTTTTATAGTCATTTTCGCCTTTGCGGCTATATAGCAAGCCCGCATAATTATGTGGTGTGAGCAAATATTCAATGTAAAGTCTGCTTAATTTCTGTAAATAAATCAAGTCGCATTTATATTTTACATTTTATATTCTGATACCAGAAAAAGCTTTTAAAATACAGAAAATCATTTGGTTGATGAATTGGTTTTTTATGGTTTTGTATCATTGATAGCAGTTCGTTTGAAAACAATTTTACTACGTCAAATTATAAATTATGATGGAATTGTATACAGCATTTTAATGTCTCTATTATTATGAGTTATTATTTTACAGGTTAATGTATTGCAGAACAATGTCATGTGGAGTTAAAATGCGAGTATATCAATATACAAGTACTTGTTTGTATGTACATGAACTCCGTTATTGTACTTCGGATTTTTGTTTCGTGCAAAAATATGTACAATTCATAAATTTCCACGTTTAAAATTTAAATAACCTTTTATGATAAAAATTGTATTCGCGGTGATAAAGTGGCTACTTTATTCAGAAACTTATGGAACGAATTGCATTTTTTGTGAGATACATACGTCGTCTACGCTCTTTTATTCTTGATAAGGTCGAATGAGGGTTAGGAGGTGTCTTGGTAAATTATCTGCGAATTCATAATGACATCTTTCGAGGGTTAGGCAAAGATAATACAAATGTTTTCTGAGCCATAAAAATGCAAGGTGGACATTGTGTTATACCTTTAATGAGTGTTAGAAGATCAAATCATGATTCACGAAAAAATTGTGATATGTAAGGAGAAAAAACAGATATTTTTTCAACTTCGCGTAAAAGACATTTCACATTTTCAATTCAGCAATGAGGTGTGACATCCATTTTTTTTTAACATGTATAGACAATTCACACAAACCGAGCTAGTCCCAAACTAAGATGTGAATCTTGTATTATGGGTACTAACGCGACGGTACACATATATACAATGCACTACACACATATACATGTAACACCCAGACCCAGGACAATCTGAAAAAGGTCATTCTTCATTTTGCCCTGGCCGGGAATCGAACCCAGGACCTAGTGACTCAAAGGCTTTTGTATATCATATATATTAAATTAAGACATAAACTGAAGCTGTCATCGGGGTTTATAAGAGACAATAAAGGGGCCTTCGGCAAGTCGCCTGATAGCTTACTTGGACAAAACACTCGGGAGTTGAACCCGCATCCCTACCTCGGGACAAGGTAGGGATGCGGGTTCAACTCCAATCAGCTTTGCACAAGACTCAGTTCTGCGATCTTTGCAATAAGAAAAGTTAAAGAGGTTTGCGGGTTTGATGCTGCAAGATGTGTGTACTTCGCGTACTTTCATAGTATAATGTCATATGGTATAATGTTCTGGGGGAAGAGTGCCGAATCAGGCAGAGTTTTTATACTGCAAAAGAGAGCCATAAGGACCATTTTAGGATTGCGCTCGAGAGACTCCTGCCGTGATCACTTTAAAGAACTGGGCATACTCACACTTGCTGGCGCGTATATCCAGGAGTGCCTTATGTATGCTCGAAAAAATATAGAGAACACACCTCTAAACGCAGACTACCATAGCTATCCAACGCGAAGTGCAGGCAGCGTCAGAACCGTAAAATGCAGACTAGCAAAGGTTGCGGATAGTTTCGTGGGTTTAAGTGTGAAGCTGTACAACAAACTGTCACTGCATATCAAAACATTGGAGGATGATCGCTTTAAGGAAGGGGTGAGGAAGTATTTGTTAGAAAAATCATTTTATTCAGTTAACGAAATGTTATTGGCAAAAGATTCTAGTAACATGGATGCAGAAACATAATGTAGTTTGATATCACATCTGACGACATAATCACATGGGCCCTTTACACCCAGGGATTATCGATCACCATTGATATTAATATATTGTTGTACGCCTTGTCTCTTTTAATTAAATTCTTTGAAAATGATTTTGTGAAGTGACGATTCCCAGTGTCATGCGACCTGAGGATGAAAATCAATTTATTTGTCTATTAATATTTCATTTCTTGTTCCTTGTGTAATATGTTTTTAAAATGTAGTCTGGATTGACACCCCCAAGTGCCCATTGCGGAGCCTATGGAGGTCGAAGAAAATAAATAAAAATAAATAAAAAATAAATCCGGGGCACTACCGAATAAGGTAACGTTGTCATTTCTAAGCCTTATAAATATGGTAGTTTCATGTGTTAAATTTACATATATAACCTTATACAATGGTTAATTGTAAAAATAACATCGATAATCACATAGAGTGTTTCTTTTTATTTCCTTTTTGTAAACTTAATGCAGAGAATAATTTTTATTTTCTTTTCACTTTCATGTGTTTTATGTAAAACAAAAGTAAGTGTAATATAGATACATAAGAAATTGAATTAAGGTGCTATGATACTGTAAAAGGCTAAATCCGTTTATTGCTTGAAAAAATAAATTAATAACTTATTTTATGGCACAGAGATGTATTCCGATTTGAGAAATGTCATGATGTTGTTGAGATATGCATCTTATAATTATTACCTACTAAAAACTTGTAAAAAAACATTTAAAGCAATTTAAAAATAAAGCAATATTCTAATATGACGTGTCTAAAAGATAGTTTGTAAGCTTCTGTATGAACCTACGGGTACGGAGAGTTTCTTGGTTATTTCAACACTAAGAAATTTTGCGACACTAAAAATACAGAAATTGTTAGAGAGAATATTGACTTCAATTACAATACCGGATTTAAAAACAAGGAATTTTAAAAGGGTTCAGTTATACCACCACGCACCACGCGAATACATTGTTATATGATTAACATGGAAAATTTCGTTTTAATTTTATAAATTGCTTTATTGCAGTATTGTGTGACTGCTTCAGTGCTTTTTTTTAAAAAGCCTGATATTGTAATAAATAAAACACGGCATTAAAATAATTAAAATGTGCATATCGCATTCTCCTCACGCTATGTGTATTGCTGTTTCAAAATCAAGATATTCATACATTTATCGCCTACTTGCCATATTCAGACCCCATCTACTAGTCATAGAAAGAGTACTCTATCTTTTTACTTGTATATCATTGTAGATCTATGTATTCAAGTCAAGTAGTTCTCAGAAGTCAACTAATTCTTCTTTGACATGATGAATATTTCTTGTAACTATTATTTTTATAATAATATTGTTATTCTCTTGCAAAAAAAATTGTCGTCAATTCATATGTACCTAGTCATAATTTTCAAACTGCAAATTTTCATAGGCAAAATATCGTTGTTTCATATTCAAAAAGGGACATGTGAATTCATAAATGTTTTGACATATCCAGAATAAACTGTTCATAATGACATCATAACCATTTTATAAAGTGATTCTTAGTATCAAATATTAAAATTCAATACTTATATAATAATATCACATGACAATAAAAAGTCCAAACTACAATTTTAATAATATTAATAATAAACGGAGAGTTTTTAAAGCGCCATCTTTGTGCCATAGCACCTCGAGGATGCTGTACATGATAATGTTTTATCTTCAACAAAGTTGTCTGTGTCAAGAATTTAAATTTAAATACAATAACATTATAACACATAATCTCAGATACATAATAATATGTATCCGCGTCAGAAATAAAAATAAAATAATGCAATATTCACAACAGTCACAGTTGATAAAAAAGTTTGAAGAAGTAGCTCTTGAGGTCCCTCTTAAATGGCTTAATGAACAGTTTTAAAAGAGTTTGCCAAAATTAAAACACTTTTAATATGACAAAAATAAACAAATCGTCAGGCATTCCGTAGGAAAGCGCAATTCAGTTGGCTCAGAATCGGAATCTCTGAATGAAGGAGAGTATTTCCACGCTAAGTTCTCGAGGAGGATCGCTTAAGAAGAAAAAAGAAGAAGGAAACCTACGCAATTACGTTAATACACCTATCCAATGAGATGAGTATTATGGTCTTAAATTTAAAAGTTGGCAGAAAAGCTAGAGTTTCTTTCTTGAATTCTCGAGTGAAAAATAAAAAAGAAACGGAAGATAAGAAAGAGAAAATGTGGTTTGAAACAAAAAAGGTGGATATTCCAAGGCAGGCAGGTACATCCTTCTAAGTCATTCAGGTATGTGAAGTACAAAGATATTTAATTTAGATAATCAGAGTACCTACACGGGTGATATTGTTATTGTGATGGTATTCCAAAGATAACAAGTTTGTTTTAAACTTGGGTTTGGTGTAAAAACAAAGAATTTAAATATTCACAGTACCTAATTTATCTAAGAATATTTTAGTCAATAGATGATTGTGTGTATAAAAAAGCAAATACAAATTTTATTTTATTTTGCAATATTTACCATTTTCTCTTCTCTGTTTTCCTTAGTAGAGTAATGGCATAAAGAAATAGAAATATTTTACAAATGTATTGATAAGAAAGTTATTACGAGTTTTAAAAATTATACATACGTACATACTATCACGCCGCTTCCCTCGCGGGGTAGGCAGAAAAGATCGAGCGCCACTTCCTTCTATACTTACATACATCTTTCACTTCTATCACTGTCATACAATTCCTCATGCATGCTCTCCTGCTCAATGTGCTCAACACATGACCGTCCTGTAGGATTTGATTTAAATGATC
This sequence comes from Athripsodes cinereus, assembly GCA_947579605.1. Classification (NCBI taxonomy): domain Eukaryota; kingdom Metazoa; phylum Arthropoda; class Insecta; order Trichoptera; family Leptoceridae; genus Athripsodes; species Athripsodes cinereus. Next base: position 22,682,368 of record OX388314.1, read on the forward strand.
TTGCCATTTAATCCTCGGACGTCCACATCTCCGAGCACCATTCCTCTCAGCCAAATATATCTTCTTAGTCATTCTGTTCTCATTCATTCTTTCCACGTGCCCCAACCATCTTTACTTATTTACATTAATCCTCGTAATTACACCAACTTTCATTCCACATTCCTTTCGTATATTACTGTTACGCACACGATCTCTCAGACTTTTACCACACATCCTTCTCTACGATCTCATTTCTACTGCATTAATGCCACTTTCATCCTTCTTTAACCATGTCCACGTCTCACTTGCATACATAAGTGTTGGCACTAAGATAGCAGAGTGCACCAACCACCAACCTGCACCAATAAATTATGCCACATTGTAAGAAGAGATGTATGCCACATAGTAAGAGAATTCGTTCGTAAAATTATATTTTTTAAAGAGGGGAATCCATCATGGCTTTATCACGTGGATCAAATTCTAGAAGACGGCCACGTGTTGAGTAAGAGAAATCGGTGTACATGTATGAGAAACTGGATGAATGTGGAGAAGTTTGTAAGTATACATCTATATGAAGGATAGATCTATAAGAAAAACCCTTTCTCACATTTGATCTATTCAACTGACAAATAAATTAACAATGTTTTGCCTTACTGTTTGAGCTTGTAAAATATATAAAAGTGTGTCAAGGATCATCAGAAACAGCTAACAAACATTCAGCCAGAAAATTAATACCTCTGAAGTGGATTAATAGATGTCATTAGGTTTTTATAATATACCATCCTACAACAGCACATAAAGGCAAATAATGTTTCAATTTATTACACTATGCATAATATAAAGCATGCTTTATTTATGTTTCATACAACGATATAGAATAAATTTCCCGCCTACAGTTATTATGAATTTTAATGGAATTCATCTTCTATATATTTTATTGCTGCATGTTTAATCTTTACCAGACGGCTGTCAAACGTGTTTGACGCAACGAGTCGTGGCGTATGGCCGGCCGACAATACCGTTTGACACTCGCTTCTCATACAAATTTCTCTATATAGGCGATATATATTTCAAATAATATTCATATTAAAAAATCAAGAAATCATCAGACTGTCGATATCTCTTGGAAATCTTTTGAAATAATTTATATTTTGGTCAATATAAACAGAAGATTCATGTCCTGAAATCATGTCGATGTCCCGATAAGTTTAAAAATTCCCGCGCAATAACACGGACGAATCATATCGCGCGGCTTGCACGTTAGATCTTGTTACAAGGATTGTACAAGTGGTGTTGTGCGCTGATATCGCGCTGTTTTAATTCATTTTTGTTATTTATTTTGTACTTTTTTATATCTTATATTTTTACATGATTACTTTAAATTATCCATAATGTCTAAGAGAAAATTGAGGGATGATGAAATTTTCGATACTGTTATTAAAGAGTCCGCCTTTATATAGCTAAAGTAATAATAAATATTATACATATAAGAATAATGAATAAATAAATAAATAAATAAATTTGCCAATAATATTAAAATGTGAGTAATAAGCAAATGTAATGTATATTCAAAGGTATCGTTTCCTTAACGACTGAGGGTAGTTTGCATATAGTTTTCAAACTGCTCGTTAATGACAATAACGTGTCGAAACCGGAATCGATTTTTTTTTAGTAAGAATAACAAAGTACGATTACTCGTTCGTAAAATTATATTTTTAAGGAGAGGAATCCCAGAATTGACACCCAGCTAATTAAATAGTACCGGACTTCTACTAGCTAAAATCACCCCCTTTTCCCCCACACACTAGTGTACCTGCCTCTCGACTTAACCACTAATTGTGTTTGAGTTATTATCTTGTTTGCTCTATCTCGTCATTTATTTTATTTTTATGAGCACTTCCACAAAATTGCTGATAGCATTCCAGTGGCTAGGGTTTCCAGCTAGATCTTTCAATATTTTCTGTATATTTTGAATGTCACATTTTTGAAAAGAAAAAACTTTTTGAGTAAAACATTTAATGCCTTCAACTCAGTGCCAGCGATGAGATTAGAAGCTCATGCTAATTATTTTATTTTTTTCCACGGAGGTAACTGCTTGCTTGTCTTTTTCTTTTTCTTCGCCCTCGCCATTTATTTGGGATCGGCTCTCTTAGTCCTCATCCTACAAGTTTTACGGTCTCCTGCTCCATCCTCCAAACCAGCGATGCACAAACCGCGGCCCTCGGTCGGTATATCTGCGGCCCGCCAGCGAATTATACAACATTAAAAAAAATTGTCAATACCAGTAATAATCGGATATTCGGTAAAAGTACCGGATACTTAATAATTCGAGTAAATATTCTTTAACAAAACTGAGGAGTTTTTGAAATATTTCAAATTCCTATACCATTTTGAAAATTCAAACACAGGTAGGTACTGCGAGAAAATATTCTTTAAGAGGTGTTTTTGAAATATTTCAAAGTCCTATACAGTTGTACTATACCATTTTGAAAATTCGGTGACGGGGGGGGGGGGGGATTAGAAATTTTAATGTGTGTGCATTTCTGGAAATTTGAACTTTTAGTGTTAATTTTCTTATAGCGGCCCGTCCTTACTTGATAATCTTCCCGAGTGGCCCCTATTCCCTATAAGCCTGTGCATCCCTGCTCCAAACCCAGCTTTGCCTCCCTCAGGTCCCTGGCAATTGTGGACATCCAGGTGGTCACTGGTCTGCTTGCTTATCTAATACATTTACTTCTTGTATTTTAAGTCTATCGGTTGTTACACTTGCAGAAGGTTTTGTGATGGTATAGATAGAAACAGTTCATTGCTTTATTTTGAGTCCCTTTGATCTCTCTTAGTCTCTCAAAAAAAAAACAAATCACGTAGAATATTATTTAGAGTGAACATTTCCGTTTTATTTCTTTTATAAATAATATCATTTTCATCTTACGGAGATAGACATCATAGTTGGGTATTCAGAGATACGGAGATATTGTACTCGCATTTAAGTCCATTGACACTGGTTTAGCAATTCAACACCATGTCAGGACATTCATGATATTGCATGTTAATCATATGCGATGATAAATCTTTTCACCGCCATTAAAATGAATAAAAAACGAGCAGTTTAAAAGATAATGGTGATCATTTTCAGGGTGAAGAACTTTGGACGTAGGGTGAGACGTAGAGCATACATGTAATATTTCAAAATAATGGCGCTATTTAAGTTACAAGTAAGAAGTTTTAATAACTTAATAACGTGTAGATATCTAATATTAAACTTTCAGGTGGATACTTGTGTAATGAAGACTTAAGGAACATAAAGGGTGTAGAAATACATTTTTAATTAAGGTTATATTTCTTGTACATACATACAAATCCAACATTGATATACGAAAGGAATGTGGAATGAAAGTTGGTGTAATAACAAGGATGAATGTAAATAAGTTAAGATGGTTTGGGCACGTGGAAAGAATGAATGAGGACAGAATGACTAAGAAGATATATTTGTCTGAGAGGAATGGTGCTCGAAGACGTGGACGTCCGAGGATTAAATGGCAAGATCATTTAAATCAAATCCTACAGGACGGTCACGTGTTGAGCACATTGAACAGGAGAGCATGCATGAGGAATTGTATGACAGTGACGGAAGCGAAAGATGTATGCAAAGATAGAAGGAAGTGGCGCTCGATCCTTTCTGCCTACCCCGCGAGGGAAGCGGCGTGATGGTATGTATGTATGTATGTATGTATTATATTTCTTGTATGAGGTCGTAATTTACCTATAACGATGTTAATATTATTTAAAACAAAAGGCTAAAATCAAATATTCAATAAAGAAAATATATATTTTGTTTCATAGAAATGAAATTATTTTATACAATTTGATTACGTGATGAAACGATTATATGAATGATTGAATGATCTTTATGATTTGAGAACTCTGGAGAGTGTTGGATGTTCAAAGCAAAGTTAAAGACCTTGTTAAGTAGGTGTTATGATTCTTGAATTGGCCCTTGCGGTTGTTTTTTTTCCACAAAACGGCGCGCAGAACAGAGCTTATTTTAAACTAATTTTGAACTTACCATAGCTCGAAAGGCACCGGCCATCGTTATCCATCGAAAAAGAATTTTATTATCTATTTATGAGTGGTATTGTCTCGTAAGTATCAGAAAGTTGTTGGGTATTCAAAAACTGATACAATTTAAAAAATTTCTATCTATACCACCAAGGCATTGTCTATAAATGGCATAACGAGTGGACTGATAGCAAATGCCCATGTCATTTTGGATGGGTGATATACCTCGTCTAAATGTCTAATTTGTATTGGTCAACGAATAAAAATACTGAAATTAATAAGTAAAACGAAACGAAAAATAAAGAATGTTTATGCACTAAGTTTGTAAGGTTTGCGAATAGGTACCTACTTTTTAATAAGAAATAGTGAAAGACCCATCTCTTGCCGGAGGCCTTATAATTACTTGCTTTTAACAGGACGTTAAAAATATATAAAAACCGTGGAGCACCCGGCAAAAAACTGGGCTCCCACTTTTTTCCGTAAGTTATTTAAAGTCTTGTAAAATAAGGCAGATGTTCGATAAAATAAACACATTTTTCATTTTGAATTTGGCGATGAGGTTTGCCATCCACTCTGAATGTCCTTTTTTGGCACGGAGAGGACAACTCGCATGTTTATTACATGCAGTGCACTTTAGGGATATGCCGTGAATGAAGGTGTATAGTAGGCAGGTGTAAGAAAAAAAAAACATTTTACGTCTTGAATTCGGCGATGAGTTTTGCCACCAAACCTGAATGTCTCAATTTTTTGTTTACACGAAGAGGACAGCTTGCATGTTTATTACATGCAGTGCATTTTCGGGATATTTTTGTATAGATATATGTATTATTACCATGTTTGCTTCTCTCGTATAAAGGTACATCGAAGATGTTTAGTCAAAAGATTTCACACGGAGGTTTTGGCGGTTTGGTGGTTTGGCCGGCCAGCCCTTCAGGCTGCCCACTATGGCGCCTCCGGTGTGGACAAGATTTGTTAAGTGTAGAATTTCGGATAAATGGAAGTCCCCAGACTTCTGCGGTATCCGGGTGGACGGTGGGTCCTTCAATGTATTTTTTCGGGATAAACTTTGATAGTATAGTAGGTAGAGTTCTATTTTACTTCGGAATTTTCATCGTTGAATTGTAGGTAGATGTTATAAATGAAAACGTATTATGTCTTATTGTTTTCGATAAGTATTCTAAATCCGAAAATAAACAGTGGTTTAACCTTGTATTATACATAATTTATTGTGTAAGTACACAGATAAAAGTTGAAGATTTATGCTTGGTATAAACAAAACGTTTGGAAGTCACAACCTTAAAGCATTAACAAAACGACCAGAGAGGGAAAGAGATTTGTATTGTAGGTATGTACTGTTTGAGGTTGAGTTTATACTGAACTTATTACATTACGCATAGTATGAATGAAAATGTTGTACTTAGATTTATTAACATACTAGTTCATAGACCTTTTTTTCCTCAGTAAATAATAATCACATTGACAAAATATCGTGAAGGAAATACAAACTGAATGAAACATCAGGAAAAACTAACTTTGACTACAGATTTTCTAATAAAATGATTTCAAATATCTTTGTGAATAATTATATTAAGTTTTTAAATCGAAATATGCGATTTGCATCAATCGAGTTAGCTATAATGTCGCTGTCATATGATCAGTGTTCTTTTGCTCATTGTTTTTGGATATTCATTTTGAGGAGAAAATATTTTTATTACTACTATTCCCTCACGCCATATCCCAAGTGGGGTAGGCGGAGAGAACTGAACGCCAATCAGATCTGTCCTTACATACTTCTTTCGCCTCCTCCACACTCATACAAGTTCTAATGCACGCACGTCGATCTCACTTACTCAAAAAACGGCCGTCCTCGAGAATTTGATCTACATGTTCAAGCCATGTAGTTCTCGGACATCCGCACTTCCTCACACCCCTCCTTTCAGACAACTATATCCTACTACTACCATACCACAATGGTATATTCCGCAAGTGCGGAAGCCAGCTAACTAACTGCATGTTAGAACAGACAGATAACAGACCACTGGAAGAACGGGTAGACTTGTCTACAAGTTTTTTCCAGATGTCCGTGAAAGACTGAGAATGAGCTTCTTGTCCCTTGATCATTTTTCTGTACAACTTATCACTGGACATGGCCAGTTGAGAGGTAAACTTTTTGAGTTAGCATTGACCGATAATCCATGGTGCACATGTGGGACAGGAGCTCAATATGCGGAACATATCCTTTGGGAATGTCCTTTGATGATGAATGCAAGAGAGAAAATGAGTCTGGGAATGACTGTTGACACTCCTCGACCCATCTGGTTTGGGGAATTGTTTTTAAATGCCACAAACGCTTCACACTTTAAGACATTCGTGGATGTGTGGGTCTCAAGATGGGATCTGCTACGTCGGCCGGGTCCCCCGCCCACTGACGTGGTAGGATCGGAGATGCCAACACTGGCATAGTGGTTAACTAGAGAGAATTAAAATATTAATAAATCGTTATCGAAACGGATAAATAGGAGTCCAAGGACTCCTGCAATATCCGAGAAATAAAGTTATTTCAACATAACTAACTGCATGTAAACATCCCACAAGTGGGGTAGCGGCGAACTAAATGCATGTAAATATGCATGCGCATTGTCCTCTCCATGCCCATAAAAGATATACAATCAGGATGGGTGGCATACCTCATCGCTCGATAATTGAAAATGTTATTATTAATTTATGTGTTAGTCACAAAACATTTGAAAAGTTGTAAATGTTACTTGTCTTTTACGTGAGATTTTACGAATACCCGCCTTTGACAGAACTCTCTAAAACTCACAGAAAGTGCTAATTTTCTCTTAACTTGCCTAATTGAATTGTTTTGCTTACTGTATAATTATAAGTAAATGATTATTGTTGTAAATTGTATATTAATCAATAATAAATATATTTGAATTTGAAAAAAAAAATTGAATTTGAATTAATGTTTTCTAAACATACATTTTTATTTCCGAACAAATTTAAATATTTTTGTTTAAATATCACTCTCGTTTTTTGGTTTGCTATCTGTTGTTGTTGTTGTGAGTGAGGGAAAGGTTAAGAAGAATAAAAGGTTGCGGCTAAAGGTTTTATTGCGCCCATTGTCTAAACTCTGTCAGATCGTTTTTCTTTACAAGGACCACGGGCTCAGTTATAACTATCCCATGGTACGAATTTTAGTTTTACGATGTCACGTGACTTATAAAATTATCCATCGGTAATACTTCATATAGGTATATTGTCTACAAAAAGTTTTGTCTTTCTTATATTAAGTATATTGTACATTTTTGGTATTCCATAATCAAAGTTTGTTAGATTTTCCTATATCTTTGAAATCAATCTTCTTAACATAAAAAATGGAAAAATGTATGAAATTTTTCATAACTTTTCGTAATTTTGTATACTTATTGAATAGAAGAGGATATGATAATAAATATTTAAAAAGCCGAACCATTCTTTATTTTGTATTCAATGAAGTTTACAAAGTTTTAACAAATTATTTAAATTCTACTCCGTCATGCATGCATTATAAGTTGACAACATTTGTCTTTTACAAGACAAGGCAAAGAGATTATACAAATGTTAGGAATATTAACTAAAAAAAGAAAAACTCCTATAAAATGGTTGCTTCTAGTCTACTTTGCATCAAAAATTTCTCAGTTGCTGGACTTTAGATCATGATAGTAATATGCCAAAATTGGTAAACGTTGTTCGCGCGTTAAAGTCCTATACTAAAAATGATTGCTGATGCCAGCTTAGAGCTTATTTGTAAACATTAGACGCCTTTTTAATTCCTTCCGACTCGATTACCTACCTTCTATAAAAATCACTAAGGTCTGTAAACACAGACTCTGTCAATAGACTTGCGGTACCGCGTAGGGGGGGTCTGGCCAACTATGTTGACCGTGCCTTCTGTGTGATTGGTCCGTTGCTGTGGAACGAAATTTCCTATGATTTGCGAACTCTGGAGAGTGTGGAGGTGTTCAAGACGAGGTTAAAAACTCTTTTATTCAGGAGGTGTTATGATTCTTGAATGGGCCCTTGCGGTGGTTTTTCCACAAAACGGCGCATCATAAATAAGTTGTCTAGTTATTATTATTATTATACCACATATTGAGCTCCAATTGAGATTATACAACACACGTATTTATTGTAAAGTGATATCTTCTATCAAACTACAGTGAGATATATATTGTATATCTACTAATTGATAGAGTATGAATACGTGAATTAAGTAAATATTCTTGTGTAGCGCCAGGACCGTGCTGTGTTTTGAAATTCAGTAGCTTTATTCATACATTATGTAGGCGTCTAATCGTAAATACGTGTTAGATCTTCGGGACGCGACACTTCTAGTCACACGCGTCATACCTACACTCCATCTATTTTCACACTTAGTCTAATGTATGTAGAGAAAATATATCAGCATTGTACTAAATAACGATACCAAGTACTGTATAAGGACTAGGATTCTGTCTAATACAAATGCGATTTGGCTATGTAATGGAAGTGATAGTAAATAGATAATAGTGAGATCTTCTGAATAGAATTCTTATATATATTTTTTTGTTTTCATTACATAACAAAAAAGCAAATTATTGTAATAAAAATAAAACTCCGTTTTTAGAGTACCAGTCTACGCAATTATTATTAAAAATAAATCGATATTGTGTAGTTTCAAATTTTTCGTTATTCAAATTTAAATTTTGAGAACAATATCCTTGTTGAATTGAGAACAATGAACTCACTCAAAGGAAAGAAACAAAAGAATGTAAATACCATGTAATCTTCTTAATTCAAATCATTTATGCGTGCTTTATCAAGTACCTAAAACAAGGGACAAAGTAAAAAAATAAAGGTAAAGGTATTATCATAGATTTATATTATATTTGCACCGTGGATCATCCAGCAAATAAATGGTCTCCCACTCTTTTTCGTAAGTTTTCGAGTTTCTGCATTTTACTCTCATACATCAATAAACACATTTTACATCTCAATTTCAGCGTTTGTCACCCATTCTGATTGTCTTAATTTTTGTTGGCACTAAGTGGACAGCGTGTATGTTTATTACATGCATCTGGTCCGCTGGCTAACCCAATTATGGGATAAGCCGTGATGGTACAATACCATAGTACTGTACAAATTATGGTATTTTTATTACGATAAAACAGTCAGGATGGGTGATATAACTCAGCGCTGAAATTGAATAATATGTTAAATTTCTTATATGGGACATTTTACGTACAACTGCTTTTTAAAAGACACTCGAAAACTTACAGAAACGAATTAAAAAAATATTTTTAAGATACAGATTACATTCCTGTAAACAGTATCACAGCATCTCCACAAATGGGGAGACAGCATACCAACTCTAATTTTTTTACTTACCCAAATACACACACGTACTTCACGATGTATTGATGAAAGATATGAGCCAATATTAAAAAAAAACAACTACCTACTTTGAGTTTATACAAAATCTAATAGTGACGAGCCGACTGATATTCCGTATACAAAGGCAAGTGTCGAGTCTGATTGTACACAGTGGAATGGAGTAAAATCATATCTGAACACCGCTTTTAATGAATTAATAAACAATCATTTGTCAACAGGTTGCATGTTGATTTTCCTTTTCGATCATTACAATCATTTAAAATATGCGGCAAACTTCACTATTACTCAATTCAGTGTTTAGCCATATGATTGGCTACTTAATAGCCCTAATGAAACACACCCATAAATGTTAAATAACAACATCTAAATATTAATCCGTTGGTAAGGCGAATTCATTACTTACAGCTTGTCTGCTGGTTGCCTTAAACGTATTAAGTTTTCTAAATACTCTAGATAAATAAATAAGTATATAAAATAAAAAGATAAATAGACCCAAATCATACAGTCAAGTTAGAATTGAACGAGTCCTTTTCAGTAAGCACCACTTCAATTTCCCAAGAAGTTCAACTGTTGAAAAAGTCTGATTATAATATATGACATGTTATACATCACTTTGTACTACTATCATGCCTCTCTCTTTTTCTCTTTACAAGGAGAATGAATTTCCAAGAATGTTTTATTTGTCTAATTTATTTATTGTGACGAAGTGAAGAGGAACACGAAAAGGTTCTAAAAGAGAAAATTAAGAAGGACTTAATTATGTACACGTAGGTACACAGTCTGTTAACATTGCCTTATATTACGTCGAATTTTGCAAAAAGGTGTCGAAAGGAGAAAGCAAAGAGAGTGTTCAGAGTCTTTCTTTATGTAATTTTATTAATAAATAATGACTTGTGATGTTTCCTTTTCGTAGAGTTTCAGGAATTGAATAAGCCTTCTTATTATATTTGCAAGCTAAAGCTTTGCTTATTATTTTTGAAAAATCACATTCAAAACATTTATTATTTATAGTTCAACTACGATTTGTTATGGACATCACTCATTCTAAACTTTTTATTTTTTGACCACTAGCTTCCCAATGATTATTACGATCCTCTGTAACAATATGAATTATTTGAAAAAAAAATATCAAAGCGTCAGGAATATAGCGAAAGACAAAGCTCGATTAGTCTAAAATTGCTTTGAACGAAAAGAGCTCATTACTACCCAGAGAATAAAAATCTCAAAAAGTAAATTATTATGAACACTTAATAAGTTTACAGTACAGAAAAATACACTTGTACAATTGATGATATTCAACAAATAATAATATATAATTCACGAATACGTGGTTTAAAAATATTTTAAAACATATTATTTGGTTCAAAAAGCTCAAAGGTGCACGGATGAACAATGGTTTGTTACAAATAAACATGACGGTATATTGTGTATAATGTATATAAAGAATTAGTTATTATATTAAATACATACACTTTCAAAGTACATAATATTATTATAATAATTAATTCCGGCGATACAGATGTGAGTAGTAGTAGTAGTGCTTTGTGAAATAATTGGAGAAACGACATCCAACACTAATTATTATTCTGAACATAATATGTACACCCTCAGTATGGCAGGAATAATAATGCCCACAGCAAAATATTACATGATACCTTTTCCTGTTTGCCCACTATTTGTAAATAAAGTAAACAAAATTATATGTGGTAAGTTTTCTTTATTATATGTCCTGGATTTGGTCCTATGTTCACACACTTTCTTCATAAACAAAATATTGGTTTTTTAGTGATTATTTTGTCAAACAAACTGCCTTCGGATTTCTTTTTCTGACGTGATTTTTTGAGTACAATCTTCATTTTTAAGTGCAACATTATACATCAAGTTGATTTTCTTTATAATCAACTGCAGTTTTTACTTATATGACAAAATGACTACTAGTTTTTCTAAATTATTGAACTACGCATTTTTATACGATATTTGTTACTGTTGAGGGTAAACAGTCTATTTTCAAATAAAATAAGATTTTACTTCCGTTCTAAAGAATGATCTCAGAACTTCAGCTTCTAGATTAAAAAAACAACAAGAATTAACATAATCACAGAATCGCTCTGTTAAAGAGAAATGACTTTTTAACTTGGGCTCTTGACAAGAGCGTTATAAGTCGAATGAATGAAAATACAAATTGAATAAATTCTTATATCCACTGTGACTACGTGAGTCTATGTAACGATGCAAGTGTACTTTAGTATAATCTAGAATTTCATGCACTAGTTTGGACATAAAATAAAGAATTAAAATTTAATCTTATATTTTTATACATCTTTTTTACTTGCAATTATATTTCATCCAATTTCGAATAATTTGCTTCAAAAAGAAATATCTACTGGTAGACAAAAACGATAATAATATATGTATTTTGCGCTTATTAAATACATATATTATTATTATTGAGAAGGAGTAAGGATAAATTTCCTATTCGCTCGAATCGTCAACCACAATCTCAGCAAAGGATGTAATTTTGTTCAAACCACATCCCATACTAAACGAAACCTTCATATAGAGTAGAGTGTAGTAGAGACTATGTATGTGAAGGTTGCTGCATAAGTTTCGGGAATTAGAAAAACCGTGGCCATTTGAGTCCATTTGAAATTTCCATCGCAAATTTTGATATTATTGACAGTTTATGTTTTTAGAACACTTTCTTCGATAGTGATTGTGTTTTACATTCTCAATTAAAAACTAAAATAGAGGCGTGATTATTTTAACATGATTTCATGTGATGTTGAACGAAGATTATCATAACAAAAAGCGTTCTTTAAAAGCAAAAAAAAAAGTTTTACTTTTGATGATAAAACTCACTACTAAAGCTCTCTATATCACTGATTATATTCAAATTTGATGATGATTTATAGCCCGAAGAGTTTCTTGAGTCGTCTAAAAGAGGCTTTAGTGCCAAAAAGCATTGATTATACTACGTCAGAATTTAGATTCCCGAAACATTGACAGTCGTCATAGTACTAAGAGAAGAGTAGAGATTTGGGCAGACAATGGAGCATAGTATAAATACATTATATAATAATTATCATCATATAAAATAAAGGATATACAATATACCTAATATATTTGGTACCAGAGCTAGTTTATTCATGCACAAAGGTATTGTGATGAAAATTGTAAGTTCAAATAGTCCTCAGTTAGTACCTTTTAATAAAGGTACAAAATAACGTTTTCAGTATTAATACCGACGATCAACAGATACTTTAAAGAGATGAACAATATACTCTCAATAATTTTCTAAAGGGTGATCAAGTAGTTTTCCTTAGTATTCTTTTAATCTATAAATTATAATGTGCTCTTTCGAGATTTTCCATCCAACATAGATGATGGACGTGTTTCACAATTCTATTTTCATTAGAATGCATTATTTATACCATCATGAAATCATCGATATACAAAGTAGTCAAAGCACTTACACTAATATTGATAGGTACTATATAAAATAGTTTTATTTTTTTATTATTTCAAAAGTTTATTTACCCAAAAACTGAGTACTCTCATACAGAGTGTGCACCAAAAATCAAATGTTTTGGATGAGTGTAACATTCAATGCCGAATTAAAATAATATAATAAGCATATTATACACTGAGAACAATACTAACGAAATTTCACAACGAATCAATGGTACGTTCTATCAGATTAGGACCAGAGATCGTACAAACGATTCATTAGAACGAATCTATAATATTAACTCTTCGTAAACAAGTTGTTGGTAAATTTACCAATGATTTGTTTGCGAAGAGTTAATATTATAGATTTATACCAATGAATCGTTTGTACGATCTCTGGTCCTAATCTGATAGTACTGTACCAATGATTCGTTTTGAGTATTGTAATACAACTTCCCTATCTTCAACACTTCTTATCATTATATTCAACAACTTCTTACTATTATACTTCCCTCCAATACTTTCTCTGACTCAAGTCCACCTTTTCATACATTGTCCAGCTAATTCAGTCGGAAGAACTTGAGTCTCAGGTCAGGGATAATCGTAGAGTTGCATAGGTTGGTTTCACAATCAAAAACAGAAGTTAAGTTAAACGAAAAACATTTATTGATATTTCAATTATTTACAATGCCTGGTTCAGACACAAACATACACGCACATTTACATATTCACAAGTAACTTAGTATTTATACAACAAGTTCTACTCAAATTAATCAAATTATTTGTCACTACATATAGTTTATATTGAGACGGGTTTCAATTATATTATTTTAACACTTTTTTTTAACACAATAGTTATTTTAATATTTTGTTTCGGCCGCCACCCGGCGCGATGCGCCAGGCAGCAGCGACCGAGGGCAAGAGACAAGTGAAGTTGGTTACAGATGGTCAACAAAGAGAATTTTAACGGAAGTCAAAACAGAGTTTAAATTAATTTTAGCGGGATTCTTTCCTTCAAAAAAAAGTCAAATGGTAACTAAGTAAATTTAATATGGAAATACTCTAATAATTATCTCCTGTTATTTTTTAACTACGACAGTATTTTTCTCAGTGTAGGTAGGTAGGTATATCATGTTTTAAAAATATTTGATAATGTATAATAGGATTATCGAAAACTTATAAAAAAAGAGTAACTAATTACCTATTCTGCTTAGAAAATTCGTGGTTGAATATCAAAATAATGCAAAATCATTATCAATGCCGAATTTAAAATTAATTGTGATAATTAGAGCCTAGTAAGAGAGCTAGAGCTCGTTTGTTAAATCATAACACAAAATCTTTCATGACATTTCAAATAACACTGTAGTTCAAATTACACATATATGATATTAAAATTGTATATTTTTTTATCGATAGGTATTATATTAGTATTCATTTATTATTATTTGATATTGTTTGTGTGATTGTGTCAATTTGTTGATTTATATGTGTACTATACTAATTATTTATTGTTGATACATAATTTTCTGGTAACTGTTTGATCTTTCGACTCTAAGTAATTTTATACCCATGGTTATATTATTGTTATCTTTCAATATTTTTAAAATTTATGTAGACATGTAAAAGGCTTCTTGCCGAAAACCACGTGGCTTGATCACGTGGATCAAATTCTCAAGGACGGCCGCGTGTTGAGTAAGAGGAACCGACGTGCGTGTATGAGAAACTGTATGAATGTGGAGAAAGCGAAGGAAATGTGTAAAGATAGATCTGTTTTAGCGTTCCGTTCTCTCTGCCTACCCCACTTGGGACATGGCGTGAAGGAATAGTATAGTAGTAGTATAAATTATTTTATTTCATAGCTAGCTACTAACTGATATTTTTTTGACGGTAATTATGTAATGTAATTTACATTTGTATCTAACTTTTCTTGAAAACATCGTGTTTATATTTAAGATGTATCACATTCACAGTTTGAGCTCAATTTACTTCATCTTTCACTGACGGGATGACATGGTGGTCCACTCAAACTTAGTACAATGATAAATTTGATTTACTCATCTTCCATTAGTTAAATTGAAATGAAAGACAGCAGGCTATCATTTACACCAAAAGTAACACACACGAATTTCTTTCTGTTTCTCTTAAGATAAGCTCTTATCAGATATGGTCAACCATTTCATAAGATATTTGTGAGGCGCTGTGGAAGTTGTTAATAAAAACATTTCCAGTATTTGCCTTTGTTCGATAACGGAGAAACCAATAAAAACACTTATCAGAGATGTATATTTTTTATTGAGATTACTCCCTCTAGATCTCAAGAAAGTAATTCAGACGGTGAATTTTATATTACAAGGTATAACAAATTATGGTTACTATACAGGTGTACAATTTGTTTTCCCAAATAAATTATTACAAATTTAAATTAATTTTTATTTCTTATTATAACGAACCTCCACCAAGAACCGTCGGTCAATAAATTAAGCTTTTTGAACATAATGATTAGCATTATAAAGTACTAATTTGATATAATAATTATGTAAAACATGATGCAGGTACATAATCTGTTCGTCTTTTGATCTGTGATGAATACTAAATATTTCAACACTTTATGAATCAGAAAATCATGAGGAAATACAAAAGGCTGGCTAAGGTTTAAAGTATTGAAATTCTTATTATTAATATTTTCATGCTAATAAAAGGGCAAATATACAGATCATTTTCACACTAAATAAATTGTATTGATGAAAAATTTGTGACTGGTTGGAGATCAGACGAGTTGCTCTAGAGATCGTTTTATAAACGTTCACTTATTTACCTATCATATAAAGTGAATTGTTTAAAATTTTGAAAGACTCTCTGTTAGATTTCAGCAGCGGACGTTTTTTAAGAACTGATTCTAGGTTATCGAGTATTATTTTGAGGAATGTAATTTTAAAATTATTTATTGATTAAGTAAATAATTTTTATTCAAGAATATTGTGCGAAAATTGATCCAACATTTTAGTGCAGATCTGAACAATATTCATTTGATTTTCATTCTTACTTTGATGGAGTTAAGGAAAACGTTTTTTTGTATTCACTGCATATTTAATAGAGTGAAAAGAAACCATCTTAGAATATCCATTTCCTTTCAATAATAATTTCTCGTTCATTTTCCTTCTATTCAGGCAAGTTGAGAAATAGTGAGGAAACTAATTTGTTGAGAATAATTCCTTGACAATTTATCCTTCTTTGAAGTTTATTTTAAATAAGTTTTAATAAATTTAAAGAATAATCCTCATTTATTGTATTTTACTATTGAAACCTTATTAAAGTATGAATTGTTTCTTTTGCATTAATTTTTGTATAACTTAATTAAATATTTCATCTTATAATTGATATAAATAAAAAAATAAACAAAATCAATATATTCAAAGTAGAAGTTCAAAGCGAAATAAATAAAGCAAATGTTTTATTCTACTATTCGATTTATTTTGTCTTGTTAGGACATTGTCAATAATATTGATAGACGTCTCTCTCAATTAGCCACGATATTAGATCCAGAGAAGAAAGGTCGACTAAAGGTATTCTGCAAGGTATACCCGAGGGCAAAAGACCGTTAGTCAGACCAAGACAAAGATTATTAGATAATATCAACCAAGAGCTAGAGGAGCTAAATGCTAATGACGACTGGCAATCCATTTCTCAAGATAGAAAGACTTGGAGATTTAATGTTTTGGAGGCAAAGCCCCTACAAGGGCTGTTCAGCCATCGGAAGTAAGTTTACAGCAAAACGCTTTATTTTACAATCCAGAGAGGGAAAAATAGAGTTAAACTTCTTCTTACCTAATAATAAATACCTAACGTAAAAAATGCAACTGCTATGGATTATGCTGTAAACATTTATTAATAATTCCCTCATATCATTACGATATTTTGTATAAGTTTGGTATAACTCATATGCCACAAAATTATTCTAAATATAGAAGGCTTAACTTCTATATGTCGGTAAAGGTATATTATCCTCCGTTATCGAGAGGAGCAATAAGTCAAACATATTTTGAACTACTCCAGATTAATCATTCCAATTGATCACACTCATCCATAGTCAACCTATTTGAATAGGTATTAACTAGGTAGGTATGTTGTATATGATACACATACATTTGTGAACTTCCTTAAGGAGTGCAAAACACAGAGTTTCGACGCTTATTACACTTCTAGTAAGTTAAAAATCCAGTTCCCGACATCCAATTGTGTCAAAAAATTCATAACATAAGGAGCAATAAGTATTTTTTGTGTCGGTGCACACGTAGTAGAATTCCATAATTTGGTAATTTAAGTCAAGTGTTTCCTACTACTATAAGTTATTGACCATGAGAGAGATTTTTTTTCGACTTATCATGTCATTATCAATCGCTCAATATTGATAATGACCTGATAAGTCGAAAGACGTCTCTCTAGTGATCAATAACTTATAGTAGAAGGAAACGCTTGTTTCAAATTACCAAACCTAAGGAGCAATAAGGGTAGAAAAAAAGAAGAATAAAAAATGGTATTTACCTACAAAGTAAAGCGACCGGAATAAATTAAATATTTTTTTCCATATTAATTCACAAATTTCTAAATTTCATAGTTCATTCGAAGAATTTCTGTATCTTCTGAGGGGTACATAATATAGTTAAGTTTAAAATTTTCACATACTTAAATATGTACACACACCTTTGTTTGAATTATTTAATTAAACAAGTATGTGGGTGTTATTTTGAATAAAATACGTAATTTGTTTAATATTGTAATAATTAATGCTTTTCGTTAAACTGTAAAAAAGCAAAAAATACTTATTTTCTTAGAGGAACAAAGTCAATATTAATAATACGTGATCTGAAAATTATGTTAAAATGTTGAACAAATTTTAATATTTGGATGAAAAATGTGATAATTTTTTTTCCAGGAAATCCTTTTTCAGTAAAAAAACAAAAAAAATATTTCTCGGTTTTTGTCTGTAAACAAAGTGAACATTTTGAAAAACATAACTAGTTAAAGAAGCAAAACTGCTCTCCCAATATGACCAAAAGATCATAAAATTGCCCCAAAAGATTAAAAAATCATTCAACATTATCATAATCAACATATCCTAGAACATAAAATTAAAGGTCAAATTTTGATCACTTGGAAATGGATTGTATCTGAAATATCACTATCAGCGACGAAACAGTCAATAATATTAAAAAAATTAAAATTTAACATAACATAAAAAGATACACAGACAACAGTAAAGTTGAATTTAAAAATGACGCAAAATAAGTTTCAAGCTTCGTCCAGGGTACTACGAAATAAGGTGACATTGCATTGACTATTCTAAGCTTTATATGGTACTTTTGTGAATTAAATTTACACAAAATACTTAGTTTATTAGTTATCGGGGTAAAAACAATTTAGATGCTGTGTGCTTAACATTTAAAAAAAATAAAGGAAAGGTACGTGTAAAGGCGGCCATACACATGACTG
This sequence comes from Athripsodes cinereus, assembly GCA_947579605.1. Taxonomy (NCBI): domain Eukaryota; kingdom Metazoa; phylum Arthropoda; class Insecta; order Trichoptera; family Leptoceridae; genus Athripsodes; species Athripsodes cinereus. Next base: position 22,700,761 of record OX388314.1, read on the forward strand.
TAGCAGGCACACATGCATAACAGCTCCTTGCACATGCCATCTACTATCATGTATATACGCTAACTGGCATGCCTGTATCTGCCACGCAAGTAGATAGCACAGCATTTGATTTACTGGCATGCAACATGAGGGAGGGGACGCGGGGGGCTACGAAACCGGCACGTGTGAACGTCGCGACAGGTACAGGTATGCCAGTAGCTGACCTTCTTTTTTATTTTATCCGCAATTTTCCCTAACAATTCATCAAATTTTTCTGGCAGCATTCTTAAATGGTTTCTGTAACCATATATATCTTCTTGTCGCATTTCTGTAAGCAGACAACTACTTGCTGCAAAATTTTCCCTTCTGCTAATCCAATCTTTCACCCAAATTCGTCTTCTTTTACTATTCTTTTTTCTCTCATTAAATTAGCCACACATTGTACTGCTAATTGCAATATGATAATATTTAATTCATTTTGAATGTTTTCCATTGCAAAAAAGCTTGAGAATTTGAGACATGTACTGTCTCGTGGCTAGCTTGTGTATACGTCTTGCATGCAAGGACGCAAATTGCATGCAAGTTTAACTTGCAAATGTATCCACATCGCGCCAGTAACTTCCACATGCCATTAACAAGCATGCTCGCTACTGTTCCATTTTGCAGGCATGTGTATGGCCGCCTTACAGTAAAAGATTGAGGTAAGCTGAGAAAAAGGAGAAAAAATATGTAAAAAGTGAAAGATGCACGAAAGTGGTTTTCAGAAAACGTATTTTACAAAATAATAAAGATGTATTCGTATAATCTAGTCTCAAGTATGAAAAATAATTTATGAATATATTCTGTGATCGCCATTAAAGAGAATCGCCTCCTGAAATATGATTATATATTCACGAGATCGGTGTATACGAATATAATATTTTTTTTTCCATATTCATGTATTATAATTATGATAAAGTATTAGGTTTTGAGGGAAATAGAGAAAAATATAGCACATCGAAATGAGAAAATATTACATTATCCTAATTCCTTATAAATAATCCTCTTTTATGGCTATGTTATAATGATCTTTTTTTCTATATCAAATTCGGAAAGGAAATATTGACTATCCGCTATGAATTTCGACAAATAAAACTGACAGCTAAACTTTCTTCAAAAGGCCAAAGTAGGCTCCTGGGTAACAGGAATTATGGTTTGAGGAGTAGTAAATGGAGAAAAGAAAGGTAAAAATGTCAAGAACTATCGGAAATATTGCGTAAAATTAAAATGCATGCAAATTTTACATAGATTAGGTAAAATTCTAACATATTAATTGTGTCGGTGCACACGTAGTAGAATTCCATAATTAGGTAATTTGAAATAAGTATTTCTTTCTACTATAAGTTATTGATCACGAGAGAGAAAGTCGGATTGACAACATTCTGATATGGCTGTTTATTAATCTTTTGAAGTAAATAAGTTTTGTTTGAGATTTTATACCCATAGAAACCTTTGTTCTGTGCTGAACAATTAATGAAACTTATGTTTAGAATATTCACTAATTTCTTGTCTTATCGTTGTGAAAAAAATATATGTTAATTTTGAAACACTTGATTTATATTTGAAACTATTTAATTGTAAATGATTTTCCTATTTGTTTTTGCAATGGTATCTGCGATATGTTCATATTTGAATAATATTATAAGTCGTAGGTATGGTTGGAAATTACCGCCAGTAATAAAGTTTTATCGATCTTCGTATTGACATTAAAAATATAGCTCATGTATATGAATAATTTTTATTATCTATTGTTCATTGGTAGTTATTCATAGCTCATATAAATACTCATAAAATGTTTCAGAGTATACTCGTGTAAATTTATCATATTAAACGTAGATAATATGTACGAATGCTATCATGTTATTTTTTTTAAAGATGTATTGAGCTTTAAATTATAAACCCAAATAAAATTTTATACACCTTTCACAATAAGCTAAAAGCTTGTGTCTTGAAAGGAAAGTTTGCCGGCATCTGATATCGAACCGCATGTTTTATTTTATATTTAATTTTAAGGAATTAGTTAGATTTATTTATAAAGTTTTTTTATAATTTCGCTGAATCATATTTGATAAAGTTTTTAAAACGAAAAGGATGTCATTTTCTAAATTTGGTAAAGGAATTGGGAATATTCCATGCTTTTCTTGGTTTCTTAATAGAATATTTTACAAATTTGTTTATATAGTTTTGATATATCAAAAAGAAGGTATGTGAAGCGAATGTGTACATATCTGAAAGAGGAGGTATAAGATTGAATTACGTGGAATAAATTCTTAAAGATGGCCGCGTCCTGCGAGCTTATATGGCGTTCCGTTCTCTCTTCCTATCCCGCTTCGGATATGGAGTGAGGTATGGATAACGCTTATCAAGAGAGGACAAAACTCAAAGCGGAGAATCCTCCTTTTTTATTTAAATGTGACAACCTTATGGGCTTTGAATATATTACAAATTGTTATAATGTGTACACTTATAAATGGGGCAATGTATTGATTCCTTATTTGACTATATTGTTTTGTTATTATGTATATATTATGTTGTCTGTGTTGTCTGTAGTGTACTGTTGATGCTAAATAAAAAAAAAAAAAAAAAACAAGGACGATTGCTCACCATATATATATGAGAAAAAATTCTTTAAAATTTGAAACTAACATACAATTTCCTGGTTAAAATTTGTAACATTCGTGCATTAATGTGCTATCTTAAATTGGTTATCTTCAATGATTTCTATTCGTGCACGAATTGGAGATTCTCCATAAAATAAAGACTAAAATTCTACAACACATCCTGAAAATTCTGTATTTGAAAAATTTACAGACAACTTTGATCTCCATATGTAAAACATTCACAATCTTTTTTATTACAAAGGACATAAAATATAAGCAATGAAATACACGGTATAAATCTTCATGCAAACTGAGTAAAAAATCTAGTGAAATAATATGAAATCGTTCATACATTCGCCAGTAACCGGAATGCTATAATACCTTATAATATATAAGAGTATTATACTCTTTCCCACGTTCTAGGATATAAATCGATATTTATTACTAAATACACAGCCATAAAATCCCCGCAGAGCACTCTAATCGGGTGATTTGCCCTAAAAAAATCGTAAAACACTGTCCTAGAGGTTTTATTATCACCTGTTTTAGATATAAGTTAGTATACATCTCACGGCTTAAAATACTAAAAGAACCATAGAATTCTCATGAAATGTAAGTTATTGTAGGACTATTAATAAAAATGATGGGAAAACGAAATAGTGTTTTTGTTAAATCTGTTTAATACGAAATGGAGATGTCTGAGTGAAAAACTATCAATCGGGAGTGTTTGAGTTATGAATCTGTCCACGGCCGACCTATTCTGCTTTCAGAATCTAAGAATATTTGTTTGAGAGTCAGTTGAATGTGTAGATGTTTTCAGTCTAATCTTAACGAACTGAAGGCAAAGAAATGTAAAGTCGACTGATGTATTGGGGGATGATGATAATTTTTTTTTTATTCGATTTTTAAACCGATATTTCTTGGAGGTAGTTCATGAGTCCATTTTAAATTCAACACTATATGACATATTTCCATTTTATTACGACTATCATAATAAAAAAAAACTTTAGGGGTGTGGCTAAGCAATATCAAAGTAAGTAGAATAATTTTCTCTTGTGAATAGATACAGTACATTTGAGTTATTGCATAGATTTCAATATAGAAACATCGAGGATTAAATAATAATAACAATATTTCATTGAATATTGATCTTTCTCAACCTTTTTGTTGGTAATAATGAAACACTATCTCAAAGTTCTAATCCCCAATTTAATTTGCATTCCATAAAACGCAAAATTATAATATTTCAATTTGAATTATATTTATATTTCTATTGAATGTTCCAACCCCGGGAGAGAACTCTCTCCCACTCTTTTCTGTAAGCTTTCATGTGTCCTGTTCAGCGATGATGTTTGCTATCCATCTTGAATTTCTTAATTTTTACTGGCACGAAAATGACGAGTAGCGTGTTCATAGTAGATAATCTATGAATATAAACGATATTCCATCTTTGTGGGGTGGCCATCATTAAGTGGGGTAGCCAGCGGACCAACTGCTTGTGATAAGAATGCAAGGCATCCTTTCCGTGCCAATAAAAGTTTGAGTGGCATACCTCACTGCTGAACTGAATATTTTGAAAATCTTGCAACGTCATATTTTTCATATTCCTGCCTTTTGCAAGATATTTGAAAACTTAAAAAAGAGTGGGAGGCCTTTTCTTTACTGGGGACTCCATGGAATGTAAATGTTTTTATTGCAGAAGTTTATTGTTGAATGCTTATTTCTATAAGGATGATTGTTTCTGCAATGTGTTTCCAAGGAGTTAAAGGGCAAAGTTAGTCAATAATTATTTTAATGGATACATGATCATAACTTACCATGTTTAAGTCATAATGGCGTCACTCTCGGTTACGCTAATCAATGGTAACGTAAAATTTGTACTACGCATACCAGGAGAGTAGAAGGGACAGGAGAGTAGATATGCTATAAAAAAATATAATATGTAGGGGAATGCTTAAAGTTTGCTTACCATGTTGTACTGCGGGCGAAGGTGGTGCAGCGGGTATTGAAGGTGTAGGCGGTGCTTCAGTAGATCCTTGCCTAGACAGAGAGAACCTCTTCGGACTCAAAGAGAGTCCAGCAACACTATCTGCCACATATTGTCCGATCGAACTAAAGAAACTCATTTTGCTTAATATTAGCTGTAAGCACTTTTAAATACTTTATATCACTTCTATTATGATATTATAGATTTTATATTTAACACTTTTTTCATAATTTTAATAACTGATATTGTTTTTATCAAATTTATAAACGACATTGTGTTTTTAAATTTACAAACTTTTATAAGTTATTATAGTCAACATTTATTAGATATTTATTGTCAATTTTTTTTTGTCTGTAATCAAAAATATTTAATTTATAAGAATAGAATATTTTGTTAAAATTAATAATAGAGAATCGTAGTTAGATGGAAGAAATCACTATTATAGTGATAATCTCGCTACTGGACATCATCACATTTTTTCGTGTTAATTGATTACTTGATATTGTGTAACAGATGATGTGAAAAAATAATAAAAAATATATATAAACTTGATCTTTTAAAAATGATAAATTTTAATTTTATTATTTTTCAAAATTTAGAGAAAGAGATACATACAGAAATGAACTTATTATCATAACATGTGATAAATATATGGGTCAACCTTTCCTTACCAAGGATAACTTAAAAATGCTTTCCCGTTTTGGGGCGTTACTCTTTCGGCAATCCAAAACGACTGATGAGTTGTGTTGGGACATTTGTTTTAGTGTAAATATATTTCAATTTGGTTCTAGGGCATAAGAAAATAGTTCTTCATGCTAACATCTGAAATTTTTGGCTATCTATCGATGTTCCCAAATATCGTCTCGAAAAATAAACTTTCATGACAAAAAAAACTTGAAAAAATAACTGTGATCGTTTTCTGTTTTTTTGATCACTCATACAAAATGTTGAACTTCCAAAGTTAATAGCAGTGGGTAATTCAAAAAACGTACTAAAAATAATTTAAAAGCAAAAAGCTTGGATAAATCTAAATAGGTACCTACCGTAATATTCTAAGATTTTTTTTAAATAATTAATAAAAGAACAAACCTTTTCACATATTTTTTATAACTACTGCTACTAGTAATACACCATCACGGCATATGCCACAAGTGGGGTAGCCAGCAGACCAGCGTAATAAGCATGCAAGCCGTCTTCTCCGTGTCTACAAAAAAAATCATTAAGGGTGGCCAACCTCATTGCTGAATTTAAGATGTGGAATATCTTTATTTTTTTCGAACAACTATCTTTTACAGGTTACTCGAAAACTTATGGAAAAAAGTAGGAGATTAATTCTTTACTGGTTTTTGACTTATGTAATATTGTTATCTCATTGTCATATATTTATTGTAAAACTGTCTGTTTCCAAAACATCAGGTACAAAATAAAATAAATAGTTTAACAAAGCACTAAAGAAATAAATAAGATATATAATAAATTTTTATTTTGCTTCTCATGATGAAGTAATTACTGCTGTGTTTTTTGAAATATTAAATGTAAAACAAAAATTTCATTTCTGTATTGTGTCGAATTATGAAATATGGAATAACAATAATTAATGTGAAATGTATTTCTTTCTTTCTCTAATTTCAAGAAATAATAAAAGCTGAGTTATCGAGAGTTCTCTAGAGGTTCTTATTATTTTTGAAAATTATAAAGATAAGAAAAAAAGCTCAGACACCACCGTTGTGAATTTACAGATAAGGATTCCATAAAAGAAAAAAACACTTGACTTCCGTTGGGGAAGAAATGTTGTTTTTAATTTTTTTCTTCTTCTAAAAACACTTCAAGTATGAAATTGATTTGCTGAATTTTTAAGTTATCGTTTAAAAGATTTTATTTTTTTATTTAGTTGATAAATAAAATTCCTGGTAACCTTTTATTTCACTCCCATTCCAAAATGATGCGGCAAGGTTTTGTATGTAGAATGAGATGTTATAATACCGTTTCACATTGAACCTGAAACAAATTTAAATTAATATTATTTAGCATACTATTAAAATATATTTAGAAGACATTCATATAATTTAATGAGATTATATACGTTTGAAAAATGTGATTATTTTTCATTATGACGCTACGTTTTTCACAGAAACTAAGCAGATTGATGCAATGTCCCGAAAATAATAGATAGGTATCTTAATAAATATTCTCATTATAAAATCATTGAGATTGGCAATATCCTTGAAAGAAGACTGAAGATATTTGTCTAAATTCAAATCTACATATGTAGTGGAAGAAACATTTATTTTTATTTCATTATTACTGCCACAGTTTATGTACATATTTTTGCATGCCATTGTTTTTTTTTGTCAATTTTTTTTATTTCAATGTACCTACTTGAATGTTTGATCTGGTTTCAAACAGACTATAATAATTATGATAGTATGAAATAAAATTATATCAAGGATAAAGTTCTTACTATATACATACACATTAAACTAGACAACTTTAAAGGATTTTTTTTTTCAAATTTCCACGTATATTTCAAATAAACCCTTTGCAATTAACCCTTAGTTTTGCCTTCTCCAAAAAATACCAGATTTCTGGATGACTTCCCATAATGAAGAAAAGATCTTCGCTTATCAATATTTAAAAATTCAAAACAGATTATGAAGTTATTCATAATTTTCTTAAAATAATTTAGCAAATGAACTTTTAAATATGTTATTTTAATTTCGTTTCGCTTATGTTTTGACATTTCCTATAATTTTTAAATGAATCAGATTAAAAAAAAATTGTTTAAAGAGCCAATCAAAAACAGGTCGCAAATAATAACAAGGGTACATGTAACAGCCAAGGAGTATATTTTCCAACTAAAAATAAAGATTGTTACACAATTTATATTGCTACATAATAGTATTATTAGTGAGTATATAGGTACCTTATTTTTCCAGATTGACAAATACCTCTTATGTGATTTAAATGTAATGATAAAAAAGAAATTTGGTATATAAAATATAATATCAATAACTATAATTCACTTGATCTAAGATACTTTGCCATGAAAAAAAAAAACAAAAAAGCTCAATTACTTTACGAAATCGTCTTTATCAAATCTGTTCTGTCTCATAATTCTCCCTTACACGAGTCTGGTCTTCTTCATTAGAGAAATATTTCAGAAAGTAGGTACATAATATTGTTAGAAACAAAATATTAAGTTTAATTATATTGAAAACACTGTAAAAGCTCGACATGTTTAAATAATAATAATGAAATGTTTCCAAATAAGCTCTGTTCTTGTTGGAAATATCATAAACATATCTTTTAACGAAATATCTTGTTTATGTCTAATTCAATGTACCTATACTATAATACTTAGTAATCCTAGTACTGTACTCGTACACAAAAGTACAAAGAATTTTCACCGAAATAATTTCTTGAAAACTTGTTTGCAAAATACTTATATACATATAAAGTGGGATTAGTTTTAGACTTTAACTTGTGTTCATGTGTATGAGTCAGTAAATTTACCGTGCGTTGAAAAATTTGATAATTTTTTGTGCTTCAGAATGAAAAATAATACAACTATTTGTCATTGACGTGTACTTTGAATACTTATTAAGCAAACTGCTGATTTCTTAGAAAATATTCCTATCAAAAGAAAACATACAAAACTACATATTGGCTTTATTGAAATTTCTTATAAGAACATTAAAAAAAGGTCACAGTAATTAAAATAAGTATTTTGTCTAATCAAAAACTAATTTTAAAATATTTGGGTAAAACTAGAAAAATAATTATATTACAAGGTGGGCTAATATAAAGGGGTATACAGTATTAGTTACCTCATGAATAAGAACAATATTCTTACGAAGAGAAAAGTTTACGTATTATATTCTTTTGCTAGGTATAGTCTAAGGCGGAAAAATATGAACGTGCTGTTATTTTTATCATGAAACAAGTGTAGCGGACTTACATCCGACAAAAAGGGGAAATCGTTAAGAAAAATGTTACTTTTTATATTTCACTATAATAATCGTTAAAAGAATCGTCTGTTACCTAATTCTGAAAGTTTTCTCAACTGTCCAGCAACGTTGAAATTGTGTCGGTAAACGTAATTATTTCTACCATTGATCTTATTCACGTCAGCTCTTAAATAGGTATATTATGCATATAGACAGAAGATTGAAGTTTTATTCTTCCAATAGTTAGTTCCAATCGATCGCGATTTTAAAAAATCAAGTAACGGATGTGCATTGTAGAATATTTAAAAAACATTCAAAATCTTCCTATAGTTGTCTAATTAGTGTGAATTATTTTCAGACTTTATTATCTATCTCTTTTTGTATTAATCACGACATTTCTCAAAAAATTTACATATCATTTGTTTAAATAACTAATACATGAGATTACATTTTTCATATGACTGTAGATTTGAGGAATGTATTGGTAAAGTTGACAAGAGTTTTTAGTATCCAGCAAGTGTTTGACAAAAATCTTATTGTCAGAAAATGCCCTAAGATATTAAGGCAATCCTAAATAAATATACAACAAGGTAGGAAATTGCTACAGTTACTTTGTACATAGAAGATTGGTACTTTAAGTAATTTTGCAAATTGTAAACAATATGTATCTGTCTAGGTTATACCTATTGCTTCTGTTTCCTTGGGAGACCTTTAATAACGAATCTTGTATATTATTAATAAACTTGCTATAGAGGATCTGGATTAAATCGTTTTATGGAGAATTTAGAACCCAAAGTGCTTTATGAAGTGAATTGAATTTCAGGCTAGCGTGCGATGTAATATTATAATTTAGCCTATTAAGTCAGGTGACTAATTGATGCAAGTGAGACGTAGACATGGTTAAAGAAGGATGAAAGTGGCATAAATGCAGTAGAAATGAGATCGTTGAGAAGGATGTGTAGTAAAAGTTTGAGAGATCGTTTGCGTAACAGTGATATACGAAAGGAATATGGAGTGAAAGTTGGCATAATAACAAGGATGAATGTAAATAAGTAAAGATGGTTTGGGTACGTGGAAAGAATGAATGAGGACAGAATGACCAAGAAGATATATTTGGCTAAGAGGAATGGTGCTCAGAGACGTGGACGTCCGAGGATTAAATGGCAAGATCATTTAAATCAAATCCTACAGGACGGTCATGTGTTGAGCACATTGAACAGGAGAGCATGCATGAGGAATTGTACCCCGCGAGGGAAGCGGCGTGATGGTATGTATGTATCTATAACTAATTGACTAAATTAAAGTACGTTTTCTGACAGACAGTGAAAATAATATTATATCCATTTTGTACTATAATTGATACAATTTCATACATTCCATTTCTAGAGGCAAATATTAATTCTGCAAAAAAAATATTATTTTTTTGTACTTCGGAGCTCGAAAGACCAAATGTTGAGGAGCCTTGTGTTCTTTGGATATTTGATCTATTGAAGATCTATGCACATTAAATTGGTATCGATTTTTTTTGTACTGACATATTTGGAGAAAAGATAAAAAATAATATCTTCCAAATTCAAAATGTTTAAAAAATGTTACAAAAAGTATGCAAAAAGTAGATAAAAATTAGAAAACAGTATTGTTGTGAAACATTTAATTCTTACCTGAAAAAATATGAAGAAAATAATCAGTTGTAATATTGAATCATATATTTTTCTGCTATCATCAATCGTTATGAAGAATAAAGTAATGTTATTTATATAATGATCTTTAACCGAAGAAATAAAAGTGTATAAATCATGAAAAGAAAAAAAAAATAAGCAAACCCAACATTTTCGTGTATAATGAGCAAAGAGTTTCGTGAATTCTCCGTAAAGCCACGACGCAATTTCTTATGTAACATAATACTATGTACTATCTCGAAAGGTCAGAAATGGGGAGAAGAACTTATTTAAATGGCAAAAATTATCGTATAAAATATTAATTTATGAAAAACACTTTGTATTTGACTTTTTGTTGTTGTTTATCTTGTTTTGTTGTCATTGTCATTGGACATGTCAAATTCAACGATCAGGTACCCATGCGGCATATTTCTTTGATACTGATATAAAAATAATTATGGTTATTTCTTGCGGTAAGTTCACTGCCTTATTAGCTTATCCGATGTGTTGTGGTGGAACACACAAAATTAAACTAATCTTGTTTTTTTTATAATAATAAACATTATAGATGAAATCAAATAAGTTACATTCCAAGTACATAGTACGTAATACAGCAGGGCTACTCTTGACACAATCTAAATACGATCTTAATCTAGTCTTGATCTTAATCATACGACGCACGGAGGGACTATGGTCAAAAACACCGCGCTACCGCTACCGCGAGATCGATATGCGCGTCTTTTTGGCCAATAGTCACTTCGTGCGTCGTATGATTAAGATTAAGATCGTGTTTCGATATTGTCAAGAGTAACCCTGCAGGTCAGTATTCCATTCAAATTTATTTTTTTAGCTCTCCAGACAGCACTTGCTGGTATGAGGAGAAATCAACTAAATTTGTTTATTTTTTTCGATTCGATAGTTCGATAATGTAATACAATGAATTAAGTTTTTATGAGGTTCAAATAAATGGAAATAAAATAATGTTATTGATTGTATCGGCATAAGCTTTGTAACACTTCATTTTAAATTTTATAATTTAATAATTATTATAATTGTTTTACTCAATGGTATTAAATGAATTCAAAAGTAATTTGTGTTACTATCTAAAATCATGCACAAGCATTGCAATATCGTGATGCAAATGCAAAAAAATATACAAAAACCCTGTCATATCTAAAGAAACTTCTTTGCAAATTCAATTTCCACTGCATTGAAATCGGTACAAAATGAATAAAAAAATTGCACTGTCGCTTTAGTATTCAATGTCGAACGAGTCAAATAAAATCTTTGTAAGATTTGAATCACGAATAGTATTAGTAAAAGTAGCAACAGAAGTTTTTCTTTCTGACAGCTGAACTAGTTTCATAATAATTGAGAAAGTTTTCTTCTAAGCAATCTAGCCAATAAATGTAACTTCAGTAGATAATAATAATAATAATCCATCTACATACCTACACCAGTTCTCAGAAAAAGGATATTTACATCGGGTTTACTAGCTATGGCTAATATGAAAGTATAAATATCCCTGATCAAACAAATATTTCATTCACAAAACAATTATTTTGATGTTTTATATATTCCGCTACTTTTTGTGTGTCCATCATAGTGAATGAATTGAAAAATTAAATTTTCTAGTACACACTTTTTATTTTATTATTATAGACAATGTATCGTCTCTTTTGGTTTCTTTACTTAAAGTTCCATTACGAGACGAAACAATATTGTCTACAATAATAAAATGAAAAGTGTGTATTATAAAGTTTAAGTTTTTAATTCATTACATTATTTTGTTCTTTGGCGATGGTGGTTTATGGTGGTTTGTGGTATTCTTTAAAAAACCAATTTAATATTTTACGGAAAATTCAAAATAAGCTTTAATAATAAAATAACAAAATAAATTTTGTTCCATTATGTCATTTTAAAATTTGTCAATGTCAGCTGTTATCCAAAAATTATTAACAGCTGGGAATAAGGGAAGTCAGCAATAAAATTGGAATAACGTTAATACCTGTTGTAAGTTACGTGTTACTTAGCCAAATATAACAGTAAGATAGCAGTTTTGCTATTCAGTTATTGTGGGTGGTGGAAATAATAATAAAAGTCATTTAATGGTTTTGTACGCGGCGCAGTCATAATCATTATATTGATTGAGTTAGCGTATCTAAATATTAATGGTTGCGTGATTTTACCTGAAAGCTCTATATAAGATTACTTAAACTTTATATAGGACTGAAAATTTTCAATGTCTTTATCATCACGACTTCTCTCTCACGATTAAGGTAGTCAGTGGACTAATGTAATGTACTGTATGTGTCATGAATATAAATTTTCAGGAATAATATTCTAAACGCATGTCATTCTCAGTGTTTCAGGTATTTGGTGATTTGAATTCTAAAAATATCAGACCAAGATGCATATCAGCTGGAAAATTTAAAGTTGTGCATTGAAGGAGGACCCACCTCACACGCGGATATCTCAGCAGGCCTGCAGAATTGCTGGCCAGCGAAAACAGCCGTTGTGATAATTTTTTATACTACTACTCTCTTCAATGCCCCTTTGATTGCTGTTGCTGGATAACTTATATTATGTGAAAAAATAGCATTGAAGCTTTAGATTCTAGTATTGACTAAAATATTTATATATTTGATAATCGGATTGATTGGAAGATAACGCAATCTAACGATCAGTTCAATCTCCGTGTATTGAATTTTGTATAGTTTTGGTAATTTTGTGATACTTTGTAATGATTTGTAGTAGTAAAACCAATTTACCTACAACTAACAAAAAATATTAAAATATAAACTGTTGTAATACCTCTCTTCTGGATGAGGATTCTTTTGTTATTCCAGCTAGACAATCTTTGTAGAGCATGAGGCAACTCAGAGATTCGTGAGGTAATGGTTGGTTGTTTCGTAATGAGAACTAAGATGTATTTGAAGATGTACGTTTATTGTTTCATTTTGCACGGTTTACTTTACACACATTTACACATTTTATCCCTTAATTCTAATATAATTTTAAAAGTCACAATTGTATCAAATGATTTAAATAACTCGTAGCCACTCAAGTTTTTTGGTGCCCAGCGCCTCCGCCGAAACGGGTGTATAGGCCGGTGTCCAACGCTAAGTGGAGAGACATGAAGTTGTCGCAAGTGGCTTTGCAGGTAAGAAGAGAAAGAATATACGCCACACTATAAAAATGTTGATTAACATTGTACAAAAAACTAAGTTTCAATTTTAACTACGACACTGTTCACAATTGATAAAAAGTCTTTCTGTATACAGCCCCTTAAATGAAGCTTCTGAAATTCGTGTTACAATGCAATAAGAGAGTTAATGGAACTGTGATTAACAAAGCGCTGAGCAAACTATTTACAAATGTACTAGTAAGGGTGAAAGCTCGTGATTACTGAAAAATATCATAATGATTCCCAGAACTGTAAAGTAACATCATAACAGGAAATTAATTTACTGTAATAATTCATTTTTCCTGGTGGAGCTTCGATGTAAAATAGGATATAATGTGTGTCTAAACAACGTGTAATGAACACATTGGTCAACCTCTTCATGTCATACAAAAATAAACCATTCATGATTAATGAAACGTAAAAGCGCTGAGACAAATTGAGACAAACAATAGTTAAAAACTGACTAAGTCTGCTTTGGTACGGGCTCATGCTCAGTTAGGTAGATTTTATTAAATATTATTTTGTTAATAAAATACTACCATACTACTATACCATCACGGCATATCCCACAAGTGGGGTAGCCAGCAGATCAGCTGTATGTAAGAAACACACAAACTGTCCTCTTTGTGCCAGTATAAAATCAAGACATTCAGGATGGGAGGCAAACCTCAACGCTGAATTTAAGATGTAAAATGTCTTATTTTTTTCGAACACCTGCCTTTTACAGGACACTCGAAAACTTACGCAGAAGAGTGGGAGACCAATTCTTTACCGGGTGCTCCACGGGATAAAGTAATTAATAAAATTACTAAAAATAAATAGAATAAATGATGTGCGGAAAGTTACTATTCGGTTATACATAGCTGAATATTTATTTATTTATCGTGTCGAAATCCAGAAAAAAACAATTGAACTGATCTCCACTACTGTGAAAAACGCACAGCACGTGGAGATGCGTCAAAAATATCCACCATAGTGCATGTGACAGGGCACAATGGAGTCTCCAAGTGTGGCATTATCTGTGTTGCACCACGGCCACACGCTCCAGATTCATCTTAGTTGAATTGAAGATGTTGAATGACTTAATATGTGATGTTTTACGAATACCTGCCCTTTTTTTCTGGGGACTCCATAGAGCATTTTGAATGACTCATTCGCGTTCCCAGTTGGAGGAAACTCCCATTTATGATAATATTCGATTCTAAATCAGCCTTTAATGATAAACCATAAGCATGTCACAAATAATGCTGCGTACCAACGCACTCAGAAAAAATCTGTAGTCTTAAATACAGAAGAGACCATGGTCTTTTTTGACCATGTTTAATTGAGAATGTCCAATGATAGGTGGCCAGAAAGACTACGATTCCCTCGACGAAGGTTTCGATGGTTCGGACGTTTCTCTTTCACAATACACTGTTCCTATGACAACAATTTTTGGTAATATTGTTAATGCTCAGATTTTGCCTGGTAATAAAAGTGACCTTTTTGGTCCATGATCTGTGTAATAATGCGTTAAACCGTAGCTTCATACATACTTTCTCTTTGTTCTACTTTTTAGCCTCTGTACATAAAATTATTTATTATTATTTTTTTGCGTCTTAAATTATTTTCTTTATCCTACGTATTTCATTTCAATATAAAACAATAACATGAAATAATACTCTTGGAATTTTCTAGAAAATCCGAGATTAAGTCAATATTATGTATTGTAATATTATCTCTTATATTTATTTACTGAAATCCGTAACAGTAAGTAAATAAGTATGGCAGTGAAATAAATACGAATATTTTAATTACACGAATAATAATGTGACTGACTGAATTAAAAAATAGTTTGTTGTGAATGCATAAATAAAAATAAATTAAATGCTATTTTTGAGCAAGTTATTTTATAAACATTGAAGAAAGCTTTTTCTGTTCGGAGCAATTTGTCACGGAATTTATTAGCGAACTTTTTTTTGTAAGAAATTAATAAGGCTGTTTGTTTTTTCCTTAAATTGTTAACCGTTTTCTTGATTTCAGATTTGAAAAAAAATAAGCTAGATACTTATAGAGTGAAGTATGAGGAATGAGAAAATGCGAGAGGAGTGTTGTGGATAGACTGCGTGTAAGAAAATCGCCATGGTTTGGATATGCGCAACGAATGGACTATGAAACGATGACAGAGAGAATATGCTTATCAAAAAGAGAAAGTGTGAGAAAGCTCGGGCGTCCGAGAATCACGTTTATCAAATTCTCAAGCACGGCCGTGTGTTGAGTAAAAGAAATCGACGTATATGTATGATAAATCGCATGAATGTAGAGGAAGTGAAAGAAGTATCTAATGACGGAGTAAAATGTCTTTCCGCCCTCCCTGTCTATCACACTTTAAATATGACATGTTGGTAAAGTATAGTAGGCATTTATTTGAAGCAGTAGCAGATGTCAAAGAAACGTAACGTACGTGAAAAATAACAGTGATGAATATTTTCGGAAATATTTATTCATAATCATACGATTATATAAAAAATAATAGGCTGCACATATATAAAGATAACATATACCAACAAGAAGATTTAACATTGTCTTCACATTGAGACGCGTAAATACAAAGCATGAAAATAATAATATTTGACAGAACACATTCCTAAGAAACCATAATACTACACGACATATTATATCAGAGTAATAATATGTAATATTGTCATAATTTTATATATACGTAATGTAAATATTATACCTACGCTCTTATGAATATCATACAATTTTTATGTTAATATATATATTATGATTTTTTTCTTTTAGTACGTAAATAGGTTTATATCTTACGACGAAATTATGAAAAAAATATGTTTGTTGTACGAAGATCGAATAGATTATATAAAGACGACAAAGAAAGTTTGTTTTTTTTTATTTTAAAAGAAAAGGTGTAAAAATCTTCTGTATCTCGAGAATCAAGTGGTTCAACTAAGTGGAACAGATTTTTAAACAACTTAAAGCCATGTATGTTGTGCATAATGAATTGGTATTGTCATTATAATAAAATTTTCACCCTGCATTGAAAACATAACAGCTATTGGCCAAAGGGACCTCAGCAAGAAAAAGCAAAATAAAAAAGAAACAGAATGAAATTAAAATACGCACAAAAACAAATCATCAAAAAGAGACTATGGGACGAAAGGAGAGTTTCTGTTCTGGCGATAAAGTCATTGTTGAAAATATCGACATGAACGTTTGTTTAAAAGACATAATCTCAAGTTTTCCAGTTTTGCCGGCAGGAGAACTTGGAACTATGTATGTTTTGAGTTAAAAAGCATTTTGTTATTTACATCACCCTAAAAATGCCACCCTGACTATAACAGTTTTTGACCAAGGAGATCTCAGCAGGGAAAAAAAAATATAGCGACACAGAGAACAAAAAATACAAAAGAGACAACATTAAAAAGAATAACAGAATCAACGGAGAGTCTCTATCCATGCATGCGTGAGGAACAACATGAAAGTTGAGGAGGCGAAAGCATGTTAAGACTCTCTGCTAATGCTACACGGGAAATTATCAGGATGAAAAAGGTTAATTTAGCTCCAAACCATGTACAAAGGTATTTTTATTAACCTACGATTCGAATAGATAACATATACAAAATAATATAATACTTTAATGTAAAAAAGTATTTTGTACAAAAGGCGTTAATATTGCCTTGAAGTAATGTCTTACGTCCAATAAATTCAAAAATATTTTGTTTACAATTTGAAATTACGCATCCGAAGTTTAATTGATATTCATAGGTAATTCGTTTTGACTTAAATTAGATGAGAAATGAGATCGTTGAGAAGGATGTGTGGTAAAAGTCTGAGAGATCGTGTGCGTAACAGTGATATATATTTATTTTATTCTTCTCGCACATCATCACACACATAACAAAATCAACAAAGCAGTTTACATAAAAAAAAGATTGTGATGATATGCAGTGGCGAGATTATCACTTTATAATGATTAAATTTCTTCCATCTAACCACGTATATACGCCAGGAATGTGGAATGAAAGTTGGTGTAATTACAAGGATGAATGAAAATAAGTTAAGATGGTTTGGGAACGTGGAAAGAATGAATGAGGATAGAATGACTAAGAAGATATATTTGGCTGAGAGGAATGGTGCTCGGAGACGTGAACGTCCGAGGATTAAATGGCAAGATCATTTAAATCAAATCCTACAGGACGGTCATGTGTTGAGCACATTGAACAGGAGAGCATGCATGAGGAATTGTATGGCAGTGACGAAAGCGAAAGATGTATGTAAGGATAGAAGGAAGTGGCGCTTGATCCTTTCTGCCTACCCCGCGGCGTGATGGTATGTATGTATGTATTAAATTAGATGAAAGGACATTTCAAACTACGTAAATGGTGTAGATACCGCTATTTAATTCTCTTATCATACATAATAATATGCATCTACCTACCGTAATTTGCTTTAAAGTTATTGGTATCAAAACTAAGATAGCATTAAGGAGCATTGGATCATATTATTATTTGCGGTGAGCATGATAACTGCGAAAATGTCAAACTGTAGATTATGGTTAGAAGGTCTATGCATACTATGTAGATTAACAGGTCACTTAACATACAGACCCTGGCGCGAGAAAGAAATATTACATTTTTTGAAGCTAAAAACGAAAAAGTGTTAGGAATCGTAACCATTGAGAATCTGATGTTAATAAGAGGATAATGGATAGTGATATTAAATTACCAGCGTATTTTAAGGTTATTAATTGTTTTACGTTTTTCTGGATACAAATAAGTAATTTTTGACTATAATTTTACTAATTTCTGCGTTACTTTAAAGCATGTAGCTTTAAAGTATACTAGATAATCAGAGATACAGAAATATGTTAATACTATTTCAATAGACAAAATATTGATTATTCTTATAAGTACTGATTTATGAAAAAAAACATGAGACCCGATCCTAAAATAATAAGTTTTCGAAATATTTAATCAAAGTTTTTATGTAATTAGAACACTTTTGTGTGGTACTTTCACGGAAATTCATCGACCATTTAGTGCACAATCAATCTAACGTTAATGTCTTTTTACATAAATATTGATGATACTCGATGTATTTATACAAAAACGTTCGATTGCGCTGCATTAATTTATTTTCTCATGGCCTGCACATAGTGTGTATCAACATTCGGTTGTGCTTCAAAATTTAGCAGTCTATTTCTACATGAAGTTGGCCACAAATGTGCTTTGCGGTTTAACCTCATTAGTCAAAATTCACGTTAAGTTCACGATCTGGAATATAACATAGAATATGAATTATTATTGAAGTACCACGTCGACAGCATAGTTGGATTCGAAAGCGGAAAACCAATATCATTATAATTTATTGCTAATATCTACCTTTGTATTTTCAATTTTAAACCAAATTTAATATTATAATTAGGTGATGTCAGGAAAATCTGTGATGAGATACACTATAATGATATCTTTCCCCCCAAACTTTATACTATTTCATTTGAATAACGTGTGGTATAAAGCACAAAGTGTCCCAAATAACCAGGCTTATTCGTTAAAAATAGGTACATAAGATGTATACTTTCACTCATTGTTTTGAAAGTGTAGTAGAACTTGAGCCATGGACTTGAAATTGTGACATCCCGGGTCTGACACAATCTGCTTCCGACCTGTTTCATTTTCACGTTACAAGTTAATAAATAGCTCATTGTAAAGGTGCCTTGGGTGTTTATGTGTTTATTTCAAATCAAGAGTTACCAATCAACTTCCTCTTTTTATTTAAAAGAAAATATATATCATCATGTCATACTCCTAATGTAGGGTAGCCATGGATTAACTGAATGTAAGAAACATTCAAGTCATCCTTTGCATAACTTATAAATAAAACAATTAAGGTAGACAGTACGAATAATCCAGGAATTTAAAAATCAAATAATAATTTTTAGAAACTTTTATTGTTTCAGTACTCTTGAGAATGCCCATTGAAGTGGGCGAAAACGTTAGAGTTTGAATAAATGTGGTGCAAATTATAACAGTGTTTTGATTGTCTTATAAATATTGAATATGAATTTTCACAGTGTGAACACAAACACCCTTCAACAATTTAGAAACTTTGATAATATTTACGACAAAACTTTATTTTTTGAAAATGAACACCCGATAAACGATAAATCTGTCTGTCAGCTCATAAATCCAGTTAAAATTGAAACTAGGAACCTATTGAAAGTCGGAAAGTAAAAAAAATATGATTTACTTACCTTTAGGGTCTAAAACTGTTTTACGTGATGAATAATATTATTATTCACTTCTTAATATTTTTTTCAATTGGCAATTCTGAAAACTTCAATATACAAAGCAGAATGAATGTGTTGAGGTTATTTATGTTGGGAAAACTTTCAAATATATAAAAGCTCTTGAGGCGAGATCATGATAAAGAAAATTGATATCGATTTTTATTTTGTTGACATCAATTTTTTTCACGTTCGATAAAATCGATTATTGTCGAGTAAGTGAATGCCTTGCCTATATACTTAAGAAAAAAAGTTATGTATATATCGCCTTTCGATATTAACAAATTCTTATTAGACATATTGAAACGCGGAAAAGAATTTATCTTCTTCATCTTGAATTCAGCTATGAGGTATGTCACCCATCCAGAATGTCTGGATTTTTAGTTGTCACGATTGGACATTTAACATATTTACTATATGTAGTTAGACTGCTGGCTACCCCACTTATGTAATGCACCGTAATAGTATAGAAAGATAATTTTTTGTCTCATAAAGCGAATAATCTTTGCATTTAATTACTGACATATAAAAACAAAATTTCTATGTACATATACTGCCACAGAACAGTCTTGAATCTAGAGAGGTAGTAAATTCCGTTTGTTTTAATTATTCTAAGAACATGTGTATTTAGATTTTAGAAAAAGTTAAGTAATAGATTTTTGTAGTAGTTAAGCTTTGTTGTTCTGAAAATCAATACATCAAAATAAAAATATATAAATAGGCATATTTGTAATATTTTTTTGGGACGTGGCTATTATTATTTGTACTATTAACCCTGTACAGTACAAAGGTAAAACGTTTTTTGGAATATTTGACTGTATAGCTTGTGTATCCATAAAGTTGAGATACCTTTCTTCGTCGACTTTAGCTCAACTTTCAGGTTCAACTACTCATCATCAAAACGTAAACGTGACAAGAAACCTAAACAACTAAAAGGTAAGCAAAATTGAGGCTGTCACTAGAACAATGACCCATAGTTCCTTGCTTAGAGAGTGTAGAAATAAATTCTTATAATTTTAAAAATATTTACAAAAATGGTTTACTAACATGGCTTGCATTAAAAATGTTTCTCGACTGGTGGATCTTATACCATGATAGTGAGATTGGTGTAATTGGGGAACATTATCCATGGACATGATTACTTAAGCCAGCTTAAAGACAATTCGGAAGGTTTTTGGCGCCTTTCTCGCTTCACTCAATGTAACATTGTATAACATAGTTCTTTAATCGAGATGTTATGAGAATACTTCTAAGGCTAGACTTTATCCATGTAAATCTTCTTGATTCGCTAAACGATTATCCCTTTTTTATTTGAACAGTCGACTTTAATTTGGTTGGCGTTTCAGTTTTCATGTTAGTTGCGAATGTTTGTACTAATTTACTTTAGTTAATTTTCTAAATGCTAAGATGCTTTTACTCTGTCTGAAAATTTTCTAAACAAATAATATGAAATTTCAATTGACTTCTTATTCAATGTAAATAATACTGAAGAAGACACAATTGAAAATGTAAAATAGCTGTTTTTTAAAACAACATTTTGGCTTATGCGCCCTTGTTCTATGTTCAGCGTCAATTTATTTTATTCCATTTCATTTCTTCCCTCCCGAATTTCCTTTACTTATTCCAAATGGCCACGTTTAAATTCCGGATTCAAATTTCAAACGGGCTGCATTGAATTTATAAATCACTTGAGAATATTATTATCATTATTATTATTTCTTTTCTGAGGTGCTTACCTAACTCCTAACTAGCATTATTTATAAAATTACATTCATACGATGAAACTATCGTAGTCGATTTAGATACGATTATCAAGCGGACAGTGTAAACTTTTATGTGGGTTTATCTAATGGGTTAATATTAAGTCGTAGATAGGTATCGAAAATCAAAATATGCATTTATATTTGATTTTTTCCGTATACGTCAAAAAAATACCAAAGAGACTCGTAGGGAAGTAGGGAAGAATTTAGCCTTATTCAAAATTTCAAACGCGACGGAATTAACTTGAATGCCGGTAGACTTAATTTTTTTTAAAAGTGCCCTAGCACCGCTACGCACACAGTCACAGGTAATGTGTATTACAGAACACGTCATTGTATTAGTAACCGAGTAGCATCACTATGATTGGCTGGTGAATTCTGTGGTGTGCGTAGCATACCCATTACTGAAGGATGTGTTAGTAATCGTTTACCTACGAGCGGGGCACTCTTACATGAATTCTACTCTAACATCGAAATAAGGGAACGCAACTGAATATTTAATAATATTTTTTTCTGTTACTGACATTTGCCTTATGTAATTTTTGCATATAAGTATCAATTTTGCAAAATAATCTTGGTGTTTATGCAGAGTTACACTTTGACGTATTTTTTTTGAGTGCTATAAAGATACACAATACTATTACGAGTATCCTGGAGCGCAGACTATTTTTCAATACTACATAACTAACATTAGTGAGATTTTTGTGTTCGTAGATATTAGGAACATAATTATCAAATCGCAAAATGATATACAGTACTGGAAAAATTATTATGGATTTTTTATATTTGACAATATTTTAGCATTTGGGCTTCATTTAAACAGAATTCGAATGTTTATTTCTCAACAAAGTTTATTTATTTCAATTGGTTAAACAAAAATACATATTTTAATATTTAGTTTGACCACTTTTTGCAGAAATTAATGATTGGATACGGCGTGGCATACTCTCAATCAATTTTTTACACAAAGATTTAATTTTTTCGGAGTGAAACCACACGTCTATTAAGCGTTCGATGAGCTGGGTTTTTGTTGTTACAGGAACCTGGTGTATTTAATTTTTTAGTGAATCCCATAAATTTTCTATAGTGTTCATATCTGGTGAGTTTCCTGCCCATGGAAGAACCTGGATTGCATTTTGGCGGAACCATGTCATGACTTTTTTTGATTTATGACATGGTGCCGAGTCCTGCTGGAAAATACAGGAGTCTGATCCAAACCACTCTCTAATTTGAGGCACAAGTCGAGTCTCTAGCACCTGTATATACTTATCCTGGTTCATCATGCCATCCACAATATGTAATCGGCTAGTTCCATAAATGGAAAATGCCCCCCATACCATAATTTTTTGAGGAAATTTAACCGTTTTCTTCAAACAATCGGGCAAAAACTCTTCTCCAGGTCGACGACGTACAGTTTGGATCCTGTCATCCAAAATTGCGATTGTGGACTCATCAGAAAACACAACCTGAAACGAAATTTACTGTTATATAGAGGTTTAGTATCAGTTGAAACTTATGATTTGATGTTTTTGTTTCAAGTACGTTGAGTTACAATGTTACACTGTGTTATTATTATCACGCAAATTCATAAAATGAGTAAAAGTAAAAGGTGATTACGACTGATTTTCCTTCAGACATGGATAGTGAATAAGAAACAACAAATTTACCTTTTGCCAATCATCAATAGTCCAAGATTTGTGCTGTTTTGCCCACGCGTACCTTGCACTCTTCATATTTTCTGTAAGTCGTGGCTTCTTCCTTGGACGGTATGCTCTCAAACCACACTCTAAAAGTCGGTTATTAACAGTTCTTCTACTCATGGACATTCCATCTTCACCCAGCAAGCTAGAAATCTTCAAGCACGTTGCTCTTCTATCCTAAAGAGCAATTTTTTGGATTTTTCTGTCAGTTCTAGGCGTAGTTATCTTTTTTCTCCCGCAGTTTCCAAGCCTTTGGGGGTTCACATCATTGCCTTTTTCGATTTTATTTTTAATGACACCAACAACTTGAGTTGATACATTTAATTTCCTAGCAATATCAATTTGTTTAAGTGCCGAATTTTCTAGCAAAACTTTTATTTGTCCCATTTTTCGAGGACTTAAATCCTTGTTTTTACCCATATCTTGTTTTTATCGATAAGGGTTAAAAGTAATGCTTATTAATAATTGAAATTTAAAACAAAGTGGTTCAAACACTTGTCAAAACTGAACCATGCAGAAAAAGTTATCAAAAAATGTGATTTTTAATGACAACAACTCGCCGAAACAGAACACAGCACAATGACAAAAAATACAAACTTATGACTCAACACAGAAAAATCAATGTTGATTCCATAAAATAATATAAAATGTTGCGATTCATAAATAAAAATGTGCATCAGATGAAAAATATGATGCACAATAAATGCCCAGCTAAAATAATACCAAAGAAAGTACGATTCAAGAGTTTAAATTGGATAGTAAAGTAAAAATGTCACAGCAATTGCATTATTCTAAAAAATCCATAATAATTTTTCCAGTACTGTACTTTTTCACACTTTTATGTATACGGCAGGTGATTTTGATTTAATATAATATATCGGGCAGACCAGTGACCACCTGGATGTCCACAATTGTCAGGGACATGAAGGAGGCAAAGTTGCGCTCGGAGGATGCAGGGGACCGGAAAACTTGGAAGATGAGGACTAGGAGAGCCGACCCCAAATAAATGGAATAAAGGCGAGGGCGAAGAAAAAGATAATAATATGTCGTGCATCCTATCACATTTTATTAGACTGTCAAGAATGTAATTGATATTATTGATAGTTCAAAATTAATATCAGTTTTGAAGCTACATAAATGCTAGTATTTTCAATTAATTTTATTTCAGGTCGTTTTTCAAAATAATAAAATTCTATGAATTGTTTGTGAAAAACACGGAAAAATATCATGTTAGTATGAAAAGCTATTGTAAGTATGTTAGTATGAAAAGCTATTGTTAGTTAGTAAAAGCTAATGTTAGTATGGAGCTGAACGAAGCCTTAGGAAAAATGGAAAGTATACAGTTGGCAAAGTACAACATGAAAATAAATAAAGAAAAAACAAAATGTATGGTCGTTAGAAGGGAGGAAACGACTGCGAACATTGCCATAAATGGAGTGAGTATCAAACAACTATGAGAATTTGTGTACTTGGGCAGCAAAATAAACTAGGACGGACGCTCCAAATCAGAAATTGTGAGCAGAATAAACCAGGCACGAATTGCCTTTAACAAAAAATCTAAGATATTGGAATCCCCAAACATTGATTTAAGCGTAAGGAAGAACCTTACTAAAGCCTTTGTATGGAGCATTCTGCTTTATGGTTGCGAGACGTGGACCATCAGCAAGAGGGAAAGCGGACGGTTGGCGGCCTTTGAAATGTGGTGCTACAGACGCATGCTGAAGATCCATTGGTCGGAATACATCGAAAACGAAGAAGTATTAACCAGGGTAGGCGAAAAAAGACAACTTCTTAAGAGAATCAGCCAACAACGAGCTAACTGGATTGGCCACAACATCAGGCACCCAGGACTACTCATCGCCATTGCGGAGGGTAAGACCGAGGGGACAAATGGCAGAGGCCGACCGAGAGACGCCTATATGGACCAACTGAACAGGGACATGAGCTGTGGCTCATACATGTAGTTGAAGAGACTGGCTGAGAATAGGGAGGAGTGGAGAAGAAAGTCCAAACTCGTTGCAGACTAATCCAATGTATTGTAACTCATTATATATAGTATGAAAAACAGTCAAAATCTAATAGGTTTTTGGGCTTTACTGACAGCTAACTACAAATGGAGTTTTTACAGTTTCAAAACCTAATCACAAATATTTAAATTAATTTTTGAATAGCAAAGCTTTACTGACAGCTAAGTACAAATGGAATTTTTCCAGTTTTGATACCAAAACATATATATGAATTAATTTCTGAAAAGCAGTAGGAGACACAAGTCTCATCGTGTTACTATGCTCTTTTACTATGAACAAGAAACCTACCATAATAAGTTAAACAGATACGACATTATTATTAAATTTACAAATATTACGAGCTTAGACTACTAATATATATAAAAAAATACTTTGAAAACATTTTTTCCGAAAATTAAGGTCAAATGTAAAAAAAGTGTTTTTGAATAAAATGTTTCAAGAAAATTGTAGATGTCACTTTTTCTGACCAATTATTCATTTAAATTATATTCTATCACGGCAACTCCCGAGAGGGGGGTATTTCTTTTACGTGATGTTTTACGAAAACCTGCCGTTTATAAAATTAACTTGCAGAAAAGAGTGGATGACCTATTTATTGTGTTCAGAGAATTTTATATTGTGATATTGTTCTAGTCGTAACGCTGAATAAAATAAAAAAAAGAATAAATAAATGTTATGTACACCAAAAGACTATCAGGAGATTAGAAAAGAAAGCAGTTTCTATATACGTGAAACATTCTTATCTACGAATTTATTATGCCCACTGTACGAAAGCGAAAAGACAAGTAGGGAATTCAAAGTGAACTGGTGGGAACATCTCGTGAGAATAAAGATAGAAATCTTGAGAAAGATCTGCCAATAAATGTTCAGAAGTTATTTCAAGCATTTAAGTTTGTCTCCAAAAAGCATTCAGAATACATATGTGAGAAGATTAAGTTTATTTCACTATTTCAGTGTTGTTTGAATCATACTTAAACTATACCATCACGCTCCATACTAAATGCGGTAAGCAAAGCCGTCTTTTACAGGATATTCAGAAACTTACGGAATGGGAGACAAATTCTTTGTCGGCTGTTCTACGAAACGCAAAAATGCTATTTGAAATATTATAATTGTTTAAAAAGAATTGATATATAATTTTACACTGAACGCAATTAAAACCAGAATACATAGATTGGCAACTGAATTCGAACCCATGAATAATAATCGGCGGTTTAAGAATTTATCATAATACCACATATCAACTAAAAGATTATAATTACTAATTATCTTTCCATCAATTGGAGTTTCCCACAAGAGCGGTAATCAAAAAATTAAGCGCATATAATTATTATGCAACTATGTAGTCTTCTATGTGCCAATAAAAAAAATCAAGATATTTAGAATTTCTTCGCTGGTTTG
The DNA here is from genome assembly GCA_947579605.1 of Athripsodes cinereus. Taxonomy (NCBI): domain Eukaryota; kingdom Metazoa; phylum Arthropoda; class Insecta; order Trichoptera; family Leptoceridae; genus Athripsodes; species Athripsodes cinereus. Next base: position 22,727,332 of record OX388314.1, read on the forward strand.
AAGATGTAAAATGTCTTACTCGTGATATTTTACAAAACCTTGCTTTTCACAGGGCACTCAAAGCCTTTTATAAAAGAGTGTGAGAACTACATGAAGTAGTCAGTCAAATGCAATCGATTATGCAATAACATTTCGTATTCTTTTTGTAGTTCTCAGATCGAAATAAATGATTAAATTCATTGCACTCCTTTAATGTTTATTTTGTAAAACTTCATATTAATGTAAATAAAACAATAAATAGTTATGTAGAGTTTGACGATGGAATTTAATTTTATTTATTTATTTATTCTTTTTGCACATCATCATCATTATAACAGTGTTAACAAAACAATATATAATTTTAAAAAAAAACTATGACGACGTGCATAGATTATCACTATAAAGTGATTTCTTCCATCTAACCACGAGCGATCAGGTTTCGACATGTTATGAGTTTAAAAAAGACATAACATGTCGAAACCTGTAGCCCTAGTCAAAACACATTTTAGCGTCACTTGTCGTTCGACTATAAACGAAATTACGACTATATTGCAACAATAACGCATAATTATATGGTACATGTAGGTAGATTGTCGTAATTTCGTTTGTAGTCGAACGACTTCATAACGCTAAAATGTGTTTTGACTAGGGGGCCAGGTCACTAAAATAAAAAAATCATCGTAAAACTGTACAAAGTTGTTGTTATATTTACAGATTAAATTTATATTGGTGAGTACACTTCAATAGAGGCCATGGAAACATTAATAAAATAATATTATGTAGGCTACACTCCATACAATTTTTGTTTCAGCAATTTCAACTTTTTTCTCCCATATATAGATATGGCCAATATCAAAACAGCTCTTAGGGACTTGATAATATGTATCTTAAGATTTTTTCGATCAATGTAATTTCCCAATGGCCTATTGGTATGTATAGTTTTGTAATGGGAATAAGGATATGGGAAGTAGATATCTATGTCCCTTGTGGAATGTTTAAAATACCTACTCCGTGTTTTGTTGGATAGATATTTGTATTTATATTTTTTTTTTAACTTTTAACAAGGCTTTTATAAATATAGCCATAAAAAATGTTATGGATTACACGGCAACCAATATGACCTTTGACTTCCTAAACATCCCTTTTATTTTTGTTATTCACCATCGGAAATATCTTTGTGGAGAAATTTGTTAATCAGAACAGTTTATCATAAAAAAAAATAAACAAGAAAATAAATATGATGGAGTAGTTTATCTCGTGAAATATTAATGAAATAACAATATACAACAGATTAATCTACATAAGTATGAAGGCCGAAAGATTAAGAACATTGACTTTGTAAACTGGCGATGCAGTACAAATTTTCGCAGGAATTATGTTCCAAATTAGCAATTAATAATACCGCATTTAAAGCAAAAATTATTTAAGTGTAACTGTGATTCGTCGAACATGGCATTAATCCAAAAGGAACGACGTTTAGATACGTTCATATTATCTGAAAAAATATTGATCATTTCTAGATGCTGTCAATCGAGGAAACTTGGGTTTGATTCCATCTGCTGCTGATCTACTTCATCATTACAGACACCAACATATTGCTTACTGTCAGGGCGTCTGGAGTGTATTGGGGCTACCATCAATTATCCATTCTTCTTTTTATAAAAGAAACGTGTTTTTTTAAATGCTTTAATAAAAACAATATTCTCCTAGTTTAGTCTTACAAAAACATTTTTTAACTCAATTAGTGATGAAGCAATCTGTCGTGTTCAATTGTTTATCCATTATATAATTCGCAAATGAATTTTGTAGTAAGAAATATTGTTGGCACCTACTCAAGGTTATTAAATTTTAATGTCATAATTAATTATCTATTAACAATCATAAAACATAACTTTTGACATTTTAATGGACGTGTAAATTATTAATTTAGATGTGATTATTAATTATCATGTCTTGAACTAACTGCATGATGATATAAGATTTGGTTCTTAAGTTAATACTGTATACTCTTGTGAAGAATTGTGAACTAAAGACGATTAAAATGCTGAATAGAAAACGCATTTTATATATTTTACGCCTTTTGATGTGGATTATTCAAAGTACAGCAGAACATGTTAAATATATTAGTTAGTATAATTTTTATCTTGCTTCTTTATTATTATGAAAAAATAAGGTTTCAAACTATCGCTGTATAACAATTTGGGTTAATTCATAAGAATGTATATAGATAAATCTTCTATGGACTTTTGAATCAGGTAATAAAGAAAAAAAATGATACCTTCTATACAAAGTTTCATTCTTTGGGAATGTTTCTGATAATAAAAGCATATTTGTCCTAACATATTCTAAATAATGTTTTTATGATGAACGAAGCTTCCATGAAAAAGCAGATTACCTGAAAGCAGAGTTTCAAATTTTTAGTTGATAGATTTCAGGTACACGTTAATTGGTAGAATTTATTGTTAAATAATTTCGTGTGAAGAATTTCAGATAAATTGAAGTCCCCAGACTTCTGCGGTATCCGGGTGGACGGTGAGTCTCTTTTAATTCCATGTACGAAATCTCCCATTGTTGTCGTACATACTTCACTATCATAACACAAGTATATTGTGTGCCGTGAGAGTATTTGGGTTTATGTATATAAAATTAATTTATAATACGTATATAATAATTGTAAGAACCTGTATTTTCTATCTTTTTGAGCTGAACATCAACGTGCTTTTGATATTATTGCTTGTGTGTTTCTGATTTTACACTTGAACATTTTTTTTGCTTATTTTAGATTCTCTAAATCTGTCAAACGGTACAAATTTTGGGATGTGTCAATATGACGAGATATTACATTTGCCGAATACTTGCTCCCGAAAAACATTTAAATCTGAAGCAGAAAATATTCTCTCGAGAAAGGTAAAAAAATGTGTTGTTTAAAATATCCGCTTCAGCAAAATTGTTTTTTTTTGAAAATTTATATTTTTTTAAAGAAAAGGCTTGCAATATTAGATATTTTGCAAATAACAAATGCACAATGTGTGATTTTCAAACAAACTTTTCAGGAAAGCTTTATGCCAACAATTCTTATGTCAATATCCATAGAGCAGCCCACACCATTTATCGAGGAATTTTTCCAAAAAGTAATATCTCTCGATTACCCTAAACAAAATATTCACTTGATTCTCAAGAACAATGCCAAGTATCATTCTTTAAATGTTAAGAATTTTATTAAACAGCATAATAGTAGCTTAGCTTCTGTCAATGAAGTTAAAGGAATGGAGAAAATTGATGGAACAGATGCTGAAGAATTAGTCTTGTAAGTAATTTATTATAATTTCAATTGTTGAAGGGTGTTTGTGTTCACACTGTGAAAATTCATTTTCAATCATTTATAAACAATCAAAACACTGTTATAATTTTCACCATATTTATTCAAACTCTAACGTTTTCGCCCACTTCAATGGGCATTCTCAAGAGTACTGAAACAGTAAAATGTCACCTAAAAAAAATTGAATGTCATCTACAAAAAAAGTGGGCGAAAACGTTAGAGTTTGAATAAATATGGAGAAAATTATAACAGTATTATAATTTATTTGGAAATTTTTAAGCTTCAAACTGAATAATACTTATTTATCCATTCATACTATCACGGCATTCACAACAAGTGGGGTAAACAGTGGAGGTAATACATTCAGGGTGGGAAGTATAACTAATCGCTGAATCGTAGACGTGAAATATTTAAATACGTGATATTTTGCGAATATATGCCTTTTGAAAAAACACCCAGAAACTTATTAAAAACAATGGGAGATCTTCTATTTTTCATAGTGATTCCTGGGATACATTCGATGCGAATCTTATCGAGAATCTTATCTAATATCATACAAATGCATTCTTGAAATATGTGAAAAAATTATAGCAAAATTAGATTCTCAAAACAATCCGCGTTTGGACAATCATCTCTGCAGATTAGGTGACTTCAAGAGTAGATATAAGAAAAATACATAATATATCAAGACATTAAAACATTGATGTTTGTATCCATAAAAAAAATCTAATTCAAACTATTAATTCCAGAGATTTTGCATTAGAGTTGGAGTGCGATTACATTTTCGTAGTTAATTCATTAGCTCAATTGGATAACAAGTATGTTCTGGTGGAATTAATGAAAACTAGATTACCAGCTGTGGCTCCACTTCTAACGAGACCTAAAACCACAATTGCCAACTTTCAGCATTTAGACACAGATGTAAATACTGATTACATGGCGATTGTGAACCGGACTGCTAGGTAAGTAAAAATTTAGAATATAATGAGAAACTAATGATAGCATATTTTGAGTTTATTTTTTTTACTTATTTCATTGATATATATTATATTTTATATCACAAACAGTAATCAAGATTGCTGTTATTAGAAGGGAAATAATTTGCATAGGTTAGGCAATACGATAGACGCAAGTAACATATTTGACATTACAGAGTTATTATTAAGATTTAAAAGAATATAAATAGGTATATAAGAGACTGCACTGCATTTTCAAAACTTTACACAAACATACTATGGTTTTGAATTTTGGCACTTTTTAAGATGGTTAGGAAAATAATTAAAATTTGTTTGATTTTATTGGTTCTAATAATGTGGTAATCACGAAACATTTTTAACATATTAAGTATTAGTTATTATGTCCTATATCACAAAAGTTTTGTGAATATAAATTTATGTGGTGTAGTAGGTACATAGTAACATAATTATAAATTTTGAATGCGATGTACAGGAAACCATTACGAACCATCCAGACTTTCGGATAATGAAACGCATACTGTATAACGAAAAGTTGTGATTTATTTAATCAATTGTGTGGTTTTTATGTAATTTTAATTAAATATCTCTTTTCAGGGTGACATGGTCTTAGTTTTTTAACAAACATTGTTTGAAATTAAACTAAATATATCTCGACTTACTATTTTAAGTGGTATATGGATGTATAACTCGGAGTATATTTGTTGGTAAATAAATGGTACGTACTTCAGATAGTACGTTATTTATTAGATAATTTTATTAGGAAGGTACATTGAATATTTTAACACGTGTCAGTAGGTATTAGTACATCGGGTGAAGAAAAGTACCAAATTGAATTTTAAACAAAGAAAGTTTGTTGAACTATTAATTGCTTTTAGGTAAGAGGTTAAATTTTGTTTATGTTGATATGTTATGTAGGTATAAATACTTCAAATAAAAATAATTTCAAGGAAAGGATTGAGAGACACGTGTGGTTGTTTACATAAAAAAGTAGATGCTTGTGCTAGGAGTGAAAGAGTAGGTATTTTTGTGGTGAGGACAAAGGAATGAACTAATAAAAATGATGTCACAACAAAATTCGGGGCAGTTTTGTCTAGAAATTAAGAGAGAGAGGTTAATTCTTAGAGACAGTTTTTATTTGGTAATCAAGGGAGGCAGTTTTGTCTTGGAATTAGGAGAGAGAGGTTAAAATCATAAAAGCAGTGTTGTATTCAATTTGTTTTTCGTTGTTGACATTTCTTTCTCCGAGTAATAAATATAATATTTCTTTTAGTGATTATTTCCACAATGGAAATAATAAGAAACTCATCCTAAAATTTTATTATAATTTTACATTAAATTCAGTGTCTCGAAGCAGCGAATTTGGCAGAAAATCACCTTACTCGAAGCTAAGAAATTTTATATATTATTATTTATTTAAATTTTGTAATAGATATTTTTATCGTTACGACTTTGCCTTTCTTCTTGGAGTATCAAAACTCTTGTTTGATAAGTCTCAAATAAGTGAAATTTCTGTAGACAAAGGATTGATGAATTTTATATAATGTTTTAATGAATATGTTTATGAGACTGTCTGTGTTAATTATTTTATTTTCCACAATTAATAAAATTTGGATAACTAATATTATTTGTAAATTTAATTTATAGACATTACTTGATAATAAGAGCAGGGACGGACTCAGAAACATTGAATAAATTTTTATTTTTATGAAATTTTGAATACTAACTTGAGCATGAATTTTTAAACTCATATTTATTTTATGTAAATATCTCTTATTATATCATAAACTAACGTCCCACCATCCACACCCACAAGTCCCAGCGTGGAATACTGGGATACCCAGCGTGAAAAAATTAAAATTCGTGATTAAACTTCTTCCGGTTATCATGGCCGCAAGGCTAAGCGAATTCCGCAGAAAATATTATATTATTATATTTTATTTTGCATGAAAATATATATGTATTATATTCTCTTAATTTATCATATTGTATACTAATGAGGCTGACAGTAGTGAATGGGAGGCTGTGTTCAGATCGAATTTGGCGAGGCAGGTGCCATTTTCACTAACAAACCAATTTTTATTGTTATATTAACCAAAAATAGTCAGTGATTGAATTTTGTCAAACTCTGGTTCAGTAAAATATTTCATCTCGATGCGCCCCTGGCGCTGTATACAGATACTATTTTATGTATGAAACCATATGCCTTTTATAAATAAAACTGCATTCAAAACTAATCTGTAATATAATTACAGAAACAAACTTTCGATAACGTTGAATCATAAGTTTGATAAAATATTATTTCATTGACTATTTCTAACAAATAACATGGATTTCTGTGGTACATAAAAAAATTTGATATTTATTCTTGATTGTTATTGTGTGTTGTTTTCTTTGTGTATTTTCAGCAATAAGGTAAGGCTTTTATACTTGCTAACGCAGAGTATAAAAGGAAATAATTTATTAATTACTAACCTTTATGTACAACAGAAAATTAAATTTTGATTGTTATATAAATTATGCTTTTATGTTTCTGAATAGAAATTATTGTTTGTTTTCCACTGATAAAATTTTCTTTTATAAATCGTAAACACAACGTAGAAAAGGGTCCTTTACGTAAATTTTCTTTCCTCTAGATGTATCATGAGCCAATATCTTTGAAGAAACGAAAATTGTTGAACTTAGCGACCGACACTTTTGACGGGCATTACGTTAAACGTTCGGAAATAATTTTAATTATGGTGAGGTGTGAATGATATGGGTAGACTAGCGAGTATATATTATTATGTACGTATGACATCTTTATATACGATGAATATTATTACTCTTGGATTTTACAAGTAGGTAGGTGATATGAAAGTATTTTTGTATTATTAAATTTTAATCGGAATATTATAAAGACGTAATTGCGAAAAGAAATTTAAAAATTTGCGTAGATTGGATAAACTTGATTCTTTTTAGTTTAATTACTTCCAACTCAGAGGATAAATACGTATTTATTCTCTCGTCGAAATAAATAAATATATTTTATTTATTTCCTGTCAATGTGGTCTCAACGACGGTTTTTCTTTCTTCCTCCTTCTTGTGGGGGGGGACCACGACAAGGGGTATTTGGGAAGTTTCACATGTTGAGTTATGTTGTTTGGTAAAGTCAAGTTTAGTGAAAAAACTCGAAAGAAAAAAGATGCTTCAGCTTAATAGTACACTACCTTACAAAGATCTATGTTATTTTTTGAAGGATTTGGTAAGTATCGAGATTCGAATGTGAACTAAATGTTTATTTTAGAAACAGATAAAAAAGTCAAGGAAAATTGTTCCAAATATTTATTACATTTTAAATATCTTTAATAGCTTACACTCTTAATATTTTTTTAATTATTGTGAATTTGTGTTTTAACGTATAATTGATAATTATTTTTATCATCGTATATATATAATGAGTTACAATCCATTGGATTGGTCTGCAACGAGTTTTGACTTATTTCTCCACTCCTCCCTATTCTCAGCCAGTCTCTTCAACTCCATATATGAGCCACAGCTCATGTCCCTCTTCAGTTGGTCCATATAGGCGTCTCTCGGTCGACCTCTGCCATTTGTGCCTTCGGACCTGCCCTCTGCGATTGCGATGAGCAGTCCTGGGTGCCTGATGTTGTGGCCAATCCAATTAGCTCGTTGTTGGCAGATTCTTTTGAGGAGTTGCCTTTTTTCGCCAACCCTGGTTAACACTTCTTCGTTTTCGACGTGTTCCGACCAATGAATCTTCAGCATGCGTCTATAACACCACATTTCAAATGCCGCTAACCGTCCGCTTTCCCTCTTACTGATGGTCCACGTCTCTCATCCATATAGCAGAATGCTCCACACAAAGGCTTTAGTGAGATTCTTCCTCACGCTTAGATCAATATTAGGGGATTCTAATATTTTGGATTTTTTGTTAAAGGCAATTCGTGCCTGGTTTATTCTGCTCACAATTTCTGATTTGGAGCGTCCGTCCTGGTTTATTCTGCTGCCCAAGTACACGAATTCTCTTACTTGTTTGATGCTCACTCCATTTATGGCAATGTTCGCAGTCGCTTCCTCCCTTCCAACGACCATACATTTTGTTTTATCTTTATTTATTTTCATGTTGTACTTTGACAACAGTATACTTTCCATTTTTCCTAAGGCTTCGTTCAGCTCCATCTCGGAGTCTGCGAGCAGTGCTATGTCGTCAGCATATCTAATCATGTCAACCTTTTTCCCATTTATTTTTACTCCTGTCCAATTCTTCATTTCTTCTCTGAGTTCATCAATAGCTTGCTGTATATAGCAGTTAAAGAGTGCTGGCGACATTGAGCATCCCTGTCTTACACCTTGTTCTACTCTCGCTTCTGCGCAGCTCTCTCCGCTTTTAATTACAGCCATTTCATTCTTGTATAGGCTCCAGATTGCTCTTCTGTCCTTATAGCTCATTCCTATCTGGTTTAGAGTCTTAAAAAGTTGTTCCCATTCTACTCTATCGAATGCTTTTTCTAGGTCGATGAATGCTACATACGTGTTTCTATTCACTGTTATTCTCTTTTCAAGAACAAGTCTTAGACTCAGAATTGCATCTCTTGTACCTGTCTCTTTGCGGAATCCAAATTGATCTTCTGAAAGTGTTTCGTTTATTTCGTATATCATCGTATAGTTATTTGATAATTTTATGATACTTTTTTAGTTAATTTTATGATATGATTGATGTTGTAAAGAATAAAATAAATATAGTTCACTCACCTATGACAATCTCTTTTCCAGAATATACCAACTTATTTACTTTATTTGGAAGACTACGGTCATTTGGTGAATCCAGAGTCTTTCAACACTACTCTGACAATTCCAGACATTTACCAGATAGTTGAGAATCAAAAAGATTGGGAGGCAAGATATCTTCATCCAGATTACTATAAACATCTCGATCCTAACTATACATCTATACAGGTAACAACTATTCCTCTGGCCTTTGTAGATACATAGTTTCTTCGTAGATACATACACCCTTCTACACATACATACATACACATGTTGATTCCATCGTGATGAAGGCAAAAAGGGATCGAGTGTCACTTACTCTCGTCCTTGCAAACGCTTTTTGCTGCCACTATCTCATCTGTTACTGAAAATGTGTTAATTTTTTAGGATCAAACCACTATAATTAATTAATATTCATCTTGGTTATTACCACTGACTAACGTAAGTCATTGTTTACTACACAGAATTTCATTCCACGTTCTTATCTTATTACAACACTATTATCTACTCTATCTCTCTTCATATACCACATCAAAGGTTTACGTTAATTTGTGTTTCTTAATCTATTTTGAATACTTTATAGACAATAATAAGATTACGTTACAATATATTCTGAAATATCATTTTAATGTCTTGCAGAAATGTCCTGATGTATTCTCGTTCCCCATTGTAACGGACCGTTTTTGCCAAGATTTTATACATATTTTGGAAATTTTCGGAAGATGGACAAGTCACAATGAGATTTTTAAGAGATTTTTTTCTCTTAGAAATTTTTTATCTATAATTATCACCATGACATAATTCACAAGTGAGATAATAGCTATAGTAGTAGACTAACACAATGTGGTAAAAGTGCATCAAAAATACGTTTATGATATTGTGTGGTAGGGTATACTTCCATGGGTGCATTCAGGATGTAGAAAATAATAGAAAAGTTTAAAAAATCAATGCAAAAGTGTGGAGAATTCATCACAGTAAGAAGATGTCCCTCCACTAAGAGTCAGATCTAGTATATGGTTCAAAATATTTTATAGAAAACGTGGAGATCGTGAAACGTTTCAAATTCTTATAAAATAATAAAAAAAACATACCAAATTACTGAATCGAGAACACTGAAACCTCGTAAAATAAAAGGTTGACAGTGTAAGCATTTGAAAAAAATTGGTTCTTGGTTATGTTGAATTGAAGTGATTCAATGTTTTATTTGTGATCTTTCATTTTAATCATACGAGTATACTGTCTACAATTTTATCATCACGCCATTACCCCAAGCGGAGTAGTCAGCAGATCAGCTTTTTTATATCTATTAACATCTATTATAGCTCTTTTTAGCATATTTTCTACGTACGTGTATAACGAGTAAAGCACTTAAATCTTCGATTGATATAAAAATAATACGATCGAATATTTAACTTATCCACCTATATTATTATGATCACAATTATGAACATTATTTTTGTACAGGGAGTATTTGGTGTATGATGCGGAACTAGCGTAAATATTAGTAAATTATTCCAGACATAGTTTAAATCTCTGAACTTTGAATCTAACGAAGATAGTCAGGACGATGTTTGAAACACATTGTATGATCATATAATATGCAAAGTCTTCACAAGAAACACTGTTTCGACCAGGGCACTAAAATCCTCATTTGAAGTTGTCTTTTCTAAGTCTTATAATTATAATAAATATACAGTTTATAATGCGACGTTTTGATGAATAAATCCACCTTAGGCGCGTCTTAAAATATTGTGTTAAATGTTACCTGTGGCTTAAATGATGTAAGTGAACATTAATACTTCTCATTTGAGACTTGAGTTATCTATTCATCTGTCTTGGATTTAAAGCAAGAAAAAAACAACATGTGTCCCAAAATTCAAAAAGAATAAGAATTAACATTTCATATTCTAACTTTCAATGCTCTCATTATGAAAGTATGGTGGAACAATAATCTTATATACATGGATTAGTTAAGCTCTGATATCGTCTTCATATTAATATAAGAATGCCAATTTTCTAGGTAATCGAAAATTTTATGGACAAAAATAATAAGCGCTCTTTTCAGCTAACTATGTATCATCGAGAATTTCCAAAACGTAACCTGGACGAGACCGTAATCTCTCCTGCTTTCTTATGTTAATATTGATGTTTATTTTTCCAGGGGTATTTGGGAAGTATCGTGTGTACATTCATGTTATTTCGTAAGAATGGATGGCATAGAAAGATTATTGATTGGTCGACTTGCTTATAAAAAATACACATCGTTTGCTGATAGGAATTTCTGTTATTCTATGCAATACATGGTGAGAAAATTTCTAGATCATATTTATACTATAATGTATTATATCCTTTTAGTAATCAAAAATAGACGTGTGAATATGAAAACACGTGGTCATATGTCTTCTTGTTCCATGTTTTATTAACAGTTTGTACAATTATATTGATATGTGAGGCTATCAGTGCAAAAAATAGTGTAACCCCAGACTACTTTTTAGGAGATAATGAGGACTAAATTTTTTTAAACTTTTATGTTTTTTTGTGAACATTATTTTAATTGATTTATTTATTATCAAAAGGTGGCTTCCTCCACTATTTCATTGAAAGTTCATAATGTAAGGAATGTATTTCACACCAGAACAGTAACCAACAAAAATTGTGGGTTACACCACTTTTGCGCTGATAGCTTAATGTTATTTCACTTACTTCTTTATACACTTCTAGATATGTATAAATATTATTTGAAACTCTTGTTATTTTTTCCTTTTTTCAGAATATACCAATGTACGTGATGAGTTCTAAGAAATTTGGTTATTTAGTTGATACGAAGACTTTTAATACATCTTTGACAAATCCCGATCTATATCAGATGAAGGAAAATGAATTTGACTGGAAGGAGAAATATTTACACCCAAAATATAATCAAATACTTTCTTCAAATGACAAGCTTTTAAAGGTGTGATTATTTGTTATTTTGAAGTTTTCATGTTTTTTTTTCTTATTAAGTTTATCATAACTGATGACCGTCAATCTCTTGACAAATGACATGAAAACTTATATCGCCAGACCATCTATCTAAGTCTAGACAAATGAAATGGAATTCACATAATAAGGTAGTTGTACAAATGAGATAATTCTGTCAGTGCAAATAAAATAAAAAATAAAATAGAGGTCATCGTTAGCCTGGAGGTAGAGTCTTGGTCTCATATACAAGAAGTGCGCTGTTCGATCTCAGATATCAGCAAACTCCCTTTTCACAACACAAGTTTTAACTTAGTGTGGAATTTGTATAAAGTTGTATTTGGGTTTATAATAGAATCACGAGACATTTTTTAAAAAAGGTTATGTTTAGTAATTTTCTCATTTAAAAACGCTTTAATAATTTTATATTATGAAACGGAGCTGAAAAATGTCTTTTCTAAAATATTTAAAACATATTTTTCAAATAACTAAATTAAAGCTTCCTTTCAGGCATGCCCTGGTGTTTTCCTGTTTCCGCTAGTGTCAGAACGTTTCTGTCGAGAGTTTGCAGAAGTAGTGGAATCATTTGGGAATTGGTCGGAAGTAAGTACGTATTACGATTTATGTAAAAAAAATTAATCCATAATATCCAACTAAATTGGTACATTTTTTTTGTAGGTACAAACTATCGATTCTCGACAAATTCATTTTCACGAGCTATGGACGTATTTTATTGACAAAATGGTGAAACAAATAATTTATAAGGGCTATGGTGATGTTGTGCAAACAGAATTTAAAACGAGTAACATGTTTACTGTCAAATACACACCTGAAAATAAATCGCATTTTAGAGCGAATGATTATGACTCATTATACACAGTCAACATTGTCCTGAATACACCAGGTAAGTTGAATTGTAAATAGGTATCTACGTTGGCAAATTATTTTTCGTACTTATCGTGTCTTTTTCTAATCAAGGCGTGATCCTTGAGAAAGATGTTTGCTAAACATTTTACCTTAGGATTACCTTTGAAGAGCTTGTTGTGGATAATGATTTTTAAACATCTGAGCGTTTGGTATCATAATTATTCGATGTTTTGGTGTACGCCATGAAATCAAACAAGAAACAAGCTTTTCAATAAAAATCGTACCAGAAGTATGTGAAGAAAATTCATGAATTCAAATAAGGATGTATCATTTAACATTCATTATCTCTTAAATTGTTGGATACTCATATAAGTGTACAGTTAGATATTTGATTAACGCTACATTGCTAAATGTAAATTAGTTGAGAGTCTTGTAACTTTTAACTTTTTTTTTTTGCATTTGCTCTTTTAACCACTTGACTTAAACTTATGTATTTTAATTGATCTCTATTATTTGTAAATTTTTTATATAATTTTTTTATATACTTATGAATTTTAACTGATTGACTTTTGACTATAATATTTGACATTTTATACCACTTGATTTCTATTTGAAATATCTTGACTAATTTTTTTTTAACAATTTCGTACCTTATTTGAAAATTATAACATGATAAATGTAGTACTGTCTGTACTCTCGTTTTTTTTATTCTAATTTTAATTTATTGACTTTTAACTATATTTGACATTTTATACCACTTGATTTCTATTTGTAATATCTTGACTAAATTTTTTTTAACAATTTCGTACCTTATTTTATAATTATAACATGATAAATGTTATACTGTCTGTACTCTCGTTTTTTTAATCTAATTGTTTTGTGTCTTTTTTGTAACTGATCGTTTCTTTGTATACATGTTTTGTATGTATACAGAGGTTTAACATGTAAAAGGCTTTGGCCGTAGATATTTGTAAATAAATAAATAAATAAACTTCTTTTCAGGTGTCGACTATAAAGGTGGCGATCTTTTCTTCCCTCAACTTAACTGTACCGTTAAAAAATTACTATACAAAATATCTACCACAAGATATGAGCATATAAGAAATTGGTCTCCTAAATTCAATTTCATCATGGTTTCAGTTCCCAGCTCGCTAAACCATCGTACACTTGACTAGACAGAATACAATGCCTACATAACTGTATAATTATCTACATCATATAATACTGACAACGTGTCTATTTGCGTTATGTAGCTGCCATGTTTTGAGTTTATTATGTCAAGACAAGTATATGTTTTGAATGTTCACATAAAATCAAATAAATTCTGCTAGAGATTTTGAGAGAACCATTTTGTATACATTAGATATACTAATGCTATACCATTATGGAGTCTCCTGCAAGTGGGGTCACCACTGAAATAGCTGGAAGTTGTCCTATCTGTATAACTTAGATATGCTTACATATTGTATATAAAAAAAAAATAAAGTCACCCGTATATACTCAAATCACTGAATATCTCCTGTTTCAACCATTATGTCCGGCTAAGTGATACACTATTTACAGTGAGTAGTGGTTTTTCGACTTACATAATGTCTAGCAAATATTCACAACTAGTTATTTTGTATTAATCTGAAAATATTTTAAGCTTGCGGTCGTTGATTATGCCAAAAGTTATGTAGGATAATACTTTGACAAGCTCCTTGGTACGCAAAGTGAAGCAGCAAAAAAATATTAAATTTGATAATATAACATTTTGCTGGTTGTCAAAATGCATCGCGCTTCCATAGTTATAACTTATAAAAATTTTTTTTTGAAAGGTTTTTGTGATGGATGAAATATCCAATTTCTTAAAAGAAAAAACGCCCTAAACTTATGCAGTTGTTTATTTATATTAACATCAAACACAACTGTTTATTTAAACACACACACGTATTTTGCCACAAAATTCTATGACATCATTATTATTCAGTTTTCTATAAGAGTATTTTAAAGATATAGAAAATAACGCCGCCGTTTATTTTAATTCTAATGCTTATAATTATAATCGAGCGCTTTCATTAAGATACTTTGACATTATCAAGATTCAAGAGCACTGAATTTTTGGCGATGTAAACGCACAAACCCTCGAACAATTTTCTATGAAAACAAGACGTTTTCGTTATACATTTACATGAATTTCATCTTATGTTATATTTTTTAAGAACATAAATTTCAAAATTTAAAAAGAGCTTCAGGAATTTAAAATCAACGTAAAAACTACAACTTCTTCTAATTCTATTGTACTTTTAACTCGAAACTAATTTCTCACAGAAATAACAAATGTAAGAAATGCGTACTCGGTTAATTATAATAATATTTGTGTATCATTAAAATTATAGACGTACCCAAGAGGTAGAGAGAGGAATAGGTAATAGAACCAATTAAAGAATAAACAGCTCTCCTTTCTACAAAAAATAAACTGGTTAGGTCTTTGTCTGAAACTTATTCTATTTTGGTTTATTTTCCAAAAATGAATGATGTATGGAAGGGTTGACGTACAGAGAGGCGTGAAATTTAAGGATGTGTTATTATAATAATATGTACTATATATAGTTTGTGTGTATATTGACATAATAAACTTTGTCACTTGATATAACTTCATGTCACGTATAAGACGATTTAACAATGTCAACGATGTGTAGGTATCCAAAGTATAGTTTACACTAGCTTAGTACTCTTACCCTATTGAAAATCTGGTAGGTAATAAAGGTCTTGTCTAAGCAAAATACCTAATGCTAATAATTGGGGCAGATTGTACTGGAGTAACAAGAGTGAAAGAGTTGTTTTTTCAGTGTAGAACCATGAAGCTTGCGTCATTGTTCCTTAGCGTTGAGGGGATCTGACAAGGTAAGAACAAGTTAAATGCAAAGGGAAAGTAAACCATAATAAGTGCAAGTAAATGGATCAATCCTCATTTCAACACAGTTTTATTAGGTTTGCTTTTTATCGCTTTCATCTTTTCTTATGAACAATCGAGTAAGAACCTATTCGAAGACTTAAAAATCCAATAAATACCCATATACGAGTATATAAAGATGTTTTATAGTTGCCGTATTGGATATTGTCAATGTGATTATTTTATAATAATCTATCTAAACTTAACAACACTGTCCTTCAATATTTAAGTACATTTTTTAATTACACGATTAACATACAAAGACAGATGTATATGATGACTCTGTATATGATTTATCGAACACTATTACATATTATTATTTAGACCCCGTCATTTGCGTTTTCATTTTAATATTGAACTTATATTGTATGCATCCTGAGTTAATTTATATAATACATATTATGTATTAGTGAGAATGTGGAGTTGACTAAATGTGTATAGGAATGACACGATTAAATGATGTGTGTGTGTGTTTTATGTATGTAAATCAATAGGCTTAAAATAATCTTCATTAACTGTAGGTATTGTGACGCACGGCTTTTGGATGACAGTTGAGTGAAATGTTTCAATATCTTTTCATATTTTACATTGTACACATAGTTGTTATCGGCTGTTGTTTATTTTAAATTTGAATAAATAAATATTTTTTACTCAGTGCGCTAGCTTAGGTTTGACGATAAGTACTGGTAAGAAGTCCTTAGCTTGTGTAAAGCATACAAAATAATACAACAACAACAAAGATAGTTATGGTGATAGTGAGAGAGGTAGACGTGTGATAAATGTTGAGAAACGCTGGCTTCCTAGAATGCTCTAGTCAGAATAAAAGTAGGCACTGAGGAAGTGTATCCTGGCATGTTTATATTTATGTGTTACTCTTATGAGATCCCATGTCAAAATGTATAAAACAAAATATATTCTGAAGATTTTTTTGACATGATCAATCACCTTTTGAGGTTCCATTCGATAATACACCATGGAAACGTATCTCCTACATTTGGAGTGATACAGTCAGCTACCCAGCATTCTCGAGAATAATTTGCAGAGAGAAAGTGTGCAGTACATTTTTTAAACTAAAATATTATCATCAACAGTTGATTTTCTACATTTCGATGAATTCTCTCCCTTTTCATTTATTCCCTTGCTGTGCTGGATACATGTCTAGAATTTGTTTTGTATTTTTTTACCATATTTTATTGATTAAATATTAAGTCTTTAACTAAACTTTGTATTATTTATGTCAACTTTATAGGCTATTTCAATATTTTCAAATGTATAATTTCTTGTATAGTTTTTGTTATCTGTAAATATTTATACGTGTGTCATAAGATTAAAATAAAAATTAAATATAATATACTCCTTATTGGCGCTCAGTCATGAGTAAAAACTATTAAGCCTGGGGTGCAAGATATTAAACAAAAGTGAACAGCACAAAGATTATGAAGACACTAAGTTAAAGTGTTAATTAATTAATTATGTCGGTACACACGTAGTAGAATTCCATAATTATGTGATTTGAAACAAGTGTTTCTTTCTACTATAAGTTATTGATTCCGAGAGAGACGTCTTTCAACTTTCAACTTATCGAAAGACGCCTCTCTCGGAATCAATAACTTATAGTACCTAGAAAGAAACACTTGTTTCAAATTACATAATTAGAGTGTTAGGTTATCAGATTGAAGAAGAAAACAATTTATTCACAAAAATATGTATTCATTTATTATTTATTTATTTATTTTATTCTTCACTGTACATTGTTTGCAATAATACAAATTAACATAGAAAATATAATTTATATAATTCAATGTACAGAGGGCGAGTTTATCGCTAAAATGCGATGTCTTCCAACTAACCCGGATAAATTTAATGTTTCTTTTACAAAATAATAAACAAGATTTGACATATAATATGCGTCGAGAATAATATCAGATTAAACAAAGCTGTAAACGTTTTTCCAATTGGACTAGCATCTTAGTTCATCGCAAATAAATAATAAATTTTTCATTATAAAAATGTGTTTACTTTCTTTTTGTATCAAACCAGAGATAAAATATTTTCCAATATTGTGTCAGTGTATTAAAGTCAACAAAGATTATATTGTTGGTAACTTATAAATCCGACATAGTTTGGGAATATTTAAAAAAAAGTTTGGTAAAGATAGCTTTAATATATTTTTAAATTGTTTAGTTTTTATAAATTTATGGTTGATTTTATGGTTTGCATTAAACGCTTCCCAATTGGTGGATCATAATACATCGTGACAGTTAGAATGGCGGAATTCGTGATCGGTATTTATGGATACCGAAAGTGATCACTAAAGCCGATTCGTAAGCGTTGGGACGCCTCTCTCACTTTCTTCGATTAGTTTTTGCACAATGTCATCATCATCATCGTCCTCAACGCTCCTCTCGGGAGCACAGAGCAGAAACTAGCCTCCTCCATTCAGAGCGTCTCTGGTGCCAATCGCGTCACCTCTTTCCACATCATTCCGTGCGTTGCACAATATAATAGACGTTTATTTATTCATGAGGTGTGCCACCCATCCTGAATGTCTTGATTTTATATTGGCACGAAGAGGACAGATTGCATGTTTCTTACATGCAGCTGATCTGCTGGCTACCCCACTTGTGGGATATGCCGTGATGGTATAGTAGTAGTAGTTATTTATTCATTCATTATATACCGTACATTGATCACAGAACATACAATTTTATACAGAAATGAATAAAATGAAATACAATAAATACACAGAGGGCAAATTTATCACAAAAGCGCTATCTCTTTCAGTTAAACCAATGTTGTTAACATGTTTGATACTATTTCGTTATATGGTAGGTAATTTGATATTTCATACAACATGTCTCTCTTTCGTAGAATTCTATAAAGGATATATGATGAAAACAAGAAACATACACGTGGATAGATTAGTAAACATATCAAATGATATAATATTTTGTTTGTAAATATTATGACTAGTTATATTTGAAATGAAAATAACAAGTAGAAAGTATATATTTCATCATAGTAATAGATAGTAATGTATCATTTTTCATTTCTCTTTATTATTATGTAAGTACATTGCTTCATAAAGATATTCTTTTTTTTTAAAAAAGATATATCTGGGTTTTGTTATAAACCCAAATACAACTTTATACACCTTCCACAGTGAGCTAAAAGCTTGTGTCGTGAAAGGGGAGTTTGCCGGCACCTGGGATCGAACCGCGGACCCCTTGTTCAAGAGGCCGAGACTCTACCTCCAGGCTACCCACGAACCCGTTATTGTTTGTCTAGTTATATTTCAGAGATTAGTTTCAACCCGAAACTAGGAAAAAATACAAGAGTACAACATTAAAGGATGTTTTATAATAAATACAATAACTAAAATACCTACTTCATATACTTTTTTTTTTTATTGAAAACAATAAAATATAAAACAAAATAAACAAGATATCTACATATAACATTTTCTTATAAGTACTTAATCTGTATTTATATCTCACTCGGCGAAGCTGCATATTGCTAGCTTGTGTCTGGGCGGCGGTCTATACAAAATACAAATATTTAAAATAACAATAATAATATATAAAACTAAACTTAACATATTATAAACTTAATTATAATTATATTTAAATTAGACTTAATTTAACTGTTATAAATTAAGTTCACGTTTATTTTGTAAAATTTCATGTCAATTAACGTATACAACCAAAACCAAGACAATAGATTGACAAGGACATTGTCAATCTTCATTCTCATTGTCATTCTTTGATTGCGAATGTTTTAACACGACTAAAGACGTCTCTCTCGTAAAACATTTGTTTTATTTACTTCGATAAAAATAATGTTTATATTTTCCAGTGTTATGCGTTTCTAGATGTCTATTTTGGTAAATTTTTCAGATTAGATATTAATGATAAAAATTTTGTATTTTTAAAAATTTTAGAGTTTTAAAAGGTTGATATGCATTGCTAATTAGTTATGACGGAAAACATTATGATGAATATAATATTGTTTTGTTGATACGGGAATATTTATTTCAAATAATAGAGTTCGCAAAAAAGTCTACAAAAATCCAAATATTGATGCATCTATTTTTATGTACCTATATATCTACCTGCACTTAGATACTATTGTAAGTATATATTAGTGAAAGTTAAATAAACAATGGCAGGATTATAACTATCCCATATAACAATGAGAGTTCTGGTGACTACTCACTTAGCCGCTGGGTAATTTTATTTTGTTGTAACTTTTTCTACAAAAATCTTAATGGCTTTATGATATTCCCTTTTGTTTAACAAAGTGTTTTGTTTTTACACCTGTTTAATAATAATGACTAATGTCCGCGCTAGGTATAGTAATATTTTAATTGTAATTTATTTTGTATGATTTTGATATGATGTATGTGATAATACATTATGAGAGATACTAAAATATACCTAACCTGTGTAAATATTGCATATAGTAAATAATTGAGTAAAAGAAATGTTTAAATATGTAAAAATGTAAATAATATAGTAGGTAGTTAATATTTACTAGTACGGAAAGAATTAATTTTATTATAATTATATAGATGTGTTCATCCAATGATTAATTGTATCACTGATTCATTGTATCTAATAAATATCTATCAAGTCACACGACTTATGGGATATTGTCACTATATTGGAAAATATAATTTGGACTTAATATCTGGCATTGAGATAGGTATAAAGAAAGTTTTGCATATTTAACAACAATTGTAATTATAAATTTGATTAAGGACATATGTAAATAATTGGATATTATAAGAAAAAAATAATGTTTGATATGTAAATAATTGCTTGTTGATAGACAGAGGTGTACACTAATAATATTTAATGATTTCAATAATATATTATGACGATATGTTACAATTGAGATTTGTTTTATATTTAAAGTAGATCGAGTATGTAAATTATAAATTGATGTTGCTAAGTTAATTGTATCGGCAGGTATAGGATCAAACTTTATGATAATCTTAGAGTAATAACGATTGTTTTAAAATCCTACGATACCTATGTATATCAAAAGAACATGAAAATGTATTTAATTAAATAAATTGTTGTTTAGAGATGAAGATATCTAGGTGAAAATTAATTGTAAATAATTTTGCACATGTTAAGATAAGTTAAGTATTTGTTCCATAATTCAAATGTATGTAAATAATCTTGTTTGATAATTATCTTCCGAAAAACGGCTGTAACTTCAAGAAAGAAAAAAAACATCGCATTTTAATCATTTTAATATTCTTCATATTATGATAAAGCAATCAAATTTAAAATACATACTATTTTATACTGCCATTGAAGAAAAGTACAAGGACATAGAAGGAGACAGAACAATTTTATTTCTGTCTCTGTCTGCCGCCCCGGAGAACTATATAAGCCAGCGCAGTTCAAGGACGAGAGTTCAGAAGTTTTTCAACATCCGTGCGCGTAACACCGATATAGTACTCGCCTTGTCTGCTAGGTATTTACGATATACAAATACCTAAGTGAGAAGTGATTCATTCGAAAGTGAGAAATAAATTGAAAAGTGAATTTCATTATTATCATCTGAGACTATTTTTTTAATTTGATTGCAATATCATATATTCGACGAGTGATTAATAGACTATTGATAAAATATTCCATTGTGAAGTTGTTCATCGGGAACTATATTTATGCACTGCAACTGGACTCTTCGTGACACATATATAGACATTGTGTTAATTGTACTACAATCGCTGAGGGTCGCGCCCTCGCGTTTAGCCAGCGCAACGAAGAAGTAATTGTTTTTTTATTTATAATTTTTGTACATTACTTATATTCTATTACTATATGATAATAGTACTTACATGTGTTTTTTTTTACTGTGTGAACACGTCAGTGTTATTGTTTGAGTTTATTTTGCATTGGTCCATGCATATAATTTATTCCCTTGAATAAATCGTATTTATAATTATAATTATTATTCTTTTTATTTTGTATATTAGTACCCACCTACTTAAGAGGAACTTTTCTTGTAACGTGGCCCCCAAGCTAGCCGTGGCAAAGTACTACCACGGGAGCTCACGTTATATTGGCGGTCCCAACGTGGTGGATTTAGCGAAAAAATACCTATTATCGGTATAATCGCTAAAACGAACCTGATTATTTGTGTTATTGTTTTATATAATTAATCGTTTAAAATGTTTCCTCTTATTGTGGGTGGTGCAACTATAGGCATCGGTGGATTTTTATTATTGTTTAAATATGTATTTATGTCTGTCGTATCTCGTGAGGACTTAAGGAGTTCGGGGAGAACTACCACGGAGTCCGAGGAAAATACAAATACGTCCAGAAGTCAACAAGAACAGGAGATTCAAACGATACAGCGAGAAGTCATATATGTTATGAACGAAAGGAGGGACGGCGTTCCGATGACGTTCGAGGGGAGGCCCGAAGAATCACCAGATAAATTCATTAGGTACTGTGAGACCTATTTCAAAAAAGTAGATATACATGAAGATGACCGTGTTGCAGAAGTAGCTAAAAAGCTTAAGGGATCGGCTCAGTTTTGGTGGCAGAGAACAGGAAGTAACCATTTTAGGTGGCACGTATTTAAAAGTCTCTTTTTAGCAAGATACACCGGTGAGGAATACAGGACGGCCCTTAAATCACATATCTTGACAAATGAACAAGGCATTCGTGAGTCAGGAATTGCATTTCTCGAAAGAAAAGCACGGGTATATTCCAACGTGTATGGGGATAAACCTTGGAAACACGCATTACTTCTTCGTACTGTCGGACTTATGACTTTGAAATATCGTGAAAGGATCGGAAGGAACGTCGGGAGTAGTTTTGATGAATTATGGACAAAGGTGAAGGACATTGACTCGCCAATCGAAGCTCTTTATCAAGAAACAACACACAGGGAGGAGAGAGAAGATAAACCGATGGAAAGAGGCGATAACAATGTGCAACACAATACGAAACGGAACGGACAGTACCCACGGTACAACGGAAATAACTCTCGGAATAACGGACGCAATTATCGTAACTATCGAAATAACGGACGCAATCATAACTCCTGGAACAACGAACAAAACTCGCAAAGCTTTCAGTATAACGGACAAAACACTCAGCATAACGGACAAGATTCTCGACGAAACGGACGAAATTCTCCACATAACGGACAAGCTTCTCAATCTAATAATCGGCCTTTAAACGGACAACGCCCGGGTCAAGGACAGTTCGGACCTCGTCCAACCCAAGGGCACCGCGATTAAGAGATACGGCCACCATCGAAGAACCCCACCCAGACGAAGAGCCAGCAGTACAGACAGTAATTGTCGAAGCGATGATACACTCGGATGGTGAAGGAAGAGGAAATAGGAGTCTCCAGAGTGAACATAGCGTGGATAACACATCCCACGGACATATCCAAGTGGAGGATATGCATGTTCCAAGGAGGCTGCCTGTAGAAGACTTCGATGCCATTGAAGTTGAAGTAACTCCTGAGTGTAATATCATCACCAACCCTGGGCGTGTCGTTCTTCCTAAGATAAGAATACAAATAAGCGGCAAGGAGCGAATTGCATTGGTGGATTCAGCGTCATCCCACAACCTTATCAAGTTATCCCTGGTAGAGGGAAATGTACAAAATACATCCATAAAAAAATTGCAGTTGGCAAATTTCGGTACGCGTATGGATGTACAGGGAACGATTTCATTGAGGATGCAGGTACAGGAGGCAATAATGGAGGAGGAGTTTTTGGTATCAGAAGATCTCCGTGAAGACATAATTCTTGGCATAGAATGGTTGGCTAAACATCAGGCAGTTTTGGACCTGTATCGAGGATGTTTACATTTTGGAAGAGAGGAACGGATGACAACGCACCTTTTGCCAGTAAGAAGAGCTGGTATCGATTCAAGAAAAGTAGAGTTTCCAGAACTACCAGCCACATTGTCTAGGACCGAACATGAGGAGCTGAACGAGATTCTGGATGAATTTAAGGATATCTTCTTGCCATATGCTGGTCCTGCGCCGTTACAACCTCACACCATCACACTGCGGGATAACGCACCTATTAGACTTCCACCTTATAAGCTGTCAGATGCTAAGAAACGTAACTTATACTCCCAACTTGAAGGAATGCTAGCGGATGGAGTAATTGAAGCAAGCAGATCTCCGTACAGCTTTCCAATCGTTATGGTTCCCAAGAAAGGCAAAGACGAGTATAGATTTTGTGTAGATTACCGAAAACTGAATGACGTCACCGAAGATGCAGCTTCTCCCTTACCTATCATTCATGAGACACTTAAAGACTTGGGCAACGCAAAGTTATTCTCAACAATAGATTTACAGAAGGGATACTGGCAGGTGCCAATGGATGAGGATTCCAAGATTTATACTGCGTTCACCACGCCTGATGGCGCGTCATATCAATTTAAAGTTATGCCTTTTGGTTTGAAGGGTTCTCCTCGAACCTTTCAGAAGATCATGTCGCAGGAAGTGCTTGCAGGTTACTTACGGGAATTTGTACTTGTTTACTTAGACGATCTGATAATATATTCACCAAATTGGGAGTCACATAAACGTCATCTACGGTTGGTTATGGAAAGATTACAACAGTATAGTCTTCGATGTGCGGCCGATAAATGTAAACTTGTCACCAAGGAAATAGACTACCTGGGCCATGTTGTAACAGCTTGCGGAAACCAGGCACAAAAGGTACACGAGATTAGCGTAATGGACACTCCTGTCCCAACAACCAGAAAACAATTACGCGCTTTTCTAGGTTTATGCAACTGGCTGCGGGAGTATATACCTCGTTTCTCTGAATTAGCAGCACCACTTACAGATTTGTTAAGTGTTAAAAGACCATTTAAATGGAATACACGTGCTAACCAAGCAATGGAGCGTATCAAGGTTGAGATGACTAAGCCAAAGACCCTATGCAGACCTGATTTTACCCGAAAGTTTATTTTACAAACGGACGCTAGCATGCTGGGTGTTGCAGCAGTATTATTTCATGAACGTTCAGATGGTGGTAGAGATGTTATCTCTTATGCAAGTGCTCGTTTTACTGACGCTGAGCGAAAATGGCACTCCAATGAGCAAGAAGCATGGGCCGCAGTGTGGGCCATCAAAAGATACCGTGCCTTCTTAGAAGGTAGACATTTTATCTTGAGGACCGACAACAGAGCCTTAACATGGTTGGACAGCGCCAAGGATGAACGAGCCAAGTTTACAAGGTGGGCATTGCTTCTTCAAGAATATAATTTCACCATTGAACATTGTCCCGGCGAGAAGAATCAACTTCCGGATTATCTTTCTCGTAGCCCCGAGCAAGTTCTTACTTACCCAGATACGGAAATTAGTAGAGCCATGTATCCAGCAGTACACCAGGAAGGCTGGAAGACAGGATCCAATGTTCCACAAGTGATGCATATTGAAGATGAATTAGGATCGTCACGTCAACATCAAGCTTCCAGTGACGAAGATATTACCATAGGATTAGCAGATAAAGTGCGTATGGCTCAGAGATCTGATGTTAGGATTATGAGGCTCATCAGTAGCTTAGAGCATCAAGTTTCAGCGGACAATTCCAATCCCAATACAGAAAATCAATTTTATCGATTACGTGACGGTTGCCTTTATCGTGCTATGGAAGATGGTGAGACAGAGAAAATGATCGTACCTAAATTTATGATCTCGAAAGTGATCAAAAGTTATCATAATGGGTGTCGAGCAGGACATCCTGGAGAGAAAGAGACGATCAGAGCTGTCCGACAATACTATTTATGGTCCGGAATGAACAGTGATATACGGCGATACGTAAAAAGATGCATCGTGTGCGCAAAAGCAAGAGCTTTGCCCGACCGTCCACATGCTCCCTTAGGAGCATACCAAGCACAGCATGCTTTTGAAATTGTAGCAGTAGATTTAATGGGGCCTTATCCACGATCATTGAAAGGAAACAAGTGCCTACTGGTAGTCACCGATATGTTTTCCAAGTGGGTGGAAGCATTTCCAATAAAGACTGGACAAGCATCTCAAATCGTAAGGATCCTGGAAACGGAAGTATTCTCACGATATGGTTATCCAAGGGCCATACTCTCAGATAATGGACGACAATTTATACA
Source organism: Athripsodes cinereus (assembly GCA_947579605.1). Lineage (NCBI taxonomy): Eukaryota > Metazoa > Arthropoda > Insecta > Trichoptera > Leptoceridae > Athripsodes > Athripsodes cinereus. The sequence goes on from OX388314.1 coordinate 22,753,261, forward strand.
TAGATCATGGAAGTTGGCCATCGAGCGTTGGCAATGCCAACATTGGACCACTGCAGTTTACCATGCCAGAGCGAACATAACGGAGAGAAGAAACCAGGAAATCAAGAAGGGATTAAGAATTCATCTTCTAAATAGAGAACACCGTCATTGGGATGAGTGTTTACCTCGAATAATTGGAGCGCTTCGAGGACGACGTAACGACGCTACAGGAGTAACCCCATCACAGGCCTTATTAGGATATGAACGGAAGCAGCCAGGAGAATGGGCACATATACCTGCATCGGATAACGATCAAGTGGAACAAGCACGTGACCGCACAGACGAGGATAACTTAATACGTCAAAATCAAGCACTTTATTGTGAAAAATATGCGTCTGCGACGACCACCATACCTAAATTTACCACCGGTCAAGAAGTAATGATGAAAGAACACCCTATTTCAAATCACTTAGCTGGGTTTCATGGAGGTTTTGCGCCAAAATGGTCAGGGCCTTACTCTGTTTTGATGTCGGTTGGCCGAGGAAACGTATATTGGATTGACAGACGTGGAAAACCTATCAAGGTTCACGTAGATAACCTTCGATCAGCCCCAAACACTACGGAAGACATCGAGTCTGTACAAGAGGAAGTTGGCGGAGAGCTATTAGAAGAAACGGCTGAGTAAATATATTATACGTGTCTCTTAAAAAAATCATAATCGTTGTAAATTGTAATTGTAAATACCTAGTATCCTTAAATCATCGCGTGTAAATATGAGTGCAATATAAATAATTCTTTCATAATTAATCAATTGTAAATATATAAATAGTTAGGTAGGTGCGTGTATGTAGAAAGGTAGTTAATGTAAATATTAGTTAAACTGCGCAGTTTAAGTAGAGTTTAGGTAAGCTTAGGATAACATGTAGGTAAGATTAGTGTTAAGTTGTAAATAATTGTATATAATAGATAGGTAGGACTGACGTGTTCACACAACATTAGTTAAGATGATCTGTATATAGGCTATAAGTTGGCAATAATTATGTTTTTTATTTTTTTTGCCTAATATGTTGTGTGCAGATGGCATAATACAGGTGTGTTGCCGATAATATTATCATTGAGCATGACGGTCTTACTCATTCTCCGTCGAACATCTAAATAAGAAGAATGAGTTGGCGCCTATCGGGTTTAGAGTAAATTTTGTCTATATCGGTACATACCTTGGTTATCTAGTTTGCACACATTATTGATTGTTTTTGTAATAATTTAAGAATGATGTAATTTTTTCGGGACTTGTAATTGGTTAAGAATAATTTAAGTATCATTGAACATAATTTTTCCGTCAAGAAGGGGGTGTCGAATTTGATATGCATTGCTAATTAGTTATGACGGAAAACATTATGATGAATATAATATTGTTTTGTTGATACGGGAATATTTATTTCAAATAATAGAGTTCGCAAAAAAGTCTACAAAAATCCAAATATTGATGCATCTATTTTTATGTACCTATATATCTACCTGCACTTAGATACTATTGTAAGTATATATTAGTGAAAGTTAAATAAACAATGGCAGGATTATAACTATCCCATATAACAATGAGAGTTCTGGTGACTACTCACTTAGCCGCTGGGTAATTTTATTTTGTTGTAACTTTTTCTACAAAAATCTTAATGGCTTTATGATATTCCCTTTTGTTTAACAAAGTGTTTTGTTTTTACACCTGTTTAATAATAATGACTAATGTCCGCGCTAGGTATAGTAATATTTTAATTGTAATTTATTTTGTATGATTTTGATATGATGTATGTGATAATACATTATGAGAGATACTAAAATATACCTAACCTGTGTAAATATTGCATATAGTAAATAATTGAGTAAAAGAAATGTTTAAATATGTAAAAATGTAAATAATATAGTAGGTAGTTAATATTTACTAGTACGGAAAGAATTAATTTTATTATAATTATATAGATGTGTTCATCCAATGATTAATTGTATCACTGATTCATTGTATCTAATAAATATCTATCAAGTCACACGACTTATGGGATATTGTCACTATATTGGAAAATATAATTTGGACTTAATATCTGGCATTGAGATAGGTATAAAGAAAGTTTTGCATATTTAACAACAATTGTAATTATAAATTTGATTAAGGACATATGTAAATAATTGGATATTATAAGAAAAAAATAATGTTTGATATGTAAATAATTGCTTGTTGATAGACAGAGGTGTACACTAATAATATTTAATGATTTCAATAATATATTATGACGATATGTTACAATTGAGATTTGTTTTATATTTAAAGTAGATCGAGTATGTAAATTATAAATTGATGTTGCTAAGTTAATTGTATCGGCAGGTATAGGATCAAACTTTATGATAATCTTAGAGTAATAACGATTGTTTTAAAATCCTACGATACCTATGTATATCAAAAGAACATGAAAATGTATTTAATTAAATAAATTGTTGTTTAGAGATGAAGATATCTAGGTGAAAATTAATTGTAAATAATTTTGCACATGTTAAGATAAGTTAAGTATTTGTTCCATAATTCAAATGTATGTAAATAATCTTGTTTGATAATTATCTTCCGAAAAACGGCTGTAACTTCAAGAAAGAAAAAAAACATCGCATTTTAATCATTTTAATATTCTTCATATTATGATAAAGCAATCAAATTTAAAATACATACTATTTTATACTGCCATTGAAGAAAAGTACAAGGACATAGAAGGAGACAGAACAATTTTATTTCTGTCTCTGTCTGCCGCCCCGGAGAACTATATAAGCCAGCGCAGTTCAAGGACGAGAGTTCAGAAGTTTTTCAACATCCGTGCGCGTAACACCGATATAGTACTCGCCTTGTCTGCTAGGTATTTACGATATACAAATACCTAAGTGAGAAGTGATTCATTCGAAAGTGAGAAATAAATTGAAAAGTGAATTTCATTATTATCATCTGAGACTATTTTTTTAATTTGATTGCAATATCATATATTCGACGAGTGATTAATAGACTATTGATAAAATATTCCATTGTGAAGTTGTTCATCGGGAACTATATTTATGCACTGCAACTGGACTCTTCGTGACACATATATAGACATTGTGTTAATTGTACTACAATCGCTGAGGGTCGCGCCCTCGCGTTTAGCCAGCGCAACGAAGAAGTAATTGTTTTTTTATTTATAATTTTTGTACATTACTTATATTCTATTACTATATGATAATAGTACTTACATGTGTTTTTTTTTACTGTGTGAACACGTCAGTGTTATTGTTTGAGTTTATTTTGCATTGGTCCATGCATATAATTTATTCCCTTGAATAAATCGTATTTATAATTATAATTATTATTCTTTTTATTTTGTATATTAGTACCCACCTACTTAAGAGGAACTTTTCTTGTAACGTGGCCCCCAAGCTAGCCGTGGCAAAGTACTACCACGGGAGCTCACGTTAAGGTATTTCTTTCACTGAGGATGGACGTAGTCCGAAAAGCTTTTGAAAATAAATAATACTTTAAGTGAAAGACACAGTGTTTAAATTTAATCAAACTAAATAATAAACTAATAAAATCTTCATTTTAATCCTAAATATGTCCTTAAAACTTATGCTGAAAGCTTGATAGAATGAAGGCATCGAGCATTTACGCAGGACATCTGAAAACGCCTACATCAACAAATGCTACGAAGAACTATTTTTTTTGTAACAATAATACTAGCATTATGTGTTGATATCATTTCTAATGTTCATCCACACTTAAAGTTCACAACCTTAGTTTTTTTTTTATAAAAATAAAACAGGAGGCGTATTTTGAAACTTCCGCTGAAATTTCTGAAGTTACGTCATTAATGTGAGGATCATATTTTTATTCTAGACAATTTTGGGTGTAAATTTTAGTATTATAACATTCTCCTGGTAATGCGCTTTATGATATACATAGTTTCTGATTCCAGTCACGTAGTATGAAAAGCTTCATAGAGACAGAACAGAGAGTGAAGACTATTATGCTTTTAAACCCCCAAAGCTTTGGTACAGTAACGGACTGTTGGTAATAATAATAATATAGTTTGGAAAAGATTGCGGTTTTCTGTAATATTACTTTAGTACTACTTAGTATGAATACATAGTTTTCGAGGAAATATACAAATAAAGTTAAAACTCTTAAATTGTGTCTTCAATCAACTTATTCATGTATAATGGATAAAAACTATATATTCGTACTGAACTGGTTAACTTTCTGTATCGTAAATAAATTGACATCTTAGAACTAAGTTTATTTGAAAAAAGAAACGTTATTGTGATTGCTTTAATATACGAGTATACCTTTTTTAAGAATCGATTTAAATTTCTGAAAACACAGAGAATTTTTTTATTTTTAAGTAACACATGCATTGTGGCATACCTATAAATATTTACGAGTAGTTCATTAACAAGACATCAATAATATATAAACATGATTAAACGATGTAATGTCGCGAAAGTTGCTGTCTCAAGAAAGACTCTAGATTTAATGCGTAAACACTTACAATTCTTTTGATGCGAAATATTGTATAAAAAATGGATTAACTTTGTCTTCAATTTAATTAATTTTCAAAACCATTCATGAACACTGAAGTGAAATACTTACATTCAGCTAAGGGGCTTATTGCGAATACTCAATGTTTCCAATTATCAATCAAATAATTAATAATCAATAGACAAATACATAATAACAAACAATATAATATTGTATTTAATTAACTGAGATGAAACAGTTTCCAGACTAGTCATTAATATGATTTACATATTCCTAGAAGGATTCAAGACCTTTATGAATGTGAAATTGCTTTTGACACTGAGCCTCCAGATACAACAAAGAAACCTATTTTAGGAATATGAAATCACTTGTGTATGATATAAAAATTAAAGTGAATATATGTAGGTTTGTTGTTAATAATTGTATATAATTACATAAAGGCAAAAATAATAAGGTCTGCTAACAAAGACTCTGTCATTAGACTTATGATGCCGAGTAGGGGGGTCTGGCCAATTATGTTGACCGTGCCTTCGGTGTGGCTGGTCCGTTGCTGTGGAACAAAATTTCCTATGATTTGCGGGCTCTGGAGAGTATGGAGGTGTTCAAGGCGAGGTTAAAAACCCTTTTGTTCAGGAGGTGTTATGATTCTTGAATGGGCGCTTGCGGTGGTTTTTCCACAAAACGGCGCATCTTAAATAAGTTGTCTAGTTATTATTATTATAATAAAGAAATAGTAAGCAAACTAAAAGTATAATGGAGAATATGGAAAGAATCGTGTAATAAATTTCTTTGAATTATCATATCTATAATTAATTTTTAAAAAATTATTGAACATTGCTCTCGAAGCGTATGGTAATAATGTATTGTAATTGTTAACAATTTTTAAAAGTAGTTAAAGCGATTTTAGTTTATATAAGTTAAGAGAAATCGACGTGCGTTTATGTGAAATTGTATAAATGTAATGAAATGAAAAGAGTATGTAAGGATAGATCTATATGGCGTTCCGTTCTCTCTGCTTTTCCCATTCGGGATACGGCATGAGGGTATAGATAGAAATGAATGATACACTATTAACATGAATTTAATGTAAAAATAGCCCTTTGTATGTGGAATATTGTAAATATCGTGTTATGATATAATAATTATAAAATAAAAAGCTAGCGGCAAAACCACAAAACACCCTTAAATAACAATAATAAATTAGAATAACATAAATCGCCCTGATTCATTTTATTACCTAAAGTGTTTAAGACCCTTAGTCCATAATAATAACATAATCTTAATTGCTAGTCTTAAGATATTTCAGTACAATTTATGTAGCCATTTTTCATTATGTTATTTGCGTATTTCGGTGTTAAATAGGGATTATTTTTAATCTTTATTACCCAATTTTCCCCATGGATTTCCACTACAAATTACTAACGTAACTCTACCCTTTAATGAATCTTGTAAAATTTTCATTAGTTCTTAAGCGTTCTTGTACTTAATCGTATTTTCCTATTTGCGAACAAGTGTTTCAATAACTAATTACCCTGCCCGTTTAAAAAATTTCATCAGATATGTATATTATTTTATCTAAGTACCTACATCCTCAGAAACAATATGATAACCAATATGGTGGAGAAGGAATGCTTAGGTAACTGTAAGTCAAGAAGTCTCGAGTTCGATTCTTGCATGTTTTTTTTTTCAAATTTCCCTGGGTCTGAGTGCTACATGGCGTGTATGTGCTAGGCGCATTTCATACATGACGTGTATTATTGGGATACTATTCATGATACAAGATTCATATTTTAGTTTGGGACTAGCTTGACCTGTGCACGGTTCACTGATATGTTAAATATGTTACATTTTATTATGATGTAGCATCAATTTGAAAGGCACATTTGAAAAAAAATTGGCAAGATTTCCTAAAACCTATTAAAATATAATAATATTATATTTTAATAGGTTTTAAGAAATCTTGTACGTGAAATGAAGTATCTACATATTATTATGTAGATACTTCATTTCACGTATGTCCCACGTTAAGGACAGATTTATTTTTGAAAATGATTTTCGCTATGTGTGTTATTTGTATTCCTACATTCTTAATACTTTAAGTTTATTACTGGATAATATTTGTCTTCACTTTGAAAATAACATGAAACAAATATTATATTTTTAAAATCATTTTCATTGCTTCAGGATATTTTTCAGTTTGTATGCGATCATGTCAAAGTTGAGAAATATGCCTCGAGTAACTTTTATTCACATCTACAGTTAAAATTATACCGCATAAAGCAATGACATAAACACAAAAAAAACCATAAAAAATATTACTTTGTTTACCACTTTTTAATATTTTTATGTCGCGTTAAAAATTATACCGCAATGATGTTTTTAGTACAGATAAAATCAGAAGGGGATTTTAGAAATTTGGAACGTGAAATCCAAATTAAATAATAAACATCTTTGGAGTGCTTTTAAATTTCATCGCAAATTAAAATAAGTTAAATATTTAGCTTACAATTTAAGCGGTTTACCCGTTATACGATTTAAAATATGAACAAACGCAATTTTATATTGGGTTAGTAAAAAAAAGAGAAATTTGTTTAGCATTCTCGAAAGCTCTATACAAAAGGAGGGAAGATTAAAATTTTGGATTGCGGTTGTAAAGTAAAATACAGTTAACTTTCATAAATACGAATGTGTTGAAATTTGAGAACCCTTTTAGATTGTAGACAAAGCTGTTGATTCTCCTATACGGATATGGGTATAAGTTATAAGTGTATTTGGAAATAATGAATATCATGCGGTACAAAAATGCTACTTACGAGGCTATGTGCTGAGGCACTCTGCAAAAACTTAAATCTCGTTTATAAGGGGAAGTGTTGCAAAAGGTCTTGATGGGTTGATTTTTGAATAAATGATACTTGAGCTAAAAAATTCCATTGTGTACACGTGTACAAATGTTTGTATCGATATTTTGGTCGCTCTTTTATCACAACTCAGCGTTACGATCAGAAATAATATCGTATAGAAGTAATATAACTCGTGCAAAGTCGCTCTGCATGGAAGAAGGTTAATTTGCATATTGTGCTCCCGAGATTTACGTTGAAGGGCAAATAGGAATGATGGATCAAAGCAAAACACGTGTTTTGATTTAAATACTTTTTGTAGATATCGTTACCACGCCGCTGAAGATACCCAATAAGGATGTGAGTGAAATCTTACGCTACAAATTACCTCAAGAGCTCAATCCACGAAAAGAATATGTTTCGACTAAGAAAATATAATATGTGATCTCAAACTGTAAAGTTTTTTTAGACATGTGCATTTATATACCAGCTGATTTCATCCTACATTACATATTTTGAAAAATAAATAAAGGAATGAAAATGATCCTTCAAAATTGAAAAATTCAATTTAGGAAAAGAGAAGAGATTAAATAAATAATTAATCTTGTTATAAAAATAAATTGATGGTTCTCAAGGCTTTTCTAAGTATTTCAGAACTGAAGCGATTGAAAGATTTCTGGACTCAATAATTAAGTAAACACTTTTCGAAGTGCCAGATGGGGTATGATTGAAATTATTATTTGAAATTAGTAATCATTTTCAACGCGTTGATATTTTGAGAGTTTTAATAACAAATCAGTTGGTTTTCGGTTTTCCACAAAACGGCATGTTTCGAAACATTTTATATTTTTTGATTGTGAAAATTTATCAATTCTATTTGTTTATAATCTATTTCGAGTACCCTGTAATAGGCAGATCTTCATAAATCATCACGTACAATATATTAAGCATCTTCAGTTCAGCGATTAGGTATATGCCACTCTCTCTGAATATCTTTAACTTTTTTAGTCATATTTTACGACAGTTGGTCTGCTGACTACACTTTTAATGGGAAATGCCATGATGATATGAAAATTAATCACAATTCATAAGGTTTGCAGTTGTTTCCCATACATAGTTATATATTTTTTTAAGATTATTCCAATATCGCTAGATGAAAACATGTTGTAGACAATTTTTTTGTTTTGATCAAAGCAAATTTAATTAAAATAAATATTCGACTAAATAATTTTATTTAATTATTACCCCTGCCTCAGTCCATTGGGGAAAAAGAATAAAATATTAATAATCAGACATATGTATAATCGGAAGAACGCAAATCTGTGTTTTTCTCTGTCACTTAACCAGACATAGTAAGAATACTAATTATTACGTTATTGTATGTATGTAAGAATGTTTATCACATTTCTTACTACTGTGTAAGGATTTAAGCATGTCTCTAACCATATGTTTTTACAATAAGAAAATCACACGTCTCTTACATTAAAATAAATGTTGTCTTATTATTATTGTGTCCACCATAACCAAAATAGCCTAGTAACAGTTAGCAGTATGATTTTATCAAACTTAATGTATCTAGCTCTCATAATGTTCTTACCAACGAGAGCCTTGGTATTTCTATGTTCTTGATATTAATGTAAAAACATCTTTATACTACCTAAATGTGTTTGCCTAATAACCTTTTGATAATTCAGAAAATGTAAAACCAAACATCTAAATAGTTCAAGAGTTTTTGTGTTTACGCTGTGGAAATCCATTTTTAATTTGATTAAAAATGGATTTCATTATACATAGGACAGACATCTCGTACAGTGCGTACTAGATTTGCTGAACATAACAGGGCGTTTAGAGGAATGTCTACATATTCAGAGATTGCGGACCATTGTATCGAATATGACCATACATTTGACATAAACGGTACAACGGTATTACACTCTGTGTGTGGGGCGGGTAGACTAAACGCCTTGGAAACCTTAGAGATTTATAGGAATAAGAATAACATTGTAAATATACAGATCCCACCCTCATCTCCTTTGTTAGTATATCCTACTCCTGCCAACCACCCCGCCTCCATATCTACCATTACCCCTCCCACTACCCCTCCCACTAACTGTACCCTTCTCACCACATGAACAACAGCCCTCACAATTTTTAGATTTCAGTTTCCCTGAAGATGCCTACAAGTATAGGCGAAAACGTTCGGTATTTAACCTAACATAGTGGAGATTAAACAGTGCTCAATAATATATTTTTATATTTTTTTTAATAAAATTTTATTAGTTATTAAGGTATTAATATTAAGAGAGTCTGTTTGCATATTATATTTATATTTGTTTTACTACAATACATTTTTTTTCTAATTCTTTTGTTTTTTATGAAAATAATATCGAAGCAGAAAAAACATAAGTATATTGATGAGTGACAAAAAAAATATAACGTAAAAATAGAGATGCTCGTTAGCTTGATGGTTAAGTATCAGACTATCAATAGATAGACCAAAGATCAATTTCAAACGCTGCCAACTTATTCCACCTTCACGACACAAGCTTACTGATTATTGTGAGGGTGTCTTGAGGTGTATTTGAATTTATTTCGAATACAGATTTGTATTTTAATACAAAAAAAACGATAACTGCTTAAAACAAAATAATTAAACTGGGTCTACTTTACCTACTAGTTGGACTACTTTCCCAAAAATTGCAATGAGAATCAATTTACTAATTAATTAATTAATCAATGCTTTCCATGGTTTGGAATCAAAAGTGGATAAATACAAAGATGCCATAATATGATTTTTAAGTAAAAATGCAGAAATATTCTACGTGTTGAGTTTAATGAAACTGCACACATTTCCAAAATAGTAAAATCCAATGATATTTTGTGTGAAAAATTGCTGAGGAAATCAATGTTAATACGGAAATCAGTCAAAATCAAATCTCTGACATTTCCACAAATGGTTTTGTCCAGTTTCGTTACCCACCCACACAAAATAAAGTCATCAAACATTCTTGAATCGAAGTATTGCCATTTCATAAAATGCTTTCTACAAAATTAAGCCTCTGCGTTACCTTGTAGAACAGTTGAAGGGTTGCTTAGTAATAATATGTTATGAACAGAATTTGTCATTAATTTGATTACTACTTGAAGGGTTCATTGCTATTATTGTACTCGTAATATATTATTAATGCATCATAATACTTAATGTATTAACCTAATAGCTCTCTAAATATACAGGAAGTGAGAGACTAAACATCTTTGCCATGATATCATAATAATTCTTGAGCCATCTGGAACACAAAATTTTATTACAGTAACGAGATATAATAATAATAATACAATATTGTGCCTACTACGCATCTAATATTGTTATCAAAATATCTATACGCCTAACTACGTATATACCTAAAACGTAAATTGAATAAGGGTACATAAAGCTATTTTTGATCTACAAAAAGAATGATGTTATGAATAAGTTTAAAGCCACTCAACAGGACTTTAATAAGTATGTGTGTCGGACTTATTTGTCCTGGTTTTAAAGTATCTAACTTTCTAGATTTTATTGTGTTGTGTTTAAACGTCTAATTTCTATAAATAAAAATGATTTCCACTAAGCTTTCTCAAAACCCTATTAATATATGACTAAATTTCTGATTAATCTGTAGTTTGATCCAAAGGTCTGTTCACGCAGGAAGGTCCTCTTGCAATATGGAGGCCTAGTTGTCCTTCGATAGATTTAGGGGATTTCCTAGTGGGCGCCGTGCCTCTAGTCATCCATGTAGGATAATAGGATTCTAGCACTGTTCATCATTAGAATGTTGAGTTTTCTCGATGATTATATTGTAGGAAATATTTTTTTTGCATCAGGCTCTGTCCAATGCTGAGTAAAAGTCTCCTGCATTTAAATGTCTTCTTATTATTACCCTACAATGCTTCACTCGGTTTAATGTACAGAGTAAAAATAAATACATTCCTTCGGAACGATTCTGTATATTTATTTCGAGTAATTTTTCATTTATTACTCCTTAGTTATTGTAAAAAATTATAAAAGTGCTATATTGTAAAAGAGTTAGTTATTGTTAAATTATGAATTATTGTAAAATTCTTATAAAAATGCTATATTGAAGTCCAGGTTTTCGGAAACCTAAAATATATTATTTATAAAAGAATGCAAATGCGACGTAATTGAGAACGATGTCCGCATACTAAAATGCCCACTTAAATGGGAAGGGCGTAGTTCTGAAACCTTTATTCTAGGAAATAACAAGTGCTAACTATTGAAGTGAAAAGATTTAGACTGGACACAGAAAGTGAGAAAGGATAAGTTAGAAGAAATAAAGAAATGTGAAATATTCCTATTTTACCATTCTATTTAATAACCTTGTTTATTTTATAATGGAACTAATTACTCGCTTCATAATAAAGACATTATTAATAATATGTATACTTATTCGCTATTGTAAGTTCTACGAGTGTTATAATAACTCACAATACCTACGACATATTATTTCATCTATTTGAAGCTATTCAAAAGCAGTGTTCATTGATCTTAATAATATATTGAATAATATAATACGTAGTAATCATATAATATAATATTATAGTGTGTACTTTCATAGGATTTCAATTCAATAGTCGTTTGAAAGAAGGGATTATGGAAGGAAAGTTAGTTGAGTTTGTAAGTATCTTTTGCTATTAACCCAATGCCCGCGAGCGTATCAACTGTTGATACAGCAAATGTACAACTTTAGTGCGCGTTCGTATCAAATGTTGACACAAGGAATTTACATCTAAATATTATCTATACTATAGGGACTAAGGACACATACTTATAATGAAATTAAAATCAAAACCATACTCTCACTGATATTTGTGGATAAACTCAAATATTATAACGATTAATTAACAAAAACATCGATATTATGAGAGGCCGCAAACTTCAAATTTTCGTTGATATTTCAAATAATGGCGGGCACCACACGTGACAGTTCTGCGCATGCGCGGAACGAAATTCGGTACATAGCCGTGCACTCAAAGAGGACGTATGCGTCGGTACCTTCAGTATTTGAAACTAAAATTGTAAATTTGTAAATCGATGTTTATCTATGTATTTTTTTTCGTTAAAAAAACAGATACATATTTTCAAATCTGTTCAGGCATTTGGAACATCAGATTATAACGGGTTAATATTATTTAAGTATATGTAGGTATCTACATAGGTACCTCTTTGTAACATCCGATATTTATTACGTCTCAAATAAAATATGTACTTTCCCAATCAACAGTGAGGTTGTATAATTTGTTAGAAACAGTTTTTTTTTTGTTTTATAATGTTTTATAAAGGGTTTCCGCAGAAAGTATTTCGCGGCACAACACTGATTTGTTCTATAATGTAGATGTAAAACTGTTCTTGTAACAAAATGAAAATTCTTATTCACTGTGTCGGTGTTTCGGTAGTATAATTCCATAGCGAAATAAATAAAACAAATAAATAAATAAAACTCTTCTGCGTAAGTTTTCGAGTGTCCTGTAAAAGGCAGGTGTTCGAAAAAAATAAGACATTTTACATCTTAAATTCAGCGTTGAGGTTTGCCACCCATCCTGGATGTCTTGATTTTATACTGGCACAAAGAGGACAGTTTGTATGTTTCTTACATACAGCTGATCTGCTGGCTACCCCACTTGTGGGATATGCCGTGATGGTATAGTAGTAGTAGTAGTAGTAGTAATAAATAAAACAAAAATGTTTTATTCTACTATGAAAATACTGTTTTATTCACCACCTATCTGTGTTGTATAACCATCGTCTCAAATATAATGTTTTATAAAACCCGTAGTGTAATTACTCACGCGTCTCTTGTAAAACCATAAATTGTTATTTGGGTATATAATATTGTACTGTACCACTTCAAAGATATCCGATTATATAAATAAAAAAACTATATACATGGGTGTCGTATAAACTAGAGATGAAACTGATATCCGGCAACTATTTGGTATAACTACTCGATAGGTACTTATCATGAAGAAATAGCAAAAAATCTTGAAATCAAAATTACTAAGGCTATTTTTTATGGTGAAAATAAAACTACCTATACCTATGTACCTAGTAGGTACGTAAAATCTTTTTATGTCTTATTTCAAATTATCAAGAAGTTGATGTTTACTTTTGTTCTAAAAAAATCTAGGTAGGTATAATAGTGTTTAATTTTACATAATATGTCTACATAAATAAAATTTTGAATTTTAATAATAAAACTGGGTATAGTTTTTACGGTCATTTATGTTATAAAGAACATTCTGCAATTCACCTAAACTTAACAAATTACGGGAATGGCCGAATATTTAGTATCCGGCCAATCTATTTCATTTCTAGTATAAATAATAATAAAGTACTTAAGTACTATGGTTATTAAATACACAAACAATAATAAGGTACCTAAGTATGTTATGCCCGGTATAGTAGGTATTGTGCCGAAAAGTTATCATTAAAAATAAAAATTGGTATTTAGAAAGTGGTACTGAAATACCGAAATAAACAATGCAGTTCACGAGAAATATGAAAATCCCGACATTAAAAATATTGCCTGCACTTAAAAGGTACCTGCATTTATTAATATTATTATTAGATATTGTTTGCTAATCTTCGTACCTGTATTCAAAATATTATCATTGTTTATTTAAATCTGTACCTGCATAGCAACAGGGGTAATAAAGAGAATAATATCAACAAAAGATTAAGGCGCATTCATTATGTATCAACTTAAGGCGCATTCATCATGTATCAACTTAAGGCGCATTCATTATGTATCAAATTATTTTATGAAGATTCTAGAATGTCTGCGTATTGTAATTATTTAGTGTCTGCTTGGTTGGATTTTTTATGCCTACACTTCGAGATATTGAGTGTCGATATCGGTGACATGATGTGTTGAATTATGTAAACAACTCTTTAGGTATGAATTCTAATTTTATTGTAACATAACGTAGTTTGAATATTTCATTATCTACCTAAAGGGTTGTATTGTGACATATGTAATAGAATAAGGTGTGTTATTTTGTGTTGTGCGAAAAAGACGCTATAATTATAAATGGTGATAAAGGACACAAGAAATATGATATCAGTGAAAGAGACACTTACTCGTAAATTAATTTATATGTGAATTAATTAATAATTAAAATCAGTGCGTTGGACGCTTAACAATATCAAGCTTATTTGTAAATATTCATTTCATCATGTACATAATTCCTGGAATGCAGACAAGGGTGCAGGTGTACTCGCAATACAATGGAACTTGCGGTGAGCGTGTATTGGTATTCAATTAGCCAATCACGGCGCTGCACAGAGATGCATCACAGCGTAGGAGGGGTATATGACCAACCCCTCTCTCCACACCACTCAAGGAACAGCGGAGAAATGTCCTTGAAAGATCAGTGAGTCTCCATCAGCCATCAGTGGTGAACAGTTATCATCAGCGAGTCGTAGTGAGTAGTCAGTTGTCCTTGGCAGAAGGATCGCTCCTGCCATCACTCATCATCTGACCTTCAGAGAGACAAGTCGGTCTCTGGCCACTGGACTTCAGTTGAGTCGAGATATTCTCCTCCTGAAGTCATGACGAGCCAACTCTGCACCTGTGTAGGCTGGTAATTGCCTCCAGGAGCCTCGGACGTGGGACTTCGCCCTCCCAGCACTGCGCCAAGGGGCGCCTTCTTCAACTTGTTTGCCTCTAGGCATTTTCATGCCAGAGGCGCCCTCATCGTGGGATCCATTACAATAATCGCAAAGTGAAATTTAATTATGTTAAAAGTGCTACGTTTTCGTTTTTATTGAAATAATAATCAAGTGTGTTTTTTTTATATTGGGATAATTACGTGTGCGCAGACAATACGGGGTAGTGAGTAAGTCGTAGTATTGTGTTGCTGTTTAAACGTGTGTTTGTAATAGTGGTAAGAATTTTTTTATTTTTAATTAAATGTTTATTTGAATCTAAATTTGTCTTTTACACATTTGTCCATTTAATTACAGATAACTTGTCGTCTCTTAATTTATATAGCCTCACTGTATAATTTAATCGAGACCATTTTATTGTTTTAACTCCTGGAGAGCTGTAAGTAGCCCAGTAGAGTCTCAGCCGTTGGCGTTTTTGGCATAATATTTTATTTATTTTATCCTCAACCAAAACCACTCTTTCACCATCTCTCTCTCACCCCCCCATATCATATTGGCCCCCTGAACGTGTGGCTCGTAGCGAAAAAATACACATCTGTGTATAATCGCTACAACGAATCCATCCCTGAGATCTTCTTTTAATTTTTTAACTGTATTATTTGTGATATTGGAGGAGGAGATATTATTTTATTTCATATAATGAACTGACAAGTTATTTGTAATGGCAAATGTGTATTGTTTTGACTTTTGGCTTTGTTTTATTGACATGTGTTTATTGTGTATTACGGTATGATTCGATCGATGGATAAGGTGTCGGATATCAGATGCTATGAGCCCGAATTTTCGCTTTCGTTCGGAGGCTGGACTGATGAAGGCCCCGAACGGTTCCTCAAAGAATGCGAGGAATGCTGGAAGCTTGAT
Source organism: Athripsodes cinereus (assembly GCA_947579605.1). Lineage (NCBI taxonomy): Eukaryota > Metazoa > Arthropoda > Insecta > Trichoptera > Leptoceridae > Athripsodes > Athripsodes cinereus. The sequence goes on from OX388314.1 coordinate 22,769,207, forward strand.
TGGGAAGATGAATTGCCAAGGGAGGCTGTGTATTGCTTGCGCGGCGACGCAAAGCGGTACTGGAAGTCTCTGGGGTTTCGGTATTGTCGATGGGGTGTATTCAAAGAAATAATTTTGCGAAGGTTTGGTGTGGAAGGGCAGATAAATGCGATCTATAATGACCTGATGACAGTGTGTCAAGGTCGGGATGAACTGGGGAGTGATTTTGTTGACTGGAAGGTCAGGATAAACAATCGTTTAAAAGGGTATGGCCATGTATTATTTAAAGATGAAGGACCAGCAATGAGCGTATGGAAGCAAATGACATCCTGGTATAGGACGAGGATTAATGGTCGGGAGTTAGTTAATCTGGAACATTTGCAAGAGTTGGTATGGCGCCTGGACTTTCCAGAATACACTCCGGAGGGACAAGTTGTGTTAGATAATCTTCCAGACATAGCATCTGTTCGCGATGAAATTCGGTGTGATGTACCTAGCCAGGACGCTAGGGAGGTTGAGGTACCCGCAGAGGATGAGGTTTCCCTCTCGGAGGAACAGGTTGAGGATGATATGGAAGAAGACACCGAACGGGAGGCACATACACCTCCCTCTATTCACGAATGGGTAAAGTCTTTCGCGTGGGTTTTAAAATCAGTTTTGGCAATGCTGATTATCGCTGGTTGCATCGTCGAGAGCTGCATACGTTTGCTAGTATGTACAGCTATGATTTTGTTTAGATTCGTGAATAGAAAAATATCGCGTCGCCGTAGAACAGCGTTGATATTGTTCGAAAAGATAAAATATGCGTCCATCAATCGAATCAACTATGAATGTTATGCTATAGATGATTATTATTATAATTTGTTCATCGATATGGATTCTCGATGCTTGAAGTCGAGGAGAAAATTCAATCAAGCCAGATAGTCACATGTGTGTGTTAAATGGGATCAGGATTGACTTAGGCTTGTTATAGGAAAATTGTTTTTGTTTAAATATTTTTAAATGGTTTGAATATTTTCCGTAAAAATATCTCTGGCGCCCAGAATTAAAGTTAGAATGATGTATAGGTATAGTTTTCACGTTTAAAATGTTTTTCATTACGTAGGTAGGTAGGTGCAACTTTTGTTAAATGCCTACGCGTGCATTTATTTCTTTTAATCGTTGTGAAATGTTAATTTAAATTTGGAATACGGAAAATAGAATTTGTTTGAAGTAACCAGCGAGTGTAACGTGTGAAGATAATTTATGTGGATGTTGGATGTGTGGAATATGTGAATATAATGTTGTTTTTCTGAATATGGAAGTTGTAACAGAGGAGAGAGATGCTTTGTATGATAGAGATATGTGAGGGATTCTCAGTTGGCACGGGGAGTTATTTGTAAGGAGAGGTATTTATTCTGCGTGTTTTGAAGAGAAAGTCTGCGTGTATGAGAAAGATAGTAATTCTGCGTGTATGAAGGATATGTTTTGTTTATTATGGGATAAGCACAGAGGCGATGAGTGTTCCGTCCTGCTTAGTTCTCCAATGTATTTCGTCGAGTGGACAGTGAGGTCCGTGTTATTGAGTTTGTGAGGGACATGGAGGTCCGGGGTTTGTGTAGAGAGACGTATGTGCAACTGAGAGAACCAGTCCCCCAGTCTGCTGTCACAAAGCATGCTTGAGGAGTGGAAATGTATGAAGAATATAATATTTGTTTTGACATTGTGAGTCACATCTACGTTGTTTTATTTTGGTCACATACGAGATGTATGTTTGACAATGTGTTTTTGTAATTCAAATTTAGCTGGTTTTAAAGGAAATGTAAAGGAAGAAGAATCGCGTTTAAATGTTGTTAATTATTTTATGGAAATGTGTATGCACCTACCTACTTGCTAATTGTGTTGAATTTTATAGATAGTTTCATATAATATAATTTGTTTTGAATTTGAGAAATCAATTGTGAGATGTGTATTATAAAGAATGGATAACTTTTCGTCAAGGAATGGGTGGCGATTTGTTATGCCCGGTATAGTAGGTATTGTGCCGAAAAGTTATCATTAAAAATAAAAATTGGTATTTAGAAAGTGGTACTGAAATACCGAAATAAACAATGCAGTTCACGAGAAATATGAAAATCCCGACATTAAAAATATTGCCTGCACTTAAAAGGTACCTGCATTTATTAATATTATTATTAGATATTGTTTGCTAATCTTCGTACCTGTATTCAAAATATTATCATTGTTTATTTAAATCTGTACCTGCATAGCAACAGGGGTAATAAAGAGAATAATATCAACAAAAGATTAAGGCGCATTCATTATGTATCAACTTAAGGCGCATTCATCATGTATCAACTTAAGGCGCATTCATTATGTATCAAATTATTTTATGAAGATTCTAGAATGTCTGCGTATTGTAATTATTTAGTGTCTGCTTGGTTGGATTTTTTATGCCTACACTTCGAGATATTGAGTGTCGATATCGGTGACATGATGTGTTGAATTATGTAAACAACTCTTTAGGTATGAATTCTAATTTTATTGTAACATAACGTAGTTTGAATATTTCATTATCTACCTAAAGGGTTGTATTGTGACATATGTAATAGAATAAGGTGTGTTATTTTGTGTTGTGCGAAAAAGACGCTATAATTATAAATGGTGATAAAGGACACAAGAAATATGATATCAGTGAAAGAGACACTTACTCGTAAATTAATTTATATGTGAATTAATTAATAATTAAAATCAGTGCGTTGGACGCTTAACAATATCAAGCTTATTTGTAAATATTCATTTCATCATGTACATAATTCCTGGAATGCAGACAAGGGTGCAGGTGTACTCGCAATACAATGGAACTTGCGGTGAGCGTGTATTGGTATTCAATTAGCCAATCACGGCGCTGCACAGAGATGCATCACAGCGTAGGAGGGGTATATGACCAACCCCTCTCTCCACACCACTCAAGGAACAGCGGAGAAATGTCCTTGAAAGATCAGTGAGTCTCCATCAGCCATCAGTGGTGAACAGTTATCATCAGCGAGTCGTAGTGAGTAGTCAGTTGTCCTTGGCAGAAGGATCGCTCCTGCCATCACTCATCATCTGACCTTCAGAGAGACAAGTCGGTCTCTGGCCACTGGACTTCAGTTGAGTCGAGATATTCTCCTCCTGAAGTCATGACGAGCCAACTCTGCACCTGTGTAGGCTGGTAATTGCCTCCAGGAGCCTCGGACGTGGGACTTCGCCCTCCCAGCACTGCGCCAAGGGGCGCCTTCTTCAACTTGTTTGCCTCTAGGCATTTTCATGCCAGAGGCGCCCTCATCGTGGGATCCATTACAATAATCGCAAAGTGAAATTTAATTATGTTAAAAGTGCTACGTTTTCGTTTTTATTGAAATAATAATCAAGTGTGTTTTTTTTATATTGGGATAATTACGTGTGCGCAGACAATACGGGGTAGTGAGTAAGTCGTAGTATTGTGTTGCTGTTTAAACGTGTGTTTGTAATAGTGGTAAGAATTTTTTTATTTTTAATTAAATGTTTATTTGAATCTAAATTTGTCTTTTACACATTTGTCCATTTAATTACAGATAACTTGTCGTCTCTTAATTTATATAGCCTCACTGTATAATTTAATCGAGACCATTTTATTGTTTTAACTCCTGGAGAGCTGTAAGTAGCCCAGTAGAGTCTCAGCCGTTGGCGTTTTTGGCATAATATTTTATTTATTTTATCCTCAACCAAAACCACTCTTTCACCATCTCTCTCTCACCCCCCCATATCAAGTATTATGTTTACTAAATATGCCCGCGATGTTTATAGGTAATTGAATCAATGCAGGGTCCTGTGACACAATTACTGAGCCATGTCTAGACGCATGGCGGCTGAGGAAGCAGGTACCTTTGTATGGGATATAATTATTTACTGATTTAAGACGTTATTATAAGATTTAACTATTATATTTGGTACAAAAACAAATAGGAGAACGATGTGAATGATGTTTACATTAAAATTATAATTCTAAACCCAAGTAATTACTATGATTTTATTGTTTTAATTGAACCATCAAAAAGGAACGCGGACGTTTGTGACAGTATTTCTCATTCATTCGCGCCTCCCGGGTTAAATACTTGTTCAACATATCCAATGAATTTTCCACGTGAAATACTTTGGGATATTTGCAGGTGGATATGTACGAGTATAATGTAGATGTTATTTGAAGTGTTTGTTGAACTGGGACCAATCATTAATTATCTTCTTAATAAAAATTTAAATAAATTTCATTTATTTATGCATTAATTTATTAACTTACTGAATATCAAAATACATTTGTTTTTATTTGACATTCATTATTCATAGATCATTTTGTTATTTTTTCGATTATATTTTATCATTTTATGTTATTTTTTCATGCAGCGAAACCAAGTAAAGTTGCTGCAAAATAATTCCATCCATATTGGCGATGTATTATCTCTTGTTGTATATGTATATTTTATTGAATAAAACATTTCTCATAATTTATTATTTGTATCATATTTATTCACGAATGTACTCGTACTTGACGTTCACGAATGCACATTGCTGTTACATCTCTTATGTTGAAGATTTGCTTGGCTATTGGATAATTGCTATTTAAGAATTATCGCAAAATGTGTTGTTCCTTTACTTCCAATAAGTTTGCTGAAAACATAAAAGCTTATCTTTTACAATATGCCGTTTTTACAACAACAGAGCATCAGATATGATATCATTCTAAATGGAAGAAGCATTTTCGCTCGTTTTTTTTTCAATAAATAGTCTTAGAGAAAATTAATTAGTTCTGATAATTTTATATCTTTGACACATTGTATTACTTCTTTTAAATTTTTCCAAAGGAATAGGTATTTTCTATCAACAGTTAACACATTGTCGTCGAAATAACAAAGTTTCACCAAAAACTCTTTCGCTTTAATTTTCTACACGTCCGTTGAAGCGTTACTGATTACAATCAAATAAGAAATGAAATATACGATAGAAGACGTATGTATTGGTCACCATGTATGTTAGAATTTATCGGAAGCCATTTTAAACGTAAGTTCTTTTGACAAAGGGAAGTAAAATGTATGTAAAAGCTTCAAAGGTCGAAGGGCGGATATCCGTAAAGCGATATCTGAAGTAAGAAAAATAAATATTATTTGCAATTTTGTCTTTCACTCTATTAATTAACAATTTCTGCGTTCGAATCTTTATGATATCTATCTATCTATACCCTCACGCCGTGTCCCAGGAGGGGTAGGCAGAGAGAACGGAACGCCATATAGATCTATCCTTACAAACTTCTTTCGCTTCCTCCACATTCATCCAGTTTCTTTATGATATAATTTAATTTATTTATTTATAATAATATGTAGAAACATTTACGGGAAACTGACAATACAGTAGGTACATATAAATTATTACAAACACATTATAAGAGCCAGTTCTCCAATTTAGAATGTCTACAGCATGCACAATTAAATAATCAAAACTTAATAATGATTCCTTTTTCTTAAAAAAACTGAATTATTTGCCAATAGATATTTAAGTACGTCACAGTTGAAGTAAACTTCCAACATTACGATAATATTACACAATAATCCCGTGTTTTGGTTATTATAGGTCTTTAGGGAGTATCAAGGTTTCACCGAAATCTAAAGTCATCTTAAAAAAGTAGCACTTATATCTGTTTTTAAAGCACAGATTATATCTGTGCTTTAAAAATGTATTTTCAAATTTTGTTCTGTACCTAATTGAGCAATGATTGTGTAAATGGGAATCACAATCATTTTATTATAGATACGTATGCTATTTAAAAAGAGGCGTTAAACGTAGTTTGCATAAAGAAAATAACGTTATTTAAGTAAAAGTTTTACTTCTTCTGAATTGGAAACGATAGGTAGCTATTGAACAAAGTGACTATTATTTTGTTAAAAACTTCAGTGGGACTAAGTTCACGATATAAGACACACTAAGGGTGTTCTTAAATAAATATTTTTTTCTCAGGTGGTAAGGTTAAAGGCGTTTTCTCAAACAAAACCTACCTGAAAGTGATTTTACCGATACACATAAGAAACAGTATTTGAATACAAATTTTGTATTGAAAATGCTGAAACGTAAAAACGCTTATGTTAACGAAATTGTAAGGCGAATAGTAGGTTTGTGCTGCTGAAATCAATATAATAAAACGTTCTCGTGGAACTTCTTATAAACTTATAGTCCTCATTAAGAAAGATTAGTTACTTAGAAGAGTAAAAAAAGTATTGAGTATCTAATCTAAGCATATAGTTCAAATCGCGTTGTTATATATTTTATTTATTCATTCTTTATTGTATATTGATTACATTACATACAATTCTATAAAAAAATGCTTTTGAATTACATACATGTAATATACAGAGGGCGGGTTTATCGCAAAAGCGTGACTTCTGACTAACCCATATTATACTTCCTTCTCAATATCCAGCTATTCGAAGTGTGATGGTGCGTTACGTGGATTTACATTTCAAAAAATCTGAGTAAATGCTTATACCTTCAGACTACAGCAGTACTTATAAAACTCTTTAATAGTCTAAAATATTTATTTATTTTTACTATTCATTAACAACAAGCAATTTTACACAAAAATATATTACACTCAAGTAAAAGAGAGCGAGTTTATAGCAAAGGCGCGAATTATCTTCTGCTCTTAACTATTACTACTACTTTACCATCATGGCATAACCCACAAGTGGAGAAGCCAGCAGATCAGCTGCATGCAACAGCTGACATATTAAAGCAGCAGCTTACATATTAAACATCATAATATGTAAGCTGTCCCCTCCATGCCAACAAAAAAATAAGACATTCAGGATGGTTGTCAAACCTCATCGCTGAATTTAAGATGTTTAGTGAAAATTTCTTTATTTTTTCAAACACTCGTCTTTTTGAAGACACTTAAAAACTCATGGAAAAGAGTGGGAGACAAATTGTTTGCCGAATGGTCCAAGGAACATAAAACAGAATCTTTTACTTCTAACTAGCCCAAAGTATAATAAAACTATATAAAATTGGACAGCAATTTCACAGAACATTTATAAGAGCAGATGTCACATGTAAGGGAAACATACAAAATAAATTGCTGTATAAGTAAAAAATAACATAAAAAATCAACAACACTTGGGCAATTATAATATAAAATAATTTGAAAAAATCCACAATAGAAAAATCAATGTAGGCATTCACTCGTCATAAATTTTTAATACGTTTAGTGTGGAAAACCTTTTTTTTGTTTTCATTTTTCGATTAACTTTTAACACATAGAATAAGTACATATTTACCCATTAGGTACCACAACATTACTTTTAATGTGCGAATTTTGTTTTCACTGTTTTGTTTTATATTAGGTATTTGAGATTTTTTAAAAAGCTATATTGATATTAATAGACGTTTGGAAAAAAAATTAATGGAAATTTTCTATTCGGTCGACACATTTTTATCATTTGCCCTATAATGTTCCATCCAGATTTAATCATAACTTTATGCAGAAAAAGTATTGAGTTTTGATCATTACTTTTCAGTTTAACAAAAAATATCAAGACCCGTTTCATCGTTGACTTAGATTTTGAGTCACATCACCTCTCAATTTTTAGTCCTTCTGATATTTTTGTCACAGGATAAGCGTTTTGTGAAAAGAAGTTGTCAATGTAATGGAAAACATTGAGGGGGAAAAACTACATAAGTTTTTTAACTGCCAAATATTATTGAATATTCTGAACACATGAAACAATTACGACATCTATAGGACTGCCAGGAGATTATTTACGAAGATATCTATCATAAAAAAAAATATGAAATGGTTAGTTTATAAAAAAATATACATTAATTTTTTTTGTTATATTTGTTTATCTTTTCAAGCAGGCCTGACTTTTTTATGTACGTATGTATATTTTGAAGTTTGCCATTCACTTGAAAGATAAATGTCACGAGATAGAAGGTATGTATGTTTATATTATTTTTACAATCATAAAGTATTTACCCAAATTTTCTCCATTCTATTATGTTTGAACATTTGAATATGATCAATCATTCCCGACCTAATAATATACGTAACTACCTACACATACCTTGAGGAATATTATTCAATAATGGGATGAGATTTCGAAGAATTGAAAAGGGATAATATATAAGAAGCTAGTTTTTTTGTGTGGTATCCTAAATGTTATAAAAAATGTAAAACGTTGAATAAAACTCTTGATGTATTATGATAATAATGTGTTTCTGGGATTTTTATTACATTAGTGATTCGATTGAAGCCGTTACTAGAAAAAATATATACTGGTAAATTCGATACACATGTATGTGGCAACTGTCTGTATGTCTGCTAAATTTTATAAATGTTGATATACACAAAATATTATCTTCCTATGAACCATTTTATTATTTAATACCAAGTAAATAATTTAAGAGACTAATATGTACATTGTTTGAAACATGTTAATTTATCATATTAACCGGCGTTTACATTGTATAGCAAAGTATATTTAATCATTATATTTAATTATGATATTATTTGTCAAGAGTCACATAGGTATAACTTATAAAAGTATAAAACAAATCTCATTCTAAAAACATTGAGCATAATATTGTAAATCATTCACAACAATAATCTACAAAATTTTATAATAATAAAACATAATTATGGGTGGTAAATCATTGATCAATTTTACTATATACACACGCAAGTACTTCCTACCAAAACAAAATATAAATGAAATTAAAAAACAAATGTTTTTTTCTACTTTATTGTTTTTTTTTAATTTCATTAAATTCTATTACCTCGACATCGACACAATGAATACAAAATGTAAATATACTTAGAGTAATATTGTAAGCGGCCATTTAAGAAGAATCTGGTTAATAACATAACATGCATAGCCAATTCCCACAGATCGAACTAGTCCCAAACTCATATTGACTTTTGTATCATGAGTACTAATGCGACGATACACATAAATATAATGCACTAAACATATAAACATGGAGCACCCAGACCCAGGACAATTTGAAAAAGATAGCTTACGCAGCTTAGTTTAGAATCGCCAAAAGTTCTAGAAGCAGATTGGATATGGATCTCTAGGATTGGGACAGGAAAATGCATGTTTCAAAGTCTTGAAATACAGGCATTTTAAATTAAATTGTTTAAAATATTGTATATACCACTATGATTTTTAATTTTTCAAGAATATTTCTAATTAATGAACAACAAATAATGGTAAGTATTATAAATCGATCAAAATGATCATTTCGAAGGCTTCGGTAAAACTCATAAAGTTTCTTGTATCCCTTATTTTATCATACTAAAGTCTTTTACATTAGTATGTGTAGATTTACGCTGTACATTGAAATGTCTGTAAAGATAGGTTTAGATGGGTTGGGCACATTGGAAGATAAACTATGTATGTAACGCTATGGTTGGCCAACCTAACCTATGAATTCTTGGATTACGATTTTGTGGTATGGCGATACTTTTAGCAAAACGGTTAGGTATAGCGAACAGTTGAATGCAAACAATCGATTCACCCGATCGTCTCCACATTCGAATCAAAACTATTTATAATAATAGAGAGTTTAATTTGATTTTTTTTTGTCCTGTGGAGCGCTCGTTAAAGAATTGGTCTCTCTTTTCTGTAAGTTTTCAAGTGTCATGTAAGTGACTTATACTGACACGGAGAAGAAGATTTGCATGTTTGTTTTGCAGTTAGTCTACTGGTTATCTCAATTTTATGAAAATTTCATAGCGGTATGAATGAATTAATATTTCATTTTATTTTTTCTAGACAGTCAACCTATTCAGCTGATCGAAATTATAATATTTTATCGATCATAACACTATTAAAATGTATGATTAATTCGAATATTACACTTGTCGAGTAAGAAGATCGATTGTTTAAAATATCCGATTGCCCGCATCTCTTTCGTAAGACTATTTTAGAATGTCTTTCGACTGTTGGTAATTATTTTATCTACGAGTGTCGAAAGCTCCGCTATAACTACGTTCAATAAAGGAAGTACGTGAGTCGTAATACTATGCCCGAACATTATAACAGCCTACTAGTGTTGGAGCGAATATTTACATTTACACGCTTTCAGGTATTCGGATTTGCATAAAAACATGCGAATATTTGTTTCAAGTTGAAAGTAGAGCTTATTGGGAAAAAAAATATTGACTTAAAGCAAAATAAAGAAATAATTGTTTTCAAAAAATAATGTACATGATTGTAATACAAAAATTTTGAGTTCGTGCATTATTATACATCTGCTGGATAACACCACTATACTCATTTGGGTGTTGTGTGGTACAATAAGCTGAACAAAAAATTAAGTATGATTCTACAAAAAAAAAATTCAGAGTTTTAAATTGAATCTGAAAGATATTTTTAAACAGCTCTTCAACTGCTCTGTTGTTGAGTTTTGTTAAGAAACTGTATTTGGTTACTATTTGTATTGTAGATATGTGATTGTTTTTATTATTATTTGGTAAGCGCTATTGTGTGATGTAAATTGTATGAAATATGTTTAAACCCTCAAAGCACGAGCACTGCTCTATTTTGAGGGTCAAATATGTAATAAATGTGTTTTTTTAGTAATAAGGTGTGTATGTTGTAATTTTTTGTTTAATTAAAAATATTTGAATTTGAATTCCAAATTCCTATACCAAATTTTGGTGAGGAGGAAGTAAAATCTGAATATAGGTATTTGAATATCAAAGTGAAAAATTTTGAGAGGAGAAAAGAACGATCTGTGAGAGATGTAAAAAACCTAAATACATAAACATCAAATTTTGATATTCGCATTGATATTTTTTTCTTCTTCTCCTTGGGTCTCATTGTCCCACTTGGTGGTGGGGTCTGCCTTTCTTGTTTTATATCCCTACTTGGTTCTGTCGAGTACATCCTCGTGGAAAACATCGCAATTCCGAATGTTTTGTTTAAATCACCTTTTGGCTTCTTTTATTTATTTATTTATTCTTTTTGCACATCATCATCACATAACAGTGTTAACACAGTGTTAACAGCTTCTTGTCGGTAACCTTGATACATTGTGCTTTATTGTCTACATACTCAGATGGTCTCCTGATCACATGGTCGTATCATCGCATTCTTATCAGAAAAATCCAGACTCTCATGAATGTATGAATTTCAGACCTAATCAAGCCTTGTGACCCCACACATCCATCTTACATTTCCATTTCGAAGGGTCTTTACAAAACGCACGTAATTTATTTATATTGATATTTAATTTTAATGTCGGAATTAGACATCTGCCACATCACTACTATTTCTACTTACATAAAAATTCAACTTAAACTCTAACATTCAGCAATGAAATAATAATAATTGCTAAATTGTTTGTTTTGTTAATATTTAACGATGTTATAATTGGTGAGTCCACTTTCGAATGAATTACACGAGTGTATAAGTATGTACACGTGTAAAGAGAAAATCAAAACATTATGAAGGTGATTCATTTATAATTATGAGCTTATTCGTTAAAGTTTTGTCTCGGTAAATTATTTCAAATTATGTACATATGTAAACTATATTATAACTATACATATATACCAATATAACGTCTCCCATAACTGAGATTCCTAACAGATTGACTATTCTGTAATAAACACGCAAGTTGTTTTCTTCGCGCAAATAAAAATTTAGACATTCAGGATTTGTGGCATAACTTCATTGCCAAGGTCAAGACGATAAACGTCTTCCATGTTTTTCAAATATCTGCCTGTAAGAGATCACTCAATAAGTGATTATTGATAAAAGTGAAAAATTAAGTTTCCTGTCGAGGAGTCAGGAGTCCATATACTAGAACAAAATATTGTTAACATAATAATTACATCCAGGATAATTATTAAAGATCTGCCTTGTGTAACACACTCACAAACTTGCAGAAAGTATTGAAAGTAAATAAGTATTATGTTAAATATGAATCTGAAAGGCGGAATGATAAATTGTGTAATTCATGAAGATTACGGAATGAAAGCTGGATTGATAAAAAGAATGAAAGAGAACAAACAACGGCAGTCTGAACACGTGGAAAAAAATGAATGAGGGCAAAATTATGAGACATGGCTGAGATTAGGTGGTAAAACTCATCGTAGAATTAGAGATTCAAAATGTCTTAAAATGTATTTATTAACACTGTTAAAGGCAACTTTTGCCGTTTACAGGACACTCGAAAACTTACGGACAAGAGTTGGGACCAATTTTTTGCCGGGTGCTTCATCGAATTTTGGCAATTATAGGATACTGATATACCATCAAAATTAATAAATTCAAGACTTAATCCATATATTTTTTATATTTATTCGTTTTATTATAAGGTCGCATGAAATATTCGCTTCGCAAATTATGATGAACGATAAAGGTGCGGCCGGTACAGGTGGAATTTTCCAAGACACGCAGTAAGTAGTCTCTTCTAGTATGTAGTAGGTAGTACTTTGTTATGGAATGGATGGCAAAGTTCATGAGAACCTTCCCATGGTAGAAATTTATGATGACATTTTATCATACGACTTAGCAAGTTACGTCACGTGGATGTATGGCTTTTTTTAAACAATAATTTTTACGTCGGATACTAGTTGAATACTTAATTGTGTGCATTGATACCTAAGCAAAACTCAGGAACACAAAATATATCAGTAGCTTCAAAGAAAACATATAGGTATTTGTTTATTTTAATTGTACAAATTTTACAGGATAAAAACGATTATAAAAATGCGTAACGATAATTTATTATAAATTGTCACGTAATCTTACGAATAGCCAAAACATCATAAACGAGTCTGAGACCAAAAACTTTTAATCAACGAGAAAGCGTAAAGATATCGTAAGAAAGATAAATAAGTTAGCGCAGTATGATAAACAAAGACAAAAAAATTACCAACTTGACCATATTTTTTTTCCTCAACCGTCCATAGACCAACGTCAAACAAAAATATGTTTACCGTGAAAGGTTATAAGGTCTATATTTGGATAAAAAAATTATGCACAGCACGTGAGAGAAGATGTATTGGAGTGGTTTTTTTTTTAAACATAACGTAATACTTACTATGTGTTGGAAAGGAACGGCATCCTTACACTTTCTCTCTCGTGTGGTACGTATTTTAATAATTTATAGCTTATAACGACACTAACTACGAAAAAGTCACCCTGACTATCAGTTATCATAACATGGGAATATGTGTTAAGTTGTTTGCCCCTCAAATATTTGACAGATCCATAGAAAAGACCACGTTTGACGTGAGTCACGTTATAAACGGAAGAGAATTGTTTTATCTCAGCATCGAGCCTGAGAGAGAGAGCCTGCAATAGAAAAAAAGCAGAACTTCTTTTTTTTAATAACGCTTTAATCACACACGATGTTAGACATTATTTTTTCTAAAGAAAGCAATAGTTTGAAAATGTATTGTTTACTTACCTCAAATTTCCAGAAACATTATATATCGATCGACAATGGAGATGTTGAGAACTTTGTTGTTATATTTCAAAGCAAATTTTGCGATGTGAATAGGGCCTTAAGTTTAAGAGATGTAAAAGCAAAGAAAAAAAGGTCCTTTACGTGTAATGTCTTTGATAAAGTTTTAGTCGCATTGAGCATGTAGAGTACATTGAATCCTTTTTACTCAACATTTTGTGAGTTTTCATTCACACTGTCGGTCGTAAATATTATAAAAGATTTTAAAGAAAAAAAAAGGGTTTTAAGTGTGGTAATTTATCTCATATTCTTTGCAACTATCTATTCAACGTAAAATATCATAACATTTTTACCATGACAATATATTTTTTAACTGATATCTTCTTCGCCCTCGCCTTTATCCCATTTACTTGGGGTCGGCTCTCCAAGTCCTCATCATCCTAGTTTTCCGGTCCCCTGCATCCTCCGCGCGCAACTTTGCCTCCTTCATGTCCCTGGCAATTGTGGACATCCAGGTTGTCACTGGTCTGCCTGGTCTTCTGGGTCCTACTTCCACGTCCATTGTCTTTTTAATCATGTTATCCTGTGGTAGTCTCAAGATGTGCTCGTACCATCTTAATCGGTTTTCGGTTATTTTTTCACTGATGGGAGCGACTTTGACACTACCACGGATATGGACATTTGTCACCCTATCCATCCTTGTTACACCACCAGCCCATCTGAGCATTTTCATTTCATTGATGTGTAGAGTCTGGGCGTGATTATGTTTTAGGGCCCAACATTCAGATGAATAAGTCATGGTTGGTCTGACCACATTTTTGTTTTTATTTTTCAACTGATACGAGTATACTTGAACTTATTAAGTAATAATTTTGTAAAGAACTTTGTTTGGACAAAATTGTCCATGATAGGTATTTATAAACTAATTGTTTATTTTTCAGTCGATATACGTGTGGGCATCTATGTATTGTGTGTATGACATGTTTGTCTATTTCTATGTGTGTATGGTGTGAGGGTGTATGTATGTATGTACGGGTGGCATATATCTATGTGTGTGTGTGTGTGTGTGGTGTGTGTATGTATGGGTAATATTGATCAAAGTTTTTTTTTTGTTTTTTGCATTGTTGCATCTCAGATTTTTCATTGAATATGTATAATTGTATATAAATAGATTATAAGTTTAATATTGCATCTGTCAAATATTTAAGATCGCCCTACATTAAACTGTATTATTGGATTGCCCTAGAACAGGTCTCACCTAGTTAGGTAATCCACTATATTGTGTAAAAATAATTGTATTTTATGTGATGATAAAATAAAATAAATTTATTGTTGAAAACTTCCCATTAGATTATTTGGAATAACGTTTATAGAACACGATTATTATAGTCGACTTACCAATGAGATCTTTCTTTAGTTATAATAATTAATAGCTTGATTAATTATCAATAACTTAGTGATAAATTAATGTTTCAATAAATACTGTATTTGAAATGAACTACATACAATAGTTTGATTGCATATTTAATATGCATACTCAGAATTATCATAAATGAAACTACATATATGTTAAGTATGTAATGCAGGAATACAATAGGTTTATTCGATATAATTGTAAATCAAACTAAATTCTTTGTATGTAATATAGGACTTCAACATGTTTATTCAGAAGTATTGTAAATAAAACTAAATGCTTTTTACGTAAATAAAAGTACAATAGGTTTATAAGATAAAATATAACATGTTAATCAGATTAAAAATATTAATAAGAATCTTGTAGTGTAAGCTTAATAACATATGTATGTCATGAACAAATGTTGTAAATAACTTACAACTTAATTTAAGTTAGAATCTAACTAGTTTAAATATATTGTAAAGTAATTTAAGGAATAAATAGAAATAATGCAACCCTCCTCGAAGCACGAGTCACACTCTTTTGGAGGTTGAATAAAATATATGTATAGATAATATATAATGTAACATTTGTATAATATTTATAAGTATTTTAATAAATAAATAAAACAAAAAAAAAAAAACACCCCTTAAGAAATAGAATAACATACAAGATGTAAAAAAAAAAATCAATTCACTAAACGAATTGAAAAAATTACGAGTATCTCTCGTTTCTCGCCCAACTCTCAAAAAGGTTTTTAAAGATTCCAGATTCTTTAGAAAAAAAACCACCTTCTTAGAAGGACCAATGCTTCTAAAATTGTCATGTATAGAACGCCAACACATTGAGTTATATAAATATCTTCTAATAATGTTCGCCTGTCAGGAATAAAATAATAATTATCGTAACGTGATTGACATTATACAGCGTTCATTACTTACGTACCTTGATGGTAGATATTTATAACTTAGTTAAAAGTGAATTAATAATATTGATAAGTTGAATAATTTATCAAGAACTCCATAGTTAAATGTTTTGTTTACTAACCCCAAGTCAGAGTAAATTAATATATCAATTATTTATGTAACCCTCATAACATAAATATTTTAAATCTATTCACGTGTTTCATTGTATGTATGTTGTTTCTACTATACATATTCACGTGCAGCAGTAAAAAATCTGAAAAAATAGTGCCTTCTATGGAAGGTTATATCTATTGAGCACTTTTCTCAATAAGAAATGAAAAAATATATACCTTTAGTTATTCATCTTAAGCTTTAACCCCCCCCCCCTTTCTTTTTCCCTTCCCTCTACATCTTATATAATTAGGTGTATTGTGAACTTTTTGTCTTTGTGTGAATGTATGTATGTAGGTTTGTATTCTGTATCACATAAATGTTGTTTATGAGTTGTAAGTATGTGTCTCATTTGTATAACTGGTTGGTTGTCAGAAATTTTCTGCAGGAAATAAACCCGCCATTTGTACCACTTTATAAATGTACAATAAAGATTATTTTATTTATTTATTTATATTTGTTTGTCATCGTTGTCAGAAATGTGACACGTACATATATATTCCAAATTAAAGATATTTGTCATAATAAAATCTGGGGTGATGTCCGTGTTGACGTCACTCCTATAGACTAACAAGCGTTCCATTCCTCAATTCATTTATTCTTCAGAAAACCAATCAAACTGATCTTCAGTACTGTATAAAACGGATAGATCCTTACATAGTTCTTACGATTCCGTTCATTAAAAAAAATCTCAAAACAGCACGGACACTCAAATGCACACAACTTTCTAATGTTTTTAATACATGGCTTTGTGTAAGGCTATGAATTTGTAATCAAGTACAAAGTTTAACTGTTTACAATGAAGTAATTAAAATTTCGATGCCTGAGGTGTTGTTGCAAAGAATTATTGTTTACCTTCCAATCGGCGAGCTTTAAATTCACGTTTGTCGGGAATTTGAAAGCTTAAATCTGAAACAAAGTAATAGTTGTAAAAAGTCATTTGATTTTTTTTCAATATAAATGAATTTGCATTTATGAAACTTTAAGAATCGGTTGAGGTAGTCGGTAACTTGGTGGCAGAATCTCGAACGAGCAATCGAAAGATCGGATTTCGAATCATTCGACTGCCGATTTTCATGACAGTCTATTACGAATGGGATATGCCGTGATGGTATAGTAGTAGTAGTAGTAGTAGCTATTACGAATAATTATTACCCTATCACTTCTTTTATCCTGCGATTCTACAAGCCTGCCTGTAGGTTTACTAATATATTTATTTTATTTATAAAAAATAATAAAAAAATAAATGTCATATACAAATAAGACTATTTTTTTTAATACAGTTATTCCTGTCCACTGCTGAACATAAGCCTCCCCCATATGTCTCTGGGCATCTCTGTCTTGAGCTTTCTGCAACCAGTCACCAGCGATTCTTCTTATGTCGTCAGACATTCTTGTAGGAGGTCTTCCTTTACTCCTTTTACTGCACGAGGTCTCCATTCCACTATCCTTTTTTTCCATCTTAGATCTTTGAGTCTTGCAACTAATAAAATATTTTACATAAAAATCTCTAAAAGGTACCTATAATAAATTTATCAAATTTTAATGAAAAATTAAAACCAAAGTGTTTATTTGTGAATTTTAATGCAACAAAAACATCAATCACACTCTACTATATACATACGTGGTTTGATAGATACAGAAATTACTATTCACCTATTATTGAAACCAATTAGTAGCACATCACAAACATTCCTAATTATTATTCTAAATACATATTATTCGGAATTCATTGATTAATATTAATTAAGTATTGATCAGAATAACTAATAAGGCACTGTAATATACAGAAATTCAATTTTCAATTTAACAAAAGATTTATACATGTTTATGTGGTATATCAATAAAACAATTTGGCATCTTCTATAAGTGGGGTAGCCAGTCGGCAGTTACAGTAGGTATGTAAAAAAACTAGCAAGAGTATCTTTTTCGTGCAAATTGAAAATAAGACATGGTTGGCGTACCTCATCGTTTTACTGAATACATTATATTATAATATTACTAGCTGACCCGGCAAACGTTGTTTTGCTATATACATTATGCCATATACTAATATCGTTATTAAAAAATAGGAGTTGATGGTAGAAGGGTGAAAATTTAGGACTGTATGTATTTTTTAATGTCTCACTATAAAAAAATAAAAATTAAAAAATGATCGAAAAATAAAAATTCGGAGATTAATAATTTTGAAAAATTATGAAAAATAGATGTTGGCCGATTTTCAGACCTACCCGATAAGCACACAAAATTTCATCAAAATCGGTCCAACCGTTTCGGAGGAGTATGATAACAAACACCGTGACACGAGAATTTTATATATTAGATGTTATAAGTCATGTCTTATTTATGGTGTTTTATGAATAGTTGCCATTTACATGGCTCTTGAAAACTTTTACAAATGAGTTGGACACCTATTCTTTTCCGGTAACTCTGCGAAACATATTACGTGTTATCTACATATAGCAGTCCATGATATGTCTTTGTCACCACAATGTTATACAGTTTTGTCGTTTTGATTATTTTTAGTCTCACCTGTAACATTCATACGATTTATTATGCACCCTTTTTTATTAAATGTACCTGGAACTGTTCACCCATACAATTTTATTTGGCTATAATCCATCAATCACTTAATCCTAAGAAGGGCATGAATCCATTAGTGTTCGTTTTTCCAATTTTCATGTATCTACGTATTCCTTTCTCTAGGTTACTATAGGAGCTCGAGGGTCTAAAAAGTTCACTTTTAAAGGCCCTCTTGAAACATCAAGGGAGAAGTGGATAAAACAATCCCACAATATAATATGTAAGACATACAAATATATACAATATAAATATAATGAGTTACAATCCATTGGATTGGTCTGCAACGAGTTTGGTTTTTCTTCGCCATTCGTCTCTATTCTCAGCCAGTCTTTTCAGCTCTACGTATGAGCCACAGTTCATGTCCCTCTGATACACAATACAGATTCATAAATATTAATGTCATTAAAAATATCGTGAAAAGAGAATGCTCGAATAGAACATGACGCTTTTAATGCAGGAGACTGGCTTCTGCCCTGTACTCTTTGAAGAAACTTTGAAGAGCGAAAGAAAACGAATATTTATATCATACATCCAACATCTTCTTCCTCTAATCCTAGTTCGATCAGGAGTACATTGCAACTAGATACTTTTAAAAACAGTCCACAGCTGCTTCCAGGACCTTTGACCATTCCGAACCAAGTCTTTCAACACATAATATTTTCAACAAAGCTTTCAGCTGTACGTTTTTTCATACTGACTTGTTTCCTTATATCAAAATCACTACACCTCAATTACATCACCTTTCACTCTAAAATCCAAAACTCATCACTGGCAGTTATATTGTGAAGATTTCTATCCTCAAACTTAGTAGTTAGCAATTATAATAATATGCAAATGTATTCAATATAACGAACGTCAGACTAAAGTAATGTATAGATATTGAAGATCTATCGCTCTTCTTGCTACCAAAGGATTTATTTCTATACAATATGCCTTGCATCTAATAGAAGAAATAATACACGGTGGCCAATTAATGTAGACCTAGACAACTTGCATAAAACATTGTTATTTTTGGACAGTTTGTCAATAGGAAAATATATAAATCAGTTATCATTAATGCTGTTTTTCTCCTTTTGTTTCACAAAAGTAGGTTTTTAATAAATAAAAAAAAACTGAAAACCTTAGTTAATTGATTGAATTGACGTTTATTTTGTATAACTCCATCTTTGTATATGGAAAAAATACAATTTACTTTCACTGCCACTCTTGTCCAAATAACTAGAAACTATTATAGTAGGTAACTGAAAATAAGAATACCTACAGTTATAATAATAAAAATATTCTCAACAACTCATTATTTGGCGTCGTTTTGTGAAAACAACCTTAGGGCCTTATAGATAAATATACTCCCAATAAGAAATCGCTGATTTATCAGTTTTCACCTAGATAGTCCGTTTTTACCCTGACTTTGTTCTTGTGAAATGACTTTGTTCTAATGCTCTTACTGCAAATTTATGTTTTAGTGAAGCAAACACATTTTTGTTGTAATTTGTTTATTTGCTTTTATGAAATATTTTAAACACTTTGCCATGGTGCTAAAGGGACCCTTTAAATCCCTGTAGTACTGAAGAAAAAGAATTTATGTGTCTATATTTATTTATAATTGTGTCTTGACTTTTCAATATTTTTATTTGTATGTTGTGTTTATTACGCCCTTTCTATTGTATTAATGTTATCCTTTTTTATTTATCATTGTAATATTGATTAACTCAAGTGTCCTGTAAAAGACCTACAGGAGATGTTGAAGAATAAAGAATACCTATAAGGTTTTTGAACAATACAAAATTCTCAAACAATTAGTATCACATATTATATTAGACCACCGTGCACTAATATCTTATACCACTCTGTTGATTGTGTGTGAAGCCTTAGAGATTTGTCCTTTAATAATGATAATAATAATTTCTATGGGGGACAAAACCCCATCTTCTATCATTGTACAAGTAAACTAAAGCATTATACATAATAGATATACTAAAAACATGGAACATCGTAGGGACGTAATATTACTATTGATTGAAAATCTATAATATTGAATGTTTCTAGGAGCTTTATAAAATTCCTTTTCGAATAATATAATAACATATTTAAGTAATGAAAAGCAAATATACAGCAAATAGATAAATATTTAAGTGTATTTGTTTAATGTCCAAATTTTTTTTAAGTCTGTTTGTAAATATGTATCTACAAATATGTATTGCGTTTTATCTATGGACACTTCAATAACTCAAGATTGAAAATAATAATAACGAAAAAAAAAGCTCTTTAGATTTATTGTGTCGGTGCACACGTAGTAGAATTCCATAATTTGAAAATAAGTGTTTCTTTCTACTATACATAGATTATTGATTCCGAGAGAGACGTCTTTCGACTTATTAATCTGATTGATAATGACGTGATAAGTCGAAAGACGTCTCTCTCGGAATCAATAATCTATAGTAGAAAGAAACACTAGTTTCAAATTAAATAATAAGTTCTTTAGACGTGTTTCGAGTTTAAAACATAATTCTTATTTATTGACAAATGTGTTTATAAACAAAAGAATATAATTAGCAAGAGTTGAAACTTGAAGAGTTGCTTGCTTTCATTTTGAAATTATTTTTAATTACAAGATATCACTGTTCCAATATTTATTAATGTATAAATTTTTAATTCTAGTACATATTATTGAACATTTTAACAGTGCATTCTTTCTAAAATCATTATCAGTTTATTGCGTTGAACTTAAATAATAATAATAATAAGAACACTTTATTGATCAGAAAAAAAAATCATGAGGAATTGGCGAGCTTATTGCCTGGAGGCAATATCTTCCAGCTAACCAAAATAATGTGTGATACTATGTTGATAATGTGTTAAATGTAAGGAAAACGAATTTAAATGTAAAAAAAAACATATATTTTTATTAATGTATGCAGTTGTCCGAAAATGTTGTTAATAATTTAAGTAAATAATAAAAACTAATATAAGTAAGAAAATATTATGCCCAGAAATCATCAAATACACATAGGTGACCATAAAAAATATTTGAATCAATAAGTCAATTTTTCTATTAAATAATCTTTGCCACACACGGTGAGTTAGTTATCCATAATTTTTTTGTATTTCTGATGATAATTCTTTAACCAAAGCCGGATGCACAATAAAACTACTAAGTAAAATATTATAATGATTTATTTTAATATTAAATGATTATGAAATACGTCATTCAAAGTTTACGAAATGGTTGGTCTTATTCGCACGGCGCAGCAATATCAAGCCAAAGTGACATACGTCAAGAGTATGATAATTTTTTTTATTTGTAAGTCTTAATTTCGGTCTGTAACAATCAACATTTTTATATCTATAGCGTAAAAATAATAACTATGTGTATATAGTACTTTTTCATCATATTATCAGACTATTTGGCGTGTTTTCTTATATATTTTGATCTAAAAACACTCCAAGTAAGATATTTGTATGAAAAAAATACTTGATATTTTTATTTGTTAGCCTTAATTTCGATCTGCAACAATCAACCTTTATGTATCTATATCGTTAAACTAATAAGTATGTGTATATAGTAATTTTCATCCTTTTATGAGACTATTCGGCGTTTTTTCTTATACATTTTTTACGAAATACCTCACTACTTAAATAAAATTTATTAAATTTATGAGGATTAATTGAGAATGTGGTATAATGTGATGTGACCATGTGACTCACAGCATATACACAGAAAAATACTCACAACGAATCATTGGTACGTATCTACTATCTTATTAGGACTATTAACTTATTAACTTAGACTAATCTACTATCTTATTAACTTTTTACAAACAAATCGTTGGTCAATTTACCAACGATATGTTTGTGATAAGTTAATATTATAGATTCGTACTAATGAATCGTTTGTACTATCTCTGGTCCTAATCTGATAGTACGCACCAATAATTTGTTGTGAAATTTCGTCAGTATTTTTCTCAGTGTAGGAATCATATCAATCACTTTATAACACGTATTTTGTTTTCACTTCATTTTTAAATCTGATTGTGTATTTGGCATAATAATAAGTACTTATGTGGTATTCAGAAAATAATCACGTATTGAAAATGACTAATATTTGATAGATGACAAAAAAAAACTTTGTCCACAATTTTCTCGCCCACGGATGACAAGAATATTAAAGCGTTAGGAATATTGTGGAAAGAGGAGCCATTATAATTCACGTTGAATACCTACTACAAAATGTAGAAAGTACATAATTCGTTTCTGTTCGTGCTGCCGAAAAGAATCTTTAAGGAAGAAGAGAAACGCTGAGATGAAAGACAATTAGGAAAAGTTTTAGGGTTATTTTTCAAGATGCATATTATGCATTTGTTATAAGTAAATGTTTACGAGTACCTAATTAAGACTGTAAAATTAGTAAAATTATCCTTAGTAGTTATCCAAACATTTAAAAGTATGCAATAAAAGTATTAAAACCCGGATTCCGGTGATCACATTCCGTATAAATTTGCATAATTTTTCATCACATATATATAAAAGAAAATCAATTTTGTGACAATGATCAAAATATATTATGTATATAGAAATAAATAAAACAAGCGTTTTATTCTACATACTAATGATTTATTCGATGAGAGAGACGTCTTTCGTCTTATAAGAACATTGTCAATCATAAGACGAGACAAGATTGACAATGTCCTTATAAGACGAAAGACGTCTCTCTCATCGAATAAATCATTAGTAGAATAAAACGCATGTTTTATTTATTTCGATATGGAATTCTACTACCTAAACACCGACACAGTGAATTATGTATATATGTAACTCATTCGATTTGACCATGCGAAAGCTTGCGTTATATAAACGCTTGTTTTATTTATTTCGGTTTGGAATTCTACTACCTAAACACCGACACAGTGAATTATGTATATATGTAACTCATTCGATTTGACCATGCGAAAGCTTGCGTTATATAAACGCTTGTTTTATTTATTTCGATTTGGAATTCTACTACCTAAACACCGACACAGTGAATTATGTATATATGTAACTCATTCGATTTGACCATGCGAAAGCTTGCGTTATATAAACGGTTGTTTGTTTAAAAAATACCCTTCACCATAAATTAACATTTTTTTAAGGAGTAGTGCATATACTAAAGGGTTACATATACATTTTATTTAAAACATGGTATTAATTTAAACATAAACATATATTAACAAAAGGAAATGGGTTAGTTGGAAGATATTGCCTCTGCGATTGCCAACTGCCGACTGCCAAATAACTATGAATGCTCTTTATTGTGCAATAAAGTTTATTATTATTATTGAATGCGTAGTGAGGGCTGATACAGTTTAAAACAAGAAGGAATAAAAAATAGAAAAATGAACATTCATAATAGTACCTAAATTAAATTACGTGCATCAAAGTAATTACGTAGTCATGTATTCATGACATAGTAAAGTTACAATATACCTAATTTTAAATATTTTATTCTGTCCTTACCCAGTAGGTAAATGATACAGTAATATAGGACAAAGAATAGAATTATTATTTACCTACTTAAATAAAGAAGGCGTGTTTCATTTGTTGTTGTTTTGTACTGAAAATTTTATTATTTTGTGACACAGTTTCGTAGTTGAAAATCTTTGAAAACGTGATAATAAGTTAATGACGTCGATAATATTTCAGCAGCTGACTCCTACTTAAATAAATACAATTCTCTTACTTACAAACAAGGAATAACTATTATTCTACTGCTAAGCCTGATTATGTAAGTTGGAAACGTTACCCATGAAAAATTAAGAGAATTGTTTCGACTTTACGCCTGACTAGTTATTCCTTATAAATATAAAATATTTAATTATTTTCTAACTATATAAATATACCTATTATTCTTTGTTAATGTTATATTTCGGCCGGTATAACAGTCGGCCGGTATATTAGTCGGCCGGTGTGGCGCGGAGGTAATGCTCTTGCCTTTGAGTCACGAGGTCCCGGGTTCGATTCCCGGCCAGGGCAAAGTGAAGAATGACCTTTTTTCAAATTGTCGTGGGTCTGGGTGTTACATGTATATGTGTGTAGTGCATTGTATATGTGTGTATCGTCGCGTTAGTACCCATAATACAAGATTCATCTTAGTTTGGGACTAGCTCGATCTGTGTGAATTGTCTATGTATGTTATGTTATGTATGTTATTTGAATTTTTGGTATAATGTTTAATATTTTTATCCGTGGAGCACCTGGTAAAGAATCGGTCTCCCAATTTTTTCCGTATTTTTTGAGTGTTCTGTAAAGGGCAGGTGTTCGAAAAAATAATGACATTTAACATCTTGAATTCAGGGATGAGATTTGTCACCCATCCTGAATGTCTTAATTTTTTGCTAGCACGGAGAAGACAGTTTGCATGTTTGTTGCATGAAGCTGGTCTGCTGGCCACCCCATTTTTGGGATATGCCCTGATGGGATAATAGTACTAGTATAATAGATTAAATATGTTAAGGTCAGTTGGAAGATATCGCGTCTCTGCAATATATTTCCCTTGCATATTAAAGAATGATTGAATTAAAAGACGCACTGGAAACATGTGGGACGTCTCAAAGACGTCCGCGTGTTAAATAAGAGAAATCAACGTGTGTGTACGAGAAATTGCACGCATGTCAAAGTATCTGAAGATAGGTTAATATAATATTCCGTTCTCTACGCCTACCCCACTTGGGATACGGCGTGAGGGTATTGATAGATATATAGACTGTGGTAATAAATTTTAGTTTTTTTATTTAACCAGGGCTAACAAATTATTTGTGGTTGAGGTTTTTGATTTAGCCATGATTAGGCGTGTCTAGTCAGTAAGTCTAAATTATATGAACATTCTTTGCAAGTATCTACGGTTGATTTTATCTTGTACTTGTAATTTTAATCGCGTCATTTATACTTTTGACAAATCAAAACTATGGTTTTATGTTGAGTAGGATGAAGATTGTAGGTTGATTGACTAGCGAGAACAATATTAATATTAATTTCATAAACCAATATCAATTGAAAAACCTTTTATTCCGTACAATATCATCCTTAATAATTATAATAAAGAGAAAAGTCTCATTGACAAATTAATATAAATTGTGAATAATATTATGTAGGTATGTAGACAGTCATTCAAAATCTCCTTTTCAACAAATTTCAATGACTGTGGAATATTGTTATACCTTAATATTCTACTTCGGTAAAGAACTTTGTGAATTTACGAATAAATTTTATTCGTAAAGGAAGGCCTTTGTTAATAGTAGTAATTTTACGTGAATGAATTTGTAAACGATTAAAGAAGAGACAATAATTATTTTTACAAAATACGTAAAAGATAATTGAAAACTTTAGTACGACCGTTGGCTTAACATTTTAGTAATAGGGTTAGTTTATTCACATGCTGCCGTATTCAGTTTTTTTTTAAATTTAACTCTACCATTGTTAACACAATGAGAATAAGTCAAGTGCTCCTTAGAAAAGTTTACCATATTTAACCGTAAATATATGTACTTTGTCAAAAAATTGAGAAAGACATAATTAATTTATTCTACAGAGACACTCACAGAGATTTGACAATACATTCTTAAAAATAAGAAAGGAAAAAAAGACACATTGATCTAGTCAGGCCTACCCCCCAATTAAGTGTGTATACAGCATGCACGTACCTACAAACAAAATTATACAAAAAAAAAGCAAACATTAGGACAAAAACTAACCAACAAGGCCCGCCCAACGCGTGTCTAGTAAATCAGACTAACATTACTGCAAATAACAAAATTATAAAAAGATAAAATGAAGAAATATATTAAGCGACACTTTTTCACCCAAAGGTAAGTTGCTTCAATATAAAAACATTGATTAATGAATCGCAGTATTTGAATGTAAATATTTACGCTATAAAGTTCAAATCTAATTTGAGTTCGTCGGTAGGGTCTGGAGGTAGGGTCTCGGCTTCATTCACATGAGGTTCGCAGTTCGATCCCAGGTGCCGGCAAATTCCCTTTTCATGACATAAGCTTACTGTGAAAGGTTGTTTTTGGGTTTATAACAAAAACAATACATCTTTTCAATAAAAAAAAAACTATTAATTATAAAAAATTTGAACCATTTGTTTACATACAAGATCTGCATGAATATAGACAAATTTTATATTATCTAAGTATATAAGTTTTATGCGTCGGAATCATTCTAATGATTGACATTTTTAATTCGAAAAAACGTGTTTAATCGAATGGTGTGAATACGGTTGTTTGTAATGTTTAGTGCCGTTTTGTACACATTAATCACTCCCAGAGCGAAGACATTGCAGAGTAATGTTGATTTTATTGCCCATAAATTCAACAAAGATAGACATTAAAGGTCCTACATACAATAACAGATGTAAATTCTATTGATTTTGTAGAGAATTTAAATTCGTCTCTTAGACCGAGAATATACTTAAAAGGTCGGTATTTGTTTGACATTTGTGATTTAAATTCAAATATATTAATTTAAGAATCAAGCTATCTCCATACTGCTTGATGAATTCATTCATTAATAACATTACGGAAATTTCTACTAGAGGAGTAGCCAGCGAACCAACCATATGTAACAAACATGCAAGTCATCCTCCCCATGCCAATAAATAAAGGGAACTAATTATTTGTTCGGCTATTAATCCATTCGTTCGGCAAGAAGTCATTTGCACAGCAAACAATGTTTTCATCGACAAAAAATAAAAAATAAGCGCAACACTTGTTTTACAAACAAACTTGGTTATATCGGCAATTTAACAAATTTTAACAGCTTAATAAATACTCGCACAACAAAATAATTAATTGACCAGCAGAATTGTTATTTGAGCAGCAGAATTATTATTTGAGCAGCAGAATTATTATTTGACCGACAGAAAATATAAGATAAACAATATTTTTCACACACCGATTTACCTTCGGATCCACATGAAGTTTTTGTGATTTCTTACCAAATTAATGATGACTACGAAAATAATTCCAGTTTCCGATTTGCTATATTAACGAAATATCTTGTGACAGATTAATTCACATTAAAATTGTTAAGAATATGAATTTTGAATGTTTGCAACATTGCGGAAAGGAAGTGTGGAGGGTAAAGTTTTGTTCACCCACAAGTCGCCTATGAAATTTGCAACAATCATTCTTCAGCGGAATTAGATAGAGAAACGCACGTACCTTCGTATTCTCTCACGACAACTCGACATGTAAAAATCAAATTAGTTTTGTGTAATATATAAAAAAAGTTTATTTTAATTCATAATGGATGTTAAAAATATTCATTCAATTTTTATATATAATGTTATAACAGTGAATTAGTGATTAATCCGCCATTAAGGTAGGTAAAACGTTGTCGAATTATTTAATTAGTCAATTGTATAATTGAATGATGAATGGAATATTCTTTTAATTCTGAATTTCTATTTTAATCAGATGCGGTCCTAGTCACGAGTTCCTAGTCACGAGTTCCTAGTTACGAGCTCCTAGTTACGAGTCCCTAGTTCCGAGTTCTTATTTCATAGTTTCTGGTTTCCACTTAGAATAAAATTCTAAGTCGGATACAAGACATGGACTCTTGATAAATTGTGGAATCACATTAATTACATATGTCTTGAACTGCATGAAACTATACTATGTTAGAAGAAATGTTGAGATCGATACTGTTTATTCTATATGGATGAAGAAGTCTTGAGTTGTGTCTGGGAGGAGTAAGAGAGACTACAATTAAAGATAAATATGGGATGGATGTCTGGAAGGGGTCCCCACAGAAGGAATTTGATCAGGTCGTAATGTAGATTTTAAAGTTTTTAATTATGTTGTATTCATACGATGTTCCAATGTAGTTGGGTAATTTTAATCTATTCATACAATTTTTTTGTATATGATGCACAACCGATTTGTCTCTTAATTATATATATTTTATATTTAATTATTAATAAATTGTATTAGAAATATTCATAATATGAAAGTCCAGAATAGTCCATATAGAGTGTTTCGTAGAATATAATTTTTGCATTTTTTATGAAGGAATTTCAACCCATGCTCTGGGATAAATATGTAAACTAAAATTCTGTATGGAAGATTCTTACTAATTTTATTTAATCTTTTCTCATGCTCTACCAAATAACGCCACATTAATTTGCGCCCACGTGAGGCTAATTTTGCCTTAATTGGGGGAAATTCCTTTATTTTGAGTTGTCGCATTGTAATTGCAATACCTAATTATAAGTATTAGTTTTAAGAAAATTTTAAATATTAAATTATTTGCTTCATATATGTAATCATATCATTAATAATTATTAAAAAAATTAAAATTGAAGCTATGTAAATTATTGGCAACAGTATATTTTTGCATCGCATATAATTTGTTGCAATTTTATCAGCCACATGTTGCTATAAAGAAATGTTGCAAAGATTAATTTAATATAACCTACTTTTTTTTTTAAATAAAAAAATAATACTGATGTTACAAACCTTACAATGGGTAATTTAAAATTTATTTAGGTATTATTTGCTTTCGATTATTCTTTTAAAGAATAGAATCGCCGAAAAATATTTGTTAAAAACAGTTGCAATT
Organism: Athripsodes cinereus; assembly: GCA_947579605.1. Lineage (NCBI taxonomy): Eukaryota > Metazoa > Arthropoda > Insecta > Trichoptera > Leptoceridae > Athripsodes > Athripsodes cinereus. The sequence goes on from OX388314.1 coordinate 22,798,301, forward strand.
TTTGTAATATTTTAAAGAGTAATAATTCAAGCAAATTTGCAAATTTTATAAACAAGAAACAAAGTAAAAACATTGCCTTATATTTGATTGGTTATGAATTTGATAAAATGAAATATATTTTGTTTCATAAATTGTATTCTACTCTCCTTCAGTAAATACTTGTATCATAAAAGGAAAATTATTTGTGTGCTATGTGTGATGTGTATATTAATGCCATATGAAATTATTCCAGCAAATAACAAAATAACAGAAGGATAACAAATGCAAATAACAGAAGGAAAATAAATTATAGTATTGAAGGAATTATACAGGACATTTTCACATTTTCATGACATTACAAAGTAAGGAATTGCAGTTCGTTAATTTTTCCAAGCAATATACTCCAACGAAGGGGGTAAGTGATTTTGTGATATGTATTTTCTTTGGAATTTCAATGCCATGATTTTGCTAAAACAATGAGACATATATGTAGGTACATATATTTAGTTTAATAAGATAGTCAATTACCTACTAAAAATTAATCGAAATAAAAAAATTTCAATTTACAATATTAAAATATAGAAGTCTGCATAAAATAATCAGATAGGTATATAGGTAGTTACATTTATATTGTATGGTCGATTGGTGTATTGAAAATTTGGTCTTTATAGGTATAAGATACCTACAACATAATGTTTTTTGACGGTGCGTGTAACAAAATTATGACTTATCAATATTAGCGGCTTGTGAATTTATTATAGAACCGCATGGTACTATGTTATAGGTATAATCATATTGATGCCATGCCTATAATATTATCTGCATATATACAGGATGGAAAGAAAGTTTTAAGAATGATTGAGGGTGAATATAAATAAATGTACTAATAATTTCTTTATTAATCTTATGATAAAAATTATTTTAGGCATAATGTAAGTTGATGAAAATAATTAGAATAATTAATTTAATAATAATATTAGGTTAAAAAAAAAAAAATCTATTTGATAGTATTCGGGTAATTTTAATAAAAAAAAAAAAATTATAAATTTATAGTTGTATTTAAGTGTTAATTAGAGAAGGTAACGATTTTTTTATCGATTTTTATATTGTCAAATGACGATTTTTATTGTCAAAAAAAAAAGTTTGTTATTTTGTTAAAAACAAATTAAATAAATCCAATGGAGGGAGATATATTTTTTTAAAATATTCATTGTGTATAAATTTATTTCTAAAGAAATAATGTACAAAATTAATTAGGTATTATATTTTTCGTAAATAATAAATTAGTTTTATGATAAAAATAAATTAAATTGTTAAAGTTAAAATAAAAAAATAAAATCAAGAAATTTTAATTATAGTTAGGTATTAGAATACATAAATAATACTGTATAATATTTGTTTTTGTTGAGCGAGTCATTAGTATTTGATGGAACGATATGACGATGAAGTAAAAAAAAAAAAAAAGAATACTTTTTCATTACCCTTGCATTTTATAATATTATAAATAACTTAAGTGAGAGATGTTGTTAGGTTGGATTTTGCGTAATGCAAACAAATAATAAATCCTTGTTTATACTTTTTGGATGCATTTTGTTCAATGCGATCAGTCATCTTTGTTTTGTAAAGTATATTAAAATGTAGTTTGAAAAAAATTCGTATGATGTTCCATATTGAAAATTTAAAATATTGCTTAATATATCTATATTATACAATATGTCATTTCTGGAAATTGAATAATCATTTGTTTTGAATTTATGTTAAATGAGTGAGAACAAATGGAAGTATTATTATAAGTTTATACTTTGTGAATTAAACATTATGTGCTTACAAATTTTATATTTAGTACGCAATTAAACAAATGTATATTAGATACGTAGTTGACAAAGACATATTACAATTATAGAGTAAGTATTATATAAATAGGTTTTTATTTTCTTAAATCAAAATTGATGATATTATAAAAGTTATTCAAATTGAATTTTTTTATAGAAAAATTAATACAAAATGGCGGAACGTTCACCTTTAGATAAAAATTTGGAGGATGTACATTCGTCTAATGAAAACATTAGCAATGATATTGACGTACCTTCACCACCAATGGGTAACGTGATAAGTGTTAAAGCGCACACTCGAAAATTAAATAACATAAAAAAAAGGAATGGAAGACCCACTCATTACCGTAAGCTCCATGGGGTTACTACTTTTTTATTTCAAAATAAACTTCAAAGTTAAAGATTTCAATAAAATCAATAATATCTCAAGTCATTGATATAAATTGTTGTAGTTCATTACGAACTCAATGGTAATTGCGATAACCATTGCGCAATAATTAAAAGGATCGCAACTATAAGTTGTTATAAAAAGTTTAATTAAAAACGTTTCTGTCTTCGGCCGAATGAGTATTATTATTTATAAGAGTTAAACGAAGTGAGAACGAAACATTCGGAGAACGATATTATTAACGAGTTATTTGTCGTATTAATTAGCACGCCAATTACCTTTTAATACTGAAACACGGCTCATTCGTGAAGTATTTACGTTTTTTATCTCTCTTTTTTTGCACTGACGCCAAAGATATCATTCATTGCTTTATAAGAAGTACATAGTTAATTGACTTTGAATGCTGGAAATGGTTATTGAATAAGTAATGATAAATAAACTTTGATAATTTTATAATGTTCCATTCCATCACGGTATCTCTCACAAATGGGATAGTCTGCGAACCATGTGCTTAAAATAAACGTGCAAGTCATTCTCTACGTGCTAACAAAAGTTAAAACATTCAGACATACTGGTTAGGTAGCATACATCACTTCTGAATTGAAGATTTTAAATGTTTTAAAACGTGATTATCTCGTTTCTAGCTTTGTGGAGTCTTCTGTATAAAATAAATCTCCCTCTCTTTCCTGTAAGTTTTTAAGTGCCCTGTTAAAGGGATATGTTCGTAAAATCTCAATTAAGAGATATATGTATGATTCAGCGATGAGGCATGCCACCTATCTAAGTTTTCTTATTTTTGATTATCAAAGAGAGGACATAGACGTCTTTGTACCTACAAAAATTATTTTTACATTGAAGTCTTATTGGTATTATTATTATCCCATTTATGTATATTTTTTTAAAAAAGAAGATATATCTGGGTTTGTTATAAACCCAAATACAACCTTATACACCTTTCAAACTAAGTTAAAGCTTGTGCCGTGAAAGGGGAGTTTGCCGGCACCTGGGCTCGAACCACGGACCCCTTGTTCTGAAGGCCGAGACTCTACCTCCAGGCTACCGACGAACTATAGATATAGATATTATGACTACGTGCGTACTGGCTTCAGCACTTGTGGGATATCTCTTGATGGTGTAGATATTACTTGACTAGGACAGGGGTGATGAATAATCATTTAGTCAAAGTCTCAGATATAAAGTGTTTTATTTTTATGAATTTAACATGAACTTCCACTACGTACCGTCAGTTGATAATATTAACTCTATAAAAGATCTACATATTCATTTTTAACAACAGTATGTTTTACAAAGGTCTAGAGAATAAAGTTTTGACTTGTTAAGTCGGAAATGTTGAAATGTTTGTAAATTTGTTTGATTTTATTGTGAGAGAGCTAACATCGTTTTAAATCCCATAAACTTATTTTGAAATCTTAAATAACATATATTTGAATTTTCTAAAAACGTTTTCATGTATTAAGGATTAGGAAATGGTTAAAAAATGAAAAATTAATAATTTAATGTAATTTTTATCACAAAACAATATACTTTTGTGATAACTTTTGTGATAGAGAGAAACATGAGATTCTTACTTTTTTCTCTATCCATTGAGAGTGGTTTTGCGCCGATTGAATCACGTCGTTCAGACGCAGTCGATATTTCTAATATTTTGAAGTTGTCATGGGAATGGTGCATTGTGAAAAATTCAGGAAATTGTGAACGTCATGGAAGCAAGGACTTCGCTCCATTTGACCAATTAACATTGGACATTCTCAAAATATGACCCGAACTGGAGCATCGTCTCTATCGCATCACAAATATAACTATGTATAGGTAAATGTATGCTGGAAATCTGTAAGCAGCAACATTTGTGACATGTTCAATATTCGGACAACGCGACGTCTTGGTGAATTGATCTTGTTAGAGCTTTGGTCATAACCATATGCCTAAATATATAAATGTTTCTATAAAATAATATTTTAAAACAAAATTTAAAAACAAATATTTTCTTCTACTAAATGTTTCATTATTAAAAGAGACGTCTTTCGTCTTTTATGTAAGGACATCGTCAATCTTTTGAGTTATGGAATTCTACTACCTTAACACCGACACAGTGAGTCTTTTAATATTAAGCCATTATTTTTTTTCCATAATTTTTAAAAATAAGTCATTAAATTTAACCTTAATAATTATATTTAGATAATTACAAAGATTGCCGATGATAAAATTTGTTACCAAAATTTTCAGATGAAAAAAAATTAACCTACTTCTTAAATATTCAAAATTGTCAGGTTTTTATATCACTTTTAATAATAACCGATGAAAAAAGTCTTTTTTATTCACCGTAAATCAGCTTAATTAAGATAATTAGAAAGAAAAGTATAAAAATTGCGGACTTATTTAATATTAAATTATTTCCTCGAAATACATTTTTTCTCTTTTTATCTCAGACTTTTTTTGCAATTAAGAAAATCATTTGATTTACAAGCGAGGTATAAAATGTATTGAATAAATTACTTTGTGGTTTTTGGAAGATAATTTTATTTATTTTTTCACCGATAATCACCATAATAATACAAATATCAATTTTAATAAATACAGTTAATTTTTCACTTTTTCATTTCTTTCACTTTCACTTTCACTTACTTCAAACTCGAGCGCTTTCGTCAAAAGCTCAGTTTGACATTAACAAGAGGATTGATTGGAAAAAAAATATAAATCTAAGTTAAGAAGGAGGAATAGGAGGGAGCTAGGACGAAATAATAGGACGAAAGCGCTCGAGTTTTATTTTTTACGCGGCGGCAGAATTGCCATCCACACTTCTCAGCATTATACAACCAGATAAGTCTCTTTATGATCAATCATGGTCACACGAAAACTAAACAGTCTAATGCCGGATATACAGGATATCAAAGGATTAGGCTCAGAACGCGGGTTCAAAATGCCAGCATTGTGCCTGAAATATCTTTGTTCAAAAATTTTTTTACAATATTACAAGTGTTTGTTATAATAGATTTAATGAAAAATTACCTGTGTTTATTAATATTGATATTTGTAATCATAAATTTTCACTCTGTTAAGGTACAAACATTAGTATTACCACAATAATAAATTACAAGTAAAGTAATAATTAATACATGACGATGCCATACATACACATTCTATTCTATGCATATTTCATTACTATAATAAATAATTGATATGTCTTGCGGAATTCAGAATAATCCAAACATAATGTTACATTTTAAATTTTGATTTTGACATTCTCCTAGATCGAATATTTTATCGAATACAAAACAAAATTTGTCGGTAAAGCAATGTCAATAAAGATAAAGAGCGCATAAAACAAAACATGCCGATATTCAAACATCGTAATACTCGTACCTTTTCTGCTTTTTTACTGAGGAGCTTTTCTGATATCCAGAACAGTGAATATGAATAATGTCTGCCAGCAGAATTTTAGAAACAAACATATCGCTAATACTATGCAAAATGCATTCGAAGGTACACTTTTAAAAAGTTTCGAATCAAAATAGGTATTAATATTTTATGATTTTTTTTAAAGTAGCATAGAATAAAATAATAAAAAAGGACACTTTTTAATTTGATCCAAAATATATTCAAATATATTTCATTAATTGTTCAAAATCGTTGAAAATAATGGAGTATTGACGAAAAAATCACATACCTTTCTAAATGTCAGAAGGCAAATTTGTGAACTACCGTACCTACCATGAAACAGGGGGAAGAGGGTGGATAACACGTGTTTCCAAGTTTCTCTATGATTTTTTAATAGTATAAAATAGTTTTACATCAAAGACAAGGATTCAATAATAATGATATCTTCATTCGCCATCAAAGCTTTTGTCTTATTTGATGTTAGAAAATATGGGTCTGGACAGTGATCGACGTATTTTTGCATTATCAGAAAAATATTCAAGAGATTGACTACAAGGATAGAATAGTTCGTATTTTAATGATCCAATCTTGTTCTACACATCTACTTTCCAAAACTTGTTAACGAAATATTCTCAGAAATACAAAACAAAACTCAATTTACTTCTTTAATTATATTTTTTATTAATAAAGTTTGACGCCAAAGTTCACTGCAATAAATAAAAGAAATATTAGATTACTGAGAAATATATTTTTTTTTAATGAAAGGTCTAAAGAAATAATAAAGTACGCACGTTAAGAACTGTTAAAGTTTTCAACAGCACATTAAGAATGTAGTAACTAAAGTGAATTTGGGGTTTTAAGACTGGGATTTATAGATTAGTTAAGATAATAATAAATGGTGAAAGTACAGCCTTCTGTGGTTAGTTTGCAAAACTCGGCAAGTTTACGAGAATCTAAATAATCAAACAAAAAGGTTTCAGAAACTAAGTTTTGTAGCAACCTATAAACGATAGTTTAGACCAGTGATTCCCAAAGTGGTCCAGGTGGACCCCTAGGGGTCCACGAGAGACCCGAAGGGGGTCCACGATGACGTGAAAAAAATGGGGGTCCACGAGTTGTAAAAGAGGGTCCACGAATCCATATTTAAAGTATCGGATATTTGGTAAAAGCACCGGGTACAAATACCCGGTACATTGTAGACAAAGGTACTGGGAGAAAATATTCTTTAAGAAAACCGAGGAGTTTTGGAAATAGGTATTTCAAATTCGTACTGAAATTCGGCGACGGAGGGGTAAAATTTTAAACGCGTAATATTTTTAAAGTAAACAATAGTCGGTACAAATACCCGTTACATTGTAGAAAAAAGGTACTGTCAGAAAATATTCTAATTTAATTTATTTCAACATACGGCGTTAGCCTTTTACATGTATAAAATATATGACAGACATAAACAGCACATAAAAGTAAATTCAAACAAGACAGAAAGACAAAAAATAATTTTTGAAAGTGGTCCATGAAAAAAAAAAGTTTGGGAACTTCTGGTTTAGACAAACTTGTATAGTAATTTTTATAATATAGAAATTTGTAAGATATTTTATATGATTATCCGATTATATGAGTCCCCGACACAGAAAAGGTCTCCCATTCTCTAATGTAAACTTTCTAGTGTCCTGAAAACTACTCCGACTATACCAAAATGACATATCCCACAAATGGGTTGCTAGCACATCAGCTGCATGTAATAAACATGCAAGCTGTTCTCTCCATGGCAACATAAATAAGATATTCGGGACCGTAGAGCATCCGGTGAAGAATTAGTTCCCCAATCTTTTCCGTAAGTTTTCGAGTGTCTTGTATAAGGCAGGTGTTCGAATAATATAGACAATTCCCATCTTAAATTTAGCAATGAGATGTGCAACTCATATTGAATGTCATTATACTTTTGTTGACACGGAGAGGACAGCTTGCATTTTTATTAAATGTGACTGATCTGCTGGCTATTCTATTTGTGGGATATGCCGTGACGTTATAGTAGTAGTAGTAGTGCGTATTTGTTATTTACTATTAGGTACGTAATCAATATACATAGAGGGAGTGAATTCTTCACACGGGCGCAATTTCTTCCAACTAATCCAATTAATTTACATAAAAACCTACAGATAATCTTTATCATATCTTTGTAGGTTGCGTCATTACTAATACAATTATTTCGACGTGTAAAAATTTGTTTCATTTTATTTTCTTTTCTTTATACAATTATATTGTAATGAATATTTCAAAAAATACGTCCTACATATGTCAATGTTTCGAGACAAAGTTTATCAAACCAGATGTTGTTGTTGTCAAACAAATAATAATTCTATCAATAATAAGTGTAATGGTATAGCTTGGGGATTTAATTAAAGTTATCAAGTATCGGAAAAACTAACACCTTTGTTTGCGGATAGAAACTTACAGGTGAATATATGGAATTGGAAATAGGGATGGCTCTATTGAATTCCATATAATTTAAGAGTTTTTAAACTAAAAAATAATTTCACGTATTGAATGAGCCGACGTTTATTCTATAAATCATCATCATCAACGCTCCTCTCGGGAGCACAGGGCAGAAACCGCAGCCTCCTCCATTCAGAGCGTCTCTTTTGACGATTGCCTCACCTCTTCCCACGACATTTCCTGCCCTCTGATGTCTTTGTCATAGGAACGGTGTATTGTGAAAGAGGGACGCTCGGTCTGACGGAATCTTTGCGCACGGAAAAACAGTGCTCTTTTTCATGAACATGATTCTGTCTGGACCATCATATCTCCTGGATCATAGAGATTAAGATCTCTGTTGGGTGTGTTGGCGCATAGCATCATTGCGACATGTTCATACCATTTTACATCCTTATCGTATCTTTCGCTCTATTATAAAACACTACATTACTTTTTTAAGTCATGACTTTGTTAGTCAAAACCAGGTAACTGTACCTATTATTAAATATAGTAAAACTCAAATAGCTTGTGTTTGTTTCCATAAGTTAATTTCACATATTATTATCTTAGAGACACTAACTATGTAACAGTTTCTAGACATTTTTGTGACATTATCTCGAATAACTTTGTATTTTGTTACTTAAATTCAAAACACGCAGTTACGATTTCTATACATCTAAAAGCTTGTTTCGTAAACTGGAATTTGCCGGCACTTGGGATCGAACCGCGCACCTCTTGTGCATGATGCCGAGACTCTACCCCTAGACAAACGACGAACTCTTTATTTTTGACATCCTTAACAAATAAAGAAGGAAATTATTTACTTAAAAGTAAACTCGTACTGTGTACCAACTAACAAAGAAGAATTGATTTATAAAACGTAGTATAAGTTGGTATGATAAATTGAACACTTCTGAATACAACGAGTATCGAATACAAAGCTCATTTTTCCGTGTCACGTTTACCTTTGTAGTATAAAGATATTCTCAATTTTCTTCCAAGATTTTCTTAGTATTTCAGAATCACCTGACAAAGTTTCTCAGTGTTTATTATTCTTAATGACATATATTTGTAACTTAATGACATATATAACAATATTCTTAGAATCTCACACAATACAATATATATATTTTTTTTAATATGACAGTCTCGCTTGATAGTGCAGAGATAGAAACATATTTCTTCTTTTTTTCAGTAGCATATTAGGTTCCTCGACGTTGACGATCACTCTGGATAATTCTTCCCTGTACTTTGCTGTTTGGAATAGTTAGCCCACCTGCGTTTTCACAGTCTATTGCTGTACATTGCGTAGCCGCGACATCTCTTTTCTTTCCACTACACGACATTCCTTGAAAGACACACTAAATTATTCAAATTTTAATTACCTACCCTGAATAAACAGTCTTAAAATTCTGAGTTCTTAATAAGTTGTTGTGATAGTTCGATCAACTTTATGAAAAAATCTCTAAACAAATGAAATTTATAATGATGTACACAAATACTTTAGAAGATATTTTTCATAATCTGATAAAAGTAATTAGCTCATAAATTTCATATAAAAACTCGTTCCAGAATTCTTTAAATCAATTACTAAATAATATAAAAGTTCGTGGACTTGCGCTGTCTTGAACAATTCATGTAGGTACTGGATACTTCCATTGTACTAGTTCAGTTTATCAAGTTGAGCAACCATGACATTTTTCTCTTACAGGCCCTTTTCGTCCTTCTATTTTCCCTCCATTATTTATTTATTTATTCCTTTTGCATATCATCAATATACAACAGGAATCACAATCTCTTGAGATGCTTATTATGCAGTGGCGAGATTGTCACTATCATTTCATAAGACAACTACCATTTTTTATTCTATTCTAATTCCACCCATTAACGGCTTATTCTACCTCTACGACAAGAGCATATTGCTTACTGTAAAGGTGTCTGGGTGAATTTGAGCTTATTGCAAATCCATATTCATATCTTTTGTTTTAAAAGTAGTAGATTTATTTTTTTATTTTTACTTGCATGTTGGACAAGGTTCATATTTATTTATTTATTTATACTACAAATTAGTAAAGTACTGTTGATTAGGTCGTAGTGGATTATTCAACGTTCTGGGAATTTATTCATAATATGGAAATTTAAATTCACTGCTTACAATGACATTCATATAAAGATATAGCATAATATACTGATGTACAAATGAGTTACATAAATCACTGAATTCTCTGAATTCACTTGATTATTTCATGTCTCATTTCCTTATTTTAATTAAACAATTACTATTGGAGAAACAACGAAATTATCTTCCTTGAATTGATACCCAACCTACCTACAAGTACAGTCAATAGAATACAAAGCTAATACTCGTAATACACATTATTACACATATGTGTAATAATATATCTTTGTTAGAATTTTAATATCTTTTCCTCTATGAAGTTCTCTGCAAAACAAAAAGTCTCCACTATTTTCTGTAAATTTTCGAGTGTCCTGTAATAGACAGATATTTGTATAACGTTACAAATAAGGCGAGAATTGCCAAGCATCGTGAATGTTTTTTTTTTACATACATATTTATTATAATTCTTAAAAAACCGATGGACCACCCAACCTCAGAACTTTTTAAAGAATTTCTGGTGCCCACATTGGATAATATTTATAAGAGAAAGGCAGTATCTCAGGTTTGTAAAGAGTATTTTGTACAAAAACTCCACTCGCCGGATGACATTAGTGCGTGTCCAAGACTGGGAGGCCTAATTAAGTTACCTCCCAGAAAAACATCTGCTGGACAACACCACTATACTCATTTGGGTGTTGTGTGGTAAGCTGAACAAAAAATCTACGTATGATTCTACAAAAAAAAATCAGAGTTTCAAATTTAATCTGAAAGATATTTTTAAATAGCTGTTCAACTGCTCTGTTGTTGAGTTTTGTTAAGAAACTGTATTTGGTTGCTATTTGTATTGTTGATATGTGTTTGTTTTTATTGTTGTTTGGTGAGCGCTATTGTTTTATGTAAATTATATGAAATATTATGTTTACCTAAACCCTCAAAGCACGAGCACTGCTCAATTTTGAGGGTTAAATATGTAATAAATGTGTTTTTTTAGTAATAAGGTGTATGTTATATTATTAAATTGTAAATTTTATTTAAATAAAAATATTTGAATTTGAATTATATACATTTGTTCCACCGAATAGCCTACATGTGGAAGAAAGCATATAAGAATGAAGAATTTGCTTTTTGTATTCAATCAAATTATTTCGATAAAATCAGTGCACCAGTAGGTTTGAATTCTGGTTCATTTGTCTTCTTAATACATGTTTTGCTCTTACTTTCAGATCAATTTATAAGATGCATACGATTTGATTTTAAAAATCGCTCAATGGATGAAAATTTACACAGAGGGTATTTATTTATCGCTTACTTGTACGAGTAATGAAACCATAAAACAAAATCCACTATGATTTGCGAACTTTCGAGAGTGTAGAGGTGTCCAAGGCAAGGTTAAACATCCTATTATTCAGGAAGTGTTATGATTATGATTCTTTAATGAGCTCTTGTGGTGGTTTATCCACATAACGGTGCATCTTAATAAAATAATCTAGTTTTGTGTTATTATTATATTTGATTTTATAGTTATAAATATATATTAACGAGTTTGAAGTTAAATATTTATATGGGGATTATCAGAACTTATAAAATTGTTTGAATGAGACGATTTTCATTGTACGTGTTTCAGACTGAAAATTACGGTTATACGTATTTAAAATACAGGAAAAGGGTAATTTAAACCTTTATAAAGCAGAAATAATAGTTAATATTATTATTATATTTCCTTCCTTGACTATCATAATTATGAAAATTAAGTACATAATAACATTAATAATATTATGATATTATAATGAAATACCATAACGCCACCGCGGGAGATATCAAATATTGGTTTAACATTACAGAGCATGAGTAGAGATAAGGTAAGGCAAACATTTATAATAGGTAATGATATTGACAAACAATATCTAGGTACCCATTAGTTGTACGTAGGTAGGTACTGAGAGTAAGTATCATAGTGTTAAGTAAATTAGTGATAATGGTGCTTGGGGAATGATGAACGGTTATAAGCTATTTACATAATTACCTATATAGGTATGGATTACTAATATTCAGTGAGGATTGGAAGACCCCTTTAACAGACTGATTTTTTTTAAAGGCATTGTATTTTAGACGAACTTCAATGGGCTCCAAATACTTAATTTTTAACTACGTAATGCTTTGTAGCACGAACGGACTGTAAGACAAAAATTGTATTCGAATCATAGATTTTCCGTTCGAAGATCCAATCTCCTTTTTTTGATTTTGAAAGATGAAATTGGATTAATAATGACTCCAAAAAAACCTAACACTCTCAGGATTGCAACTTTTGAATAGGTTGGCAATAGGGATTAAATCCGAGACATTTCGCCTAAGTTTGAGCCTTTACTTTCACTATTACTTTCTTAAAATAACAATACCAGAGAGATGGTAATATCGTCCCTCATGGATCAAGTGGTGGATGATTTGGGCAACTGTGCTAAGGACAAAGGCATCAAACCACAATTTTGGCAAAAGTCGTTTTATGTTTTTTTTTGCTTATAACTTGATAGTTCCTGAATATTTTCTCCTTAGTTTATATGACATAATAAAAGAACTACATTCCAATAAGATGGTAAAATAATAATAACAATAATTGTTGTCATTTTCTTTATCCCATAGTTTTTTTGCTTCTCCTATGAAATTTTACCGATGTGGTTTAAACCCTTTGTCCTGATCACAGTCGATATGTAGAACTGAAAAGACTGGAAGGAGGCATGGAAGAGTATAAAAGAAAACATGCTTGTTGCAGACAAGTGGATTGTGACTCTGTAGAAGAAGAGAATTTATGTTGAAGAAGGTTATACCTACGGGAAGATAGGTAGTTAATTCATATGATATTATATGATTTTAAAGTGATTTATTATTGAAATAAATATGATGAATCAAATGTGCCAAGGATTTCATAAAGTACAAAGATAACATTAATAATTAAACATGCTTAGTAAAATTCTTAAGTATTTCATAAATAATTTGTCGTATTCAATAGTGAGTTACTAATTACAAATTTAATACTGCTTATATTATATTAATAAGTTTGGAAAAGTTATATCTACATTTAAATAATTCTTCAATGTTTGGAAAACTTTATATCTATACACTTTGAATGTTAAGTTTACGTAATAGTTTGAATTATGTATTTTATTTATTTTCCGTTTATTTTAAATATTTCACTCTATTACGAATGTTTTGCCGTGGCATTAAAACCCATTTTTTTTATGAAATGAAGATTTTTAAGAAAAAAAAAGAATTGAAATATGATTGTTTCAACAAAAATAAAATTTTTCTTCGGTAAAAGTATTTTGGGCAATAGAAATCATTCAACGAGTATCACAAAATTTACAATCACTAATTTGTACTATGAATAATTATTCATAAGAGCGCTGGAGTGTTTTACCCTTCACCAAATTTCGTCACGATATTTAATATCAAAAGATTACGTGCCTGTGTCATTACTGAAAATAAACCGCGGTGTTCACTTGAGGTTAATTAAAAAAACTGTGACACTTAACACGATTTGACTACTTATGGTACTAGATTAAGATTCCTAAGACACTTTAAGACTCCATCAAGACAAATGCTCTCGTACAAAAGAATCAAACATGAAATCATGACATGCCAATTAATAGGCAATGTGAAAATATACCCAAGAGAACATTCCAGAACTTGTTCTACAAAATACCACATAATACTTATAATAGTAGACACGTTAAGTTGCCTTATAAGGTTTAGATAAAACCTCATAAACCGTATGAATACACACATCACAACATTAAAATCTACCTAATATACATATATTCTATGTTCTCCTGGTACTAAAAACATACCTATCTATCTATATAGGTATTGTTCTCCGTATGTAATAATGGGTACCTGTGTATTAGGAATTAGGATGATCCTTGTAAATCGACTTTTGAGTTTTCGATGGGCCACAAAACATTAGATTTATGACGTAAAATAAAAGAACTTGCATAATTACATTCTATTTGTAGTTTTTTGTAGAAAAATATGTTTTGATAATAATATTAGGTACTATGCAAAAAAAGAACAACACAAAAGAAATTATTTTGGACAATTGTTGAAATCATATAATACACGTGTTGCACGAACAAAAAGTAACGACGAAAACATGTCATCAAACGGGATAAGTAAATAAAACAGAATAAAATATTTAATATCTTCATTCTACGATGAGATGTGCGATCTACATTCAATGATTTTTTTTATGGCATGGAAAAGATGACTGTTGTAACATCTAGTTAGTCTGCAATCTATCTCGCCTATAGAAGATACCATAATAATAAAGATGAATAGATTCCTTAGGTGGATTTTACAACGATGTCCCATTCAAAAATATTTATTTGCCTTCTTTAAGCATCACTCTATTTTGTATCTTGTATAATTACATGCTCAGATTGCCTATGTGTGTTCCTACTTACTATCTAGGGTGTATGTAGAGTATAGAGAATTATTGATTTTATATTGTATACAGTTGAACTTCCACGGTAAATTATTACTTTAATGAACTCTTCTCGGTTTCATCCTCCCTTCATTAAAGGTTCTGTTTTCTATATTACGAGTACAACAGTAAGGTTTTGTTGTTGATCTTTTGGGTGAATTTTGAGTTTATTCTGTAAAATTTGCATCAAACTGTATAACTATGAATTTTTTATACTGTGTGATGATATTATCGAGAACACTATATTCTGTAATTATTAGATATAATAATAATTTTCTTATCGAAACATTTTTGTTCACAATGTCATATTATTTATACATAAAATATATTAATATATTCATAAAGATCTGTCTACCAACCTATCCGTAATGCCATGTTGTGGCAAGAAAATAATTGTCTATTCTTGTTTTATCTTTAAACAATAATTTATATGAACACAATGAAAATATAATATGGATAAAATACTTATTTAAAATGAAAAATTGCTTAGCTTACGGATTGTAAATCGAATTATTTATTCACAAATAAATAATATTTGTGAATAAATAATTCGATTTACAATCCTTAGGATGTGAACTAAGTATAAGTATATGAAAAATAATAAGTGTATTTTTTAATTGGTGAGTACTCTCCCTATACATGAGATATCTCTACTAGAGAAGTAAAATATTCGATAACTGTTTATTGTGTTATTGTACATTGTGTAAATTTTATTTATGATTATATTCGTGTACTTTGTGAAAATAAATATTATTTTCGTTATTATCATTATAATACATGATAGGGTTTGAATTCAGCAATGGAGAAATACAATATTCAGGGCGATATTATAATAAAACAAAGATATCTTTTACAATCTTCAATACTGCACAAAGTTGGAGTGTATTTAATTATAACCACACAAACAACAGGTAGAAAATAATCAATGATGTCGTATTTCGAATAGCACCCTCCAACATTGGCTCATTACACTCTCAAGTTCTATTTTTAATGAAGCGGTTTTAAATGTCTCTACCTTTCGTTCCTAACAAAGCCACACCTAGTGCTCCCTGCCTAGTGATTTTTATTAATGATTCACCCACACAAATTAGACGCACTGACGTATTGTATTATTAACTCGGGTAATCAAACACTTTAGAGTTTAGAGCTAATGTCAAGGGCAAAAATCCAGTTTGCCAAATATTTTGTATTTGTGTTATTTCAAAAGCTTTCATCTCTTTACGACTAAATAAAGCTTTTTTCAAAACTACCATGCCTTTGGATTTCGAATATCGTAAGCCCACTTCTTGCTCCTAAGCTAAGTTACCAAAGCACCGTTTTCGTTTTCTTTTTTATTCATTTATTCATTCTTCACTGTGCATTAATGACAAATAATTATATAGAAGGTAAACATTCAAATTAAATATACAGAGGGCGAGTTTATCCCAACGGCGCGATCTCTTCCAACTAACCCATTTTTTAAAGTAAGTTGTGGCTTCCAATTTCGAAGGATTAAAATTTAGGGATCATTATAGTGCTTGCATATTTTTTCAGTTTCAGATAGGGTAATTTAAAAATAATCTGTAAATGTGAAAAACAATAAAAAAAACTTCGTATATAATTAAATCGAGTTTCACCACCAGGCAGAGAATTGTTCTTGACCAGTTTTCGAAAACCGAGTATAAAGATAAACCGCGTCATTTGCATCACACTAGATTTAAATTTAATGAAGATATGTAGTGCCAAAATTCAATAATAAGTACGGAAAAAGAACATTGGAGTATAACGTGCCAAAAATACTTAATATGATGCCGGCATCTATTAAGAAATGCAAGAGTAAAAACATTGCAAAAAAATTAGTCAAGGATTAGTTGATAAAGTGTGGATTTATTTATAACTAGTAATTAATTGTTTAATTGTAAGTTGTATAGATTGATATAATTTTATTTTTTTTCGTTATGTACCTAGTTATATTTTGAACCTGTAAGAGAACACGCCGACAAATCATTTTTGATTTGGCGTGACTCGTAAATTGTATTTTTTTTTCTTTTCTATTGTATATTATATTTGTTACCAATAAGTAAAAAAAAAAAAATAAAAAAAAAACCATAATCAATCTTGAATTATTCAACTTTATCTAAATCTTGTTAACTGGATTAATACAATTTATAATTAATTTATACGAAACAAAAGTGAGATATGATCTAAAATAAAGATAGATAAAGCCTAACATGACACGGATACCTCGGGAATGAAATAAAACTACAACAGGCATCCTACTAAATGGATTAGGTTCAGTAAAAGACGTTTTATCGTCAAAGTAAATAGATACAGTCCAGGTACCTACTAAAGAGTTATTTCTTAGTACAGCGATTTCAAGAATTTAATATATGGGACATCTATAAATACATAACTCACCCCTATGAATGCCGATATACGCACCGATGAATTTTGATAAATTAACGGCAAATTTAGTATTATTTTTATTTTATTTGTTGATGAATAGCGAAGACCAAAACGAAATTAATGAAGTTTGAAAGATAATCGTACCTAAGCAAACGTGATTACTTTGTCAAATTTGTAATGACGGCCAGTGTGGCGCGGAGGTAACGCTCTTGTCTTTGAGTCACGAGGTCCCGGGTTCGATTCCCGGCCAGGGCAAAGTGAAGAATGACCTTTTTCAAATTGTCCTGGGTCTGGGTGTTACATGTATATGTGTGTATCGTCGCGTTAGTACCCATAATACAAGATTCATTTTAGTTTGGGACTAGCTCGATCTGTGTGAACTGTCAAAAAAAAAGTTAAATCCCGGCAAAAAAGAGGTTCTTACTCTTTTTTGTTAGTTTTCAATACTAAATGTTTTATTTTCATGACACGAAGAGGACGACCCGTTCAATACCTCTAGTAATTTCATTGGTTACACCAGTTACGACAAAATGGGAGTTGCCGTGATGATATATATAGATAGATTGACCATAAATCAACTATTTTTTATATCAAAATTTTCTCACATAAACTTGATGAAAATATTTTTAATTATTTAGAATTGTATTATATTTATAGAGAAAACAAAATGATCGTAAAAATGTTTGTGAGGAATTTCGTAATACTACGGGAGGTCAAATTCCGATGGTTTATCATAGGCCAATCTTATACTGAATACATAGCTCTACATGGGCCGGCATACTGACAAATTAATACGTAGATTTGTTCATCACAAATGCTGAAATTAGACGAATTAAAAAAAAATAATTTTATTATTATTAATGTATCGAAACCCCTGCTTAAAGTTCATACATATATGTTTTTGTTGCAGTAGTGAGGTACAGTTTCAAGTCAGTGCGTCACCATTAGAGGGTATTTTTTCCCGGATTATTTTCGTTCCCGGGAAACGGGAAATTTAAAAAAAAATATTAAATTTGAGGTGGAAGTTGTAAATGCTTTACGGAAAAGTTAAATAAATTTTGTTTTTGCAATTTAAAAGAGTTTATTTTAACTTAAATGATACTTCCTCAGCACGTGTGACCAAATTCTCCGAAAAAGCCATAAAAATAATGTTTATCTATAGGTAGTCTCCGAATTTTAAGTTGTGGTGGTATTTGTACCTACGTTTATTTGTTTACATTAATGATTTTTTTTACATACTTCGACTGTTTCAAAGAAAACATTTTTTTCTTTTCTCGTATTCTTTTTACATTAACAAAGAATTAAAACCATACCATAGAATTAAAAAAAAAAAAAAATTGGTATATTTATGGATTCCTTTTAAACTTGTATACCTATGTGTCTGAATATCAAATTGAGTAACTATACCATCAGGCCGAAAGAAACACATGTCAACATTTTATGATTTTTCCACGTAAAATAAATAATAAATTTATTTTTGTTAAGCGATGTTTTTTATTTTATTCTAATCATTTTGATTTATAAAGTGGTGAATACTGATTTGATAAGTGCGTTATGTTATGTTGATTATGAAATTTTATATTTATAACGACTATTAGAACGACACGTTACCTACAGTTAACTAATCAAAGATTTCGGTATCGGTATGGCAATCTGCATAACTAATTATTTGTGTTTTTTCCCGGGAAATGTTTGTCTTTTTTTCCCTGGAAACGGGAAATAAAAATTAAAGAATTTTCCCGGGAATTCCCTCAGTCACCATAGAGTTTTCTAATATTCGTTGATACCTACATGCATATAAAAAAACGCATTACCTTATTAGTAACTCTTGTATCTTTTACGAGAAAATCTAATAAACTAGATAATTTTACCTCTGGTGATCGCGATCTGATAAAATATCATTGTTAAATGAAAGGAAGTTTGCACAGTCTGTTGGTTGTGCGGATGAGGTGTTTGTTGAGTAATATTCTTAAAAATATCATTGTTGGCAATGAGCAACGATACTCTACTGTACTTGTCGATAAAATCATTAATACTATAAGCATTGAATGCAATTAGAGATAGATGTTTAATTAATGTCAAGAGATCTGTGAGATATCAGTGTTTTTTATTCGATATGGTTAAGTAGGTAGGTACGTTTGCTTATTTGTTAAAAAAATCCACACGTGTGGATTTTTTGCCACAGCCCTTCAAGCTGCACACAATGGCGTGGATAAGATATGTTGAGTATAGAATTTCAAACAAATGGAAGTGTCCTGATTTTTGTGCTATCTTAGTGGTCAATGGGCCTCTCTCAATGTCTCGCTAAAATTTTGTCACAGATATGTATGATCAGACCTTGAAACATGCTGAAAAAAGAGGTTCCATGTATTCTGGTGAATTATTATTCTTGTACGTGATGTATTCAGGAGACATGGTCAGTAAGGGTCGAAAAGTCTAAATTTAGTTACACTACATACCTACTTTGTGTCACCGGATACTTACACCCTTTCCTTGCCGCTAATCTAGTTTAAGGGTGACACCAAAATTGGAATTAGGGAGATCGATATCTATGTCACGACATAGATCGTTACCATAATATAAAACAGAAGGAAGAAAGTGAATTATTTTAAATTTCATTTGGACTTAGGTATTTTGTTTAGAGAATATCCAGTGATTCTTACATATAACCCTTGACGTTCCTCACAATAACTTAGTGTGTAAACAAATTTTTTCTTATCAAATCATTTTACGTCAAGTGATTCGATACTTAGTCATTTAAATAACTTTTTTTTTCATAATTACTTTTACCCGGTTCGTAAAATAATGATTTTTTTTTCAACTATATTATAGATGTACTTTTTTTATATGGAAAACGTGTTTTATTGCAATTTGCCTTTGTATATCATTTGAACATTTTATCTAAGATGTAATTAAATTTATCCATTAACTTCAACGAACTAGGTATGTAAGATAAACTATTTCAATTATTATTACTAACCGAGCATAACTTTCAGTAAGTCTGTTGTCCTCAAATAACCTTTACACAGTCGCCCCACGAATTATTTATAATGCTATTGGTAAATAAATTTACTTAAATAATCTCAATGTTTCGATTCAATACCCCGTCGTAACCGCACATAAACATTATCGCGAATATTGGAACGATAATAGTAACAACAATAACAAGCTTATCTATTAAAGCTCTTCTATACAGCAGTTTCAAAACTTTTCCAATTTCATAACCAATGAAATAATTATGTCATAAATTACGAAGTTGTCTCAAACTTACGTTTTCATTAAATATATAACATATACTATACTATACTATACCCTCACGCCGTGTCCCAAGTGGGGTAGGCAGAGAGAACGGAACGCCAAACAGATCTATCTTTACACACTTCCTTCGCTTCCTCCACATTCATACAGTTCCTCATACACGCACGTCGGTTCCTCTTACTCAACACGCGGCCGTCCTTGAGAATTTGATCCACGTGATCAAGCCACGTGGTTCTCGGACGCCCGCGTTTCCTCACACCCTTTCTTTCAGATAAGTATATCCTCTTTGTCATTCTTTCCTCTTTCATTCGTTCCACATGACCAAACCATCTCAATTTATTTACACGCATTCTGTCCACAACAGTCTTCTTGCATCCGCTCATTCTTCTAATATCCTCATTCTTCACTCTATCACGCAGCGTTTTACCAACCATTCTTCTCAACGATCGCATCTCTACTGCATTTATTCCACTTTCGTCCTTCTTCAACCACGTCCATGTCTCGCTTGCATACGTAAGTGACGGTACCAGAATGGTATTGTGCACCAGCATTTTAGCCATGTTCGACACATTGTCATTGCTGACAATGGGTCGAAGTGCACCGTTTACTCTAGCACCGGCCACTTTCCTTCTTTCAATGTCCCTATCGCATCTTCCATCCCTCGTAACATATCTCTTATAAATTGATTTTAGTTTTCGATTACAAAACAAATTAAACAATTGAGTTCTCTATGATGTGCGTTTCAATAAATATCCTCATAATTAAATAGTGGTTCATTATTTATAATATTTTATCACATAATATAATTGACCTGCGATACCGAAGACATTGTCAAATGCAGGGGGCAGGAAAAGAAGACGCTTCAGGTACTATCACGTAGAACGAATGAGCGGTGAAAGACTCCCGCAAGTATAGCCAACAGGAACTTGCCAATCTGGAAGATCTGCAAAGAGGTGGCGGGCAGCTGGAGCTCTGTGTCCCAGGAGACCTCGACGCCATGAAAAACAGATGTACTTCAAGAGGAGGAAGAAGAAGTCATAATTATTTAAATGATATTTTTCACATTCGTTAGCGTGTTCACTAATGTCGAATTTTCTTCATAGTAATAACATAGTGATTTTTTTTAAATATAAAAAGTGTTTGATCATTTAAGATATAAATTTATATAAACAAACCAATTAATTCACCACCTACCCCGCAGCATTTTTATTAACTGAAACAATTGAATTATTCAATGAAATTCAAACCCATATTATTCAAGAAACGTTCATCGCCTTTTCATTTGCTTATACGTATGAGATACCACCCAACTTTTAAAATAACATACTAGAAAACAAAACTTTTTATATGAGGTTAATAATAAAATGATGATACCTACGAGTATTTCGGTAAAATGTATCCTAAATCATAGGTTGTATCTGACAAAAACTTATACGTACACTTATATTAAGTTGGTGTCTTGGCTTTTTTTGTATTTCTTTCCTTTTTGAGGTTTACGTAGTAGTGACATTTAATATCGTACTTTCTCTTACAATAATAATACTAGATACTTACCACTACTACACGTTCTGTCTGTCGAGACTACAACCTTGACCGTAATTTGGTCGTCTTATGAATCGATTTTGATTGATCAACTGAGGTTATTCGATCAAAATTCAAAAACTAATGAAACTACAATATTTTTAAATGATCAATATTTCATATTATAATTCAGTTAATTTCAAACGAACCAAACACAAAAGTTAAATTCTTATTTTTTTTACATATGAAAATTGAAATATCTGATGAATTTATTGAGACAAACATTGAAAATCTCCAATTTTTAAGTACCCGCCCATTCCCACTTAATTTACACCGTATTAACTTGTATGTACATTTTCGTATAGTTAGTACTGAAAATGTCTTTTTAAGAGACGGAACAATATTATATTGACTACAAAACGATAAATATAAATGTGTATGAAAAAGTTTAGTATTTTAATTCATCCAATATGGAGAATATTCAAAAGTAACAGAATATAAAGAAAAATTTGATATCTCTGATAAAAAAAAATACTATTCACTGTGTCGGTGTTACTAGAATATTCGATGACGATATAAAAAGAAATGTTTTCTCTTTCTATTATATTGACTTTTATTGAGCGAAATCTCATTGTTTATCAGATTGGCAATGTTCTTGAAAGACGAAAGATGCCTCTTTCAATAAAAATCAATATAGTAGAAGAAAAGATTTGTTGTTAGTTTCATCATCAAAAGACATTATTGAAATATTATTTTCTTTTATGTTTTCTAAATTATTGATAAATAAGCATTATGTTTGTGAATATAAAAATATTTAGAATAATTGGAATGGCCTTGATCAATTCGATAAGATTGATTAGAGTTCTCGGCTCTGATTTTACAGTTATTCAACATAAATTGAATTGTGTGCTGAGGGTTTTACAGAAAATCGTGACAACACGAACAAACTACAATGATGATAATAACTTCGGACGTCCCATTTTTTTCAATTCGAAACAACCATACAAACTTTATAATATAAACTGTGTAGGTATGCATATAACCATTATTCTAAAATAACAATGGTTATTCCTATATATCATGATTATTTACAATCTACATTTATATATACATACAATCATATTATTATATTTTTAACTTTGACCATCTGTCTACACGCACTAGACAAAGGTTTTCATATATCTGCACATCCCATCTTTGTATCTGACTATGTTTCACTCAAAGCGTATTTGTCTTTTAGGAGACAGGAGAAAAAACGATGAAACCATGTTTTTAAAGTTGTATATTATATTTTTGCCATCTGTTACATTCCATAATTACTTATACACTTATTTCTTTCTGAAGCGTACTTCTGTTCAAACTGTGTACATTCATTTCTACATCATATTTAATGACAAAAAACACTGTGTAAGCTTTCACAAATATATTTTTAAACTTTAACGTTTTCGTCCACACCAGCAAACTGCATTGAAATGTACAATAGAGAAGAAAAACTAGCCCTGTTACAGACCAATCCATAAAGTTATGTCCATAATCTATCATCAAGGTTCGGAAGGTTTCACATCTCTGCGTGAAGGGTCATGTTCTGCGTGGAGAAAAATACCACCTTCTCCAACTGATATTAAAGGGGAAAATTGAGGGACGCCGAGGTCCCGGTAGGAGACAGATGTCCTGGCTGCGAAACATAAGGGAGTGAACCGGCATCCGAAGTGTGGAAGAGCTGTTCCGAGCAGCGCAGGACAGGGACAAGTTCGCCGAGGTGATCGCCAACGTTGGGGGGACCCGACAGGGCACTCGAAGAAGAAGAAGAATCTATGAGAAATTATATAACAAAGATGAATTCATTTCTAAAAGTGAGGTAACTAGCGAACCAACTCTCTTCTTTGTGCAAAATAAAATTAAAGACATTAAAGATAGATGGAATGACTCATCGCTCAATTGAATATTTTAAATATTCTTGCTCATTTGGAAAGTTATGAGCTATTAAGTACTTAATTTTATGTTGTTTTGATAATAATTCGTTCAGACATCTCTAGTTAATTTGTTATCTTTGCTAGTCCACATATTGAATGAATATTTTGTTTACATATTCTGTGATTGACTTTATGATTCTGTGAAAATTATAAAATTAAAAACAAAATAAATATCTTTAACAGGGAGTTTTACGATTATTTTACAAGATTAAAAATGTGCTTTCAAAAAATTACTCTACGTGTTTTGAAATATACATATTTTGTGACACGCGCCACATTTGAAAATCCGTAAATGTCATGTTATTGTTGTGTATTAACGGTGATGCGTTAAAGGGGAATCAGGTTGACAAATCCATGGAGTGTTAAGTGATTAGCAAACAACGAAACATACGCGCAGATAACGGGGGAAAGTCGATACTATGTACATAGGTGCAGAATAATGTATCACAATACGTTTTTATGAAATTAGTATCACTAACAAGTGTACGACTGGGTGACGACTGAGTTTTTTTAATATTCTATGTAACACAATTTCTATCTGCCAATTTATTTCACCCTGTTCCATTCCTTTAGACAGAAAAACATCCACATTGTTTTTTTTCATTCACATTTCGAATATTATATCTGATCCCTTACTGAATCTGCTCTGAAGGCAATTCTGTTTTTGGTTAAAGAATGTGATACTGTTTTGACGTCATTATATCACTATTTTAAAACAATGTAAATCTCACACTTAAGTGAGACAGAAAACTATTTAAACTACACTTTTTTTTTAATCCACCCGTAACGAGTGATTTGTATAAACTTCACTTATTCTTTATGAAAGTAAGGAAACTAATAAAATTGTCTTCTTCTAAGATCGCATTGGGCTTTGACGTAAGGATCCTAGCATCCTAGATCTCTTGAGAGTGAGATATGACACAGAAGGATGTCACAATAGATCTGTTATGGTCGCAGTGACACAAGGGTTATAAGGTCCCTTGACCTTTTAAGGAAAAAAAAAAAAAAAAAGGATCCTAGCAAGAATCATTTTATTTTCTAAATAATAATATTAAATTAGAAAAAAAGTATTTGATTACTAGCGCTTTAAAAACAGGTCATCGATCATCCTATGCATACTCGTATAATTCTGAAAATGTGAAGAAGTTCTTTCGCCGCATACTGTATATTATTTATTATAGCTTCGTATTATAAATATATATTCTGAGTGAAAAAAATACTATTACACATTTTATTGAATGTTTACAAAAATAATATCAAATTCAATAAAATCCAGATAAGGGATAATCGTAAGTAGGTACCTGAATTGTTGTTATCTATATAATGTCTATGTATTGTGACTTGCCCCTTGTGCATTGATTGTAACTAAACACTTGATAACAAAAAGTGTGAAGTACTGTAGAAACAAATTGATGTTGTTGATATTTATTCCATAAAATAAAAAAAACAAACTTTGTTTAATTCCACTTTAGTCAATACAAGAAATAACTAAAACGTTTTCGGGCTTACACCCATCTTCAGTAGTTACGTGCTTTTTGTAGACTGAATACAAAATAAAACAGTGTCACTATGGTAAGCTAGCGGGGGATGGTGAGGGGGAGGGGGTGGGTTTAGACAATATTTTCATAAGAGGGGATGTTAAGGGCGGGACTTGTACATTTAAAATGTTGTTATCTTTGTTACTATTTATATGGATTGTTTCTAATATGTCTAATCTCCTACTTTTATCACAAATATTTAAAACTTCTACATTGACTAAACTAAATTTATGACCTGTGTCCCTACTATGATCCGCAATATCAGAGTTTATAGAAATTTTTTTAATCCCATTCATATGTTCCTTAATTCTAGTTTTAATTTTCCTACCACTTTGCCCTATATAAATTGAATTACAGTCATTACAACTAATTTTATATACACCACTATTGTCCAATTTATCTACCTTACATTTAAAATATATATTTAAAATATATCTTCTTAAACTATTATCTGTATACAAAGCTGGCTTAAAATTCTTATTTTTACACATATTTAATAAATCTGTTGTGGGTTTTCCCATATATAACACTCTTCTCCATGGTTTCTTATCTTCGTCCTTTTTCTGTTTTTATTATATTATTCCCGCTTTTACAACACTTTGTATGTAAGTTGTGGAAGAGCTGTTCCGAGCGGCCCAGGACAGAGTCAGGGTTGCCGAAGTGATCGCCAACGTTGGGGGACTCGACAGGGCACTTAAAGAAGAAGAAGAAAAAGAAGTTTGAACTTTTGGAAGTTTTTACCCTTGATTTTTAAACATCTCTCATGGAAATGTTGATTTAAAAAAAAAATCTCTTTGAATTTTGTGACAATAAATTAACATCTTTGCGTGCCAATTCTATGTAATAACAAATGTCGCAATTTCTTTGTGTCTGTATTTTTCTGTTATGTTAAAATAGTAAACTATTGTCTTGATTGTTTATGTACAATGACAGCGAAAAGGTTTTTTACTGTAATGCTGTTCATTGTTTCATTTATACAATAAATAAATCAATAAATAATATTGTTCAAAAATAAATAAATAAATAATTTCAGTATATACCTAAATGTTTATGTTTATATACCTCGATTTTTGTATACATATTTATTTCTTTGAGACTTATAAGATTCCATTCATGAAACTAATCATACATATGTACATGCTTGACTGAGCATCCCATTCAATACACAATATTAAATTTATTTACATACCTATATTTTTGCCTTTTGCACCATATAGAATCACGTAAATCTACAACTTACTTACTTTTCAAAAATATATATCAATGTAATCCTCCCGTGAGCTCAAGTCAGAATACAGCCTCCTTTATTTAGAGCGTCTTTGTTCAAATCGAGTCACTTTTTCTCGATAAATTCTAGATGCTCCGATATCGTTTTCTTGACAACGATGTATTATCAAAAAGGGTCGTTTAAGTCATTGGAAACCTTGCAGACAAACGGTCCTTGAAGAAAACCGCCTCACAACTGGATATCTCGGGAGACTTCAATTTATCCGCAAACATTGAAACCAAAATTCTCCTCACGGGCGGGACATTGGATAAGTCTAATGGCCGGCCCAAACCGCCGTCCTGGGAATTTATTATGCTACTACTCATTCTTCAATGTATGTACTTAGGAAGGTATAGCTCACAGTATTGAATATAAATTAATATGTATAAGAATAACATTATATAAATAATAAAAAAACGAAGTAACATTGAAAAGAGACTCACGCCAAACCTGTATATCTTAGAAGTTGTAGACCCCATTTCGTATTTTTTTGGCCAACTACCATCGGAAAGTGTGAACAAGTCATGTGTGAACTTGATACTTTTATCTTAATCCATGTATTTTAACGATTAATATGGATTTTCCAAACAACTCGTAGAGAGATATACCTACGTATGTACGCATATATTAATCAATTTCTAATATTATCAAACATTGTTATCTGTGTAGGGTGTGTACTCATGTATTTTTGATACTGGGTAAATATTTTGTTACTGTGATATAAAGTTATAATATACATACTGTCGTGGTCCCTCCCCACAAGAGGAAGAAAAAGAAAAACCGTTGAGACCACATTGACAGGAAATAAATAAAATATATTTATTTATTTCGACGAGAGAATAAATCCCGTATTTATCCCGTGGAGCACCCGGTAAAGAATTGGTCTCCCACTCTTCTGCGTAAGTTTTCGAGTGTCCTGTAAAAGGCAGGTGTTCGAAAAAAAATAAGACATTTTACATCTTAAATTCAGCGTTGAGGTTTGCCACCCATCCTGAATGTCTTGATTTTATACTGGCACAAAGAGGACAGTTTGTATGTTTCTTACATACAGCTGATCTGCTGGCTACCCCACTTGTGGGATATGCCGTGATGGTATAGTAGTAGTAGTAGTAGTAGTAGAGAATAAATACGTATTTATCCTCTGAGTTGGATGTAATTAAACTAAAAAGAATCGAGTTTATCCAATCTACGCAAATTTATAAATTTCTTTTCGCAATTACGTCTTTATAATATTCCGATTAAAATTTTATAATACAAAATACTTTCATATCACCTACCTACTTGTAAAATCCAAGAGTAATAATATTCGTCGTATATAAAGATGTCATACGTACATAATAATATATACTCGCTAGTCTACCCAAATCAGTTCACACATCACCGTAATTAAAATTATTTTCGAACGTTTAACGTAATGCCCGTCAAAAGTGTCGGTCGCTAAATTCAACAATTTTCGTTTCTTCAAAGATATTGGCTCATGATACATCTAGAGGAAAGAAAATTTACGTAAAGGACCCTTTCTACGTTGTATGTACGATTTATAAAAGAAAATTTTATCAGTGGAAAACAAACAATAATTTCTATTCAGAAACATAAAAGCATAATTTATAAAAATCAAAATTAAATTTCTGTTGTACATAAAGGTTAGTAATTAATAAATTATTTCCTTTTATACTCGACGTTAGCAAGTATAAAACACTTACCTTATTGCTGAAAATACACAAAGAAAACAACACACTATATTTCCGAAAAAGCAATAATTTTTTATGTACTACAGAAAATCCATGTTATTGGTTAGAAATAGTCAATGACATAAATTTCATCAATTTATGATTCAACGTTATCGAAAGTTTATTTCTGTAATTATATTACAGATTAGTTTTGAATGCAGTTTTATTTATAAAAGGCATATGGTTTCATACATAACTAGTATATGTCTAAAGCGCCAGGGGCGCATCGAGATGAAATATTTTACTGAACCAAAATTTTACAAAATTCAGTCACTGACTATTTTTGTTAATTTAACAATAAAATCTTGTTTTCGTTAGTAGATTAAGCTCCATCTCACGCTTAATCCGATCTGGACCAACCTTGCATTGTCCAGCCCCGTTAGTATACAATATGATAAATTAAGAGAATATAATACATAAAATGCAAATAATATAAATATTTATGTATAAATCTGCGGGGGTTGGCTTTTTTGTGTCCCTTAAGGCAAGGCAGACGACCAACCTTGATTTTTTCACGCTGGGAGATCATGGGCCTTTAGTTCACGATCATGTGGGGTGGATGGTGGGACGTTAGTTTATGATATAATAAGAGATATTTACATAAAATAAATATGAGTTTAAAAATTCATGCTCAAGTTAGTATTCAAAATTTCATAAAAATAAAAATTTATTCAATGTTTCTGAGTCCGTCCCTGCTCTTATTATCAAGTAATGTCTATAAATTAAATTTACAAATAATATTAGTTATCCAAATTTTATAAATTTGGGAAAATAAAATAATTAACAGTGACAGTCTCATAAACATATTCATTAAAACATTTTATAAAATTCATCAATCCTTTGTCTACAGAAATTTCACTTATTTGAGACTTATCAAACAAGAGTTTTGATACTCCAAGAAGAAAGGCAAAGTCGTAACGATAAAAATATCTATTACAAAATTTAAATAAATAATAATATATAAAATTTCTTAGCTTCGAGTAAGGTGATTTTCTGCCAAATTCGCTGCTTCGAGACACTGAATTTAATGTAAAATTATAATAAAATTTTAGGATGAGTTTCTTATTATTTCCATTGTGGAAATAATCACTAAAAGAAATATTATATTTATTACTCGGAGAAAGAAATGTCAACAACGAAAAACAAATTGAATACAACACTGCTTTTATGATTTTAACCTCTCTCTCCTAATTCCAAGACAAAACTGCCTCGAGTTGAGCTGTGACATCAATCTTATAGACTTAATTTCTTTGTCCTTCTTACAAAATTATCCACTCTCTCACTCCTAGCACAAGCATCTACTTTTTTATGTAAACAACCACACGTGTCTCTCAATCCTTTCCTTGAAATTATTTTTATTTGAAGTATTTATACCTACATAACATATCAATATAAACAAAATTTAACCTCTTACCTAAAAGCAATTAATAGTTCAACAAACTTTCTTTGTTTAAAATTCAATTTGGTACTTTTCTTCACCCGATGTACTAATACCTACTGACACGTGTTAAAATATTCAATGTACCTTCCTAATAAAATTATTTAATAAATAACGTACTCTCTGAAGTACGTACCATTTATTTACCAACAAATATACTCCGAGTTATACATCCATATACCACTTAAAATAGTAAGTCGAAATATATTTAGTTCAATTTCAAACAAAGTTTGTTAAAAAAACTAAGACTATGTCAATACATATCCTATAATATATTAAGATATATGTATATAAAGGCAAGCATGTTGATTTCTGTATTCTCAGAAAGGGAAAAACTAATTTTAGGTGTAAACAAGTTTATTTTATTAACATAAGTAATTTTCAGTGGACAGCTTCGTTAATGAAGGAATAGATGTTGTTTTTCTCGGCTACAAGGGAAATGTTTTCTCTCTCTTCGATTTCGTATAAGTAATACGAAATATTTCCTAGTTGATTGTTATATTTGACCCTATTGTAACCAGATGCTAGAATTTTTTGTAGAATAATTGTAGAAGAGTTGATTAGTAAGAAGAATTCAAAATAAAACACTTTGGTTTGAAAATACGATAAATGTTTACGCAAAAACGTTTAACTCCACACTTATTCGAATAAGTATCTCTAATAAAACTTTTTCTTAAAAAAAATATAACATTGTTAATTAACGAATACAAATACGTAAGAGAATAACAATAATATGGTGAAACTATTCATTATGAGCGTTTAAAATAAACGATTTACGAGATCAAAGTTGGTGACGAATGTTTGGAGCAAGTAAGTGAGTATGTGTATTTGGGAAGTATGTTTGCGAGGGATGGAAGATACGACAAGTACATCGAAAGAAGAAAAGTCGCTGGTGCTAGAGTGAATGGTGCACTTCGACCCATTGTCAGCAATGGCAATGTGTCGAACATGGCTAAAATGCTGGTGCATAATACCATTCTGGTACCGTCACTTACGTATGCAAGCGAGACATGGACGTGGTTGAAAAAGGACGAAAGTGGAATAAATGCAGTAGAGATGCGATCGTTGAGAAGAATGGTTGGTAAAACTGCTGCGAGTGAAGAATGAGGATATTAGAAGAATGAGCGGATGCAAGAAGAGTGTTGTGGACAGAATGCGCGTGAATAAACTACGGTGGTTTAGGCATGTTTTTTTTTTTTTTTTTAAAAGATATATCTGGGTTTTGTTATAAACCCAAATACAACCTTATACACCTTTCACAGTAAGCTTAAAGCTTGTGTCGTGAAAGGGGAGTTTGCCGGCACCTGGGATCGAACCCCGGACCTCATGTTCATAAGGCCGAGACTCTACCTCCAGGCTACCGACGAACTCAATTTTGAACGAATGAACAAGGTAAGAGTGACAAAGAGGATATACTTATCTGAAAGAAAGGGTGTGAGGAAACGCGGGGGTCCGAGAACCACGTGGCTTGATCACGTGGATCAAATTCTCAAGGACGGCCGCGTGTTGAGTAAGAGGAACCGACGTGCGTGTATGAGAAACTGTATGAATGTGGAGGAAGCGAAGGAAGTGTGTAAAGATAGATCTGTTTGGCGTTCCGTTCTCTCTGCCTACCCCACTTGGGACACGGCGTGAGGGTATAGTATAGTATAGTAAAATAAATTTGACGATTCACGAGCGTATTTTTATTTTGACAATAAAGTGTTATAATGGCACTGTTTAACGTCATTTGACTATTTTAAGGCAGTTGATGAATAGTACAGCCTTTAATTTTTCTTCAATGTCTACAATTTGTCGGTGACCTTAATGAATATGTACCTATGGTTAATTTATTAATGTACATATTATATTTGAACCTTTAAGTTAGATACCTACATAATTATTAATAATAATGAATTGAGACTTACGCCCGTATTCACCAAGAAAATCTGAGCGTTCGATCAGCTCAAATTACGATCAACGTCAAATTTGGTATTCACCAACATATTTTAGGCTCCCTCAGCGTGATTTGAGTGAAAATTTCCCTCAAATTTGATCGGCCAATTGAGGTGGATTAACTTTTGCTCAGCGTCGATCTGTCAAAATTATTCTATAATGTCCGCCATACTTGTTTCGTAATGTTGGCGTTTTATTTACAATTTATTGAATATATTTTTGTAGGCGGCATGTAATAATTTATATATATGTATATTTATAAATAAATTATTTAATTAATTTATTTATTTGTTTATTTATAATAACATATACGGCACAAGGCCATTAAACATATACAAAAAAATCACAAATAGTTCGATTCAATACAACAATCCTTTCAATCGCAGTCGCACTTTCTTATCACACATAAAAGGCACCTTCAACGTAGGTCAGACTTCTGGGAACCATAAAAGACAGCTCGCTAACTTTTGAGAAGCACATTAGTTCTCTTGTCAGTGCTTGTTTCTTTCATCTGCAGCAAATTGGGATGATAAAAAGGTGTCTCACATTAGACGCTAGGAAGTCACTAATTGTGGCTCTGGTAATATCCAGACTAGGATATTGTAACAGTATTTTAGTGGAATTACCTGCTTGTCAGATCTATAGGCTGCAATCAGTTTTGAAGTCCACTGCACGTGTTATCTTTGGAGTACAAAGGTGTACACGTATGACTCCACTTTTAAAGGAACTTCATTGGCTACCAGTGGAGACTATAGTGCAGTTCAAAGTGTGAATGTTAGTTTATAAGGCACAGAATGAGAATGCCCTAGTTTATATTGCTGAATTGTGCAGGTTGAAATATCAAGAAATGAGCCCGCAGAGGAGAATTTTAACTAATTATGGGGATAGAGCCTTTTGTGTGGCGGGACCCAACCTCTGGCATGGATGCCTCGCTAGCGTAGGCAAGCTGAAGATCTTAAGACATTCAGAAAGGATCTAAAAACCTTATAAATTACTACTTACTATTAAATATTGTATTCTGTTTTATATTATGGACGTGGATACATATTATATCCAAAACATTTAATTTAATTCAACATAATGTGTCTTCTGACATGGATGCTGTTGTGTATCCGAGTTTCTATAATGATGTGGATGTAATGTCCTAGAATTGATGAATTGTTCAGTATCATTGAGGTGCTTTGGCACGTTAACGACACTTTCATGTTGTCCAATAATAATAATTATAATAGTTCTACTTTCGACTAAATATGTTACAGAGTACTTACTAAACAACATGAATATCTTTTATTTATTTATCTTATAAACAGCTTATGCCTTTTACAAATAAATAAAAACAAATACAAAAATAGTAACAAGATTTTTATTTATAATTTTTCATATTGTACATATCTATGTTATAAAATACCACGGATAGTGTAATAGTTCAATATTGCAAGGAATTAAAATTATTTCTTGATGGTGAATTACCGTGTATTTTAGTTATATACGGAGTATTTCAGTTATTTTTCTATCCTTGTTTATAATATCTTTTTAATTTCAACCTCACCGGCAAACAGTTTTGACAACAATGCATGATTCAATTAAATGCTAGCTGTCAAATTGACTGCTATCAAAGTAATATCTGTTTAAGTTCAAGTCTTGATTTTGTATAAATAAAGGCATTTATAAATATTTGACAGTTTGTATGTTTCTTACATACAGCTGATCTGCTGGCTACCCCACTTGTGGGATATGCCGTGATGGTATAGTAGTAGTAGTAGTAGTATAAATATTTAAAAAATATATATAAATAATTTTTAAATGATGCATATATTTTTTAAATGGCTGAAAATTATTTTTATTGGTATAATTATCAAAAATATACTTTTTAGTTACTTTAATGGCTGTTTCCGTAAATAAATGTCAGTTTCATTTCATAATATTTACATTGTATCCATGGATACGCACGATCAAATTCGACTCAGCTAAGCATTGTAAATTTTCGTTGGTGAATACCTATCTACGTTGAGGAATGCTGAGGGAGATTTAAGCTGATCGTTTGCTCAGCTGATCGTTCGCTCAGTTTTTCTTGGTGAATACAGGCGTTAATGTTTCATACAAATCGAAAATATCTCTGACATTTAAAGATTTCAATATCAAACGTGACCATCAGTAAAAATGTATCTAATATTTTTTAATTTATTGTCTTATTGCCTTTCCATACATCCACTGTCTTGCGGTATATTTATTTATTTTATTTTATTTATTCATTCTTTACGGTACATTGATTACAAACTATTACTTAGAACAGCGATGCACAACCGCGGACCGCGGGCCGCATGCGGCCCTTCTGTCGGTATATCTGCGGCCCGCCAGCGAATTATACAATATAAAAAAAAATGTCAATACCAGTAATAATCGGATATTCGGTAAAAGTACCGGATACTCAATAATTCGAGTAAATATTCTTTAAAAAAATTGAAGAGTTTTTGAAATATTTCAAATTCTTATACCATCTTTTATTGTTATTTTTTTTTATTTATTTATATACAAATACAAATATAAACACAACATAAAAGAAATAAATCACTCACGATAACTTATAACTATTGGTTGAAAATTCAAACACAGGTACTGCGAGAAAATATTCTTTAAGAAAACCGAGGGTGTTTTTGAAATATTTCAAATTCCTATACAGTAGTACTATACCATTTTGAAAATTCGGGGACGGGGATGGGGGGGGGGGGTAGAAATTATAATGTGTGTGCATTTCTGGAAATTTGAATTTTTAGTGTTAATTTTCTTATAGCGGCCCGTCCTTAGCTCATAATCTTTCCGAGTGGCCCCTGTTACCTATAAGTCTGTGCATCCCTGACTTAGAAGGTGTACATTCAAATTAGATGCAATCAATATACAGAAGGCGAGTTTATCGCAAAGGCGCGATCTCTTCTTACTAATCCAAAGGTTTAAAAACAGTAAACAAATTATAATAATAATTAAAACTAAGCAACTGAAGAAAAAATGTTTATCTTACATAATAAAACACTAATTTTTATCCAAAATAACAATATTTTTTATAGGGCCAATAAAAATATATCATAAAAGATGCAATTGCAAACTTACGTCAACGTCAACTTACTTACAGTGGGTGGCCATTGAATTAGGGCCATCGAATTTTTAACACATTTTTCTGAATTATTTGGCAAAAAGTAAAAAAAGACATAAAGGTTTGGGACAAAATTAAACAAACTAATATAAAATATCATTATTAATATAAAAATAGAGAAGAAACATGAAAATTAAACAAGATATTATTATATTTTGGGAAATTGCCACCTAAACTAATATTTCGTGAATCCCCCTTTTGCTGCTATGACAGCTTCTACCCTCCGTGGCATGCTGTCAATGCATCTCAAAGCAAATTCTTTTATGTGAGGGTTTCGATGCCATCCCTCTATACGCTTTTTAATAAGCTGGGTTTTGTTTGTCACCAATTCTTTTGTTATTTCCCTTTTTAATAGCTCCCAAAGATTTTCTATTGGGTTGAGGTCCGGGGAGTTTCCAGGCCAATCCAAAAGTGAAATTTTCTGTTCACAGAGAAACTTTTTGATTGATTTTGCCGTATGGCATGGGGCAGAATCTTGAATGAACGTAAATTTGCCATCCGGAAACCATTCAGCAGCTTGTGGAATGAGCTTTTGCTCCAAAACCTGTTTGTACTGATCCTGTCTCATTGTTTCTCGGACTATGTACAGCCTTCTTGTACCCTTACCACATATTACAGACCATACCATTTTTGATAATGGGTGTTTCACGTCTCAATAATACAATCTGGGTTAAATTTTTCACCCGCTCTTCGTCGGACAAATGAGGACTTATCGCCCAAAATTTGAAAAGTGGACTCATCAGAGAAGCACACCTGAAAACAAATATTTGAAATAATGTATGTTTGGAAAGATCTAGAAATGCGAATCAAGAATTGTGTTCATTAAATAGATAAATACCTTTCTCCAATCCTCTACTGTCATATTCCGATGCTGTATGGCCCATTTTAACCTTTTGTCTTTCATGGCAGGAGTCAATTTTGGTTTTCTTGCAGGACGGTAGCACTTGAATCCCAGCTCATCCAAGCATCGTCTGACTGTGCGATCACTAATATTGATTCCCGCCTCATTAATCAAACCTGTTATAACCTTTCTTGGCTTTTTTCTATTTTCCAAACAAATATTTCGAATTATTCTCTCAGATCTTGATGTTGTGAGGCGTTTTCCCCGACAATTTTTACGAAGGGAAGAAACAGGATCATCGCCATTTTTAATTTTAAAAGCAATTCTCTGCACAGTCTACCTATAAACACCAGTTCTTTTTGCAATTTCACGCTGCGAATATGCTGTGTTACTCAAAAGTGATAATACTTCACTTTTTTTGCAAGAAGTAATATCTTTATTTTTACCCATTATAAAAAAAATGTCACACTTTTAAAAAATATAGAAAAAAACCAAAACACCCAGAAATATGTAAATAAAGGGTAATAAATGTTCTTTTTTTATATAATCTTCATTAAATGCATTCAATTGAAGTATTTCACTAAATAATAAGCTTGAAAAATAATAAAAGATTTGAAAAAAATCAGCTTGAAAACGTTTGAAAAAAGATATTCGACACACACACAACCAACTCTAGCACACTACCAATGATAACTGAACGTAATATAACGGTTTTATCTGTCAAAAACTACAAAATTCGGTATTCCCAGTAGCAAAATAGTGTTGCCAACGAATCAACTTTTCATAATTTTGCAAATAATAGTTTAAATTGGGATAATTACATTTTTATAAAGTATTTATGTTGATGTTGTAATAAAAAATGTGATGGCCCTATTTCAATGGCCACCCACTTGTACGTTCTTGATACACTGAATCAATTATTTATATGAAATCAATGATTTATCGAACAACATATGCAGTTGTTCATGTATTTTCATTAATTTACAGATTATTCTTGAAGGAGTTCAATGCTTACATTTTTGGCTACTATGATGATGTTTGGGGTGTGATATTTGGGATTAATAAATCATCTTTTAAAAAATATAAACCCATCTGTATTTTTCTCAACTGTGCACATATGCAAGACCACCTACACGATGGTCTGACGACATTAGAAGAATCGCTGGTGACTGGTTGTAGAAAGTTCAAGACAGAGATGCCTGGAGAGATAAATAGCGGAGGCTTATGTTCAGCAGTGAACAGGAATAGCCGCATTAGTAAGAGAGTTCATTTGAGAAATATCATAAAGGGAAGAAACATACAG
Source organism: Athripsodes cinereus (assembly GCA_947579605.1). Classification (NCBI taxonomy): domain Eukaryota; kingdom Metazoa; phylum Arthropoda; class Insecta; order Trichoptera; family Leptoceridae; genus Athripsodes; species Athripsodes cinereus. The sequence goes on from OX388314.1 coordinate 22,835,301, forward strand.
ACTTATATGAAACCGAAATCTTCGTTTTGTAGTAGTCGTTAATTAATTCATTCTAAAACTAATGTTACGTTATTTTACGCCCACATATAATCCTTCTTCCACATCTCATATTACTCTTAAACGATAGAATAATTAATCATCATTCACTTTCATAGTTTGACATTTACAGCGACGAAGCTTGCCACCCATGCCAACTATGTTTCAATTTTATTGAATTGAAAACCTGCTGTAAGTAATGTTTATTTGCAAAATGGCTTTAATGTGGGCGTCTTTATGAAAAGCTATGAACCAAATTTCTCTTATGAGGTTACGTTTTTTAAATCTAAGTATATGGATATCTAAGTGTATTTACTTTACCAGCAAATAGTAATTTACTCTGAATTATTTCGTAGCTTTCCGTTAGGTTTTGTGTCCATTTGAACGTTCTTTAAACTTATCAAATACTCAAATACGAGTAATAGTCAGATCTACGCATACATTTTTTTGTGAGTTCGTGTTTATGTATCTACGAGTATAACTAATATATGCAGAATAAATATACTATACTATACTATACTATACTATACCCTCACGCCGTATCCCAAGTGGGGTAGGCAGAGAGAACGGAACGCCACACAGATCTATCTTTACACACTTCCTTCGCTTCCTCCACATTCATACAGTTTCTCATACACGCACGTCGATTCCTCTTACTCAACACGCGGCCGTCCTTGAGAATTTGATCCACGTGATCAAGCCACGTGGTTCTCGGACGTCCGCGCTTCCTCACACCTTTTCTTTCAGACAAGTATATCCTCTTTGTCATTCTTACTTCGTTCATTCGTTCAACGTGTCCAAACCACCGTAGTTTATTCACGCGCATTCTGTCCACAACACTCTTCTTGCATCCGCTCATTCTTCTAATATCCTCATTCTTCACTCTATCACGCAGCGTTTTACCAACCATTCTTCTTAACGATCGCATCTCCACTGCATTTACTCCACTTTCGTCCTTCTTCAGCCACGTCCATGTCTCGCTTGCATACGTAAGTGACGGTACCAGAATGGTATTGTGCACCAGCATTTTAGCCATGTTCGACACATTGCCATTGCTGACAATGGGTCGAAGTGCACCGTTCACTCTAGCACCGGCCACTTTCCTTCTTTCAATGTCCCTATCGCATCTTCCATCCCTCGTAAACATACTTCCCAAATATACATACTCACTTACTTGCTCCAAACATTCGTCACCAACTTTAATCTCGCAAATCGTTTTTTCATTCTCTCTTTCAAAAACAAGAACTTTCGTCTTCATAACATTCATTTTCAAACCATTCAAATTGCAACTATCATACACACACGTAACAATCTCTTGTAAGTCCCTTTCACTCTCAGCCATTAACACCAAATCATCTGCGTACATCAATGCATTCACCCGAAACCCATTCAGCTCGACACCAACATCCATCTCTTTCACAGGTCGCATACAGTAGTCGAAGAATAGGTTGAACAGCCACGGAGACATGACACAACCTTGCTTCACTCCCTTGGTGAGGACAAACCACTCCGAGAGAGTATTATTTACCCTCACGCATGCGGAGCTTCCCACATATATACACGTATCTATAATACGAATAAATATACACGTATCTATAATACGAACAATTAGTGTATGGATGTACCTAGAGGGAGCAAACTGGGGTAACCTCTCTTCCTTGAATTCAGACTAAATAAAAAACAAGAATAAATTTAAACTGGTAGTTTTTTTAAATCTACATACTGATTGTCCATTTTTTTCTTTTTTTCTTATTATTGTTATTTTTGTTTCGTATTTTACACACGGTGATTACAAGAACTGACTAGAATAATTTAGAACATGTATACATATATAGCGTTGAAAGGGTGGAGAAATTTAAATACCTCGGCAGCATACTAACGCAATCTCTTGACCCAGATGTAGAGATAAAATGCAGAATTGAGGCAGCAAGAGCTGCATTTAACAAAATGAAACCACTCTTCTGCAATGACAGCATAAATTTGAAGCTCCGCCAAAGAATGATTAAGTGCTATGTATGGTCTGTTTTATTGTATGGATGTGAAACATGGACCTTAAAAGTCAATACAATGAACAGACTGGAAGCATTTGAAATGTGGCTCCATCGCCGTATGCTCAGAATTCCCTGGACCGACATGGTTACCAATACCGAAGTCCTGAGGCGAGCTAGAGTTGACAGGGAACTGTTATCAATCATCAAGGTTCGGAAGGTTTCACATCTGGGTCATGTTCTGCGTGGAGAAAAATACCAACTTCTCCAACTGATATTGAAGGGGAAAATTGAGGGACGCCGAGCTCCCGGTAGGAGACAGATGTCCTGGCTGCGAAACATAAGGGAGTGGACCGGCATCCGAAGTGTGGAAGAGCTGTTCCGAGCAGCGCAGGACAGGGACAAGTTCGCCGAGGTGATCGCCAACGTTGGGGGGACCCGACAAGGCACTTGAAGAAGAAGAAGATACATATATTGTTGCTTATTTGGGTGTCGACGGTAGTTTATAGATTTTTGCCTATATAGTCTGGGCGATGTTCCCGGCTCCACAATCTACCTATTTAATATTGTACTTGCATTGTATTATTATTTTCATTTCCAATATTTATGTATAGGTATGTATGGGTGCCTGAAATTGATTTATTATTTTCAAAGATGAACTATTATTACTTACTCTGTGATTATTCATGAGTAGTGATAGGATACAATGCATGTATTTCTGGGTTGATAAAAATATTGTTTTTATTTTTTAACTGCATTTACTTTATTTTAATGTTTTCTTATGTACTCAAATGTTATTTTTTTTTTTTTATTATTTTGTTAACTTAATATTTATTCTCCATTGATTATGTAATGGGTTCTTGGTTGTATGTTTACTTTTTTATATTTTTTATATTTATATGTAAATTATATATTTTTTTGTTAAAGGCTTATAGCCGTTTATTTTATAAAATAAATAAATAAATAAATAAATATAGATACTGCCTCAGAACAGACTCAAGTCTAGTGAGGCAGTAAATTCCATTTTTCTATTGTCAAAAGAATGTGTTTAAGATATGATGTTTAGTTAGTAGAAAATTATTTTTTTGTAGTAGTTAGTTGTTTTATTGTTATATTTATGGAAATTAAAAAAAAAAAAAAAGTAAAATTGATATAAAAAAATGAGGAGATTGTAAAAATTTCAAATTCCTAGAACAAATCGAAATTTTGGGGACGGAGGTTAAGATTTTTATTCTGTAGATCAAATCGTGAAAACTGAGGTTAAAAAAGGTCTATACAATTGACAGTTTCGGAAATAGGTACATTTCATATTTGTTGCTAGACTAAATCTTTGGTACACTCTTGAACAAGTGAATATATATGTAAATCTTCTAATATTACAGAATATTAACATAATATAATAACGAATGAAAGCATAAAAGGTTGGGAATTACAAAAGAGATTAGCAGAGTCGCAGTAGGATGATTAGAATAAGAGCTGTAGCCTAGAGGCAAACGAGGTAAATGTTTGATGTGCGCTAAAAGAGAAGAAAAAAAGATTTCATAAAACGTTTTAAAAATACAACTGCTTTGTAAGCATATAGAAATAACGAATAATGGAATGATGCTTTATTTATTTTTATCACAGCTCTCAATTAAGGTTTTATAAAAAAAAAACTTTTATCCAATTTATTAAAAAGTATGGTGGCGTTTTTACGAATTAAAAATATTAATAGAATTGAGTTATGATATTTGCTTACTTTGAATAAATATTTATTACATTTCTATTTCTGTGTTTACTTTTTTGAGTGGTTTGCTTAAGTTTTTTTTTGTTAACAAATTTAGTTTTGAATTTCAAAACTGGTTCAGCGTACAGTCAAACAGATTATATGGAAATATTAATAAAATATTTATGGTGAAGAGAACTTATCAAAATCATGAAATACAAATTCATTTAATCTTTAAATAAGGATGTGAACAGTTAAAAAATAATGTAACCAAAAGGCATATATTAGATTGACATATCTAAAGTCTTAAATAGAAATTAACCGTCAAAGAAGGGAAGGTTAATTCTATAAGAAAAACGGAATGTGATGGGATTTTTTGTAAAAAAACCTAGTGATTTTCCGCTTTGCAGTCTTTGTTCCACAATACTTGTTCCGAGATACTGCATTTATATTCAACATTTTTGTGTGAAAGTAATATTTTTTTATAAATTAATTATAGAAAACATTGTAAGTATCCCATAATTAAAAATATTCTCACATCTGTGTTGCACATGCATAAACTCCAAAGAATAATAATTTTTAAATACAACTCGAAGTGTTGCATGCATTAAGGATTTTTTTTGTAAGTGATTTCTACAAATTTTAACAAATACAAGTTACTATTTTTGAATATTTTCATGTTAAAATATTGCATAATCCCACACAAAAAACGTCTTTATAAAAAAAACTTCTCTGTCACATAATATAAGAATTTATTTAATTTTCTGTTTCATTCCGAATTATATAACATTCTTCTCAAATGTATATATTTTTTTTGACATAACACTTCCTGTATTCAAAATGAGATAGTCATAATATTCTAAAATACTAAATTGTATTTCAAGAATAGGTACATAGATGGTTCAAGTTGAGGGAGCCTATGATGTTGTTTTCTTTGTGGAAGAGAATTCTGTTTGGTTTTCCATGTGTTTCAAAAAATATGTAAGAATAATATGGAAATTCTACTACGAGTAATAAAACATATGATTCTTTATGAAATTTTTTACAGCATATAGAGAAGTTCTATGTAGCTATTATACTAGTAGGTGTGTGTAGGGAAAGTTACAACATTGTATGATAATATTTTGACGTTATTTATGAAAGAAAAATGGTCATATATACGTAGGATTTGATACCCAACTCGACTTTTAGACTTATGCAGACTGCTTGCATTTTAGTTCATATTATATTTATTTTGTTGATGCACAAGTGGTAGAATTTCATATTTGGATAAATGGAACAAACAAGCATTTTTTTTCATTTTAGATATCTTTCGATTTCTAAGGTCATTATACATTTTAGTTCAGTAAAGTGCAGCCAAGATAAGTATGACAACGATAGCATTTTTTTATGTTAAAGTTTAATTAATCGACCGACGATTCTTGATGGAGGGTCAATTTAACAAGAAATAAAAATAAACAGTAGTCTAGGTGGAATAATTATATTAGGCAACATTTTTGCTGTCACTGAAAATTAATGATGTACAAATTTTTTACACCGTAAGAAATCATTTGTCTTCTATAACACATTCTTTCCGATTTGTGGAATTCTACCGCACTCACCAATGATTTGTTTGAATTCGAAAATGATTTAATACAGTAAGTCAAAGATTTTTTTGAAAAATAAGAATTGTTTATAATTATAGTATGGGTTTTCATCTCGGTTATAACTTAGTAATAATTTATTTTAAAGATATATTGCAGAAAAATCAAATTCATACAACATAATATTATATTTATAAAATGTCCCGTGGAATTGCTCTGAATGATAAATATTTATTCACTGTGGGCGTGTTCAGGCAGTACAAACCGTAACGAAACTTTAAAACAAATTTGGTCAATTATTATAAGATGAAAGATGTATCTCTTTATAAAGAACATAATAGTATATAGAATAAAGCATTTGTTTTTTTTATTTTGAAAAAGATTTGTTTCATTTCTATGCTCCAGAAAGACAAAAGAGAAGAAAATATTCCTGTTATTAAGGAAGTCAAACAATTAGTGAGCATATTTGTATTTCGGAATAATGAGGATATTCTTTGCTTCAATACTGTTTTATTAATTTTTAAAAAAATATATTCGAAAAAAATTAAATATAACTTGTTCTTTTAATGAATCGCTTTGTAATTATAACATGGTATGTTAAATAAATTGAATGAAAAAAAACAGTACCTACAGAAACACTTGTTTTTCTACGTGCATTTGTGCAAAGCTTTACTAGGGACAGTGAACTATGACTTTATTAAAAACGTAAAGTCATTTACATACATGCTTTAGTGAAAAGGTTGAAGTCACCGTGTTTGTATATTATTTTATACTATGAAGTTATTTGTAGCAATAATATATTGTGAAAGGAATAAAATGACACAGCGGTAGTTTCATATGTCACTAGTGATGACAAAAATAGGTTTTTATCAATATCCGGTACAAAAGAAACTCAGTAATGAATTAGTGGTTTTACCGGTACATGTTTCGTTTTTAATATCTGTTAGATCCGACGCCGTTTTATCTTCAAAAAGTAACGGGTAGAAACGAGTTCGTGAACACAATTTTTTAAAATGAACATAATATTAAAATAGCTTTAAAATTCATATCATTATCACAGTGTGATGTGATATCATAATGTTACATACCGATTTCAAAAAATTATCGGATACACCAATCAATATAATATAACGTTTTTATAAAAGAACGGGTATGTATTATTTTTAAGAAGAAGGTGTGTTCATGATTTTTTTTACTATGTAATCGTGCATGCTGTAGACACTCTTAATTATCGAGGAATATGCCAGATCTTTTTAGTTTTTGTAATAATTTGTAAGTTAAAAAAATGATAATTAAAATTTGATAAAATTATAAAAAAATGGATTGATGGCAATTATAAAATAATAATGGATGGCAATTTTGACGTCGCGTTAAAAAAATAATAATAAAAATAAACTACAATTTTTTGTAGAAACTGTACACATGTTTAAAAAGGTAACGGGTATTTAATAACGAATAGGTAGTGAATTGACATCACTATACGTCACATACGTTGCATATACGTAATTTGATTGCGAATGCATGGACGAAGGAGGGAAACTCGCAAAGGGAATATGAAAATTATTTTCAAATTGGATTTACCCATGACAATATTTCACGTAGTAGAGGTTTATGTTAACTACGTTAAAATATTCCCAGCTTTCCCCAAGAGACTTGGGGTTACAAAATGTACTGGGTAAGTACCTAGGTACTTTGTTGTTTCAATATTGTGCATTTTTCTTTATAATGCAGAAGATATTTTATTTTGTTTTTCAAAGAATTCAAAATGTATGCTTGATTATGCACATATATGGTCAAAGCTTACATATATGGTCAGCTCTATTATACGGAAGTGAAACATGGACTCTGAAAGTAAACGTGATGAATCGGTTAGAAGCATTCGAAATGTGGATACACCGAAGAATGCTTCGTATACCTTGGACCGAAAAAGTCAGTAACGTCGAAGTACTTAAGAGCTGTTGTCGATTATCAAAGTGAGGAAGGTCTCATATTTGGGTCACGTGCTGCATGGAGAGAAGTATCGTCTCCTCCACCTTAAATAAATAAATTTCACCAAACCTGAAATTCAATTCCCACGTGGTATATTTTTTTCTATAAATAACCATAAAACACAAATGTTATCACTATGTTTTATGATGGACTTTAAACTATGCTGAGACACCGCTCCTAAGTTTTTCAAATATTTTCAATTATATATGGCGGCTGGTGTGGTGGAGAGATAACGCTCTCGTCTTTGATCCCGGGTTCAATTCTCGGACTGGGCAAAATTAAATAAGAATAACTTTTTTCTAATTTTTGTGGGTCTGGATGTTACATGTAGGTATGTGTATATAATATTTTAAGTTTGTTTTCTAGGGTACACAAGAACACTAGAAAGGTAAAAAATCCTATACGCCGTTCTGTCTCTATGAAGATAACGAGATAGCAATACTAAATATTATCTTACCACTGACAAATTGGACAGACAACCGTTTGTAAAATGAATTAGCTATGTGTATTTTACGGAAATAAAGTTGACTGATGTGTGCACGTATAACAAGGTTTTTTGGACATATTTTAAGACGTAAGCCAGACAATCTTGAAAAAATCATTTTGCCTGGTGGAGTCGGAAGAAGAAATAGCAGGGGCTGCATACAAACAAAATGATCGAATCATGTGAGAGATACTGCATGGGGTATCTACAAATTGCGAGGCATTTAGGCGGGCGGAGAACAGGGTAAAGTGGAGGATCTTGTCGTTTGATTGGGGTCATGGTGGTTACGATCCTTAGCATTGAGGGACCGACTTACAAGAAGAAAAAGAGGATTGCACGAAAAGTGAAAATTTTATCAATTTTCGGTTAGTTTTACAAAGGAATGATTATAAAACTGGCCGTTTATAATTCTCTATATAAAACAATATCATTTTACAGAATTCCGTCAGTAAAATGTTTGAGAACGTTTTTTTTAAATTGAGCGTAAGATTTCAAAGTTACTTTCATGAATAGTTATCTGCTATTCATGAAGATAAATAGGTCTACATTATCAAAGTGAATAAACAGGCAAATATCGTGCTTTTCTTTCATTAATCAACTCACCTGAACGAAGATGAACATAGACTAAAGGGTAACTAATTATGTTTACTGATAAACTTTATACATCAACTTTCATGCGTAGTAAACAATTATTGTGATTTTTGTAATTACTAGATTATTGTTATTAGTAAATAAGTGGTGTTCCGTTCTCTCTTCCTGTCCCATTTAGGATACAGTATTGGGATATTCTTTAGAATAGTATTATAGATAAGAAGTGATTTATGAGTTTATTCATATCTTATCAAAATACGATTAAGTAGATACAATGAAAGTAATAATAATGTAATAAACATTCAAGTCATTTCTCTCTTCATAGAATAATTCTCGGCCTCCGGGGTCCGTGGTTCGATCCCAGGTGCCGGCAAACTCCCCTTTCACGGCACAAGCTTTTAGCTTAGTGTGAAAGGTGTATAAGAAACTGGATGAATGTAGAGGATAGATCAACATGGCGTTCCGTTCCCTCTGTCTACCCCACCTAGGACACGGCGTGAGGGTATAGTATAGTATGGTATCATTCTCTCCATGTCAATAAAAAATAAGCATGCAGTATGCGTGGCAAACCTCATCGCTGAATTGAGAATGGTAAATATCTTATTTGTGATGTTTTTGTAATACCTATTTTTCTATATTTTCTTCTACTGGACATTAAATGTATCGTGAAACTGTTTTGTATATTGTGAACTTTGAGTGACGCAAAGGTTACAACTGTCATATCACTCGTAATGAATAATTAAATAAATAAATAAATTAGGAGACTGAGCGGGGGTCATATTCTTTGTTGAGTGTTCTACGGATTAGTTTTAATTTAATCAAAAAAAGTTTGAAAGTTTTGAACTATCATTGTGCTGATGTAAATACAAAGCACCAATAAAATATATTATCAAAACAAAATTAATTTAATATTAAATTTTGACACGCAAGAAGCGCGAATAATATTTTAAAATAACCATTAGAAAGTTCAAAATTGTGATTTATTCATAATATTTTGAATTTATTTAATGTTATCAATTTGATAGACACAAACAATCATCATCGCGATTATTAAGACATTTCACGCTATCTTTTTATTGTATTTTATCATGATACAACGATAATAACAATTTTGATTTCAGTTTGTAGAATTTCGCTAAATATTTTTCAAAGGTCGATGAATTTTTAAGAACCTTAAACAGATCGACCTTTCTTCTTTTTCTTAAGACGTAGGGGGTTTTCTGTCCTGTGCTAGCCGGATTAGCTCTTCGACCGTCTGGACTTCGGTCCACTCTCGGATATTTCTTAGCCAAAACATCTGCCACTTTCACATTTAGTGACTACCCTTAATTTTTCCCTTCAAGATGAGTTGGAGTAAGCAATATTTTTCATTTCGAAGTATGTGTCCCTAAATATGGCATTTTCCTCATCTTTATATTAGACAACATCTCTCTATCTGTTCTAGCCCTCCGCAACACCTCATTGTTGGTGACCAAATCAGTCCGTGGGATGCTCAACATTCTGCGATGAAGCCATTGACCTTTACTCTAATCTTTACATTTATTAATTGTGTCGGTGCACACGTAGTAGAATTCCATAATTATTTAATAGAAACAAGTGTTTCGTTCTACTATAGATTATTGATTCCGAGAGAGACGTCTTTCGACTTATCAGGTCATTATCAAGTCTCTATCGGAATCAATAATCTATAGTAGATAGAAACACTTGTTTCAATTACATAACTAATTTTTACAAATAAATAGGTAATAAATAAATTTTTATTGACCAAAATTCAACACCATCAAACAATGATACAACATTAGAATTCAAAAAATTAGACGAAATAGCAGATTTCTTGCTGAGCAACGTCTTCTTGAAATATGTAGTTAAATAAACAGTTGTACGCAGATACTTACTTTAAGTGATGAATTTTTTTGACTTATTGAATATTTTCCAATATTGGAATTTTATTTAAGCACATCAACTTTATAAACACAATATATATAATATTTAAGCAGTTAAGAAGTAAGAATTCCGCTTATCTTCAAAAATACCAAAGTACAAGGCAACACTCTTCCTGAAAACTATCAATGAGTCGCCAAAGACATCCACACAAATGTTTTATTTTTCGTTGATATCCAATAATGTTCAAAATAACATCAAAATAGTTTTTAGACCGTAGATAGGTACAGGAATACTAAATCGCTTTCTACTATATATTATTTTGTAATTTAAGTTGGCGAAGAATAATGAATAATTATAATATTATTATTGGACAACATTAAAGTGTCGTTTACGTACAAGAGCACCTCAAGGATACTGTACAATTCATCAATTCTAGGACATTAGAATTACCTCCGTTTATCTAAGAATCATCTCAGAGTATTGAAAATCCATTTTACACGTGTAAAGTAGACATATGAACAATGTTTACATTTGAAAAAAAGATTATGAAAGTTATATAAATGTGTAAATAAAAAATATATGATAAGTTTATAATATAGTAGAATATCAAAAAGAGTAGTGAGAAAATTTCAAGGCGCGGCATTTTTCCAATAATTTTTTGAAATCTACTGAAAGCAATAATAATATCTAGCGCAAATATTTTTCTAAGATAATCAACTTCAACGAAACGAACACCGACGCATAGAGACGCGGTCGTCGCGTCGCAACGCTCGTGTAAACAAATAACAATTTATTTTGTTAAATCAGTGCGAATACATAACACGAATTGGTTGCTTTCTTTGGTAAAAAACAATAGCTTTCATCTATTAATACCTTCATTACGTCTTCCAAAATAGTTGCGGCAAAAAAAATGTATAATGAATATACGAGCTATCTCTTCCATGCCATGAAAATAAAAGGTGAATTGGACATTGTTTTAAAAGTTATGTTTTATGAATACCTTCTGTTTACAGGTACACTCGATAACTGATTGTTTATTATTATGTATATATATTTTAATTTTATTTATTCTATATGGATCAAACAGTTGTAACAATAAATATAAACAATCAAAAATAACAATGAGCAAACCAATTAAGATCCCTTTCTTACCAACTAATAAACATAAATTGGAGGTACTTTATATTCAAACACTTGTGTTTCTTCAACGTATAATGCATAACAGCTATAATCAGGATGTTGTGCTGAATCAATGACGGTTATATATCTTTTATTACCCTAATTTGTTTACGTGTATTTGAATTATGTTTTTTGTCTTGCTTTATATCGTGTATTCGGTAGGAATATCGCAGTTTGAATAAAATAACCGAACATAAACCTAATGTACCGACTACATTTATTCACACCACATTTTGTTCTTCAGATATTTTCTACTCATTATATTCCAGCATAGTTCTCTGAACTCATCCATCTACTTTATACCTACATTATGCATGGAACGCTTATCAAAACATGCGTGTGAATTATAATAGGGAATTAATGTATTTTTATATGGAACTTCCGCTTTCATTAAAAGCTTACATTTCGTGCTCTGTGTAATCAAACTAAAAATATTAGTTCAAGTTTGTATGTGAATACAATTTTTTTTTTTTAAATATCATTGATTTCATTAAATAAGGATACATTTTTTTTTATTTATTGTTTATTGTGTTAAGTTACGAAGTCAAAATATTCCCACAAACACAAACAGTTAAACTTAGAAATATCAACATTCAAATCTCATCAGTGAACAAACCATTCAAGGTCCCGAAAATTACCAAAGCGCATGATGAACACGTTGCTAGCAAACTGTAACAATATACACTTTTTTTTCTTAAATTAAAAAATAAAAAAAACAAGACATAAATCATGAAGATTAATAGTTAAAAAAATATTGCAATCTATTTTATAATAATTAAAAATAGTTTAAATCAAGAAATTTATCGAATCTTTCTATTTCAAATTCAATTTGCAAATATAAAGTAAAACATTAAAAGCATATTGAATTGGAATATATTTCCAATTTAACAGAATATAGTGAAATTCGCACAAACATTGTCCCCCCCCTCCCTCCCCCCAATAAACCACGGTTTTTTTTTATTCGGAGAGCATTGCCGAGTCATTGCTTGTGTAAAGTTGCAATGGCGTATTCATTTCACGAGTGATTTTTTAATTATTTTTGTCTTCATTGTTTTTGGCTCGATTGGTACATGGTTTCTCATAGAGTGCATTTTGTTTTTATTTATTTGTGTTGTTTTCTAAGTTATTTTTTTTAGTTACAACATAGTGTTGATAATATGAATAATTAATCAAACTTTACTGGCTTGTTAACCTTTATATTTAAGTTATACTATATAATATGTAATAGCTGTTTATGTATTGAAATAAAATAAAATATGAAATTGTTTTAATTGTTTAATTTCTTACAATTATACCGGGTTTTGAGGCTAGTTCGTAAAAAAATATTATGCCATCACGTGAAAGAATTCATACATTATGATAATGACGTGGTCATATATTTTAATATTTAAAAACGTATTGCAGAATAACACTGTATTTACAAATGGATTATAAAAATAAAAATGTTTTATAAAATAATTGTACCTATAAATACTTACGTACCATATACGATGATGTTTCAGGACGCGATATATCTGAAAAGAAATATATATTTTTATTAATAAATTCACAGCCTAAACATGTCATATCAAATAAATTAAATAATTGTAATTTTTAGGAACACAAATTGAAGCAAACTCTAACACTATGTAATACAAGAAAAATATATTAAAATAGGCGTGATTATCATGGCTTCAAAAACTGCATTATCGTCGAGAAGGATGTGTGGTAAAAGTCTGAGAGATCGTGTGCGTAACAGTGATATACGAAAAGAATGTGGAATGTAAGTTGGTGTAATTACAAGGATGAATGTAAATAAGGTAAGATGGTTTGGGCACGAGGAAGGAATGAATGAGAACATAATGACTAAGAAGATTTATTTGGCTGAGAGGAATGGTGCGCGGAGACGTGGACGTCCGAGGATTAAATGGCAAGATCATTTAAATCAAATCCTACAGGACGGTCATGTGTTGAGCACATTGAACAGGAGAGCATGCATGAGGAATTGTATGACAGTTACGGAAGCGAAAGATGTAAGCAAGGATAGAAGGAAGTGGCGCTCGATCCTTTCTGCCTACCCCGCGAGGGAAGCGCGTGATGGTATGTATGTATATAATCATGACTAATTTTTCCAAAATTGATTGATTCTAATAATAAAATTATGGAATACAAAAATTAAATATTGGAATTTCAATTTTACAATATCTATAGAAAAAATCAATATCAATACTGATAAAATACTTTTTACTAGATTTGAATTGTAAAGCTCAAAGCTTTAAGATATTTACTTTGAGAATAATATAATCAGACTGTGCTTTGCTTTAAAACTAAATATAATAAAAAAAAAATCTATATTTTTTTTTTACGTTATTAAGTATATTGATGTTTTTTTTATATCATCACATCATATCCCAAAAGCAAGATAGCCAGCAGACCAGTAGGCCTACTCAAAACACATTTAAGCGTTACGTTTTCGTTTCGTTTTCGTTCAAACAAGACGAGGTTGCGAGAACGCGTCAATTTTTGTAGCTACTTGTGTAATTTAGCTCCGAAAATTGACGCGTTCTCGCAAAGTCGTCCGCGTTTGAACGAAAACGAAACAAAAACGTAACGCTTAAATGTGTTTTGACTAGGCCCACAGCTGTCCTTTCGATGTCAGAAAAAAACAAAACATTCATGAAGGGTGGCCAAACTCATCGCTGAATTTAAAATGAAAAATGGCTTTATTTTTTCGGATACCTGCGTTTTACAAGACACTAAGATACTCATAGAAAAGAGTGCACTGAGAAAAATACTACCGAAATTTCACAACGAATCATTGCAGTACGTGCCAATGATTCGTTGTGACATTTCGTTAGTATTTTTCTCAGAGTGTGAAACCAATTATTTGCCGGGTACTCGACGGGTACATCTTAAATAAGTGCACCAAGACATAATGTTTTATTCGTATGGTTTTGGTTAAATGAGGGAAATAGCCATTCTCATACTACATTGAGAGACAATTTTATTAATTCTTTTCTTAACTATACAATGATAATATCCAATTTCACATTAAAATATCTAGGTACAAATTTAACTACTACCTACTACTTTAATATCATGGCATATCCCACATGTGGGGTAGCCAGCAGAACTCTTGCACGTAATAAACATGCAAGCTGTACTCTCAATGGTAACAAAAAATAGGATATTTTGTATGGGTGGTAAACCTTATTGTTGATAAATAAAATTTATATATAATACAAAAAGGGGGCTTAGGGCCAAGTCTTGATTTCTTCCAAGTTACTTAAAAAGCAAATCAGCCTGTTTTTAATCCATATTAGGTTCTCAACTCATGTACAAGGTTCGAATATATTTATGACAAAACAGAAAATATTTCGAAAGAGTATGTATTAATATTTCACTCGCCGCATTTTTAGTGATACCGATTCATATTGATACGTAAAATAACTTCAATATACAGTTAGTAGTATACCAAAGGGCGAATGATACATAATCTTACGAAAAGGTTCAGCGTCGGTTTCTTACAGGGGTCGATAAAAGTAATGTAACACTTACAACTTACATTTATATGAGTATGTGCAATAAATCCTTATATTGGGATATATAAACAAAATGGGAGATACTCGCGTGACAGAAATCACCGGTTAGAATGGATGTTGGGGGTTTTATGGAAACATTTCAGGGTTTAAAAGACAACGATAAAGCCTCATATTGCCATATTGGTCTCACGTTGATGGTTGGTATATATAAAATAACGTATGTAGTAGGTATGTTGTGAATGAAAAATGATATCCATTACATGAAACAATATAATATTGTAAAGGAATTTCGAGCGACTTTAATACAAGATAAAACGACATGCTGGCTTTTGGAATGTTGGGTAAATTTTCAATCTTACAAACCATTCACTGGATTATGAGTGCCCGAGTATATTCATATATTTTTTAAGTATACTCATTTATTTTTTTCAAGAGATAAATTTTAACTAACAGATATTAACATAGGAACGTATCTGGTGCATTTGGAGATTGTTGCTGTAGTTAAGTAAAACACTTTTAGATGAATATGTGTGTAATTTAAACAAATGACATATCTACAATTTTCATATAATTATCCACAAACAGAGATAATGTGATGAAAAAATGAAATTGAATGAAAAATTAACAAAATTATTTTTTTCTTGCTAGGGTCCAAATGTTCTTAATTATAAAATTAGAAATAAAATTAAATGTTAGGTGGTAGGCAGTGTAGCTAACCACCACAGTTCACAACTATGTATTTTATAGCAATATCGATCTTGCAGGCAGAGTAAGAATTCGGAATTAGGTATACCTAATTGTAAATTTTTCACAAATTCAAAAATATGTAAAACAAAGGTTTTTCGCTATCTGAAATCTTTGATAAGTCCAATAATTGCTTAACGATTATTAGTTATTTATTTTATTCTTCTTGCACAGCATCATTATATAACAGTGTTAACAAATCAATACAAAATTGAAAATACTAAGACGATAGGTATGCAGTGGCGAGATTATCACTCTGAAGTGATTTCTTCCATCTAACCATGATTAAGTATGATGACTCAATTAAAATTATTAACTATCGTTATTTATAAATATGCTTTCTTTAAAAATTCCGCAGACCATCAGTAAGATTGCAATTAAATGTTGATAAACAAAAAAATAAATGAATTAAAAAATTACCTGTGTGGTAGTTTTTTCTTATATTTTAGCTCAAACCCTTCGATTTGATATTATATCCCACTATATCACATACCTAAGATAAATAATTTTATATCAAACTCTCGCGGCTTAACGTATTAGTACAAATTGTCAATATTTCATATTTTATAGATATTGAAGACGATAAAGTTTCCGCAAAATATTTCTGGCATATTGCAAACTCACGAAACTACTATATAGATGACAAAATTTTGTATAAACAGTAAAACTATTTGTACCGATACTTTGTATAAACAGTAAAACTATTCGTAATTTGCGAAATGGGTTTTGATAAAATATTTATAATTTTGTCTTGCAGTCCTCTGTTTTGAACAGACCTCTCACATTTTTCTGTAAATTTTTGAGTGTCATGTGAAAGGCAGGAATACGTAAAAGATCAACTTTTAAAAAGTTTAAAATCTTCAGTTAAGCGATGAGTTATGCCATCCATCTAAAATGTTTTAACTTTTTTCACACGGAGAGGACGACTTGTATGTTAATTATAAATAGTTGGTCCGCTGGCTACCTCACTTGTGGGTGATGTCTTGATGGGATCTATGGATCTAGAACTCTAATGGACACGCGGCTTGACGAGACAAATAATGTGGCTAGTTCCAAATTAGGATATTGACCTTCTATTATGGGTACTAACGCGACGATACAATTCTCCGTGGGGGGATCCAATGGAAAACCCATTCTTTGCCGTAAGTTTTCGAGTGTTCTGAAGTTGTCCAAAGTGAAAGGGAAGGTGTTTGAAAAAAAAGGTAATTTAACTTCTTTAGTGTTGAGGTTTGTCACCCGCCCTAAATATCTTTACTTTTATTGACATGGAGACGAAGACTTGCATGTTAATTGTAAGCAGTTGGTCCACTGGCCTCCCCACTTGTGGGATATGCCGTGATTGAATAGTATTAGCAATAGTAGAAAGGATGTATTCTCTTGGTCTTTTCTGGATATATGTATACGAAAATATTTTACTCAAATATTCATTCTATAAAAATAATATAGTAAAAACTGTTTTTAAGTTTTACTCAGTATGCGATTTACAAAACTTCTACATCGTTATGGTTATTGGACAATAAAAATAAAATATATTGACAATATTACCTTCAGCTAGAGATTACTACAAGAGAACCCAACCGTAAATGATATCTAGTTATTAGAAACAGTATTGTATGTAATAAGTTCATAATAATCCATTATGTAAAATAATGATCCATGTTGTAATCAAAATTTAGACAGGTTTATGGAAAACAATGTTATAGCAGGCAACAGGTTTTGATAATTTGTTATTTGTTTTTTTGGAAGAAGACATATTTTCCTCGATGAATCTGGATTTGAAGTAAACAAAAATACACCTTCAGACAATCTAACAGTAAACAATATGCTCGTGTCGTTAAGGTGGAGTAAGCCCAAAATATTTTAGCCGTGGAGCACTTGGAAACGAAAACGTCTCTCACTCTTTTCCGTAAGTTTTGGAGTGTCCAGTAAAAGGTAAGGTCCTGTTTGAATAAAAAATAGAGTTTTACTTGTAACAAAATCAATAGAATTATATTTTCTCATATAAATTTCATATATACGAGTACATTGTATATTATATTCTATGTTAAAATCGAAAACAGATACATAAAGGTTCTTATTTGTTTCCTTATTTTATCTGCTATAAAATAACCAAAAGTAATTGTAACGATGTCTGAACATGCAAATCTACTAAAATATAATCGAAAATTTGCAAACAATCAAAAATAGTTTCCTTCATATTTTGTTTTTACGAATTGGTTTCAAATCAGGACCGTTCTTCTTTTTATTCTGTGATATCTGGAGAGAAGAGATCCTGGCTGAATCATATTTTGAGAATGTTCCTTTGTTCACAACGATTCCGAGGCCTGGACGTTCCTTTTCCATAATACCCCATTCTTTAGACAATAATGTGTATGTATGTATATCTATTTTTTTATTAATAACCGAGTAAGTTGGAAGACATCGTATTTTAGCGGTAAACTCGCCCCTCTCTGTACATTGAATTGTAAAACTGATATTTTTATGATATTGTTTTATTTCGTAATATTGTAACCAATGTACAGTGAAGAATAAAATAAATAAATAAACGATATCAGAAGGCTTGGAATGTGGTGGAAAGCTTAATTGGCGCAAAGACGCTCAGAATGTAAGATGCTGAAGAAACTGCTCTGTGTCCCCAGAAGAAGCGTAGAGGAGTGATAGATTGATAGATATATTCGCTGAATAATTCACTAACACACTCGAAATAGTTAAAATTCTTTATTAATGATCACAAATTCGTAAAACATAGTAACTAAAGTAAACTTTAAACGAATCCAGTATTCTAGCGAGTCCATAATAATAATAATGATGGTGGGTATCTGGTTTTATCAAAACTGTAAGCCCGCATTGTGAAAGTTTGCGAAAACAAATATCATTCATCAAAAATAACAATGTTCGTTAGCCGCAACTCGTTGTTGTGTTATCAAAGTTACCAACAATTCTGTTAAAGTGATAATACATTCTAACAAGATAACTCTACAGTTACATGGAAGTGTACAGGTTTAATTAATAAATTTGTTACTAGGTAAAACATGAAAAAAAGTTTTATATCTCATCTTCTATGTTACATTACAATTTCAATTCATCAAAACAATTCAATTAACAGTACAAAATCGTTGTAAATTATTATTATTATTATTTATCGTGTCGAAACCCAAAAAACAACAATCAAACTGATCTCCAGTACTGTGCAAAACGCACAGCAGGTGGAGATGCGTCAAAAATATCCTCCATAGTGCATGTGACAGGGCACAATGGACACTCCAACAGGTGTGGCATGGTCTGTGCTGCACCACAGTCACACGCTCCGGATTCGTCTTGTAGGAAGCCCCATCATTCTCAATTGTCACGGCAGTTTCCTACACCAGATCTTAATCGATTCAGAGTCTTCCATGTCCCATAGTCTAGATCGCCTGCAACAAGGTTATTAATCTCACCATTGCATATCAGGTTAATATACTGTTTTGATTACGTTTTTTAAAAATGATTATGTGATATTTTTCCATTGTTTTTATGTGATTGAGCCGTTATACTCGTAGCTAACCCATTCTACTCAAAACACACACAAAACATGTTAGTGTTGACTCAATACAAAACATCGATTATTTTTCTATCTTTTAGTAATAGTTTTCTTTTTCTAACAATACAAATTTTTGTACGTTTTTTCTTCTTCTTTTCTGCTTTTTATGTTTCAAACTATATTTTTGTATGTTAGCGATGGCTGCTTGTGTGATATGCTAGTGAGAACAGATGAATGAGCGGAATATGTGATACTTAAATAATTTACTTATCTGTGGTACATGTTTGTGGATGACAGCTGAGTTATGAACGACTTTTTTCTATTTTGTAAACCATATTTATAGTTGTTATCTGTTATGTACTTTTACCAATAAATAAAATAAAATAAAAAATAAAATAAATATATGATATCGCTGTATTTATCATCTTGAAACATGAATTGGAGCATAATACAAAACTTCTAATGAAGTTTATTTCTGCCCTGTATTTAAAAAAAAAAACTTGAAAGGCGAGAAAAGAATAGAAGAAGAAATACAAAAATCCAAAGAAGATAACAAATATTCTCTTAATTCTATTCAAGTCGAATAAGGTACTACTTAATAAGCTACGTGGTATTAATTTAATAAAAATGCCCGCAATCGGGAACTCGATTCTCTGAAATAATATCGAAACTGAAATGAATTTTAATACATTTTTTAATTACATTCATTAAAACTCCATGAAAGAAAATGATTTAAATAACAAAGGTCTTTATGTTAACCACACAATTTCTACTTTTTTTTCATTTTCTTTTGCATTTGTAAATCTCTCTCATTTTGTTCACTGCATTATATATTTTTTTTTGTTCATATGTGTATTCTATCAGCATACATACATATATCTGTTCTAGCCGAAATTTTGTTCCTAGAAATGTATAAAATAATACTTACTTATGGAGCCCTTGCCGCATAAGGTCGTTCACGTGGACGAAGCCTATATGCGGCAGTGGGTGCCCCCCGCGGGTCCTGAACCAGAATAAAATAATATCCTAGGTGTAAACAAAATCACATATTGGATAAACAATTTTAATCAAAATATATTAACAGATCACGCACGAATGAGTAAGTAAAATTTTAATGTAATTAATTTGTTAATTACTTTTTATTTCTCCATATACCTAATCTAAAATGAAAAATTGTAATCAACAGCGTAAGTAATCTATATCTATACTATCTATATTCTCACGCTGTGTCGCAAGTGGGGTAAGCAGAGAAAAAAGAGCGCTTTATTTTTTCTTTTAAATGTATGCCAATTTGTCTTACTGCATGTGATCAAGCCACGTAATTTTTTGGCGTACACTCTTTCTCACACCCCCTCCTTTTACATAAATACGCCTTCTTCGTCATCCTTTCATCGTCTATTCGCACCACATGTCTATTTAGATATATAAATTCATAAATATTTTTTATTCTTTTATGTTGAGTAAATCTTAGGTAAATTTATTTAAAAGTGTTATTGCACGACATTAGTAAAATGTGACATTTTCTTAGAGAACATATATCACATTGAGTATAAATGCTAGTAGATATAATATTAAGTCGATAAGAGTGATAATTATAATTGTGTTAAAGCTTTTTTAAGAACTAACTGAATGCAAGATAAGTTATTTGTCTTTAGTTCACGTCTCATTGCTCTAAACTTTTCACAAAATCTCAGGTCATTTTCGCTTAAATGATCTTTAAATATACGTTTTAATCTATTCAGCAGTAATTATATGAATTCAGTAAGAAAGTAACAAATTATACAAAAACTTTTATGAATAATTTGCGCTATAAAAATGCACAGTAATATTTTATCTAATAAACCACAATATTTAAAAAAAATATTCATTGATTATTTCAATTATTTTGATAACAACACTGAACAAGGCTCATGACGTCATGACTTGATGGATACACTTTTTAACGCTTATTTGTTGAATGTAGTTTATTCAAAGAAGACTTCAAAGATGACTTACATTTTCTTGCAGATTAGACACAATAATATGAGGTTGATGATAAATGAATTACATGTGGGTAAATAAATTACCCCACAAGTGGGGTAGCCAGCAGCAGTGACGGATTCATAAAAAAACTAAAGGGAGGGGAGGTAAAAATTGTACACATATACAAGACAATGCCATTTTATTTAAACTGATTATACCCATATACATACAAGACATCGTCAATAGGTGCCCCCCATCTGTATCCGCCACTGGTCAGCAGACCAGTTACATGGAACAAACATGCAAGCCGTCTATTAAGTGCAAATAAAAGAGATTGGAGGTGCGTGGCAAACCTCATCGCTGAGACATTAAAAAAATATAATATTTTTGAATTCGAACGTGTATCTTACATAAATACAAAAACATCTATATCTGAGAATATTGATAGAATAATATTATTTTGTCGTTTTCCTTTAAGCTCCCTCCTTTTTTATTTCTTATAATACCCAATGTTTAAACCGCTTTTCTGAATTATGATTGCGTATATTTCTCTCAATGATATTACTTATCAACAATAAAATATTATTTATTACCTATATCTTTATAAATATATATCAATAAAAGCAATCACAAAGTTTATTTCATACTGAAATATGAAATGTACATTTAATAATAGAGGTACGTTAGTTATTACCTTCTTTGTGCTTTATACTTGGTAAAAAAAATCTAGGCAATCGGCTTTAAAAAATATTTTTAACATACAAAATTTTAAAAATAAATTTATATTGCTTTTAAATAGATATTTACCTTCATATTTACTCTGTCAATTTGGTTGACTAGAAGACGTTTCTTCAGATTCATTAACATTGATTATAAATTCTTATTTTTTTTGTTTCTTAATTTCTGATCAACAAAGATTAATTTATTCATTAAGTTTTATTGTTTTACAGTATTAAGAGAAGACAATAACAATGGTATTTTTAAGATATAAAATTATAAATTTGATATTTTCAACCGGTGGTTCTTGGTGGAAAATTCACGTTGAATTAACTATCAATAACACACTTATTTATAGTATATCCAATATGACTTTTTATTGGACGCGACTGGGTTTCGAGAGCTTCCGCTCTCATCATCTTTTCGCTAGCCTGATGATGAGAGCGGAAGCTATTGAAAGCCTCTGTTAAGCTTTGATTTTGGTTGAGGAGACCTACATGAGGTCATCACCATTGCAACCAAATGGCTGAGAAATAACTCTTGTGTCATAAGGGCCAGAAAGCCAAATTCATTAAGAAAATCGATAAAACAAAGATATTTGATATTTTTTCAACGATTCGTGCTTGACAAAAGGTAATGTTAACAAAATGTAACAACATAACCCTCTTAGATTTTTTTTCTAACATCAAAGTTTAATAATCTTTAAGTTGAATTGTTGACATCTTGGACACCATTCTTGAAACATCTTTTCTTTTCTTCCCTAAGTACGCTTTGAAGTTCTGTGCATATATAAAATTGACAGTAGCATCCTTTTCCAGGTCAATACATCACATCAAAGACTTACTGTTTGGATGTGTTTCTTAAAGAAATCTATTCAGAAGTATTATTTCGTCCTTTTCAAGAATTTTCTTTTAAAATCTGTACGACTTAGGACTTACAGATGAACACATTGTTATCGTACTGTTTGATTTCTGAGAAAGAGATTAAGACAAAAAATATCTAGAATAAATTTGTTCAAAGTAACTCGTTGGAAGATGTTAAAGCAAGAAGAAAAACTCTCACGCAAAGAAATCTTCAATAATAATTTGATATACTTTGCGATATCGAGTAGTTCGATCATCGAAAGATGTATTGTATTTGTCTTACGTGACGTAATATTTTATGTATTTATTTCGACTAAACACCAATCTAGGAAAGGATTAAATTGAGAAGGCTCAGAATAAGACAGCATGGCGGGAGTTGCACAATTGCACAAGGCATTATACCGAGAATGGACAAAAAGGGGCTGAAAACCTTTTTGAACTTTTTATGACATTATAAATAATGTAGCAGTCACACATATCCAGGATAAAATTAAACTATAGATTGAAATGAATTTCTTATTGAATTTTACAAATTCGCTGATATTTAAAAAAAAAAGAAAGTAAATAAATAAGCTGCGGTTAACCATGATGACTCGCTAAACATAGAGATTATTTCAATATAACTTAAGCTCTTTGATCAACCTTTTAATTTTTGAAACGTCGTCCAATAGATACCTCGTATTGCAAACATGGTGCGGCAGAAAAGTAATGAGACTGGCAACACTGCAAGCGATCTGGCAATGCTGCGCTATTATCCTTGATAGAGAATATGTATCAATATCCTCCCATACCTCAGTTCGAGTTTCAACTCATTCCGTTAACTATGAGATTTTTGGGACTGCTATTAGTGAAGTTGTGTTTTGGTTGTGCGTCACGGAAAATGGAACAACGGAATTTGGAGCAACATTGTGTCATTAAATTTTATGCAAAGCTTGGAGAATCGGCAAGTGTTACGTCTGAATATTTAAAACAGATCTATGGGGAATATTTTTGATCATGAGCTTGAGTTTTTCGCTGGCAGAATTCATTTTTGGAAGGCAGACAACATGTTGAAGATGAACACCGTTAAAAGAGGCCTCCAACTTCGAAAACTGACGAAAACATCGAAAGTGTGAACACTCTTGTGAGACCAGACCAACATTTAACATTAAGAATGTTAAGTGAACAATTGAAGTTGAACAGATTTACTATTCATCAAATTTTGCCTGAACATTTGCAAATACGAAAGGTCTGTGCAAAAATAGTGCCCAAAAACCTCAGAATTGAACAGAAGAATTTCTCAAGATTTTCGACGTCAAAAGGCATCCTTGTGGTTCCTTAGCCTCTTTTTTCAACTAACTTCAGTTTTTCTGACTGTTTTCTTTTCCTTTTACTGAAAAATTTCCTGTAAGGACGTCATTTCGGGATTTTATAAAACATCCAAAAGAGTGTAACGGACATGCTGAAGACCATACCGGTTGAAGAATTCCAGCGCTGCTACCAATAGTGGGAACAATGTCTCCATGTAGCTGCCCAAAGGAACTACTTTGAAGAGGATTATATTGATGTTTGAAAAATAAATACTTTGGTAAATAGAAAATCAGTCTCATTACTTTTCTGCCGCACCGTGTACATTGTAATACTATGTTAAGTATTTAACAACTCCCAGTTTACAGTAGGAAAATATTTACCAAAGGTCTTTTGACCAGAATAATAATTCACGTTTAAGTGCCGACCTGTTTAAATATTACATCATAAAAGATTTCTCTTACATCAGATAACTAGTTATAATATTATGTTTGTTAAAAATCAAATGGGTCCATTCGTAAATACGTACCTACATATAAATATTTCTTTATATTTTTGATTTTATATAGTCTACTCGTACATGTTCCTTTAACATAATAATTAAAACACATCCTTTTAACAGGGATTTACACTTCATGGATTCACTGTGTCGGTGTTTAGGTTGTAGAGTTCCATAATGAAATTTAGGATTAATGATACATCTTTCATCTTTCAAGGACATCGCTAATCTGACTAAAAATCCCCTTGAAAGATGAAAGACGCCTTTCTTAATAAAAATCAATTAAGTAAAGAAACGTTCATGGAGACCTTTTTACTTTTTTATTAATAATAATATTTTGAAAAATATTATGTACATGACTGTATGTTTACTTGGTAAACAAATAATTATCAAAGTTCTTTTTTTCATAACAATTTCCAATAACTTTTCTATACGGAAGCAAAAAATGTCAATATTTATCAAAACTAGCCCCAATATTTTGCTAAGTTATCACAGAACTTTTATAAAAATAGGGAACAATTTTGAGATTAATTGTGCTTGTACAATTATTTTTTGTTCAATTATTTTAATGAAATAGGTCAATTTTAGCATTGCCTGCAAAGTGTAATTAATTGTGAAGCCAAATGTGAGCCTAATAATTTGATTAATCTTAATGTGAACTTCATTTATTGTTTTAATTCAAACCAATGGCTCCCAAGATGTTTGCCTTCTACCAGGACCCCGCTGCCCCTTAATTTTCACCATCAGTATAAGTTGGAGCAAACTATACTTGTAAATTTAACACATGAAACTACCATATATCATCATCATCATCATCGCCCTCAACGCTCCTCTCGGGAGCACAGGGCAGAAACCAGCCTCCTCCATTCAGAGCGTCTCTGTGCCAATTGCGTCACCTCTTCCCACGACATTCCTTGCGCTCTGATATCGTTGTCATAGGAACGGTGTATTGTGAAAGAGGGACGCCCGGGCCTACGGAACCCCTGCGGACGGAAGAATAGTGCTCTTTTTGGCCAACTATCATTGGGCATTCTCAAAACATGTCCCAGCCAGGACCATCGTCTCTCTTGTATTACGGAGATTACAGGTCTATGCTGGGTGCGCCGGCGCACAGCATCATTTGTAACATGTTCATACCATTTGACATCCAAAATCCTGATGACCATATAAGGCTTAGAAAAAACAACGTCATCTCATTTAGTAGTGACATGAAGCTGTCATTGGGTTTATAAGAGAGAATATCGGAGCCTCTGGTAAGTCGCCCGGTAGCTTAATTGGACAAAGCACATCTCGCGACAAGATGGGAGTGCGGGTTCAAGCCCCGTCCGGGGCACTATCAAATGAGGTGAAGTTGTCTTTTCTAATCCTTATATGGTAGTTTCACGTGTTAAATTTACATATGTAACCTCATACAATGGTTAATTGTAAAAACAACAACGATAAACAAACTATACTTGTCTCCTCGAAGAATGTGACCCAGATATGAAATCTTTCGTTTTAATTTTTGATTTTTTAAATTATAATTTGTATAATATTTGTTAACCGGAATGAAGAAAGTGGATGACTTGTTCAGAGCAGCACAACACAACAAGCACAACATTTGTACGTTATTCATTCATTTAGTGTGTATGTTATATCATTGATTTTTTAAAATATAATTTACATTTCAAAAGAATTAATTGGTCTCTCATTCTTTTCCATAAGTTTTCGAGTGTCCTGCAAAAGGCAAGTGTTCGTAAAAATCAACACAGCTTTCAACTTAAATTCTGCAATGAAGACAGTTTGTCATCCATACTGGATATCTTATTTTTTTTGTATTCTATTGCTATTTATTTTGTAAAACTCCATAATATTGTTTTAATTCATTATATCCTAAGCGACGTCATCACACGATGTTTGGATTTAAAGCTCGTCTCACGGAGCACGCATCTACTTCCGTGTGACGTGCATCTACTACCTGACGTATGCCTTCTAATAATAATATAATTTATATAGAAAGGTACTTACATATTATTGTTATTGAAATATTTAAGTCTGGTGGATAATGAATTATGCATGAAACGTTTTAGGTTCTACGTGTTATGTATGGAACCTTTTCAAAATGAAAATTATTTCTAGAGTTTGGCGTATTCGCTCGTCGTCACTCTGATTCAGAATCATTTCCTTATGATTTACATATCTGAGGTGTTTTTATAATAAAAGAATTTTAACAAAAATATCACTTAAAATTGTGTAAGTTCTTGGTTAATTTTTTTTATTTCTTCGTTCATTTATTTTTCTGTCAAATATATTTTGAAATATATAAGTAAGAAATTAATAAAGACATTTTACATCATAAATTCAGCGATACGGAATGCCAACCATCATGACTATCTTAATTTTTGTTTGTACTTTGTCCCCTTGGACAGCTTGCATGTTTATTTTAGCGGGTGGTCTGCTGGCTACCAAACTTATGGGGTATTTTTCGTGATGGTATAATTTTCTATTAATCCATTTACACCATTTCGGAATCTCACACAAATGGGATTGCTAGCGGACTGACTACATGATTAACCATCATCGCTCTTGATTGGAGATGGTTAATTACAATCATGTGCTTTAATGCTTTCATTTACGCCATTTCGGAATCTCACACAAATGGGATTGCTAGCGGACTGACTACATGATTAACCATCATCGCTCTTGATTGGAGATGGTTAATTACAATCATGTGCTTTAAATGCTTTCATTTACGCCATTTCGGAATCTCACACAAATGGGATTGCTAGCGGACTGACTACATGATTAACCATCATCGCTCTTGATTGGAGATGGTTAATTACAATCATGTGCTTTAATGCTTTCATTTACGCCATTTCGGAATCTCACACAAATGGGATTGCTAGCGGACTGACTACATGATTAACCATCATCGCTCTTGATTGGAGATGGTTAATTACAATCATGTGCTTTAATGCTTTCTTTTTTTGTGTGTAAAGTTTGTTTTTTTTTATTCGTGTCTACTACATGTAGGTATTGTTGTATTATATATTTTTTTTATTGTTATTGATATTACAACAACAAAATAATATTACACATAGTAAAATGCTCCCTCCATAAGCAACCAAATGCTTGTAGGGAGGATCGGATTTCAATTATAATATTTATACACATATAAGAATTACTACTATACTATACTATACTATACCCTCACGCCGTGTCCCAAGTGGGGTAGGCAGAGAGAACGGAACGCCAAACAGATCTATCTTTACACACTTCCTTCGCTTCCTCCACATTCATACAGTTCCTCATACACGCACGTCGGTTCCTCTTACTCAACACGCGGCCGTCCTTGAGAATTTGATCCACGTGATCAAGCCACGTGGTTCTCGGACGCCCGCGTTTCCTCACACCCTTTCTTTCAGATAAGTATATCCTCTTTGTCATTCTTTCCTCTTTCATTCGTTCCACGTGACCAAACCATCTCAATTTATTTACACGCATTCTGTCCACAACAGTCTTCTTGCATCCGCTCATTCTTCTAATATCCTCATTCTTCACTCTATCACGCAGCGTTTTACCAACCATTCTTCTCAACGATCGCATCTCTACTGCATTTATTCCACTTTCGTCCTTCTTCAACCACGTCCATGTCTCGCTTGCATACGTAAGTGACGGTACCAGAATGGTATTGTGCACCAGCATTTTAGCCATGTTCGACACATTGTCATTGCTGACAATGGGTCGAAGTGCACCGTTTACTCTAGCACCGGCCACTTTCCTTCTTTCAATGTCCCTATCGCATCTTCCATCCCTCGTAAACATACTTCCCAAATATACATACTCACTTACTTGCTCCAAACATTCGTCACCAACTTTAATCTCGCAAATCGTTTTTTCATTCTCTCTTTCAAAAACAAGAACTTTCGTCTTCATAACGTTCATTTTCAAACCATTCAAATTGCAACTATCATACACACACGTAACAATCTCTTGTAAGTCCCTTTCACTCTCAGCCATTAACACCAAATCATCTGCGTACATCAATGCATTCACCCGAAACCCATTCAGCTCGACACCAACATCCATCTCTTTCACAGGTCGCATACAGTAGTCGAAGAATAGGTTGAACAGCCACGGAGACATGACACAACCTTGCTTCACTCCTTTGGTGAGGACAAACCACTCCGAGAGAGTGTTATTTACCCTCACGCAAGCGGAGCTTCCCACGTAAAGTGAAGATATTGCGCGGATCAACCGGCTGCTCACCCCATACTCCGACAACACGCGCCACAACCTTTCCCGGTCCACTCGATCATATGCTTTCTCCAGATCCACGAACGCACAAAAAAGCTTCTGGTGTTTACCCAGAAACTTCTCTATAACCATTCGCAGGGAGAAGATCTGATCGGTGCACCCTCTGCCATTCAAAAAAGCTCCTTGCGCATCCCATATCTTACACTCAGTTATCTTTCGTACTCTCTCAATCAAAATTCTACCATACAGTTTCCCTATTGAGCTCAGCAAGCTAATAGCCCGATAACTCCCGCATTCAAGCCTAGAGCCTTTCCCTTTGTACAGGGGGCAGATGATAGCCCTCTTCCAATCCTCTGGTGTAACACCTTCTCTCCAACAATCGTTGAAAAGCTCCAAACACCACGCGAGAGCCCCCGGTCCACCAGACTTGATGAGCTCAACGGCAACACAATCATACCCTACAGCTTTACCGCACTTCGCTTTTTTTAATGCATTCAAAATCTCATTCATGTCTATCATATCGTTTTCATTCACACTGCTTTCACTGTCGTCATACTCATTTGCATTTGTACCATCACATTCAAACAGATCTTCGAAATATTTCTTCCATCTCTGTAGCACACATTCATCATTCACTAACACACATCCATCCTTGTCTTTTATCCCTTTCATACTGTTCACACTTGAACCCGTCCTCTTTCGTTTCACTTCCTTCCAAAAAATCTTCTATAAGAATTAGCTAGAAATATTAATACACATATAAGAATTAGTTAGAAATAGCAAACTTTCAGCGCTCGTGTACATACGTTCATCAAACGTTCGACAAAATTTACCAGCACAATACAAAATTAAACCAATATAATTATTCATAATGACAAAACAATATACAAATAAACTGGATCAATTTTCCATTCATTAACATTAACACAAACACACATACACACAGAAATGTATTACTTTTATTCGAATCAGTGCTCAATGGTGACATGAGCCTGAATCTCAAATTTATCGCTGAAAGTGTTATCCCGTCTTATCCGGCTTGTAGGACTTCTTTATTATTTTTATAAGCTCGTCGCCTCTAATGTAATGCTAAACGATAATTGCAAATTGTGCTCGTTTTCTAGTTTTTTTTATTAATTTAGTTTGTTTATTATTAATTATGTTAAAACTGTATGTTTGCGATAAAAATAAAAAAAATAATATTCATACATGTTGTTACAATATTCTAATGGTTTAATTAAGATGTTTATATATTGTTAATATTTTGCTTTTTTTTTTAAACAGAAAAATTTGCAAATTCAGATATGCTCAAAAAGTCTCACAACTCCTAATTGATGTGAGTGAGGTTATGTAATAAAAAAAAATCCTTCTTTATACCACCATCAAATTTACTGACTGGGAACCTTACTTGAATTATCTACATAATAATAATTTTATTGAACACAACAAACAATACAGATATAACAATATATAGACTATTTTATAAAAACTTAAATCTAGACATCCTCCTTTTAGAGACAAGTCTCGTGTAAAGGAGGGTTTACAATATACTAAATGTTTCATGGTTTTATAAATAAGTAAATTACTTAATTGTAAGAAAAATTAGGACGAATAGCGGGATTAGAACTAGGAATTCCCCACTTATGCAGTCATTAACAATTGCAAGTATCTAAATCAATATAGACTACTGCTCTGTGGAATTTTTATGCAAATAATTCATGTAATATTTTCCCTCTTACCTCTCAGTAGTGATTGGAGTATGTTTAAGTACTGATTCAATACAAAACTATTTGTTGCCAACAATGGATGTATTAAGAGTATTATTAATAAATTAATTCCATTACCTGTAGGCCCGATAATAAAACGGGATTAACTCTAACAATAGTTAATACATTGCATTGTTAATCAGTTAGCCATTGTATTTAGTAGTTTGGACGTAATGATTATATTGCTGTAATAGGGCAGGCTAAAATTTCAATGGAAATATTACAGGTACCTACACATATTACAGTTATTTACACTCATATTCACATTCTCGGAATAACGAAAGTAATCCCAACTATTATTCCTGGCTAAGTAACACGTGACTCACAAACAGAAATTAGCTCAAACTTATTTCGAACTATTAATTTTCACGATTTTTGTTTTGTTTTTCGTTTTTAATTATTAAAAAAAATGTATGTCGTGTGATTGTTTGCTAGCAACGTGTTCGTCATACGCTTTGGTAATTTATGGGACCTTGATTGGTTTGTTTATTGCTGAGATTTGAATGTTGATATTTATTGTGTTAAACTCATATTATCCTGAAGATGGCGCCAGCAAGTGCACCGAAACGTCGACTAAACAAATCGAGACATGGCAAACCCGAAAATCAACAACCAGATAGTGAAGATCGCCACGAAAGCCTTCAAACCACATTGTTCAAACCACATTGTGTTAAACTGTTTGTGTCCTTTAAGACTATAAATAAATACCATTACGGCACTTCCCACAAGTAGGGTAGGCAGAGGACTATCTGCATATAATAAAATACGCCTCGATACAAGGTAACCTAGTGAGGCTGCTGCAACACACTTGTATCCATATTGGTGATGTATTGTCTCTGATTTTGTATGTACATTGATTGAATAAAGTATTATTATTATGTAATACATATTATATTTCTTTTCACAAATTATGACGAAAATATGTTAAATAAACAACAGTCAAATTAAATAAATAAAAATAAAAGTCGTTATCTTCTAGTGAATATTAAGATAATTCAGGATGAGTGACTACCTCTGGATTGAAAGCGTTTAATGTCTTATATGGTTTGATTAACCATATCGTGGGTTCAATGCTAGAACTAGACAACTCAAATTTGATCATTTTGAATTATAATTTTGGGATATGCTGTTTTTTCTGTTTTTATATGGAGAAATGGTTTGTTTGTGTGTTGTTTCATGTATGAACGGTTTACAGCAGTGTTTTTCTTGTTATGAATGTGATTGTGTAAATATAGAAGATGAATGCTTTTTGTGACTGTGTATATTTTTTTTTCCGAGGCCGAGACTCTACCTCCAGGCTACCGACGAACTCGTGTTTCTATATGATTGATATGTTTGTGAGATGTTTGCCCTAGTACAGGTTATACCTAGTTGGGCAGCATCGATGAAAATATGTATAAGATTTGTAATTTATTAGTGTAATAAAAATAAATAAATAAATAAAAATAAATTATATTTCCGATGTCTGTCTTTAATGTTTTGAGTAATTTCTAGTAATAATTATGAATTAAAAGGCTTCCTGATACTGTTATTAACGTGTTTCAATAATATATATGTAAGAAAGTGCCTAGGTACTTACCTTAGTTATTACTTTGTTAGATTATTTTTATTTTAAAATAAGTACCTAGGCACTTCCCTTAGTAGTAAGAATATTTTGAATTTGTTCCATTTTGATTGTTTTGGTTTAAAATTGATATTTGATATAAAAAGAGGAATTTTGACAGGATGAAAGAAAAGAGAGAAATAATTAACATAATTTGTCGTTTCTTTAGTTTTCAATAAAACCAAATTATGTTTAATAATAATAATTCAATTAATATCAAGTGATTGTGTTAGTGATTTTCCAAACACCCATTATATATATATTTTTAATTACTATCTTTATGAGTGTAATATCATGATTTTATCCATTACCTCAAAACTATTGATTTTGAGTTGTCTAGTTCTAGCATTGAACCCACGATATATTTCCCTTTTAAAATGACACTTAAAAACTTATAAAAACAGTATTCTTTGCCGGGGGGAGATGGGTGGTGTTCCGATTTTATTTTTGGTAAAACTTATTCATGGCTGTCAAAAGTTTTGGCTCATTTTGACCTTAACAAATCAGGTGTCATATAAAAAATTTAAAAAAAAAAAAATTTTGTATGAAATTTATTTTCTAGATAATTTTGAATTTTTGTAATAATTTTGAATAGTCGCACCATAAACATGATCATAAGTATCATTTTGTTTAATTTATGTTTATACTGTAATAGAAAAATGCCAAAAATTTGATTTTATCAGGGATAACACACTATTCGCTTCCTAGTAAGTCAAGTCAAAATATGCAATATTTGTGAGTAAGCAGTGTGTAAAATAACATGTCGTGTACATAAAATCACTTGAACAATAAAGCCGAACATTCTAACAGGCAGTTCGGTTTATCAATGTCTATGTAAATTTTCAATTACATACTTGTTTTCAAATTTCGAAGGACGTTTTAAAATACGTATTCACTGAGTAGGAAAACATAATCCAATGTAAATACTTCAGTCCGTCAACAATGTTCATAATATTCTAGTATCGTGTAAGCTATATGTAGATATAATATTTAATAGACACAAACAGGGAAAACTTGCATTGAAGAGCTTTTGTATTGCAGATGATATATGTATGATTTTTCTACCCTCAAAGAACTAACCTAACTTTAATATGAAATTCTTAGAATATGATAGGTCTACCAACCGTTCCTTCTTTTGATAAATCACATACAAGATATATGTATTTTTTTTCATGTTGAAACCCACAAAAAATCAATCAAACTCATCTCCAGTAGGTACTGTTCAAAATACACAGTTCGTGGAGATGCGTCAAAAATTTCCTTTATAGTGCATGTGACAGGACGCAATGGACACTTAAACAAGTGTGACATGATTTGTGCTGCACGACAGTCACACATTTATTTATTTAGTAAGGTTTTCGAAAATCTAGTCACTGGGAGGGGGAGAGCTAAAAAACTCATCCAAATTGGGGTGCATCGCCAATTTTAAGAAAAATTTCATTTCAGCGATGAAGTTTGCCATCCATCCTGAATGTTTAAACTTTTATCTGTACGTAGAAGAAAATTTGCATGTTTTTATCACAAGTAGTCGGTCCTGTGGCCACCTCAGTTGTGAGTGACTGTAAGACTGGGAGATATATGCAAATAATACTTTTTCCAGTTTATTTTGAGTTGACGTTTATTTTGAAAAAAACAACATAATAATTTATGAAAATAAAGAAACTGTTTTACTGTATTTTATTATAGGTTTAGTAACCTGGTTTTGACTTTGTCAAACTCTTTAAAAACTCAAACTCAAACTTTATATTCAATACTCAAAAAAAGGTTACTATTCTTATTATTAAATACAGTAAAACTCAAACAGTTTGTTTATTTCCATTTAAAACCTTTTTCCAGATTTCACTCTCATCAGAGTATAAGTATATGAAATTATTTTATATAATATTGTATAATGATACATTATGTTGATACGAGTACTTCTTACATCTTTGAACGCTAAGATCCGATGTATATAATAGCGATTACTTACTCGCTCTTTGAGACAAACAAGTATCTGTCTACCTTCCTACGTAATAGCTGATGCTACATCTGTTTGCCAGCAGAGGCGGCTGGTGGGCTACAATGGGGAACATGCATGTGTGAGGAAAATGAATAAATGTTATCAATTCACATTAATAAATATACGCTGATCACGAATATCCTAATAAGAAACGATAAAATAAAACAAATCATTCATTATTTTCATTTTAAAAATCCATATTTTCTGTTATTGAATTAGTCCGGTGTGACGTCGCTAGGCGCTATTTTGTATTGCCACACATTTCACTCTTAGTACTGTTTGTAGCGCCTGATATTGTCAAACACTGCTCCGCCACGAGTGGACCTTTTTGCGGCGAAGTGCGAAAATTGCTTTTTTAAATGGTGATAAAAACCTTAAAAATGCACATTTAAAAATATAAAAAGCACCATAATTTTTCTAATTTTCTGTACTATTTTTTGGGTTGCAAATTTTTTTTTGTGAAAGTTCCCCATTGTAAGGTGCAGTATATTTTTACAAAAACATTTACCTACCTATATCATTACGATATATCCCACAAGTGTGTACAGCAGTAAACTATTCATATTATGTATCTATGTAATAAGCATATCTGCAAGTGTAATTTACGTGCTAATTAAGTTTATGATGTTGAAGTGGATTTATAAAAATACCTAACCACCTATCCATACCTGGTATGGTATACAATCACGACATGATATATCATAATGGTATGGATACCTTCACGACATATAATATATCACAATATGGTGTTTGACATATTCATATCAAAAGTGGTCCTTCGAGCCGGATTTGAACCAGCGACCTATGAATATATCAAACAAATGGTTTGTATACCATCACTACATAATTTCACATGGGATTTATAAAATCACGATATATCTCACAGGTGAGGTAGACAGTTGAATATTTACAATTTATTTTTATCTACGTGTACTAAAGGCATTCGGATGGATGGTATATTTGATTGTTGAATTATATGTATCATCGCTCGTAACAACGTTCTAAATGAGGAACCACTGCTGTTTGTCAGTAACTCTACCTATGTATATAATAGGCACATTCGTATTTCTAATATATAGGATCAAAAGAAAAATACTGACGACAAGGAAGAAAATGGAATAAAATATTTTGAAATTTCCATTACATACATATCAACTATTTCCGCCTTCATCTTTCATTTCACCCTGTACGTTCATTTTGGGAGAATAGACGTTACAAAACTCTTCTTTCTAGTATGTACGTTATCAAGGAATTTATCACAAATAGGGTACCCAGCGAATTCAATGCAGGAAAATAAATTTATTCCGTGAAGTCCCCGGTAAAGAGATCTCTCACTCTGTTAGTTTTAGAGTGTTCTAGAGGAGGTAAATATTCGCAAAACATTACTTCTAAGCATTTAACATCTTCAGTTCAGCGGTGAGGTGTGACACTCATCCTGAATTTTATTTACTTCTATTGGCACAGAGTAAACGATTTGCAAGTTTTGTTACGTCTGCTGACCACTCCACTAGTGCAAAATGCCGTGATGGTATCCATGAATACAGTACGTATGTCTTTTTCATAAAAAATATAACATACGAGATTGGTGGAATACTTCAGCATAATTCCATTTTGTAAATCGTTTAACGAATTTCCGTTTTTTAAACACATTGTAAAAAGTTAGAGGAAAAAGTTGAAGTTACATATTATATTGATTTTTAAGAACACAGAAAAAATACCTACTGTGTTTTTTTAATATAATAGGTTCCTTTCTTTACAAACTTTTCAGTACAAAAATATATCTGAAAATAGTCCATAGTTGTGAAAATTGGGGTAGAAGACATCAAATTCGTAACAAAAGCTGTACGTACCTACCTTAGTTATGAACCTTCAATCGGTAATATTTAGAAATGGGTATAACCCATCTCTCTCCTGTATCCTGTTCTACAAGGACACACAACTGAATTGTTTGGAACTAGCTGTTTAAGCCGGAGTTGTTCTGGAAATATTGTTTAAAGAGTATTTACTTGTTTTAATGGACGCAATGGATAATGAAAAATTATGAATGGAAATCTGTGTGTTGATGTGGTTGAATAAATACTGTGAAGATGCGATATCTGAGAAGAATGGTTGGTAAAACGTTGCGTGATAGAATGAGGAATAAGAATATTAGGAAAATGAATGAATGCGAGAGGAGTGTTGTGGTAAGAAAAAGTATAAATAATTTGCGATGTTTCGGACTGGTGCAGTAAATGGACGATGAAACAATGACAAGAAGGATGTATTTATCTAAAAGAAAAACTTAAGAACCAACGCGTATTGAGAAACAGAAGTCAATGTTCATGTGTAAAAAATTGTATGAATATGGTAAAAGCGAAAAAATATGTAGGGATACCTTTATCTATATGGTGATCTATCTGCTATTCCTAAACCACTTGGGATACGGCGAGAGGCTCTAGAGAGATAAGATAGATTAAAATATTGAATTCTAAGCTTGGTAAAACTAAATTTCTTTAAAAGCGGTATCCATATCCGTAATTCATAGCGGTTTTGTGGCTACCATTTTGATTCTTCCATGCAGCTGTGAACTATAATGTATACCTAACTAAGACTTATAGGTGCACAAGACATTCAATCAAGAAAATTATAGAATACTGGATGTCAGGCGATATGAATATGTTGCAGATGATAGCCGTTGCGCTTAATAAATGAAAATTCTAGCTTTTTCCTGCTAATTTCTTTCATGTTCAGATCGTACAACAAATATATTAACGAACGTATTTATGTGAGATTTGAGCACATCACAACAACATGTAATTTCTGTTTTCGCCGTTTCCTCTCTCTCAATATGGACATTTTGTACTTGTAATATCCTGTTATATTAAGTTATGTCTCGTTACATAATAATATGTCTTGCGGATATAAAATGTATGTATTATTATTATATTCTTGTATCCTTATTATTCAGATTTCAGGACAACAAGTAGGTACTTCAAATGTGTTGAAAATAATATAATACGTAGTTTAATCATTGTTATATGCGATACGTGACATAAATATATTATTCGTGTTATATTTATTAAATAGATCGAGATGTTTT
Organism: Athripsodes cinereus; assembly: GCA_947579605.1. Taxonomy (NCBI): domain Eukaryota; kingdom Metazoa; phylum Arthropoda; class Insecta; order Trichoptera; family Leptoceridae; genus Athripsodes; species Athripsodes cinereus. Next base: position 22,872,536 of record OX388314.1, read on the forward strand.
TCATTGTGTATCCAACATATTATCAGTGTTACAAGAGACGGAAAAAAATAAAAGAGTTTTGATGAAATCTATTTCTAGCAGTAAAAAGATGTAGGCTAGTAGGAAGTAAAAAATGATCCTTTTTTAATTCATTCTTTACTTTACATTGATATAAAAATTAATATTTTATTTATATTATACTTAATTTTATCTTGAAATATACGCAAACTTCATTGGTCAAATAATATTGATATAATGTATTTAGTTTGTAATATGTGTCAAATGACTGTACATATATTTGGCATAATTAATAAAAAAAAATGTTTGTTAATGTTCATTAAATGAATGTTACATTATTTATTTATTTATTTAAACACAATATACGGCAATTGCCTTTATAAGTATACAGATAAACTTTATAATATCACACAATCATTCAACACAATACATGTACAAAAATGTAAAAACAAACAAAACATAGCCATACTCCAGTTCAAGTCAAAAAATAAAAATGAAAATATAAATACAAATACAATAAATTCAAATTTTAGTCACTAGTCAAGATATTAAAAAACAAAAAATAATAATAATAATTTTTGAACTGCATAAAAATACATGAACATGGGAAAATCCACTAGGTCTGATCTGAAAGAAGCGATTCTATTATTTTAAACTTATATTCTAACAGAGATGTGCCAAATACGTCTACAACATCCGAATATTTGTTTTCAAGACGCTGCAATCTGTTGACAGACGAGTTAAAATCATAAGGAGTGCTGGAACTATTACAATAAAAAGGTAAAGCCTGTCGAGTAGCCCTTATGGGAACATGAAAATTTAACTTCATCAATATATCTGGACAATCAAGATTCCCGTGAATTATTTTATGTAACAAAATCAAATCACAAAGTACCTACTCTTCTCTCAGTCAGTTCTTAATTATTATAATACTAAATAATGTTTGCAAACTGCTGATTTTCTAGTTTGAATTGGTTTCTTCTTCTTCTTCTTCTAGTGCCTTGTCGGGTCTCCCCAACGTTGACGATCACCTCGGCGAACTTGTCCCTTTCCTGTACTGCTTGGAACAGCTCTTCCACACTTCGGATGCCGGTGCACTCCCTTATGTTTCTTAGCCAGTTGGATTGATTTATTTGTAGGTGTACTATTAATTATGTTACAACTGTATGTTTGGAAAAGAAATGTTCAAAATGTATTTTCGTGATGAGTGTTAAAGTGAAGGCCTACTAAGTACTACTACATCATCAAGGCATTTCCCACGAGTGGGGTAACCAGCAGAGCAGCCGCATGTAGTAAACATGCATACCGGCTTTAACATACCAATAAAAAAGACATTCAGGATAGGTGGCAAATCTCATCGCCGAATTCAAGTTGTGAAATGTCTTTATTTCTTCGAACTCCTGTCTTTTACAGGACACTCGAAAATATACGGCAAAGGGTAGTAGACCAATGCTTTGCTAGATGGTCCTCGGAAAAATAATAGGTAAATAAAATAAAGTAATATATATAAAAATGTCACATGTTCAGCAATGTTTGAAACATTGATAACGCCATTTTACATACTTATGCTACTTGTCGCACCCCAATATGAAATCATTCGAATGGAAAGCAACAGCCTTTATTTTATTATGTCAAAATGGATATATAGGTGCACGCAGCATGTCTATATATATATATATATATATATATATATATATATATATATATATATATATATCTGATATTTTTATACATAAAATGTTTGTTATAAATGATAAAAGTTATCAAAATAATGTGTTAATTAAAATTACGCCTTGAGAATTATAAGTATGTAGGTAATACTCGTACAAGAGAGAATGGAGCTGGCTTGTCTATGAAAAGCTATCTGGGAGGAGCTGTAATAGAGGTTGTGGCTTTCTGGGATGGAATGGAAATATAGGAATAATGGGAATATCTTGCATTTGACGTTTTGTAATTATTGTTGTATTGGTAATGTGTATGTAGAGTCTTAAATGGTTCATGTGTTGTAGGATATTTATTTATTTATTTATTTCAATCAATATACGGCATTTGCCTTTTACAATACATATATAATAAACATAAAACATTTTGCAATCCTCAATACACAATAAGAAATAATAATACAGTAAAATCTTAAATAATCAAAACAATAGAAAAAGTATTATTCTTTTTATATTGTGAGATGAACTGTATGACTCTAAAGCAATAAAATAATACACCGATTCCCGGGTTCGATTCTCAGCCAGGGCAGAGTGAGGAGTGACCTTTTTAAATTGTCCTGGGTCTGGGTGTTGCATGTATATGTGTGTAGTGCATTGTATTTGTGTGTATCATCGCGTTACATAATACAAGGTTCATCTTAATTTGGGACTAGCTCGATCTGTGTGAATTGTCTATGTATGTTATGTTATGTTAAGTAAAAATAAAATAAATAGATTTGACATATTCAATGTTTTTTTTATTATTTTTGATGCTGACTGACACGAAAAGAAGAAGAAGAAGAGCTATCTGAAAATCACGAGACCCGAGAATTGAGAAAACTACTGAAAAGAGAATGATAAAGAAAGACAGACTATAACATAAAGAACTAAGATCTTTATACCTAGTAGAGTTTTTATTGGTTTTCTTATTTTTTTGCATTTATATGGAATAAAGAATGTTTCAAATATATCTCGCCAGAGGTGCTTATAACCTTATATATTTTCATAAAAAGGTTATATTTCTCGATTACTAGGAAATGATAAAAGCTCGTAGGGGTACTCAAAGTAAGTTATAATTATTTCATGTTACATATTTCACAAATTGTTATTCCAATGAACTTTCTCAAATTTCCAATCAAGACATTTTTAAGTATAATATGAAAGAGAATACAAATTTTTAACTTTTAAATCAAACAAATTATTCTTAGACAGCTGATGTTAAAGTGAAAATGATATTATTTTAACATGTTGAAATAACATAATTTAATAAGGTCTCCGAAAATAAAGGGGTTTAAAAATAAAGGACAAAATTATGTGGGTATAACAATTTAACAAGAAAAGGGTTGTTCGTCAAACGATAATATCCCCTTACTAATATTTTAGTAGTTTCACATGTGAGTATTTTTGCTGTAGACATTTTACATTGTTACATCTCCCGTAGGTCCTTTACAGGACACTTGGGTTTATCAACATTACAATAGTACAAAAGAAGGAAAAACATCAATACAACAGAAAGAGCGCACTTAAGCACAACATACAAGAAAAAATTGAAAAGTCAAGACACAACAATAAACAAATGCATGTAATAAACGAGTAAATGGTCCTCTCTGTATCAATTTAAATCTAAATAAAAAAGATGGGTAGCATACCTCATCCCTGAACATATGACATTTTTGATCCTCTCCTTTGTTTAAGGCATGCCATTGTGGGCATACGATGCTTTTTGCATGGATAGTAATCATGTCATTGGTTATCTCAGTTATGTAAAAGAAAAATCAATACTCTCTATGATAATTTTGAAGTTTTGGACAGTAAAATTGCTAATAAAAATCACATAATTTTATCAGCGTTTTTCAATAATTGTCATAATTATGTGTACCATCAATTTGCCCCCATTACAAATATGAATTTTTCCAACTAAGCACAAAAACGATTTTTTGTGGTTAGTTGGAAAAATTCATATTTGTAACATGTTCTTCTCCTTCGTATTTGGAGTCACGTGAGTTTTTCATTTTCATTCGACGTTTCGGTAAATATGCCGGGGGCATCGTCAGAGAATTTTGTGCTATGTCGTCTACATCTTCTAATTATTCAAATAACAGCTATCACTTCCTGAGTGGAGCTGGGTTAAAAGTTAGTTTAATAAATAAAACCAGAAATGTGCGAACACCACTCTGATCCATTTAATATGTACTCATATACAAAAGTATAGGTACCAACTGAGTGTACTTAATAATATATGAGATAATATTATTTTTACGAGCCGTTTTGTTACAGAACATATTGTGACGAGTGTTATAAGAAGATGATGATGGGTTTCAAACGGAGATGATACTCTGCAGACCCATATTGGGTCGGTTTTTGGGTCTCCTTTATGTTATATATCTAATAATAATATGATGTTTAGGTGAACGGCTTCGAAAAATCATTTTTAAACTAGTCTCTGGCTCGTTTCCTTTATTTTATTTTTTATTAAATTTGAAATTTTTCGACACAATTCGTTATTGTAAACTGGATCTAAATAATCAATCTAATGCTTTAAAACCAAGGATGACTTTAATTTTTCTATGATTTTTCCACGCTCTGCTTAATAACAGATAAATGAAAAAAATTGACCTTGTTTCAAAGATTTTTTTGCTGTTTGTAACAATTTTCAAAAGTACCAATAAACATTATTATTATTACATGATGGATATTATTATGAATGTTATGGTTCAATTGATAAAAAAACAAGAGTTTATAGAATAGAAAATATTAAGGTTAAGATAAAAAATACTATAAATCGTTGATAATCAGTAGAAAATAATCGAAAATAGGTTTCAAGAGGTATGCACAAAAGTCACGCGACGACAATAGTTAAATAATGCCCACGGACTATTATTATATTGTGTATTACATAAGTCCCCAAAATCTATTATTTTACTAGCTGAGTCGAATCATATCATCCAATATAACAAAATGGTTACGATACCGTATTGAATGTTAGAAATAGGACAAATGAATAGAATTACGAATGTTTGGAGTCAAAAAACTTTACTAATACCACTAAAAATTATTATACGCGCGACCACGGTTTTGTCAAATATTTGTCAAATATTGCGCTTGAGAATGACAGGTTACCTGTTGAAACCTTGGTCGCGCGTATGATAATTTTTAGTGGTATTAGTAAAGTTTTTTGACTCCAAACATTCGTTATTATGTTTAGAAACTACCACAACGTTACCGCCAAATCAATAAATAATACAAATAGACTTTGAAAATGTAACAGAATATTATACAAATAGGTATCTTTCAAATAGATGCCATTTTTCAGTTGCCTTGTTTTTTAAAAACCTTCTTTTCTCTTGTGCTTTGTATGACACTTGAAATTAGAAAATAAGTTAAAAGAAAGTACTTAATATATATTAAAATTGTAGTTAATATTTTGTGTTATATTTTAATTACACTGACGGGCTGTTTCACCACCTCTGGATAAAGTGCCGGATAGCCAATCCAACACAAATCTAACGGATAAAACGAAAAATGCGTTTCACGACTCCCTGACAGCGCTGTCCTATAGATAAAGGTCTAGATAAGTTATCCAGCGGATAAGTCTTAGATAATGTTAAAATATCAAAATTTGTTTACATGTGGGTTGCCTAGATATATTCCTAGGCAACGCACGATATATTGCATACATTCATGCAACAAACGCATGAAATTACAACGTTGCCACTGCTATCTGGCGGATAACAATCCGTAAGAAACCTGTAGGTGGTGAAACGCTCGCTTCAGTTTATCTTGTAGATAAATTTATCCTAAGGATAGTTATCTAGAACTTTATCCAGAGGTGGTGAAACAGCCCGTGAGAGGATTATCTATATGTATAATGTTATGCATCTAGGCTTTATCATTTTTAACAGCTAACATTTTATTTTCAATAATTTTTATATGGACTCTGCCCTCCAAAAAAAGGGACTTTGAAGAGAGTGTATTAGTATGAAATATTTTCACGACGGCGTTCTTTGGCTGGCATGCCCTTCAAACCTGCTTAATGACTCGTGAAGACAATTTTGGTTGGAATGTGTGGATAAATTGGAGTTTAGGGTTCCTGAGATATTCGGGTGTGTGTTGGGTCTCGCATTATTGAGCGGTTTGGGATTGAAAGTAGACAAATCCAATTTTTTTTATATATTTTAAACAGAATAAGTTGAACTATTCTACGAGTTCTTTGAAAGTGTGTCCTTAAAAATAGTCAATTTCTATGAAACTTGTGTGAAAAATATCAGAGAAAATCTTTGTAAGTATGGAAACCAGTAAAACTATAATTAATTTTTGGACTCTATCGACAGTTTTCTTCAAATGGATTTATTCAGATACGATATCAAACCCCACATTTACCTTCTTCTCACGCCCGTCTACCTTTCATAACAACATCATCTCCGTCGGTCCTTCAATCCTGAGGATCGTGACCATCATACTTCGTTCTGTAGACCATCTGTCTCCACCTTGAGCGATTCTCCGCCATGTGTAAGTCCCCGTGTAGTGAACTCTATGTGGTCTCCTTAATTTGGTCGCTCTATCTTATTGGTACTCTGCCCCTCCCACACCTGCCTTCTACTGCCTCAGTTTTAATTACTATTTCCAGGTTTTCAGGCTCTCTTCTTGCAATGTAATAACAACATGTTGGCATAATTAAATACGAAAATAACTTCAAATGACTTTTTTATATTATATTCACAAAAAAGGTAATAAAGTGTTTAGTATCTACATGTTTTGAAAACTATTCTATTTCATCATTCTCTACATGAAAGAAATCTAGCAATATTGTCTGAAATCAGTAATTGTTACCAAAATAAGAATTTCGTGGAATCAACGGTGTGATTAAAAACGATATTAAATAATATGAACCCATCTTTATTATCAAAAGCATATATGTGTCTTTTAAATTCTAGTGTAGATAAAATATATAAGAACCGGTTTAAATATACCTTTGTATGTAAATTAAAAAAAAACATATATTATTTACTTCAACTATAATATGTTCTTTATTGAGAGAGGACATTTTATATATATGAAGAAAACATTTGTTTTTTTAATTTCATTATGGAAATCTACTTCCTAAACAGCAACACAGTGAACCTTTGTTTGTTTCGAAAATGTGCAAATTTGTTGTTGAATTAATTTTGTCCATGTTGTCCATAAACAGCGAAATGATTTATGTTAGCTTTTAGTAAAGGCGCCTTTTTCGCTTCTTTGGATTTCATTGGATTTTACACAATGATACATTGTTTGAACATAGCTCTCGAATTGAAATGTCTGATTGACACTTGTGAATATTTTGTACAATAAAAACGAACTAAAATACACTTTTTTCAGTTGTCCGTTCTGCGGTCTAAAATAATTTTATTTAAATCCACTGAACATTATCATGGTTTGAGGTTTTATAAAGTTCCCCAAAACCCAAGCAAACATAAACGAGACTGGATTAACTTTTATTTATATATGGTTAGATGGAAGAAATCACTTTTTAGTGATAATCTCGCCACTGCACGTCGTCCTAGTTTGTAAAATTTTATATTATTTTGTTAACACTGTTATGTAATGATGATGTGCAAGAAGAATAAATAAATAAATAAATATATTAGAAAATTAATAAAAAAATAAATAAAAAATATTAAATCGAGATATTCTCGTATTGTTGTAGACATTGTTGACATGAAAAAAATATCTATAAATGCTTGCACACAGAATAGATATATGTTTATTTTTTATCGAAAATTGATAAGTATCAAAATTTGTAGAAGAGCCCAAAGCCAATAATTGGGTTTTGACCGATTTCCATACTAACATTTACTTTCTCCACTTTTAACACAAATATCAGAGAATATGACTATTTTTGAAAATGCATTTTTATTAAAATCGAAGCGAATGATATTTTTGCATATTGAAAAAAAAATATCATTTTAGGATTGGTCCGCTGTCGATCCCAAATCATTCATAATATTATGTATGTAAATTGAAATCTTTTCCTATATATGGCTTCGAACAGAACTGCGTATTTCTACTGCTAGTAATATTTTATCATTATTATAAAACGTATCACTTTTCATATAAATATGCCTGTGTATTGTTTAATTACTATGGTAGCACGCCTCCACGTATATATTAAACGCAAGTAAGATTTCACTTCACAGAATCATTACATTTCCCTAAAGAATATTATATTATTTTCACAAAGAGTTACAGAAATATTTTTCGTGCTTACAAGCTTTTGAACACGGAGTAAGTACGTTGTTAGTGAATAGGTACTTTCTTCTGTTGTTACTAAGGAAATCCTTAGTAAAAGACGTAGAAAAAAAATGTGTATTAAATTTTGTTTCCATATTTCGGTTTGAATTTTGAAATATTTATTTCTAGAATTCTTTTGTAAATGTTTTTAAATACCCTTTTTCTCTGTGAAGGTTGATAAAGTATCGAAAAGAAGCTAAGCATAAAGGTCACGCGGTGATAAAACAAACACAATAGATGTATAAAGAACGTAACTTTGGGCCAACTATCAAAACGTTTTCACTGTGCTGGTGTTTAGATAGTGGAATTCCAAAATATTAAAATGAAATTTTTTTTTCTGCTATATTTTAGCTTATTGAGAGAGATTTATTTTGTCTTATAAGGATATTAATTAAGTTATCGGTTTCTTAGTTGTATGTTTTTTTACTTTTTTGTATTTTTCTATTTAGATGTTTAGTTAATGATTTTTTGTTAAAGGCGTATATCCGTTTATTGTGTAAAAATAAAATAAATAAATATTGTCAATCGAAATCTAAACTAGAGATAGACGAAGTCCTTATAAGACGAAAGACGTTTTACTCAATAAAAACAAGTTTTACACAAGTAGAAAAAAAATTAATGTGTTGGTAACTTGGTACTTACTTCTTTTCAAAATAAGTTTGTTTAATTAAATTAAATGTTTCAGTAATAACACTGGGAAACAAAATTATAAACAATTAATTAAATATATTTAATTCTGCGTAATTCTTTGCCAGCTGAGTAACCTCTTTGAACGAAATTCCTAATAAAAATATTGCGTATTGAAAATAAAAAGAATTATCCAGACTGTTGGAGATATGAGAAGGGAAAAAGTAAATTTTATCAAGTTATTAGCAATAATTTTGATTTGATGGTAATCTTCTACAATGAAAAATACGCCCTCTTACGACGTAAAGCGTATAAAGGAGAGTATTATAAACATTTTATGATATTGACATTTGAATAAGTATCAGCATACTTAGCGGTAGTTTATTGCCTTTGTCTAAGCAATAACATAACTAAGTTTAGCATTAACTCGTTAATCTTTAGTTTACTCGAGAAGTTATAAATTTTTAACGTTTATCTACAGTTTACTAAAAAAGTTATTAATTTTTAACGTTAATCTTAAGTAAACTAAAAAAAGTTATTATTTTTTGACGTTATCTTAAGTTGACTGAAAAAGTTATTAATTTTTAACTTATCTTACAACATCGTATTAACTAACTTTACTTACTTCCGTTAAAGAAAATGAGACCTCCGTTAAGAACGTTGCAGAATTATTTTATTGCAACTTAGTTTAACATATCATCAATATAATATATCCCCTTATGTCGCATCTTTTGTAAGGTTGGGAGAAAGGACGGTAGGAATTACTTTATTTATCGGATATTTCAGGAGTCCATGGGCTTCTATTTATCCGTTTAGGTGACAATTTCTTTATCCTTTTATGTAACTCTCTCGTGTCTTTCAGTACCACTATGCCAGTGTTGGCATCTCCGACCCTACCACTTCAGTGGGCGGGGGACCCGGCTAGGAGAAAGGACAGAATACCATTTCGACTTTGTCTATTGTCAATAAAACTATATAAAAATATTAAACTGATTTTCATATTCATACCTTCCGCCACAATAATTTTTTTTATTGAGCATAAACTGCAACTGGAGTTAGATTTTCTAAAAATAAAAACCGTTAATTTTTTGTTAACGTATAATCTAAGTGAACTTTTTTTATTAACCGTTACCAGATGTGTTATTAACATATTGTGCTACTACATACTCATGCACGTGTTACAAAGTGGGAGCACGTGTTATATACATATGTATGTCACTGTCAGATACTTGAATCAGACGGTTGACCAAATAACTAGGCGATTAGTCAAACGTCGACATTTAATTGAATAGCTAGTCGAATTGTTTGACGCAACAATTATCAATACTAGCACCACAGTATCAAATAAAGAAACTTAATTTCAACAATCCGGCTAGCTCCGTTCTGAATGGCTGGACATTCAGTTAACTGGCTAATTCAACCTCTACCACAAACCATCACAGCACATCCTTCAAGTAGGGTAGTTAGCAAACTAGCTGCGTGAAATAAACAAACATGCTGTCCTCTCCATGCCAACAAAAAATTAAGACATTCAGGATAGATAGTAAACTTCATCGTTTAACTAAAGATATAAAATGTTTTCATCTCTTCGATCACCGGCCAGGACATTTTTACAGGACACTCGAAAACTTACGAAAAAGAATAGGAGACCACTTCTATGCCGAGTGCTTCATGGAGTATTCAAATATTGAGCGGTGACATACACACCATGACATGACATACATAACACGACATTTTATTGTCAATATGAAAATAATAGCATATTATTATGATGTAGTTTGTTGGTATCTTATAACCTCAAAGTATTTTGACATATAATCTTACCCTTATCTTAAACTATATACCTACTTATATTTTACTGAGTAAATTAAAAACAAAATTATAATATTTTATTGCAATATTGTTTCAATGAGGAATTGTTTGGAATTGGTCAAAATGAGTTCAGTTTAATCGGAATTATGAGCTAAATTTCAACACTAAAATAATAATAGTCCTATGTTATCAGTTTTCATTAATCTGCTTTGTCTAAAAAAAACCTTGTGGTTTGACCACGTAGTTCGAATTCTAAAAGACACCCGTGTGTTGAGTAAGAGAGAAACGTGTTTGTTGAATTTGTATAAGAAATCGTAAGAATGTGGAGGAAGCGAAAGAAGTAAGTAGGGATAGATTTATATGGCGTTTCATCTTTTGCCTACCCGCTTAGGAGACGGCGTGAGGGCAAAGTGCATATAGTGTCTGTTTTATAAACTCGAATACGTCATTTGAAAATCTCGCGGAAAGCAATAAAAATAATATAATATAAATTTTGGGTTGTAATGCGCAGTGAACAGACAGCAGGGATTAGAATCTGAGATTTCCAAAGTGAAATTCCCAAACTCTATAATCAGACTGCTGATCATCTTAAGAATATCTTTTTTTTTTGCAATTATAACTTTTTAATTGCATAATAATTCCTCATTTACATATCTAACACCATTTGAACACAATAAAAGACGGAACAAGTTTTCCTAAAACGTTGTTCAAAATATCCAAGAATTTTTTACCGAAAAATTGGCGGAGGAAAACGTTATTTCTTATTTACTCACCAAAAAAACTTGAAGGAAACCTTTTACCTGTCGTTTTGACGGCCAATCGTTGGAGAGTTTACACAATTACTAATAATACCCGCTTTTCCTTTTGAAACATCAGTCACGTCCTCGTTTCTTCCTTCAGTACATATCAAATGATACCTTTTTATAATAACACCTTTTGCTTGCTGTTAGTTGCTTGATGTAACCCGTATCTACGTACCTACCTCCTTTTTTATCTTACCTTTCTTTTTTCTTCCGTCACAACCAATAAGACGACCTATGTTTCTATTAATACTCTAGCGTAAAAAATATTACCAACCTAAAATCAAGTTGCTCTAGTTCTAAAAAAAGCTGGATATTAAGACATATTTTTAGAAGTTCGTGTACTCAAATATTCATGGTCTTTTCAAGAATGTTGATTCGACATGTTTAAAACGTTTTTCGATTGCATCAGTTGTGCATTTTTAGTTAAATATTTTGATTTATCTTATGTTTTGTTTCCCTGAAATAAAACAAATATAAAGGTAGATTTGTTCTTCAAAATTAATGAAATTTATTTCCAAGTATTTTAACTTGCAGCGATGAGGCTTGCCACCCATCATGCCGCGTCAAAGTGGGTGAAGGGCACAAAGAGGAGAGCGGAATATAGAGTGGGAGTTTTGAATGTGAGAGGAGGGATGGTGAGAAAGACGGACGAAATTTTAGAGATGATGAATGATAAGTATTTGGATGTTTTATGTGTATGCGAAACGAAAAGGAAAGGATGTGGTATTAAAGAAAGTGATGGAAGGATCGAGTTGTGGTCTGGTGTCCCAGATACACAACACGCGTGTCAAGGTGTGGGTGCTTTTTTATCGAAAAGAATGAGTGAATGTATGAAAGGGTATGAATGTGTAAGCCCCAGGCTAATCTGGATCCGTTTCAAAGTGGGGATGACTAGGATCTTACTCATAGTTGGGTATGGTCCTGGGAACGATGCCATAGAGACGGAAAAGGAAGAGTTCTGGAATTGCGTGAGAAAGATTGCAGAAGATAAAAAAGATAATGAAAGATTGATCTTGGCAGGTGATTTGAATGGTTGGGTGGGTGTTAGAAGGAATGAACTTGAAAATGTTTTGGGAATGAATGGAGACAGTAGAGTGAACGATAATGGTAAGAGAATAATTGAAATGTGTTTGGAGATGGATCTCTTTGTGGCGAATACCTTTTTCCCCCACAAGGAGATCCACATGTATACCTGGGAGAGAGGGAATGAAAGATCGATGATTGACCTCGTGTGTGTGGACTCTCGTCTCAGGAAGGCGACCACGGACACTAGAGTGTATCGAGGCGCTGAGCTGGAGACGGACCATTTTCTTGTCGTCTCAAGAATAAATCTATTCTCCGGTTGGCGTTCAAGAACACAAAAGTCCACGCCATCTAAGAGATTGAGAGTCGAAAAACTGAAAGATGAGAGTGTAAAGAATGAATATGTAAAAACTGTGAATGAGAAGCTTAGCGCGAACGGAAAGAATGATCTAACGATGAATGAAAGGTGGGATGTCTTAAAAAGTGTGCTTGTAGGGAGTGCAAAAGAAGCATGTGGTGAAGCTAAAGTAGGACGTAAAAAAGGCGATGCATGGTGGGATAATGATGTGAAAGAAGCTGTAGACAAGAAGAAGAATGCTTGGAAAGACTTACTGAGTGTGAATCAGTGTGACACATTTGAAAAAGAACGAAAGAAAGAAGTATACAAGATATGCAAGAAGAAAGTGCGTGAAGTTGTGAAAATGAAGAAAAAAATGCTTGAAGATGAAGAATGTAAGAAATTGTCTACGTATGCGAGTGAAAATATGAAGATTTTTTGGAATGAAGTGAAACGAAAGAGGACGGGTACAAGTGTGAACAGTATGAAAGGGATAAAAGATAAGGATGGATGTGTGTTAGTGAATGATGAATGTGTGTTACGGAGATGGAAGGAGTATTTCGAAGATCTGTTTGAATGTGATGGTACAAATGAGAATGAGTATGACGACATTGAAAGCAGTGTGAATGAAAACAATATGATAGACATGAATGAGATTATGAATGCATTAAAAAAGGCGAAGTGCGGTAAAGCTGTAGGGTATGATTGTGTTGCCGTTGAGCTCATCAAGTCTGGTGGACCGGGGGCTCTCGCGTGGTGCTTGGAGCTTTTCAACGAATGTTGGAGAGAAGGCGTCACACCAGAGGATTGGAGGAGGGCTATCATCTGCCCCCTGTACAAAGGGAAAGGCTCTAGACTTGAATGCGGGAGTTATCGGGCTATTAGCTTGCTGAGCTCAATAGGGAAATTGTATGGTAGAATTTTGATTGAGAGAGTACGAAAGATAACTGAGTGTAAGATATGGGATGCGCAAGGAGCTTTTTTGAATGGCAGAGGGTGCACCGATCAGATCTTCTCCCTGCGAATGGTTATAGAGAAGTTTCTGGGTAAACACCAGAGGCTTTTTTGTGCATTCGTGGATCTGGAGAAAGCATATGATCGAGTGGACCGGGAAAGGTTGTGGCGCGTGTTGTCGGAGTATGGGGTGAGCAGCCGGTTGATCCGCGCAATATCTTCACTTTATGTGGGAAGCTCCGCATGCGTGAGGGTAAATAATACTCTCTCGGAGTGGTTTGTCCTCACCAAGGGAGTGAAGCAAGGTTGTGTCATGTCTCCGTGGCTGTTCAACTTATTCTTCGACTACTGTATGCGACCTGTGAAAGAGATGGATGTTGGTGTCGAGCTGAATGGGTTTCGGGTGAAAGCATTGATGTACGCAGATGATTTGGTGTTAATGGCTGAGAGTGAAAGGGACTTACAAGAGATTGTTACGTGTGTGTATGATAGTTGCAATTTGAATGGTTTGAAAATGAATGTTATGAAGACGAAAGTTCTTGTTTTTGAAAGAGAGAATGAAAAAACGATTTGCGAGATTAAAGTTGGTGACGAATGTTTGGAGCAAGTAAGTGAGTATGTATATTTGGGAAGTATGTTTACGAGGGATGGAAGATGCGATAGGGACATTGAAAGAAGGAAAGTGGCCGGTGCTAGAGTGAACGGTGCACTTCGACCCATTGTCAGCAATGGCAATGTGTCGAACATGGCTAAAATGCTGGTGCACAATACCATTCTGGTACCGTCACTTACGTATGCAAGCGAGACATGGACGTGGCTGAAGAAGGACGAAAGTGGAATAAATGCAGTGGAGATGCGATCGTTAAGAAGAATGGTTGGTAAAACGCTGCGTGATAGAGTGAAGAATGAGGATATTAGAAGAATGAGCGGATGCAAGAAGAGTGTTGTGGACAGAATGCGCGTGAATAAACTACGGTGGTTTGGACACGTTGAACGAATGAACGAAGTAAGAATGACAAAGAGGATATACTTGTCTGAAAGAAAAAGTGTGAGGAAGCGCGGACGTCCGAGAACCACGTGGCTTGATCACGTGGATCAAATTCTCAAGGACGGCCGCGTGTTGAGTAAGAGGAATCGACGTGCGTGTATGAGAAACTGTATGAATGTGGAGGAAGCGAAGGAAGTGTGTAAAGATAGATCTGTGTGGCGTTCCGTTCTCTCTGCCTACCCCACTTGGGATACGGCGTGAGGGTATAGTATAGTATAGTATAGTATTTTAACTTTTATCTTCAATGTAGATTCAATCCACTCGATAGTTCATAAATCTCCAATCGAACTACGAACCACCTCAAATTCGATAAGTTTATTCAATTTTACTTTTAAATTATTTAACAATTCCAAATCAATATTGGTTGGTGATTTTTTTTTACTACCGGCAATCCACCCGTAACGAGTGATTTGTGCCTACCAAAAACTCAAATATAAAAACATGAACAAATACAGGAAAAGAAAAACATCTACACTTCCTTCTATTAACGGGATACCTAGAGAGTACACATAACATAAACTCGCTCTATCGGGACCCCGTCTCAAGAAAGAAGTGCAGAAAAATAACAATATACAAAACTAAAACATTAAATTACCTACAAAACTGGAATATAATATCATATTCGGATAGTCACAATTATATAAACAAATATATATTACATTTATATAACAGATACATCAAACTTAAGTACACAATAGGTACATAGGTATAATGGTGTTATAATATCTTCCATTTTAAATCAAAATCATTGACCCCCTCTGAGGAATAAATTATGTAAGAATTAATAAACTATAGTATAGACATTTAAATTAAAATCAATTGTAAAAATTAAATTAAAAATAAAAAAAGATTAAAAATAAAATACAATAATTAATAAATATTATAATAAAAGTATAATAATGTTACCACTAAAGTTTGGTAAGTTTAGTATAAACCTTTCCAATACTTCCCCGCTCAACACGCATACATACGTACAGAAACACTGTTACACGCGCAATAATAATTTTTAAATTATGAATTATTGGTTGGTGATTTATTTGATTAAAAAAATTTACTTTAAATAGGTTCATTAAATGAGACACATTATTGGTAAAGGTCCCGTGGAGCACTCGGTAAAGAGTGTCCTTGTAAAAGGCAGTTGTTCGAAAAAATTAAGGCATTTTAATCTTAAATTCAGCGACGAGGTTTGCCACCCATCCTGAATGTCTTCATTTTATATTGGCACGGAGGAGACAGCTTGCATGTTTCTTACATGCAGCTGGTCTGCTGGCTACCCCACTTGTGGGATGTGCCGTGAGGGTAAAGTATAGTATTATTGTAACAAAACACGTAGGTACTTTGAAGTCCTTAATATATTTTATTGAGAGAACAGCTTTCATACATGAAGCTAGCTACCCCACTAACCACAATAATTGAAACAAGTGTTTCTTTCTACTATAAATTATTGATCACGAGAGAAACATCTTTCGACTTATCAGGTCATTATCAATCTATACTATCTAATACTAGATTGATAATGACCTGGTAAGTCGAAAGACGTCTCTCTCGTGATCAATAATTTTGTGTAGAAAGAAACACTTGTTTCAAATTATCTAATTATGGAATTATACTACGTGTGCACCGCCAAAATCAATATAATATATTTCACTTCAATATTAATACAGTATTTCAATACTTTAAAATAAAATTAATAAAATGAATATAAATTTAGTATCGTACTATACTATATAGAATTATTTGATTTGAATACCATAATAGAACTATTTGATTGGACCATTTTATAAACGTGATAATTTGATTCTCTCAGTCTTGTTTCGACTGTGTTGTGAGTATAGGAATTTTGATTTGTTATTTGTGTATTTATTACATATGAGACTAACGCCATAGTTATATTAATAAATAAATATTTTGTTTCGTGCTATTGACTCTTTCTTTGATTCAATCGGGTGTATTGCGGGAAAAATGTAAGATACGTTGAAGATATGTAGTAGTATGTCATTGATAAACGACATGACCTTTTTCAATGGTAAAAAAAATAAAACACATGGAATAAAGGACACGGGATACCTAAATATATCTAGGACATATGATGTAATTTGTGTACTAAAATATGATCCCATAAAAAAAAGAAAATTATGGAAATTTTGCATGTCGCTACCGCTTTGCACGTAGATAAAAGAATGGAAAAAGGTCACATACCTATTAGGTATAAAATTAGAAAATATTAGAATAGAACATTTTCTACAAATGCAACTTCTAAAGCCGAGCCTGATCCTTAATCCTTTCTTTATTTTCTTTTATTCTACCCTCTTTATACGTTTATATATACTAACTTAATTACATAACATTTCCTGTCTACTGCTGAACATAACCCTCTCCCATATTTATCTAGAAAGCTTTGTTATGAACATTTTGTAACCATGTGTACGAGTTGGTACCTACATATATGTAGGAAGTAATTAGTAAGTGTTTTTTTTATATACGACTATACAATCCTTAAAGTGGGGTAGCCAGCAGATAAGAGGCGTGTTAAAAGCATGCAAACTGTTCTTTTTGTGCCAACAGAAAATAAAACATTCAGCATGGGTGTCATATTTCTTCGTTAAATTTATGATCTAACATGTCTCAAACGTATTTTTTATGAACATCCCGTTAAAGAATTTTTTTTATAGATATGCACCTTCAATATTGCTATATTTTTATATTTCATTTTTTTCAGTTGGAAGTAATCCAATTTATCTATTTATAACAACAAAATCGTAGTGCTTATGTTAATCTTGGGTCTATCTTATATAAAAAAATATTTTGGTGTTAAACTGTTCTAAAACAAAATGAAAATAAGAAATTACAAAATTATTAAGATCAGTGAATAAAATTTATCACAATAAAATTTTAAATTGGAACTCATAATCCAAGTATTTATTTATTTATTTTATTCTTCTTGCACATTATCATTCATATAACAAAATAAATAAAGCAATATACACAAGAAAAAATGTGATGATGTGCAGTGGCGAGATTTGCATTTTTCGACATTTTGTTCATTTTTCAAAGACTTTTATTACATTTAAGAAACCTTGAATAAAAATAATCATTTGTTGTTTGTTTTTTTGTTTTAATTTTAATAACCGGATTAGTTGGAAGACATCGCATCTTAGCGATAAACTCATCCTCTGTACATTGAATTGTATAACTGATATTTATATGAAACTGCTTTATTTTGTTATATTGCAACAAATGTACAGTGAAGAATAAAATAAATAAATAAATAAAAAATATGAGTGGCCCTTGCGGTGATTTTTCACAAAATTGTGTAAAACTAAGTTTTCTATAATATCGCGTCACCAATTATAGGGAGTATCACAGGGAATTTCTTGAAGATTTTCTTTAAAACGTAAATCTCAAGTGGGGAACCATTAATGTACAAAGTCGAAAGTCAAATATTATTAGTCAATTAATCTCATTCTGGGGGTTATACAGCCTCCAAAACTTCGTCTGGCGTGGAATATCAAGTCAAGTGGAAATGTCAAGAAGGTGAGGGAGATTTATCACTCTTAATTTGAAAACGAAGTAATGATATACATAAGCAGTATGTAATTTGATGTCGAACGCAAATTTAAAGTGTACTTGTAAAATGGCTACGTCATTTTTAAAACAATGTAAATCAATAATTTTGAAAATATGTGGTTATTAAAGAGTAAATACCTAGTTATGTAGATATCAGTAAAAAAATGAAGTCAAAATAATTATTTATCTAGAAAATGGCTACATGATTTGCATAATATTAAAATAAATACAAATGAATTTTAATATGTAGACATTAACACACCACTGGCGCGACCACATAGAAAGGATGAAGGGTGACAGACTCCCTCAAGTAGCCGCAAACAACGTACCAACGGCAACTTTCCAACCTGTAAAACCTACAAAGAGTTGGCAAGACAGTTGGAGTTCTGTGTCTCAGGAAAGCTCAACGCCGTAGAAATAGATCTAGAGATCTATTAAAAGAGGAAGAAGGAAAATAAGATAAACACACCCAAAAGTAAAAAATGAAATAAAGCATGAAGTTTAACTGAAAATAAGTTTCATAAAATAGCTTTATTAACACTAATCCTTTTGACTGTTAAAAATAGCCACGTTTTATAGAACAAATTAGTTTTTACTTCTTTTTGTAACTACTTCATTTCCCATTCTACTTCCTCGTTTATCATCTGCCAATATCTTAAACCCTTTATAGTAATTCTTTCAAAGTATGTTATAGAGTTGAGTATCATATAAACTTGTTTTATTGAATCGCTTATTTTAGAAAACCAATATGTCCGTTTTATTTTCGTATATTTAAAATTAACTGCATGTTATAAGTATACATTTGCTTCTCAACGCCAACAAAAATCAAATGTTCAGGATGGTCAGCTGCCTGTAGTCACAAAATGAACATGATTTTTAAAATAAAATTGTTTAATCTGATCAACGTATTAAATAAATTTGTTTAATCTGAAATGACGGAGTAAATTTTTTCGAATAAATTTATTAAGTTCAATAATGTTATATCCAAATATATATGTAATAGTGAGTTACAATCCATTGGATTGGTATACAACGAGATAAGATATTTTTTTCTCCATTCCTCCCTATTTTCAGCTAGTCTCTTTAGTTCTACGTATATGCCACAGTTTATGTTGGTCATCAGTTCGTCTATAGAATATGTAAAATATTTTGCTCGAGTAAATACATAATTGCAATAAAGCTTTATGTATTGTTTACAAAAAATGATAAAAAAAGTTGTTCTACATAGAGTTTCATGTTCCTTCAAAAGTTTGACTATTTGGGTAGTACTTTCTCGACAAACTGTTTTTTTACAAAATTATTACAAATATGTAAAATGTTAGGTACTTTCTAATAAACATATCCTTTACAGACGGAAAATGAAAAAAAAAATTTGAAACATAAAAGTGTTGGATTATTTTCTAAATGTACAATTCAACTCTCTTTCCGCACAAAACAGGCAATCGATTTTGCTGAAAAAGAGTAATAAATCCTTAGAATCATGTCTAAATACTACGTTCTTAAGTCCAATAAATTTGATTGCCCCTTTTGTACTGCCTTCTACTACTACTGTGTACAACAAATAATAATAATAAATATGTTTCTTTGAAATAACAGAAGTTCTGTCAGAAGTTTGTACGAAAACAATTGTCATTATCGCTAAGACTGATCAAAATCTTGAGAGGGTAATATTACTTAGGAACTAAGTGAAATAAAGTTGAATCAACTTATTAATTATAGAACTATTTTAATCAAAATTTACATTTATTCTGAAACAATGATTAAGTGGGCTCTTACTAATTATTATTTTTATTCGTTTAATATCTGGAAATTAAATATGTAATGAAAACGGAGGTAGTTGTAAGACAAGATTCGCTTAAATTTCTGATACACTATCTGAATTCTATGAATATCTGTCTATCTATACCACTACGAAATCTCCCACAAATCTGGGAAAGCGTTGGACTAGTTGCATGTGACAATTGTCATCTCTAGTAGAAAGAAACACTTGTTTTAATTTACCTAATAATTAACTTATCCAAGGGTAAATTTTCCTATGCAATATCATACTATTATGAGGCTTAAGAAGATGTATAAAAATAATAAAAATATGAGATTTAATGTAAAAACTTTCGGTTATTTTGTGTCGGTGGTTGTTCCTGGAACTAGAAAATTTATTTTTATTTTTGGAATACTGTATGTACTTCCTGAGAATTTCAAACAGCAATAAGTACGCTTCAATTTGGTTAAAATTGAGTAAAGTTTGTTCCAATCTTCTTCCTTTACTCTTCGCTCGTTCACAATTATAAGCAGCAGATTAATATTGAACAAAATGTACCTAAATAATTGTGAATAATATTTTCAATTATAACAATGAAAAATAGGATATATATTACGTTAATATCGCAAAACTGGCTTTGGAGATAGAGTGTTTAGTGTTGCGGGTGCCAGATGTTGGAACAAGCTGCCTCTGTGTCTGCGAGAGGAGGTGAATGGAGAGAGTTTTAAAAGAGGGCTGAAGACACACTTTTTTGCTGGGAGTTTCGGGTGATGGATATGATATACGGCGCCCTTGAGGTCATGTTATGAGTAAACGGCGCTTTACAAATTGTCCATATTATATAATAAATTTATTATTGGTTAAAGCACTTTGACTTTTTCGATGCAAGCGCCAAAGTGGTTGTTTATTTGTACTCATGGAAGGGATTATTTAAAAAAGTAAATCAATTTCTTTGGTTCTGATATGTTTATGATAAGGGAGTATTTTTTCTAGATTTTTATGTAAGAGTTATAATTTAATCAATTGTATATTTTTTTATAATTTGACGTAATATAAAACACGATAACATCCATTTGTTCACGAAAACATGGTCATAAACTACGCCTATAAATAACTCTGCAAAAATAATTAATAACCAGTGCTTCTGTTTTTTTATACGATAGTTTTCTCTCATATTTTTAACTCGCACGCTATTCCATAGTTCGTACACATCTATTACTTTTAACACTTTATGACAATAGATGAAATTTTCTTCAACGTACTAGCTTATTTAAAATTGCTACAAAGCTTTTAAACTGAAAGGTTTTACTAAATTTTCAGGCATTAAACTCCATCACTAAATATAAGCTTTCATGTATGTGATAGTTTCATTTGAAATATGTATTTTTTCTTATTTTTATCACGTCTATCACGAAACAAAGATATAATATTCGTCTATATTTATTCACACATAACATCCCACATAAAGAAGTGGACAAACCAACTAACGAAAAACTTAAATTCAAGGACTTCAAGGAAAAGGTTAACAGTGCTTTATATGAGAAGTGTTTACCGACCTTTTTTCGTATAAAATTTCGCCTATCCCAACATTAACAGAAATCTCAATGTAGGTACATATGTGGATAGGAATTATGTTTGAATATCATTTTTACATAATTATGATAAAATATCCACCAACGTTCTAGACGAGATCACTAGAGCCAACTAGTCCTGCTTTTACAAGACTTTTAGCGCAGCGAGACCCGTCAACTGAAATCGATTCCTCCAGAACCTTAAAAAAATCAATAACAACGTGCAGGAGCGAACTGAAGATACTGCTCTTCCAACATAATGTTATGCGCTTTTAATAATAGTCGTAGTAAATATGCAAGCCATCGTCTCCGTGCCAACAAAAAATCAGGACATTCCGGATGGATGACAAACCTCATCGCAGAATTCAAGATGTAAAATGTTTTGATTTTTTAACACCTGCCTTTTTTTGGACACTCAAAAACTTACAAAAAAGTGTAGGAGATCAATTCTAGGTATATAAATAACAAAAACCAACTTAAAAATTTGAACCAATGCAATCATATTACCACCATCTGAAGTTTTCTAATTTTGTAGGAAAAAACCAGTATTGTATAATTTTTTTCCATCTCTGTCAACAAAATATACTTTTACTTGAGAATATTGTATTAAAATCTATTAGGCCCAACCTTTAATATTACACATCCGCCCTTCAGAAACACGTGTGTACCTCAAGGAATCACACTATCGCAGTTTATACACTGTAAGGTCGCTAGAGAGGTGGTGAACAAATATTTATTTAAAAGTGATTTTCAAAACTAAGAGTTTAGATCGTTAGGTCGCTATGCTTGTTTCGATACCATAGTAAAAGAGTAGTAACAACAATAATTGAAGATATCATAATTTAAAACAAAATTTACTTTTGTACAATAATGATTTCGATTTGTGGACTTGTGGTTATAATATGATATTGCTTATGTATATTTTGAAACAAAATCTAAGCGGGAAAAATCTCGAAACGAATTGTAATACCGTTTGTAGGATTTGCAAGAAATAAATAATTATATACAGGATATAAATGAGGCGACTGCTTTGGTTTGGTACATCTTAAAATCATCGGGTAAATTAAAGAGAGACCAACCTCACTTCCAGATATTTTAGGAGGAATCATTAACTCCGACTCATCCGAAAACTAAAACCAAAATTGTCCTCAATGGTGGGCCATTGGGCAGGTCTGATGGGCCGGTCTGGTAAATATAAAAGTTAAAAACAAACAAAAAATATATTTAGTTACTCATTTTAAATAAAAAAAAAACACTCACCATGACAATGTTCACCTTTTCAATAAGTGATGCAAAAGTGTATCAATAACTCTATCCAACGAACTACAATACTGCCAGCTCGCTCAGGGCGGCCCATAAATTACCCTTATAATAAAATACTTCATATGTAGGTGGTGCTAAAGGTAATACTGCTGATATTTTACTCCAGTTAATAAAATTATATACCTACACGTCATTATATTATTCATCATAATACATGCGTAATACTTAAATCAAACCTATTATACTCCATGATATGCTATCACATCTTTAAATTATTTTAAAAGAAATGTTGAGAAAATAAAGATATGACATTTTTTCTCCACATAACCGCGTGCTCATGCCTCTGCTTGAGCAATGATATATATGTATATTTATTTAATTATTTTGCACATCATCATTTACATAACAAAATCAACAAATCAAGTAACATAAAAAATATTATGCTATGCTTTGACGAGATTATCAATATATTAGTGATATCTTCCATCTAACCCTATATATTATATAATTAATGAGTTTGTCGAGACGAGGTTGGTATATGTGAAGTTATTGTTTTTGCGATTACGTCAGCAATGGTCGAGTTTTATGGTGAGTTTTCGGATGCGCATGGGCCTCCATTCCAGTTCAAAATTCCAGTTTATACAAATTATAGAATACAATGCGCTTAAACCAGCCTAAGGCCATTCGGAAGCATCAGTTCACTTAATATTCTCTCCTTAGCCTTGCAATCGAATCATACCTATCGTAATATATAAATGATGTAATATCTTCACATTAAGTCAGCTTGACGATGAGAGTGGAAACTCTTGAAAGCTGGCTCGCGATTAATAAAGTCACTGTGAAAGCTCTTAAAATAAGTATTTTATTTTTCACATAAACTTCCACCAAGTACCATCGGCCGACAGCGTTTACTTTATATGACATTAAACTTCACAACAAATTAAAACTCGTGTAAAGTATTTTGTAAAATAAAATATTTTTTTTTGTTGAAATGCTTTGTTATAATTCCACAATTTATTCTGTCAATACTAGAAATATTATTTTTAAT
Organism: Athripsodes cinereus; assembly: GCA_947579605.1. Lineage (NCBI taxonomy): Eukaryota > Metazoa > Arthropoda > Insecta > Trichoptera > Leptoceridae > Athripsodes > Athripsodes cinereus. The sequence goes on from OX388314.1 coordinate 22,896,315, forward strand.
CCAGCATCGGACATGAACAGTTTTTTGTTACGTCGAATAACGATGGCACAGAGAACATAAAAATAATAATTATAAAGTAAATATGCGGGCAAAATTTTTATTATTCTTTCTAACGTTTTCCATGTTAACATAAAGTAAAATCAATATAGTTCATTGCCTGATGGTATAATCTCGGACTGATACAACAATATTTACACTCATATACATTGCCTGATGGTATAATCTCGGACTGATACAACAATATTTACACTCACATACATTTAACATTATCATTTCAATAATGAACAATGCCACCCATACTGAAAATCTTATAATTTATGAAGTCGTCCCCATAGGTATGCATCTTCATGTTAAAAAAGGTAAATAAATTGAGCAGTTAATTGTGTCGGTACACATGTAGTAAAATTACATAATAAGGTAAATTAACATAACATAACATACATAGACAATTCACACAGATCGAGCTAGTCCCAAACTAAGATGAATCTTGTATTATGGGTACTTACGCGATGATACACACATATACAATGCACTAAACACATATACATGTAACACCAAGGCCCAGGACAATTTGAAAAAGGTTATTCTTCACTTTGCCCTGGCCGGGAATCGAACCCGGGACCTCGTGACTCAAAGGCAAGAGCGTTACCTCCGCGCCACACCGGCCGACTATGAAACAACTGTTTTTTGTTCACTAAAATTATCGATAGTGAGAGAGACATCTTTCGAGTTATCAGGTTCACTATTAACATGATAATTCTATTGACGTCTCTCTCGCAATCTAAGGTTTGTAGTGGAAAGAAACACTCGAGACGTCTTTCGACTTATCAGGTTGATAGTGACCTGATAAATCGAAAGGCTCTTAATAAATCTCTCTTGTGATCAATAATTTATAGTGGAAAAAACATTTGTTTCAATTTACTCTGTAAATTCCAGACCTACTAGATACAGGTTTAACGTCATTATAAAATTCGGGAAAGTTCATCATTTTGATATTACAAATGTACTGCTACAGTTATACTAACTTTTCTATATTCAGAATAATGTCAAACAGTAGTGACGTCATCTAACTTACATTATTGTAGGGGAAAACTTAAACTCTCTTCGCTTTAAGTTAATAACATCCAGTGAGTCTACAAGCTCTCCTAATTATAAGATGCTACTATGGTTTATAGAGATAAATAAAACATGAAAAGTTATAAATATTCTTTTTTATTTAAAACACTGTATTCTTTCCAGATTAAATACAGTGTTTTAAATAAAAAAATAATTAATTATATGTTAATAATGAATTTCCAAAGTGTTAACACAAAAACATTAGATTTATTATAAATATTCTATATTTTCTAGTGTAACTTTGTAACTTTGCGAATGGATGGTGTAAGATTGACGAAGAAGGTGTATTTAGCTGAAAGAGAGGGTGTGAGGAAGCGCGGACGGCCAAGAACTACGTGGCTTAACCACGTGGATCAAATTCGCAAGGACGGTCGCGTGTTAAGTAAGAGGAATCGGCGTGCATCTATGAGAAACTGGATGAATGTAGAGGAAGCGAAAGAAGTATGTAAGGATAGAGCGACATGGCGTTCCGTTCTCTCTGCCTACCCCACCTGGGACACGGCATGAGGGTATAGTATAGTATAGTATAGTAGTAACATTGTGGAAATTAAAACACTGTTTTATTCCACTAAGAGGGTTGTTTATTTGTTATAACGTTTTCAACTGCAATACAGTCATAATCAGTAACAACAACACAATAGTACAAATCATAATCAAAGACATGCAATAATTAAATATTCGAAGGAGGAATGGTTACAGTTGGTAGGGGGTGTGTGGAATATAACAGTGTTTTAATTTTACTAATAATCTTTTATGAAAAGTTATGTTGACATGACTAAATTTTATGTTTTATGGGACTCTACATAATTATAAGTATACTTTTTTGTATTATTTGTTTATTCAAAGCACGAATGACATGTTCAAAAAGGTACAAAGTAGGTAAGTAAACACGGAGCGAAAATTGTATTTCCAATCAAACTACAAGCCATTTTCAGCCTCAAAACGGCTACAAATAAGTTCCGCTTCAGCATCAACAAAATATTAAAATACTTTGGCACTTTTCAAATATACTTTTTATCCGTGAAATGAAAAGATTTCAAAGATTTACACAAGCAAAAAAAAATGTCAAAAGTTTCATTTTAAAAACATTATAATACAATCCGTTATAAGTGGTTTGGTGGAAATATTTGAAAAGATTTTCTTGCGGAACTGTCAAACGAAATTCGGAATAAAGAATTCGGATGAAAAAAAATAACAATTCAGTGAATTCAAGGAGAGCGTATGTATTCATTAATTTATATTTATTTATCTTTTTAATTCGCTCTTAAACGTTCTTCTAAAAAAAGAGTTGAAAAATACTTCTAAATTTAGAAAGATTTAATGTCAATTTAGGACGATCTCTTTGCATGATAAAACAACTTTGTTATAGGATTAGTATTCTATGAAAAAGAATTTTTAGATTAGAAAATCAATAGGCAAAATTATGTGTAAACGTAGTTTTGATTTTACATTCGATGATTTTTTTCAACACGCGTTTTTTACTCATTATGTTCCTGATGAACTGTCAGACGCTCTTTCACAGTGCACCAATTTTATGAAAACAACATCAGAGCATGAAAAATAGTGCAGAAAAATTATTTCAATGACCTTTAAAATTTAGACTAGAAATTCAAAGGAAAAATATTTGATGCGACCAATAAAATCATGTGGCCATTAATAATTTTATTTCATTCAACCTTAGTTTGGTAAGTGTTGGTTTAAAAAAGGTTCCTTCAATGACTTTGTCGGGCATATAGGATCGAGAGAGACCATTACCATTTGAATGGTATAGAGTAAAACAGCAAATGTTAAATGTCTTATTTTTAATTTTGGAACATCTTTATGAGAAAGCTGAAAGTTAGTATTCCAGTATAAAATGGTTTTTCTAACGGGTAAAGATATATCTTTCCTGAGTAACAAAGACGAATATTACTATGTTTAATGAGATGAATGGTGATACATTTTGTTCCACGTGTAAAATCAGCTACTAAACTACATTATTAAATATTTATATTCTATTTTCAACAATAATGTATACCAAATAAGGATGTGGGAATACTCTTCAGGTATTTTAATAAATTCCCCCATCTCTAATAACATTTAATATTCACTTCATTAAAGGGAAAACACTGGCTGCCTCTATTGTGCTTTATTAAATTTAACATTACCAAATTGTTGTACTCGGAATAAAGTCTTTTCATTAAATGTCTAAGAACCACTTCATTTATGTACTTTAAATAATTATATGTATACCTACATCATTTTCGCCCCTCAATATTCCTGAAATGACACAAATCAAAAATAACCGTCCGAATATGAGAGTGATTTTATGGTCATTTTAGTATATATTTTTTTTATATTTCTAACACTTATATTCGTTAATATTAAAATGATTTAGTTAAACCCCGTCACTTTCACTGTATAAAATTAATTTTGGCAGAGGCCTTTCGAACTTAGTCCATCTTCAGTGCCGTTAACTTAGAAAGTCAAAAATAGAATACATACCTACTTATATTAGTTTTTATAGAAATAATGTTTTTTGGAAGAGGGTTGCTCGAGTAGTTGGAAAAGACACATTACACAAATAAATGACAGCAGAATATTCAACACTGCTTGTATTGTGAAAATAGAGAAGGTCTGCATCTGGTTTTGAACCCTGAAATTATTAGTTAAAAATCCGAAATACTACTTGGCGATGAATCAACTAACAGACACATCACAAAGGATAATCAAAAAATGAAATATCCTTTTCTTACAGGGTTATATGTAATTTATCCTTCAAATCTAGTTACTCCGAATATTTGATTGTATCTTGTCATTCGATGCAGATCACACCGTTGAATACACACAAACTGTTATTTTTCACATAATTTCAATATCGTCAAGAACGTCTCGAAATACTTCTCACCGATTTCACCAAATAAACCTTCATAATACAAAGGCATTACGTAGCTATTATACATATATTGGTACAAAGTATTAAATAGGTACAAAATTGAAGCCAAACCATCTACATAACCCACTAGTCACAGTGAAGTCCCTATAATCCGGGACCAGAAACATGCATTAGGCTTCATTATTATTATTATTTTTTTCTTATCTTTGATGTTGATATTACAAGCTCACTAGTATTATTCACTGCGTTGGTGTTTAGGTAGTAGAATTCCGTAGTGAAATTAAAAAACCAATGGTTTTTTCCTCTATAGATATGTTTTTTTATTGGATGTCTTTCGTCTTATGTCCTGTTATTGTGGGTTGATGTGTCTCATTTTGAATGTTTTGAAAAGGATTATCTTACAATGCGCCTCTGTATCTTGATTGTATATCTTATGATAGTAACAGAAGTGCATTGGAGGAAACAAACATAGATGATGGTGTATCTCATTTTTTTATCATTAAAATGTTTGATGATAAGCAAGAAACATTTATCAAATATCAATATTATCCAGGAACAGGTTTTCATTTGGTAAAGGAAAACATAGGATTTTATTTATGTAAATAATATACTTCATTAGTTAAAGTAATGATTTTAGATATCTTAATAAAGGATACTTTTCGAAAACCTCGTAAAGATCTCACGGTCTATATTAAACGCATAGTCACAATCTCACATTACATAACAACAGAATAAAATATTTTACTGATTATTTTATTGGTATAAGTATCACAGAATGGAATTTGAGACACGGATTTCATAGAGCGGAGCGCTCAGCGACCAGCACGGAGATGAGGAAATATTTATATTAGAAACGTTTTTTTACGAGTAGGTTTTATTATTTTTATTATCGAATTCCATTCTCGTGTTTTGTGCTACGTGCCCGCGTTAAAAAACACTGAAAACAACAATTTTTGCCATAAATTCATCCGACCCCTTTCATACCTTCGTTCCTTTGAAGTGTTCTGGATGAGTTCTCAATTTAATTATAACTCTGTTGTATTTGAATCCTAATTTTAGATTGCTTTGAAAATGCTCACAAAAATATTTGAGTCTGCTTGTTAGTAAATTTCTGTAAATAATCGAGTTGGTTGGTAGCCTGATGAACTTTCAATCAAGAGACCCGGGTTCAATTCCATCTGCTACCTACGTACTCCACTCTCACGACATAAACGTATTGCTTACGGTGAGGAAATGTATTTGAGTTTATTTCAAATCGAAATTCATTAATCAATTTCTTGTACGCACAAAAATAGAATAACTCCAGTTCCAACTGGTAGACCTAATCAAATGACACTCATAAAAAAAGATTAGTGTTGTCCTGACTTCATATCTGATATTTTTTTATGGCAGATAGATCTGGATTTACTGCGATGCTTTAGTGATGCAAAAGTTGATTGCTTCAACCGCCTTATGTGGTGTTCTCACTTTGGCGAATATCGCCAGGGCACCAAAATATCGCCAGCCATTTGAACCGTGTGAACAAAATGACAGCTAGTCTGAAACGATAAAAACCAGTAGAAACGATATCGTCTCGAGTTGACTACCTTCCAACTTTTTCAGCCGATTGAACGATTTGCGCATGCGCAGATGTGCGCGGCGTTCGTATCTATGGTAAAAACTTTATAAACTATAAATTTTAACATTTTCGACTAAAAATAAACACTTCGCTATCTCCACCTCGACGTCCGCCATTTTGAAAACAGTGTCAAAATCAAAGCGCATCTGACAGATCGTTTCTATATCGGTGGACTGTGTGAACAGGTGTGACGATCAATGGATGTACGGCGAATTTTGTTTTTTCGCCTGGCGATATATTTTGAAATTCGCCTGGCGATATTCGCCAAATGTGAACACCCCATTAACATTTGTTTATTTTCAAAGGAAACTTAGACATTCCATCAATAATATCTAATTTCTCTTTAGATGATTTAGTGACACAAATGTTTAATTGATTCGAATGCTTTAACATCTCGGATATTTCCGATTAAAAAAAGTGTTTTAAGTTAATGATTTTTATTTATCTATTGCTTTTAATGTATTGGGGATACGAATAATCGATAAATGCGATTGTTGAAATACCTCGGCTATATAAAATGTTCGATAATGTTTGGGTTTAAAATCTTATCTCCTTCAACATTCGATATTCAAATTAATCGAACAAATTTATATTTTGATTGTATTCGATTGCAACAGAAACTATTCCACGTGTGATTTGAAATGTCCTTCCTCATAACCAGTAGATACAATGAATGTAGTGGATCTAATCTACTTTTACGTCAAAAAACGTGAATCACAAATATAAAATTTCAATCTAAAAATTCTGAGAATGTTAATAGGGTTGCTTGATACCAAAAGGAACTACACAATAACACCTGGTATTTAGAACTACCTCTAAATTTCAAGAAGGTAGATATTTATAATGGTTTTAAGGTATGTCAAAAGCTATTTTGTAAACCCTTAATTTCCATAGATTGTAATCTTAAAAGCATTCGTTTATTGATAAAAGGAATTTCGTTCAAGGTTGCGATAGAGGAAGAAGTAACACGAGCGCTTAATGTTGTAACAGTTGTTTTGTAATACATATAAAACCGTTCAAATTGCATAAATTGCGTTACGAATGGGTTAATCGTGCTTACATTTAAGCATTATGTTATAGATATCTAACACATTTTCATTTTAAGATGTATCTGGGCTTCTGTTATAAGCCCAAATACAAACTTATAAACCTTTCACAAAAAGCTTAAGGCTTGTGTCGTGAAAGGGAATTTGTTGGCATCTGGGATCGAGCCACGCACCTCATGTACACGAAGCCAAGACTTTTACCTCTAGGCTACCGACAAACTTACTTTTACTTTTTACTGTACAAGACTGATCTTGAAATTTTTTATACGATACGTTTTATATAGTCTGTTTACATTTATACCTAATATAAAAGGTATTGTAACAAAAACATATTGTACGTAGTTCAAAAATAAAATAAATAAAATATATTGTGCTTAAATGTAAAATGTAATGTGCTTATTTGTAATAATTTTTTTAATAAGTGTCCTCCTATGAATAATGAATGAATGAATAAAATGAAAACTGAGAAAAATATTATGTCCCCATATCCATCATCAAAAGAACTAATTTTTTAATGAAAGTTATGTTCAGTTCATAAAAATTCTTCCAATAATAATAATAGTAGGATTAAGACTTTCAAAGATACCGAACGTCACCTTACCTATCACAGTACCTTTTAGTGAAATACTTTTACCTTTTCTTTTATAATATTATATTAATATTCATTTCATCATCAACTTATCATCATTCATTCTAGTCATGAAACTCTTCTCTAACACCTAGTTATATTCCTCACTCCATTTCCCAAAGTTTTTCCAATGATGGTAAAGGGCTTAATTTAAAAGCCTGTCACAAGGGAAGAGCGAAAATTTTACGAGTGATATTTAAAAGCATGACATTTTCGTTAAGACATTGTTCTTAAGCTGGAAAAAAAATAGAATTCCCTAGTGGGGTCTGGGAAATAAAGCAAGTATCTCGTTATTTTTACTCAAAATTGTGTGACATGGAACGAAGTGAACCGACGTTCATACAAAACCAAATGTTTTGGCACGAAAAGTTTATTTGTAATGAATTCACTATCTATTGAAACAGAACTGCATGTTTGTTAAATTGTAACTAATAAAATAAATATACAATACTACTTTACTATACCCTCACGTCATGTACTAAGTGGTGTAGGCAGAGAGAACGGCACGCCATATAGATTTATCCTTACATACTACTTTCGCTTCTTCCACATTCATACAATATCTAACATAACATAACACATATAGACAATTCACACAGACCGAGCTAGTCCCAAACTAAGATATGAATCTTGTATTATGTCTTTGATGTATGATGTATTATGTATGAATCTTTCATACATAAAATAAATACATATTCTTAATAAATATTTACCCATATTGCATTCAATGTCATAAAAGTATGTTAACTTGTGAGTGTGAATGTGCTTCTTTATATTTTACGATGTAATAAAATGACATAGGTGATAGGTACATTTAAAATATTGTAATGTGATTAGTACTCTTTCTTCAAAAGGTATACGATGGATTTTATTTAAAGCTTTATTGGAAATATCTTGTAGGTATGTGATCGTTTTTTTTCCCAAATGAAATATATTGAAACATTTTTTATTCAATTCTTAGAAATACCATTCAAGTGTTTTCAGTTTACAGCGTCAACAAAAACATATTTAAGTAATTTCTCGCTCAGATCGTTTTCATTCTAAAAAGAGTATATTTTTGTAACAAAAAAAAGCTCAGGTGGCGATCGAAAGGTTAAATTTACCAGTCAAGCACCCGTGAAATAAATACAAAGTCATATAATATTTTCAAAATTTGCGTGGAGAATATTCTGACCCCTAATGTCATAAAAAAATCTATATAATATACTAGCTCTGGATCTCACTTTGTTTAGAAAGCATAAACCATCCATCAGAAATCTTTTTGACTAAGTGTAGCAAATTTCTCAACCTCTATGTTTTTGCCTAAAAAAATATATTCGAAGAAAGTACTCTCATTTTGAGTGCCAGGTATTTTTTTACATCACTTAAAAGTGGGGAACATTCAGGAGTGGACTGGAATGAGAGGTGTGGAGGAGCTGTTTGGTGCTGTCCAGAACAGGAAGGATTTCTCCCAGGTGGTCGTCAACGTCAACGTCGGGAGGACCCGAGAAGAAGAAGAAAAGTGGGTGAAATGACTTCAATGTGATATCAAATGTATTTGAATAACACTGCTAGTGACAAAGCCATTCGTATTAAAGTTTATTATTTAGGAATAAGCAAGTTTTTTACAGAAAGCATTAGATTTTCTGTTACCTACATGTCAAGTAAATGTATCTGTAGGTAGTAAATGTGTCAGTGACACGATCATGAGCTCACCCAATAACTCACTCACTCACGGCATACATAGCTCATTATCTACTAAATTTTTCCAAAACTCATTTACCGGCTCACCCTCCGACATTCATGTTTCATATTTACGTAAACAAACTCACACAATCACTTATTCATCTTACAAACTCACTCTAGCTTATATACTAGCTCATCCACTAACTAACTGCTTATTTTATTTTTGTCTGTTAATTTTTATTTGACAAGAAGACCTTTGTTTTCGTGCAACAACACAGCCTTAAGGCTAGTGTTGTAGAAGGATCCTTGGGCATTATATGTTAATTATTATTATTACATGGTATTGTGAACAATTAAGAATGATTACCCAGCATTCTCAATTAACAATTGAGAATGCTGGGTATTTCACTGAGAGACAGGAAAACTAATGTATGGATCAGAGAAAAGACCAGGGTCGTCGATGTTGTTCACAAAGTTTCTAGTCAGAAATGGAGTTGGGCTGGTCATGTGGCCAGAAACACAGACTCTAGGTGGACAAAGAAAGTTCTGGAGTGGAGACCTAGAACAGGCAGAAGAAGTGTTGGTAGGCCTCAAGCACGATGGTCGGACGACATAAGACGGGTTGCAGGGGTCGGCTGGATGCGGTCTGCCCAGGATAGAGAGCTGTGGAGATCAATGGGGGAGGCCTATGTTCAACAATGGACGCAGGGAGGCTGACATGATGATGATGATGATGATTGTGAACAAAAATATTTTAAAAGAATTTGTTATTGTTGCATACAAAACGAACAAATCTAAATATTTATAAGATAAGGTATTTATTCGATTTCACAGATTTATATTATTTAAGTCACATAATTTATTGTATACACGTATGTTGGTTGTTTTCGTTTTATCTGAAATCGAATTCATACTTATAAACTGTATGTTACACCGACCTTTTTATTCTGTATGCAGTGCTGAATTTGGGACTAATATTAAAAATAAGCAATAAATATTTGTGAATATTATAAAAATAGAATGAGGTGGTCAGAAGCCTGGTTGAAATGTATTTGGCATTCAATTATAATTATCCTGGATTTACTCAGTATCTTATGCTCCAGTCGGGCCTTGATGAGGTGCCAACAATCTCAACCATATATGAGGATTGAGATAATGCAAGTATTGGACCCCGGTATTTCATTATGATACTGAGTCTAGACGCTCTCTATGTCCATGTTATTGAAAGCCCCGCTAGTAGCTTTTATGTGAATTAACAAATAGGTAGATTATTGTATATAGAAAGGACATCTAGAACGTCGTAGACCTTGGTAGCAAAAGGAGCACCGGTAGACGAGTTAAATTTAATTGCTTTGAATACAAAATACCTGTTTCGTTCCAAACTATTGAAAAATTATAAAAAAAATACGTTTAGACCTCCTTAAGTTATCAAATTTAATAATAAATTATGAATAAGGAACTAATTTGAGTTTGAATATTGCTACGCATTAAAATATTCAACGCGTAATACGTTCATATCCACTGCTATACCAATAATTCGTAGTTGTCCTTTGTCGTCACTCAATAATAAATAATAATATTATTATATTTTCTCTACACCTTGTCGGTAATCCTCGGGTATCCTCGTGCATACGAATGGTGCACTCATCACCACTATCACGTGATGTCCATGGAATGTTCTTTTTTTGTAACGTCTTTTCGAAGTCCGTTATGACAAACAGTTTCTCCTTTACGATGGGTTAGACCACACGTATAGGGTGGCCCAGTGCCCACTCTGTTCTCGCGGCGGACAGTCATCGTAGTAATTACGACAAGTTAATAGTATTGTTAGATAATTAGAGGCAATCTTCATAACAGTGTAATGATCAATCTTGTTGTCTTCCTGCGTTCATAAAATAATTCTTATTGTGTGCCGTGTAATAATGTACTTTAAAACAACCTGTGTCAATTGTTATGCGCGTGGACGGATTTACCGCCAACATTAGTGTACCCTAAAACCGTTCTTATTAATAATCAATAGTAATCAATAAACCAAATAATATCGTGAACAGGCTTGAGTATCCTGTGAGTCATATAGATTCCGTTGTCGAAGTGATATTAAGATAACATTTGGGAGTTTTTTTTGAGTGATGTAGCATTTGTATGATTTTGGGCGTGGTTGTTGCAATTGCCGCCATTTTTCATATCCGTGTGAAATAAGACAATCCCTTGTTTCTGATCAACTTTTCATTGTTAGGATTCATAAAAGAATCACTTAAACAATTCTTTATACTTGCTCAGTGTTATAAATTTAACTAAAACAAGAATGGGTTCCGAAGGAACGAATACATCTTCAACGCGAGAGTCTGTATATTGCGCATCAGTAGTTTATCAATGAACACTCATTCTTATGAGAACGTGAAGATCCTCTCTTAACTTTTCTGGTTACGACCCTTGTTATGAGAGTGATTAAATGACCACCCGTATATGCTTGGACAGACTATGGAAATAGTGATGCCTTATTCCTTTGGCACTGAGAAAAGTGTTGAAACGTAAATTATTTCTCTTATCACTTGTGAAGTGGCGATCTCTTCGTCCTGAGGACAGGATCTGTCTGATTCTGACATCACCGCACTCCTGTACGTCCTAGAGTATAACCAGCGACCGCCATAGAATCATCAGGGTATGTTTCTTTCATGATCCTGCCATCTCCCGTCTATGAGTGCCAAAATACGTTAACAATAACATACTTGTCTTTGTGTTATTCTTATCCAGCTCGCCAGTCTATCTGTAAGTGACAATATTACTACTGTATATGATGTATATATATTGATAATTTATTCATAACTAAGTTCATATAATCGTTGAACTATCTATATATTAATTTCCTTAGTGTAATAATATAAGATCTTGAGTATGAATGAAGAATGAATGATTCCCATTTCATGTTATAGACCCCACGATAATCCAGGTATTGATTTATATTTGTAATACCAAGGTTGGTGTCTTTTAATAATTACCATTGTGTGTTTTACTGTCTCTATCCAAATATGGCAATACTTTCATAATTTTGCGTATTGTAAGGAATAGTATTCCCTACAGATTTACTTTGAAAGTAACTGTATTGTTATGTAATGTATATGTTTACACAATAAATGTAAATCACTTACCATCCGATATCTTTCTATTGAAATTCATTTTGTATACCCATCAGTAGATTCAATACTCTTAATAATACTAAAGTACATATCTCCGCCTCCGTGTATATAATCTTCCAATAACCTAGTATATACTCGGAGTAGTTATGTAACAAAGGTTCGAATCCTTGGCCAACCATGGGGAGGAAGACCATATTATCTCACTATGAAGGCAACCAAGAGCTAAATGAAAGGCTCCATTGATGGAAATAATATATCCACTTTCTTGGAAAGGTCTGATGTATTTTTGATAATCTTAGTTTCACATGATATATATATATAATTTTGTTGTTTACATGGATGTACCTATAAATTTACCTTGATACATAATATGAAGATTCTATTCAATAAGTTATAAATGGTATACTGAAGGAGTAAGGTGTTCCTGGTAACCTGACTGCTTGTGGACTTAAGGGTAAGCATGACACAGAGGCCTCTCTCGCCCAGAGCCAAGTAAAAGGGCCCCATACACTTGTAAGAAACCCCTAGACATAAACACGAGTATAGACCTTTTACTTCTTAATATCTTTAGACTACTTAACGAGCATATAGACCTATATTTATAACAGTATTACTCTACAGAATATGTATTTTGCTTCTTATAGTTCAGTTTGAAACCTTGTTCATTGTTCTAATTTTGCTTTTGTAATAAATTGTGTGTTCGACCGTTGGACGAAGCATAATTTACTTGTTATGTGAGAGCGTGGTTAATGGAAACCACACACGTAGCAATGTGATTGCACGTCCTCACGTAGCAATTTGGGGGCTCGTCCGGGATAATATCAAAAAGAAGACGAATAAATTGTGAATTCGTTTCTCGGATATACAGTAATTCGAATAATTACAAACTTGAAAAAATCTGTGTCATGACTACGCTTGGGTTTACATGTTGCTTTTAATGCCATTTGTGATAAATTTTATGTACAATTGATATGTCTTGTAGCAATCATGTGTAATACAAATATGTGTGTGAAGTGATAACTGTTAAATCTCACGAGTAAATCGCCGCGCGACTGGTTGGAAAATCGCGTGGTGTGAAAACCGACTTTTGTTAAGATTTGGTGGGAACACAAGTTTCCCGCGAAATATTGAATGTATTACGTTTCGCGCGGGAATTTCCGTAGATACGAAGTATAAACAAAGTATAATTGGTAAGTACGCACTTTCTCAAACTGTGCGCGAGTAAATAATCGTAAGAAATTTTATTTATTTATTAAATAGATCTCGTGATCAGAATTTTGTTTTGTTAACGATTGATTACTCATTGTGTAATCAGATTTAATCCGAATTGGGTGGTGGCGATAAACTTCTTTTATCTACCAGAGCACCGAGTCCCTCCCTAGTGTCGAAAGACACGTTTAAGAAACTAGTTTGTAAGAATAGAAAAAGCATAGGAGAGTGTGAAAATAATTTTAGTTATTTATAAAACATAAAATAAAACATTGAAGCGTCGGAAGATAATAACATTGTCAGCACAACCAAATATCTCTTGAACCTTTGTCATTCAAAGATAAATTTTCGTGTGTAACTTAAAAGTTTTTTTTGAGCATATAAAGTTTTAGAACCTTTGTCATACTTTCTTATAATAATGTCTCGATTTGAACCATTGTTATTTTTGGGTCCAATTCCCAATGTAGACAAAGCTAACGGTGCTACACTAAAGAAAGCTTTATCTGAAAGAGGAGTTATACCGAAACGTTCAATTCCTAGTTTGAGAAGGCAAGCGTTAGAATATAATAAACAAAATCTGGAAGTAGAATTCGAACAAGTTGCTCCACAATCGCGTATGAATGCTCAAATATCTCTTGATATGGAACCACCTTGTACATCCGTGTCTAGCAATGTGAACGTTGTTGCTGTAGAAGAGTCGGCATCTATCGAGAAATCCTTCGATAATGCTTTAAGTCTTAATAAAACTTCGCAACTTTTGAATGTAAATTTTGGATCTTGGCCAGTAAAACCTTTTGATGGTCTCGGTGATGTAAGAAATTTTTTTACGCGGTTGGAAGAAATTGCAAGGGCTAGGAGGTTCCCAAATAAACAATTGGTATACGTTTTGCCTGAATTTCTGAAGGATCGAGCGCTTACACACTTTCGAATAATTTTTAAAGAGGAAATGACTTGGGAAGCTATCAAGGCACTCTTTTACCACCGTTTTGAAGCCCCTGGATTTATGATAGATAGAAAATTACGTATTTGGTCATCGATACAAAATAATTATGAAACTTCAGCAGATTATATTGCCCGAATAATAGAAATGAATAGCTCCCTTGATGAGAAACTGACTGAGAATGAATTGTTGGAAGTCTTCAAACGCGGGTTACATCAGAGATATGTCTCTCTTTTGGCTAGTTCTCACATTTCGTCAGTAAGTGAACTGGAAAGAATGGTCTCCAACTTCGATCGTCTGACCAAGGGCCATACTTCTTCTTCTTCTTCTAGACCTACTGCCATGAGAGTTAATGCAGTAGAGAATCGTCCCAAACCAGTCATACGATGCTTTTCTTGCGGACATGTTGGACACATTTCTAAGGAATGTAAAAACAGAGTTAGACATTTTACACCCCGTCGTTCACCCAGGAATAGATATAACAATGCCATGCGTGAACAAAAACCTACATCGCTGATGCCGGATACTTCTAGACCACCCCCGTCGTTTTCAAAAAACTAATTTCTCCCTCGTTAAGACATCCTTCCGATACGATAGCTCGTTCTTCATCTTCAGATGTAATATCGTCAGACGGAAACTCACGGTATAATTACCGAGGGGTAACCAGAAATTTATGCACAACTCGTGTTGTTAGAAAAGAAAATGATGGCCGACCTTACGTTAATATTAAAATTCATTCTGTAATCTGTCTCTCACTATTGGATAGTGGGGCGGTGATATCAATTCTAGGAAAGAATTCTCATGTCCAATTTTTGAATTTAGGATATCCTCTTGTACCTTGTGAAACTCGTGTACTCACTGCGGACGGAAATGGTCAATCTGTTTTAGGAACCTTAACGTTACCTGTACAGTATCAGGGTATTGAAAAATGTATCACGTTTTTAGTTGTTCCATCTATAACGTCATCTTACTTGTTAGGAATTGACTTTTGGAAAAGATTTAATATCTGTCCTGAACTTTTTCCTGTGTCTGTTTGTACAATACCTCCTGTATTACATTTAAATGCTGTAACCCAAATAGATGAACGTATTTTTTCTGCTGATCTCACTCCTGAACCGCCTGTTGTAACCAAAGGATTGATTGGTCCGACCAATTTAACCTCGGAACAAGTTGTTATTATCAATGATATCAAGCGATCCTATGAAGATGTTTCATATGAAAAGAAAGGATTGGGCCGTTTGAAAGGAATTTTTCATAAGATTGAAACCATTGGAGATCCTGTTAGGCAGAGACATTATCCTATTCCTCATGCAAAGAAAGAAATCATGAACAAAGAAATTGATAAAATGTTACAATTAGGAGTCATAGAACCTGCTTCTTCTTCTTGGCAGTCGCCTGCGTTGATAGTTAATAAAAAGAATGGAGAACCTCGCTTCTGTTTGGACAGTCGTGGCCTGAACAAAGTAACTAAACCAAACTCGTATTGTCTACCTTGGATTGATCGTATCTTGGACAGTTTGCGTGATGCCAAGTTTTTAACTGCTCTGGACCTGTCCAAGGCTTTCTGGCAACTTCCATTATCGCCTGAATCTAAGGAGAAAACCGCCTTCTTCATTGATGGACGTGGATCTTACCAATTCTCTGTGTGCCCGTTTGGTCTACGTAATATTCCTAGTCACATGCAAATGATTGCTGACAAACTGTTCAGTCACCGCTTTCCCGGTCGTGTACATTGTTATCTTGACGATATCCTGATTGTAAGTGAAACCTTTGAACAACACTGTAATGACCTAAGACTTGTACAATCTATCTTGAAGGAAAATGGTCTCACTATCAATATGACTAAGTCCGAATTTTGTAAATCATCTCTGCGTTACTTGGGTTATATTGTAGATGGCGAAGGGCTAAGAACTGATGAAATCAAAATAGAAGCCATGAAAAAATTTCCCACTCCTACTACCCCGAAACAGGTAAAATCTTTCTTGGGTATGTGTTCTTATTACCGAAAATTCATACAAAACTTCGCACATATAGCTGCCCCTTTGAGTGCCCTTACGTCTAGAAAAAACAAAAAGTTTGTATGGAACGAAGAAGCTGAAAATGCGTTTCACAGTTTAAAATTAGCTTTACAATCTGCACCTGTTTTAGTTCAACCTGATTATACGAAAGAATTTTATCTACACACTGACTGTTCGGATCTTGCTATGTCAGGAATTTTGATGCAAAAACTGGAAGATGGTGAGCATCCGATTGCATATTTTTCACGTAAGCTCACCGGTCCTGAAAGAAATTACTCCATTTGTGAAAAGGAACTGTTGGCAGCTCTGTGTTCTATAACTCACTTCCGCAATTATTTAGATGGTGTACGTTTTCACTTGATCACTGATAACTCTTCTTTGCAGTGGTTGCACAAGTTACAGAATCCAACAGGAAGATTAGCTCGCTGGTCGACTCGTTTGAGTGCTTTTGATTTTGATGTAACTCATCGACCAGGTAAATTAAATGTTGTACCTGATTGCCTTAGTCGTGTGGAAATTGGAACTTTGACGTTGCCTACAGAAATCACTGATACCTGTGATGCAGTGTATAACAAGCTTAAGAAAGGTTGTGAAAATTACCCACAAGCTTACCCGAATTATCAGATAATAGAAGGAAAATTGTATAGATACACCAAATCGTCTAACACTTTATTGTCACCTCATGAATGGAAATTAGTATTGCCAAAACTCGATGCTTTAAGAGTAATTCAAGAATATCATTGTAGTGGCGATTCTTGTCATGAAGGTACTTATAAAACGTACAAACATTTACGACGATATTTCTATTGGCCAAACATGCATCTTTCAGTCGCTAGATTTGTAAACAGCTGTGAAATCTGTAAAACTCATAAAATTGCTACTTCTGGACCACGTGGTATTATGGGAAAACCTAAATTGGTGTCCATGCCTTTACAGACTCTATCAATTGATATAATTGGTCCTTTTGTCAAAAGTGTTGAAGGATACGTTTATATATTATCTGTGGTATGTGTTTTTACTAAGTTTGTTTGGATTTTTCCATTGCGAAAATGTACCTCTGCCATAATTCAGAAATGCCTAGAGGAAAGAATTTTCTTACCATATTCTGTGCCGAAATGTATTTTATTGGATAATGCCACCTATTTTTGTTCCCGTTCATTCAAATCATTTTTAGAATCGTATGGGATAGAAAAGATTTTGTATTCAGCATATTATGCTCCACAATCTAATACAGTTGAAAGGTACAATCAAACCATTGGTACCGCTCTTTCGATTTTGGTTGATAATAATCATAGAATTTGGAGTAAGAAATTACCCATAGTACAAGCCAGTTTGAATAATAATGTATCTTTTGCGACGGG
Organism: Athripsodes cinereus; assembly: GCA_947579605.1. Taxonomy (NCBI): domain Eukaryota; kingdom Metazoa; phylum Arthropoda; class Insecta; order Trichoptera; family Leptoceridae; genus Athripsodes; species Athripsodes cinereus. The sequence goes on from OX388314.1 coordinate 22,913,928, forward strand.
ATATTCACCCCATTTTCTTATGCATGGATTTGAAAGCGTGCAACATGCTTCATTTTTCAAAAGTTTGAGTTCTAATGTAGATGAAAATCCTTCGGATGAACTGAAGAACTCTTACAAACAGAAATTGGATGTATTGTACGATGTATACAATGAGGTTACTGACATGCTGACTGAATCATATAAAAAATCTGCCTCTCGTTACAATCTTCGTCGAAAACGAGTAGATTATCGTCCTGGTGATGTAGTCTATCGTAGAAATTTTGTAAAATCCAATGCAGCTGCGGAATTCATGTCTAAATTGGCCCCTCGTTTTGTGAAAAATCGTATTAGGTCAAAGTTGTCAGATAACGTGTATCTTTTAGAGTCAATGGATGGTGTTTATAGTGGAAAGTTTCACGTGAAGGATATTCTGAAAGATGAAAAGTATTGAATATCCCTGTTATGTATTGTGACTTATGCAAATTTTAGTATAAATAAAATATTATATGTAGCGAATTGTGTGTTGTATCGTCTTGTTGAGGAATGGAATGTAAAGTACAATGGAGTAGACATAGGTACAAGCGCCAACGACACTGGTCCATGGATTATATAATGATGACAATTATCGATTAAATATAAATTCCTCGAACCCTTCATTTTCTATCCTGTCTTTCGATATTGGTGACAATTGTATGTAGTATGATGTATGCATGTGAGTGTGACTGTGTGAGCCCTGAATGAGGAATTATAGTTGATGTATGTAGTATGATGAATGAAAAATATCGAATACCCCAGACAGAGATTCTCTTTAATAATACCCCCCACAAATGTTGTAGTCTTCTGTCGTCATTGTGTATACTTTGTGTCCACATCGATATCGTTTTGTAAGTGGAGCCCTTGTAAAATTTTAATACTCATATTGTATATATATGGAATGTCGTATGATGTATAGCAGTAGACGTCCTGGCTGTACATTATATGAGACAAGCGTATGTGTAAATTGTATTGTTCGCATTTATATTGTAAAATTAAATTGAAATTTTTATGGTTATAGAGTCCTACGAGGAATGCCTCTGTGGTTGTAATTAAAAAAAAAAAAAAAAAAATACTGACCTAATCCGTATGTACGAGCGCGAATTAGAGTCTAAACGTATATTGATCAAAGCCGTGAGAATATTATGTGACCATATGTATATGAAAATCGTTATATGTAAATATTTATTTTGTTCTTATAATGTCTTGCTATATGATTCGTCTATAGTACATGACGTATGTTATATTTAATTGTGAGTGTCTTTCATATCGGATGGGTAAACACGTATAAAATGAGACATCTCTAACTTGTATGTATATTAAATTCTTCGTAATATTAATGTTGTGTAAAGCCGCGAACTACTAATGCCGGAACTCTTGTGTCGGTACATTGTGCGTGCGTGGTGGTTATAGACCAACTACTCTTGTCGTTGGATATTTCTACTTTAAATAGACTATCCGATTTTATTATAATTATTAGTATGTATATATTCCATTAGCTACGGAACCTCATACACATATATTGTAAATTTTATTGATATATTGTACATGTTATTAATATAAGGTAATTGTTATATAAATGTTATAAAGAATGTTGAATGTTGTAATTGTTGTTATTATTTAATTATGTTTGCTTAGGAGCCCTGTCTTATAAATAATATAGAGTTACTTGAGTGAAGTGAAATTTAACTGGAGGAAATATCAGTGCGCCAAAATTCCTTCAGCATGGCCTGTAATCGCGTGTGTTTAAAATAAGTAAATGTTGGGCTATAGGATTGTTGCTTATTTATAAGAAAATTTAATTGTTGTTTGATATGTATGTAGTATTCATAGTGTTGTCCCTTTCTATATGTAATAATATGTCGCGTCACTTACGGATGAGAGGGGCGTGTCTTTGACGGGACGGGCGGAGCAAGGAGGACGTACTATCTCTTGTATATAACCAGTGGTTCTCAACTTTTTTCTTTTTTTAACTTTACGTCTCTTTGAAAATTTGTCATTTCACTGCAAATTTTCAAAAAGGGGGCGCAGACGGAGAATGCTACGCATTAAAATATTCAACGCGTAATACGTTCATATCCACTGCTATACCAATAATTCGTAGTTGTCCTTTGTCGTCACTCAATAATAAATAATAATATTATTATATTTTCTCTACACCTTGTCGGTAATCCTCGGGTATCCTCGTGCATACGAATGGTGCACTCATCACCACTATCACGTGATGTCCATGGAATGTTCTTTTTTTGTAACGTCTTTTCGAAGTCCGTTATGACAAACAGTTTCTCCTTTACGATGGGTTAGACCACACGTATAGGGTGGCCCAGTGCCCACTCTGTTCTCGCGGCGGACAGTCATCGTAGTAATTACGACAAGTTAATAGTATTGTTAGATAATTAGAGGCAATCTTCATAACAGTGTAATGATCAATCTTGTTGTCTTCCTGCGTTCATAAAATAATTCTTATTGTGTGCCGTGTAATAATGTACTTTAAAACAACCTGTGTCAATTGTTATGCGCGTGGACGGATTTACCGCCAACATTAGTGTACCCTAAAACCGTTCTTATTAATAATCAATAGTAATCAATAAACCAAATAATATCGTGAACAGGCTTGAGTATCCTGTGAGTCATATAGATTCCGTTGTCGAAGTGATATTAAGATAACATTTGGGAGTTTTTTTTGAGTGATGTAGCATTTGTATGATTTTGGGCGTGGTTGTTGCAATTGCCGCCATTTTTCATATCCGTGTGAAATAAGACAATCCCTTGTTTCTGATCAACTTTTCATTGTTAGGATTCATAAAAGAATCACTTAAACAATTCTTTATACTTGCTCAGTGTTATAAATTTAACTAAAACAAGAATGGGTTCCGAAGGAACGAATACATCTTCAACGCGAGAGTCTGTATATTGCGCATCAGTAGTTTATCAATGAACACTCATTCTTATGAGAACGTGAAGATCCTCTCTTAACTTTTCTGGTTACGACCCTTGTTATGAGAGTGATTAAATGACCACCCGTATATGCTTGGACAGACTATGGAAATAGTGATGCCTTATTCCTTTGGCACTGAGAAAAGTGTTGAAACGTAAATTATTTCTCTTATCACTTGTGAAGTGGCGATCTCTTCGTCCTGAGGACAGGATCTGTCTGATTCTGACATCACCGCACTCCTGTACGTCCTAGAGTATAACCAGCGACCGCCATAGAATCATCAGGGTATGTTTCTTTCATGATCCTGCCATCTCCCGTCTATGAGTGCCAAAATACGTTAACAATAACATACTTGTCTTTGTGTTATTCTTATCCAGCTCGCCAGTCTATCTGTAAGTGACAATATTACTACTGTATATGATGTATATATATTGATAATTTATTCATAACTAAGTTCATATAATCGTTGAACTATCTATATATTAATTTCCTTAGTGTAATAATATAAGATCTTGAGTATGAATGAAGAATGAATGATTCCCATTTCATGTTATAGACCCCACGATAATCCAGGTATTGATTTATATTTGTAATACCAAGGTTGGTGTCTTTTAATAATTACCATTGTGTGTTTTACTGTCTCTATCCAAATATGGCAATACTTTCATAATTTTGCGTATTGTAAGGAATAGTATTCCCTACAGATTTACTTTGAAAGTAACTGTATTGTTATGTAATGTATATGTTTACACAATAAATGTAAATCACTTACCATCCGATATCTTTCTATTGAAATTCATTTTGTATACCCATCAGTAGATTCAATACTCTTAATAATACTAAAGTACATATCTCCGCCTCCGTGTATATAATCTTCCAATAACCTAGTATATACTCGGAGTAGTTATGTAACAAAGGTTCGAATCCTTGGCCAACCATGGGGAGGAAGACCATATTATCTCACTATGAAGGCAACCAAGAGCTAAATGAAAGGCTCCATTGATGGAAATAATATATCCACTTTCTTGGAAAGGTCTGATGTATTTTTGATAATCTTAGTTTCACATGATATATATATATAATTTTGTTGTTTACATGGATGTACCTATAAATTTACCTTGATACATAATATGAAGATTCTATTCAATAAGTTATAAATGGTATACTGAAGGAGTAAGGTGTTCCTGGTAACCTGACTGCTTGTGGACTTAAGGGTAAGCATGACACAGAGGCCTCTCTCGCCCAGAGCCAAGTAAAAGGGCCCCATACACTTGTAAGAAACCCCTAGACATAAACACGAGTATAGACCTTTTACTTCTTAATATCTTTAGACTACTTAACGAGCATATAGACCTATATTTATAACAGTATTACTCTACAGAATATGTATTTTGCTTCTTATAGTTCAGTTTGAAACCTTGTTCATTGTTCTAATTTTGCTTTTGTAATAAATTGTGTGTTCGACCGTTGGACGAAGCATAATTTACTTGTTATGTGAGAGCGTGGTTAATGGAAACCACACACGTAGCAATGTGATTGCACGTCCTCACGTAGCAATATTCACATCAAGAATAAAATTATTCAGTGTAACATAGGTACATATTATTATAATACTGTCTATTTTAGTGAAATGTTCAAAGAAAAGTACTACGTTAGCATTAACCCTACCTTATATTCAAATCTAGATGTACAATTATTATCTGAAACACTAGTATTTCTGAAGTGAACAACCTTCTAATTTCATTCCGTATATGTTTGAATTTATGTTATAAATGCTCTTGTTTTGTGAACAGAGAAAACGTGTCTTACATATGAATTTCATCAGGGCTCATAGAATTTATATATCTACGTCTTTATAAGTGTAAAGTTTCATATTAATATATGGATAAACAGTGAACATGTTCATATTGTTAGGATCTCGGACTAACAAAGCGGGAACTATTTTTAATCATTTGCAAACAAAAGCTTTAATAAAGACATGCTTATTAATAAACAATACGTCATCTACATAATTGAACTGATATAAAAAATGTTGGACCACAATGCATACTCACAAATGATACAAAGGGGAACTTGACACAAAGTTTAGAAAAAGAAAGCTTGTACATTTTTAAGCTATAAATTGTTTTTGATTTACTCTCGAAAGCTTAATATATGGAAAATACATGTTGATATTACCTACTCCGTGTCAATTCACGTAAAAATTTGTATGGTACTCTTAATCTTACACGGATGTGTCTATTTAAGAGATTAGGTAGAGACAATGATATACAATAAGAGCTTAATCTAAATAACTCTTTTGCTTCCTTGGCCTACCTGGACTGTTTTGATGCTTTTTTATACAAATTTGCTGCATTATTTTCTACCAATTTTATTTATCAATTTTAACTTACTTTCTCTTTTCGTTTATATTAATTCAATTTACGCACACAAACATACCGATACGAATTTTTCGATAAATAAGGTAGCTAGCAAACTAACTGGATGTAATAATCATGCATGATGTCCTCTCCGTGCCAATAAAAATACAACTATTTCATAAATAGCAAAACGAAGAGAAAAATCACTTCTTATGCTGTCAAACCTAGCTTTAAGAAATAAGTTGTGACTTTATTACAGTGAGTTAAAATCCATTGGATTGGTCTGCAACGAGTTTGGATTTTCTTCTCCATTCCTCCCTATTTACTACAGCAAGTCTGTTTAGTTCTACGTCTATGCCATATCTCATTACCTTCTTTAGTTGGCCCATATAGTTGTCTCCTGGTCAGCTTCTACCAGTTGTGACTATTTAATATATAGGTATCTTCGTTTAGAACATTAAAAGCACTCGGGGCTCCAAACACTGCGGGGTCAGTAAAAATTTATTCCGCTCGCATCACCACTGATGTAAATGATGTGCTTTATGTAAAGCTCACGATAATACCTGAAGTTTGTTCCCGAATCCGCTTCTGAAGCTATTATTATTATTAGCATATTGTGTTTGTGAGTAAGTACTTACATGGAAAACGCGAAAGCGCGCCCTTATGAAACGCAATTTCACGCGTTTGAGCGCCATAAATTTGCCGAATTCTCTACGGACATGGGATTTTGTGACACAAAACATCCGTCCCCCTTCATTTATGTTATTATACTTACTACTAATAATAATTGGAAACAAAATGTCACTGGATTTTTTTTATCGCAACTGAAAGAAACATCGTTTATATTTTCACTGTGTCAGTGTTTAGGTAGTAGAATTCCATATCGAAATAAATAAAACAAGCGTTTTATTCTACTATTGATTTAATTTATGAGAGAGACGTCTTTCGTCTTATGAGGACATCAAGATTGACAATGTCCTCATAAGACGAAAGACGTCTCTCTCATAAATTAAATCAATAGTAGAATAAAACGCTTGTTTTATTTATTTCGATCGTTTATACACTTTTTTAAGTATAACACCAGAACACAGTTAAGATTTAAATTCCATATCGCGACAAAAGTGTTCAAACTAGAGGTCAAGTTTTCGGAATATAGTATGATTCAACATTACTTCTGTAACATTTAAAGTGTCTTTGAAAAGGTGCATATTAATGATGGATAAGAAAATAAGATGTATCCAGGGTTTTTGTTATGAATTACAACTTTACACACCTTTCACAGTAAGTTAAAAGCTTGTGCAGTGAATGGGAAGTTTGCTGGCACGTAAGATTAAACCGCGCATCTCTTTTGTAAGATACCGAGACTCTACTGCGCCCTTAATTCTAAGATAAATGTGCCACCCATCCTAAATTTATTATTTTATATAACACGGAGAATATAACTTGTATAATTATTTTATACAATTAACTTATATCATGAAACATAATTGATATCGAATCTTTTCTTTTCTTTATGTTGCATTTAATAAATTATAAGTTTCACTCCTGGATGAGAACAATTGGGCCAACAAGTCCTGCTTTTTATGATAGAGCTTTTGGAGTCGCAGCACCCATCATCTGGAATCGACTCTCTGAAGACCTTCGTAAAAACCAATCGATAACAACATTCAAGAGCGAATTGCAGACACTACTTTTCCAACATAGTTTTCTGCGCCTTTGAAATGGATCTTCCACTAAGCGGTGCCGAAAAAATCATCTGACATATATACTTACATACATTGAACTTGGCACAAATCGTTCTATAAATAGTAAAAAGGACAAATTGCTTTTATAATAAATAAAAACTCGTTATTTTAAAACAGAAAAAAATATTTTAATTATGTTACTAGAATCGGATCATAAAACTTGATATCTGCACTGAAAAAAATACTATTGAAATTTCACAACGAATTATAGGTAAATTTACCAACAATTTGTTTGCGAAAAGTTAACATTATAGATTCGTACTAATGAATCGTTTGTACTATCTCTGGTCCTTATCTGATAGTACGTACCAATGATTCGTTGTGAAATTTCGTTAGTATTTTTCTCAGTGTGAAAGTATTGAGTATTTTGGTAACATTAAAAAAGGGCAGAAATACATACAAACTTTCGAAGGCAATTTCTTTTAACCCATCTGTCACACATATCATTATATTGACAAAAAAATTGATATAATAAAAAATAAGGAAAAGTAAAATATTGATACGTAACGAAATATGATGGAACAGGATATATCAAAACGGAGAAAATATGTATAGAGATAGACAAGACATTGTTATTCTGAATATTGTCAGAGAAAACAGAATTTGTGTAGATAAATATTTATACAACACAAATGAAAATATGTTCTTTATACGTTTGTTTTTTCTTTCAATATTTTGAAGTCCTTACATAAATTTTTGATATTTGAAGTGAATGATGCATCATTGAAAAATAATGTTAATATTTGCCTATTATTGGATTTTTTTTTATTTATCTTTATTTTTTGTTTTGTTTACTTCCTTTCACAGTATGTATTATTTTCAGATTAATTAATCATTCAAATAATAAACATATATTTTGCAATAACATACGTATTTTTTTATTTACTTGAAACTACTCGATGAAATTATTTATTTATAACATAGATACAGGTTGACAAAACATATATGAAAAATAAAAAGAGAGAATAATGTTGATCTGATCAGGCCAATACACCAATTAGGCGTATCTACAGCATACAATTAAAGTATAAACCACATCTACAAAAAGTTAACAATTTGTAACAATTAATAATCATATTTTATAAAAAGACGTAGGTATCTTGGTTTTTTTTAGAGACACAAATACAACTTTATACACCTTTCACAGTAAGCAAAAAGCTTGTGTCTTGAAAGAGAAGTTTGCCAGTAGCTGTAATCGAATCTCGTACCTCGCGTTCGCCTTTTACATGTTGACAACAGAAAAATAAAAATAATAATAAGTAAATCTAAAATAATAAAAAATAATAATTAAAATAGCAAGATATCAGTTCGTCAAAGTAGTTATTATGATTCAATATGCAATGTCAATATATTATATACAAGCAGATAGATATAAAAAATCATTGTGTTTTACATAGACTGTTTAAGTAGTATTTTATTTACATTTTTTTTCGCCTCTCTTAATCTGTTCTCATTTTAATTTTTATAAGTGTACTAATGTCACATTAAGAAAAAGTTTTCAAATATGTCAAAAACATAAATTAAAAAAGTAAGGTTTCAAAATGTCAGGACACCAAAAAGAAAATAATGGTAAGAAGAAAATTCATAGTATCAATATTGATTTTTTCTGCGTGAAATTCATACAAAATGGAAATACGAGTATAAATGGAAGAAGATGGTTAACCATAACGATAAAGTGATTTCTCCAGAGACAATAAAATGGATTAAAGTTCTGAGTCCTTTGATAGCTCCTCAATGTAGCAAAATAATAACAAAAATCATAAGGTTATGATTAAGAGGTTTTTTGTCCTTTACATTCCCAGTGGTCTGAGAGACCCTCTTTCACAATAAATCTCAAAATGATAGCAGAGAATGAGGAATGTAAAATACAAAACCCATTTATTTATTTATTCATACCATCACGCCATCTTCTAGAAGTAGATAAACTAGATGCAATAATTTTGTCGGAATTACATTTCAATATTTTTATATTTATTTTATATTATTTATTGGTAAAAAGTACAAAACAGATAACAACTATAAATATGGTTTACAAAAATAAAAATACGTCGTTCTTAACCCAGCTGTCATCCACAAACATGTACCACAGTTAAGTCAATTATTTCAGTATCGCGCATTCCACTCATTCCTCTGTTCTTACTAGCATATCACACAAGCAGCCATCACTAACACACATAAATATAGTTTGAAACACTGATGAAACATATGATTGAAAATTTTCCAATAGGGTACTTTTTTCCAAAACACACTTATTTCAAAAATACCTTTGTATTTTCTTAGTTTTCATTTCAATATTGTTTTATTTATTTTTTTCTCAAATATAAGTAATTTAAAAAAAATGCATTTATTCTCGTTAACGTATTATTAGATTGTATTTAATTGGGAATTTAATATGTATGTATTATATACTTCATTTATTTTTGTAGAAACCTGTTGAAATACAAAATAAATTAATTAAATAAACAGGCTGATTAAAATGTTTTTAAAAAAAATAATTATAATTTTCATTCTTTTCAAACCTGAGTAAAAAATGGCTAACGGAAAGAGACGCAAAATGTCAAAAGTACTGAAGAAACAAAGGGATGATATAAATTTGATATGTTAACTTTGATTATACAAACAAGAACAAATAATAACAAAAACCTGAAAATAAGGTTTCCGGTGAATGAAAATAATCCTGAAATATTAATATTCTGTTTGTTTTCAATTCTATGTTCTACGGTACCTAAGTACATATTACTTTTCCATTTTTCCCCGTTGAAAGCTCTGATGAAATTAATATAATGATTGATTTGGCAGCAGCTTTTCCAAAAACAAATTTCAGATGAATAAATAATAGTATAACCTACTTTATTACTTGGCATTTGCAAAACTTTTTAAGTTTTTAATTAATTTGTATGTACCTACCTACTTATGGAAAATGATTAGCTACCTAATAAGAGGTTGGCTATGAATTTTTATTTGAAAATAATCAGCAATGAACGTTGCAAACCATACTGAAAATAATTGACCTAGCAGAAATGTAACAAAGTCTGCAAAATATTACGAAAATGTTATATGGAGTCCGCACGTTGTTCGTGTTCTCTTTATGTCTATTTTATTCTATTCAGAGAGGGGTAGGCAGAGAGAACGGAACGCCATATAGATCTGTCCCTACGTACTTCTTTCACCTTCCCTACCTTCCTTCTCTCACCTTCTCTCATGCACGGACGTCGATTTCTCTTACTCAACACACTGTCGTTCTTGAGAATTTGATCTGCGTGATCAAGCCACGTAGTTCTCAGATGCCCGCGTTTCCTGACACCCCTTCTTTCAGACAAGTTTTCTCTTTTGTTCGATAATTATTACTGTTATTTATTTATCTTTTGTTATTGCCGTCTAACTTTTGTATTGTATTATTTTAAATAAATTTAATTATATTTTCTGTGCACTTTTCCCTCCAAAAATGTACATAGAAGGAATTTTGGCCGGTTGTTCCCTCACGCCTGCCCAATTAATTACCTGCCCGTGAGGACAATTTTAGTTTGAATGTGCGTGTACATAAATATAAATCTACGATTTATGAGATATTTGGGTGGGAGGTGGGTCTCTCTTGAATGTGTTGTAATATAAATGAAAAGTTGAAAAAGGAAAATGAAAAACGTTTAAATTAATACTTTCACGGCACAAGCTTTTAGCTTAGTGTGAAAGGTGTATAAGGTTGTATTTGGGTTTATAACAAAACCCAGATATATCTTTTTTAAAAAAAAAAAATACCTTTAGCTTTTTGAATAAAACTAGATCTCTAATCAAATGAAATTGGTGCCCATGTGTATTTAATGAAATAAGATATCGATTTTGTATTTTAATAAATAACGTTTAGATTTCGTAAAGTAAAAAAAATAATCTCAAAATTAACGTTTTTCTACTCAACATTTTTTTCAGAATCATGTTATTTACGTGGTAGCGCGTCTTAGCAAATTTGTAAAAGAAAATACACTTTGGCGTGTTATTAACGTTGGGCTTAATAAATTTTGAGGTAGATACTAGCGATACTATCTGACTTTGTAGCTGGATAATATCAAAACAAAAAATAAACTTTTTACGTTTTTTATGTCTGTCCGTCGAAGACATATCCCATATTTGCAATCTCCATGGGTATAAATTCCGGTAATACGAGGTAAAAAAATACTAAAATATTAAAAACTGAAGCAATTCGCTATTGTCAAATCGTACGAAATAACTTCTTTTCGAGATAGCTGATAAATTCAAATGAGGATTATTTCAGCGTATTACTGAATTTGAAGAGTGGACAAACAATTAACGCAGAAAAAGAGCTAGGTAATGGTATATTCCAAGTTATTTATTTTAAAACTTAATTAATATTTATGATTTGACAAAAACAAAATGCTTTGTTAGTTTATGAAATAAACTGACGAGGCATACATTTTAAAGTTTTTTTTTTTTGCTTGCTAGACCAGTTGTACGAGTTTGATTGTCAAATTTCAAAAAACAATTACCAGATGTCATGGAAAACTGATATAATAAATATTGGAAGAATTTTTGATGCCGAATGATAAGGTATTTGAATAAAAATCAATTTTAGTAATATCAGTTATTTTAGAAGGAGAATTTGTAACAGTTTCGAGACATTTTGAATGTTTTTTAGTATTCTACAATGCACATCCGTTACTTGATAATTTAAATCGCGATCGATTTCGGTAAACCTTTACCATTGACGATTACCACTACTATTGTAGTATGTATTGTATCGCTCGTCGATGGTAAAGTTTTTCCAAATTTGATCGCGATTTAAATAATCAAGTAACGGATGTGCATTAAAGCATACTATAAAAACATTAAAAAAAAAACAATATTATTTACCTATTTACGTATAATCACGATATTTCTCTTACATAAGTGAGATTGTAAGTGTAATAACTGTAAATAACTGTACAATTTACATACTTGCATTTCTTTTTAGAAAAATAAATACTAGTAGGTATTAAGTTCATTTTGGGTTTAATTTCTTCTGATGTACAAATATATTATTTTTATGTTTATTTTTTCAGGTAGCAATTTCAATTTGTCGCTACTCGGATGCAAATTTAATTCTGTTTCATTTCGGAAGCTTAGGAAGCTTATAAAATCCACTTGGAAGATATTTAATGATTCGAGGCAAATAATATTTTCATTAAATTTTTCTTGATATCTTTACTTTATTTAGACAGGAAAATATAAGTCTTTTTGGACATTAATATCTGTAGGCTTTTAAAGAAGCTACTTAAATGTAATTATTAAGCATTTCGGATACGTAATTAGATTGCGTATAAATTTTAAATACTCGTACTTGTCTATTTTTTTATTCAGTTAATATGAAACATTGAAACTAGGTACTTGAATAAACTAGCAAGTTAAGAACTGTTGTTAAGTTTTACATATTTTTGTGCTTAGTAAGTAGGTACTTGCACATTTATTTTTCTCTATGAATTTTCATCATTACGGCATATTTTTCAAATAAGACAGTTATAAAATTATGACATTTACGAGTATTATGGGGTCACATTTCATTCCTGGAAAACCTATTGTTTTATTTTTGTTGAATCTCTTTTTTATGATATCTTAGGAATATCTGCTTTTTACATAAAAATTGAAAGACTAGAAAGAATGCAAGACCCGTAAAACATCAGGAATGACATTTTAGATCTTCTATTCAGCGCCGAGCTATATTATATTGATTAGATATATATTTATTAATTATTATGAACTTATTTATGATAAATCAAGAAGTAAAATCGACCCTTATGGATTCAAAATACGACGTACAACCTCATTTGTGAGTTTGTGACATAAATATAACAAATTTCATCCAATTTCCTACAAAGATATTTACTTTTTAACGTAAATAATAAACCAAAAACATTCCCTAGAACTTCAAAGTAAACAATTTTATTGTAAGAAAATACAAAGGTAGGGAGATACATTCGTTATATTCAGACTCAAACTTTCTTCGAAGGATCCATTTTGTTATTTTCTCATTAATCTTTTCAGAAGATCTTGTGAAAATATAATGTATGAAATGGTATATTTTAATGTAACGTTTTCTAATTCTTTATCTATGTAAACATACATCATTATTTCCTTCAGTTCACTTACTTTTATCTTTTGTGAAAGATTATGCGTAGTTTAGTTGTCAGCTTCAAGCTCTATGCGAACTTTTTATTAAATTGTTATTTGGTTTCCATGTAATCAGTTACGATTACACAAAAACTTAACAAACTCAACTTATCCAGGATATCAAAAGAAAACGCTGGTTCAAATATCAACTTTTTGTCTGAAACATCTGTGTGTATATTTTTTAACAAAATAACAAGAATACATATTTTTTTTAAATTTTAGATTTTTAACGGTATTTAGTTGGTGTTAAGTTTTACTATATTTAATAATTAATACGGTCACCTGTACAATGACTTTATACCAGTTATAATAAAACTCAATCAGTTAATTACCATAAATTAATATGAAGATTTATAAAATAAACTCAATCAATAAATTATCTTGTTGATGATGTCTGTGTCATTGTTTTAACGTGCTATTTATGAACTTTCTGTTGGATGCACAATACTTATTACCGTGTATGTAAACAAATTAATAAATTAGTTAAAAAGTTAACAAAACCCTCAGAAACCTTTCAATTACATTATCACACTGAACAATCTTTCAGAAGAAAATCCTTGGTTTCTTATCTACTGACTACATATATTCTTAATTACAACATATAGACAAAGAAAGTTTTGAAACACTGTCAATCTTTTGGAAATTCACAAATAGACAAAACTTTTCCATCAAATTATTAAGTTCATATTTCATTACAACTTGTTTTATTTACATTTACACAAGCACAATAATATGATATTCTATACAATGTATAATATAATATATCATATTATGTATTAATATGTGTGTATGTATATATGTAATCATACACTTTAATTTTCAGTTATACTTCAGAACATATTGCAATTGAGGCGGTGGTTAAAACAGAAACCCACAGACCATGGAGCTGCTTTCTTCGGAGAATATTTTTTTTTATTTATTTATTTAGAAAATTATAAAATTTACAATTTTATAATATATGTGAACATTTTCTAATCTTAATACTATTTTTGACTATAATATTTACTTATATCAAATTTTTGTATAAAATAGAAAACATAGACAGAACTTCTCTCTCACATGCAATATACACAATCTCCGAAATGAGAAAATATTCTTAGCCTGCCTAATGGACGCCGTAAGATCGTTATATAGTTTTATTCCTTTGCAAAACATACTATTTGAGGTTCCCGATAATCTTTTTTTTTTTTAAAAAAGATATATCTGGGTTTTGCCATAAACCCAAATACAACCTTATACACCTTTCACAGTAAGCTATAAGCTTGTGTCGTGAAAGTGGAATTTGCCGGCACCTGGTATCGAACCACGGACCCCCTGTTAACGAGGCCGAGACTCTACCTCCAGGCTACCGACGATCTCTTACATTAGGAATTCTAAAATTACTTCCTCCTCTTGTGGGATATGTGTGATACTCACAGTTATAAGTTTAGTTCTGTCTCAAGTAGTTTGGAAATACACCTTTCACTATCTTGTGCACAAAACATTAATGTATTCAAATAAGTTCGTTGTTTCGCCGTCAAATAGTTAAATTTTTCTAGCATTAACTTAATTATAACATACTTATTATAACCAAAAAAACTTCTCATTGTTCTATTTAAAATTGTTTGTATTTGCTTAATATAGTAATGAATTTCAAGTAAAAACTTGCCCTCTGTATATTTATTGTATTTAATTTGAACGTATACTTTCTTTGGAATTGCTTGTTATCAATGTACTCCAAAGAATGAATAAATACATAAATATACAATACAAATGGGAATATAGATGAGTTGAATATTTGTACACAGGGACACAATGGTATTTATACATAGATTAAAAGTAAAGGCTGTATTACAGACAGCTCTAGTATAGCTACCTAAATACTTAGTATTATTATTACGTTTATCTAAGCCCTTGTACAAGCAGCACTTGATGTTTATTGGCTGTTGAATCGAGTGTAAACTCCATTACAAATAGATCCACCGGGTAATATTACTGCTTTATAGCTTACTACTTATGATATCCTTGTATAGCTCTTCTATAAATATGTACCTTATATTGATGACAATTCAATTTTGTACCATGTCCTCGAAGGAATTATTTATAAATGTTAATAACCTCCCAGATAATTGTATTTTTTTTTCGTTTTATTTAAATATGAATCTCGAAAGAAAGTGCAGTTTTTCCGCTGGCTATCCCGTTTGAGGGATATTCCGTGATGGTATAGATAAATAGATCCAAGTATAAATGAACCCATATACAACACGTACATACAAATTCACAGGAAGTATTAAACTTGAGTTGTGAAGATGGAAAATGTATATTATTATCTTACATTTCGAAACCTAGTTCATTCTTATTAATTATGCGCCCTTGAAGTGAATATATTCCACAAAACGGCGCACTATAAATAGTCTAGTTATTATTATTATTATTGCTAGAAGTCTTTCACCGTTTTTTTTAATTAATATGAAGGTTTACAACATAAAAAAACTACCTATAAAATACTTCAATACAATAGACAATGAAACTAGGCACTTTATGCGATGGTAGGCCCCACTGTTATCAAATGTGAGATTTCATAGAAAAAGTAATATTCACAAAATTGTTGCCATTTGTTTGGTCACCACGTTAAATTATTTTTGAGTACCAAGTTTTTCGACACCGGCAAAGTTACATTCGAGTTACATTTTATTTTTGCTTTAAAGTTAAAGACTTTTGAGTTAAAATAAAATCTAATTCGAATACAAAGTTTAAGAAATTTGTATTCGAGTTAGATTTTATTTTTGTCGGTTTCATTTTATTTTTGCTTATTTTATTTTTGCCGGTAAAATAAAATAAAACCGGCAAAATTAAAATCTAATTCGAATACAAATTTCCTAAAGTTTATATTCGAGGTAGATTTTATTTTTGCATAAAATCTTTTTAACAATTTTCCTCCATAGAAAACTATATTTGACAGATATCTGACATTGGGGCCTACCATCTCAATGAGTTCCTGAAACTATTATTGAGCAATAAGTATATATGGTTTAAAATAAGTAGGTAGTAAAGTATTTATGTAATAAGTAGGTAGTACGCATTTATTAGTCTGCTCTAAGTTCTACAATTTTTGTTTTTTAATACAAATATCATTGTTAAAAACCCGTTGTTCCATATTGGCCTAAATCACTCGCAAACGAGTGGATGGCCTTGAGAAAAATAGAATAGAATAGAAGTTCTACAATGTTTATATTTTAATGATGTTTGTTTTTTTGTGCAATAAAGATTTTTATTATTATTATTATTACACAGAGAACATTCTGTATAATATTACACGCATTCGAATCATTGGCTGATCCATTGTAGGAGATATAGGGATGGTAAAAAAATAGACTAGTTCTGTGCTTAATTTATGTAAAACCTTGGAGAAAGTTCAATGGTACAAATTATTCCCAAATCCAATATATTATAATAAAATATTGTACGTATATAAAGAACATGTGTTAATGCGGGATACTCAAGAAAATGGTTAAATTGTATGTTAGCTATCAAGATTTATGTGACCGCAATTACCCAACAGACGCCTCAAGTAACCAATCTCATGAGGGCGATAACGATTCATTAGTGACAAGGGAAAAATTCAAAGAATAGGAAATATCTTTATTAGTTTAACCAAACCTAGAAATACTTCAACGTGGATTAGGGTAACATATTTATTGGTGGTTGTCTGTATCTCTATAATAATAATACCCATTGAGAAACAAGAAGTAGGTATTGGAAAAGAGGAATCGACACATTTTTCATTCATTGCCTATCAGGAGTAAAAAAATAAGGGCAAATGAAGATTCACTGATGATGGATTTTCTTTTATTCCTTACTGTGCACTGATAACAGGTAAATTTATATAAAATACAATACATTTTAAATACATTTAGGTAAATCAAATACAATCATACAATCAATATACCTACAGAGAGCGAATTTATCTCGGAGGCACGATTCCTTCCAACTTACCCGATTTCGTGAAACTTTGACAAAAAGTAAGAAAAATACCAGGTACAAAGGAATAAAAATGCTGAACACTGAAAATATTGATATTATTTTTTTTTCAAAATGAGATAAAATTATACTGTAAGAGCTTCTGAAATACGAGCATTTTAATTTGCAATGAAGACTCGAACTCAGAAAAGATTTTTTTTTAATATTATTATGGCATAGAACCCTATAGGAAGAAGAAGATTTTATATGCTGTTTATTGATGTCATATAACATTTGATAATTTTCAGTATGACAAACTCAATATCTACGATGTTAATTACGCTTTTAAAGTTATCTGCATGTATTAACTACTGAGGTGGTCGGTGGACCGACGTAAAGTCTCTTTCAATTGAGACCACCATTAGGCTAGGGCGAATTTGCACTTACTTTTTTAATAAAAAAAAATATAGGACATGGAAAACCCTGAATTGTCTAAGATCTGCTGTAGCAAACTGCCATGAGAATAGAGAACGATGGGGTTTCCTACAAGACGAATCTGGAGAGTGTGACTATGGTACAGCAGTAACCATGCCACACTTGTTGGAGTGTCCATTGTGCCCTGTCACATGCACTATGGAGGATATATTTGACGCATCTCCACTTGCTGTGCGTTTTGCACAATACTGGAGATCAGTTTGATTGTTTTTTTCTGGGTTTCGACACGATAAATAATAAAAATAAATTAAAAATAAATTACTATTGACTGAAGTCAAAAAATTAATAAAAAATCACACGATAAAAAAGTTTAGCGCATGGCAATTTGAAACTTTTAATTAATTATTGTTTTTAATATAATAATAAGTACTTTCATAGTTAATAATTGGTACACGCTGTTATTTTAAAATATTCTCAAACGTGTATTAAAATTATAATGAAGTTATTATGAAGTTCTCCCAAGATTCTCTCAGCTTTATGGGAACTTTCAACAAACTTAGTTCACAACGTTAACACAATAACAAAGACATATTCATATTTACTTGAGTATATAAATATTTTTGCAAGTTCATATGCATATTTGTTTTTACATCCACTATAGACATATTAACCAAATAAGTGGTTTCATACAACATCCATCCATACAGGATAACTTTTTCCATGTTTATGTACATTTTCGGTAATTAAGATGATAATCAGTAGTATAAGTAAATAAAAAATAATATCTCAACCCTTACTTTTATTTGCCGAGTCAATTTACGAAAAAACGAACGATAATGTAAAAGTATCCAAAAATTTGGGGGAGTGAAAATTACCACCAACTTTCGTAAATAATAAAGCATCTTCGAGTGATGTGTATTACTAAAGTTTTTTATTCGGCTGGATGATATGCAAGTGTGAAAATATTTGTTCGATGTCACTTTTTTTTTGTACTGATTATCTGTTCTCAATTATTTTCTATTAAACAATAAGGTTGTTTATGATATCCGGAATGTCTTTTTATTATTTTATATTATTTATTCCCCCCGGAGCAAGACTTTGTTTAAAACTAGTGTAGAATACAACGTTTTATATGCTAAAAGTAATATAAGGGTTTGTCCAACGTCGCTACTTGCAGCAACTTTATTGTTGACCAGCATGCTTATATTAAAGTACCTATGTATAGAACTTAATCAAGTTTGCTGGAAATGAAAAGCTCGACCAGTTGCATAACAGCAGGCATGCATCAGCTTCAAACGTGCTTTTGTTGAAGTACTAAGCATTATGTTGTGTAATTAAAGTTTAAATAATAAGTTCATCACATAACAAGTATTCCTGATTAAAATGTATAAAAATATTTACTAAAGTAACCTCCCGATTAGTTTGAAGAAGTGCTTGATATCACGAATTCCGCATAATTTAAGGTATTAGTGAATGTGTGGGTCTCAAGGTGGGATCTGAGTCATGATCAAGATGTGAATGCTAGCTTAGTGGTACTGATTAACTCGAAATTTCTAGAATTATTAGTTGTCATTAGCTTAAACGGCTAAATAAGAATCCTCCGATTCCTGAAATATCCGGAAATGAAGTTATTTGAGCCTAATTCAATCTAACCTTATGCCTATTTCATACAATATTTCGTAACAAATTACGGACACCTTACTATCTGTAATATAATAATAATAATAAGTCAAAAGAAAATCACAAGATAACCAAATAATAGTAACGAATAACAACACATCTATAAGATCGTCCTCTGTAAGAACCTTAATTTGTAGATACATAGATACTTCACAGCCTCTTCAGTCAGAGGTGGTAGAGGATAAAGGTAGGTATACGTAGGTCTGAAATAAGAAACGCTCGCTGAATTATTATATTTGCGCTCATTAAACCAAACGTTTCAAGATATGAAAAATGTGAGAGCCTTGTTATTATTTTTTTACTCTAGAGGTATTTTATTGAAATAAAATAAAAATGTGTACACGTGTAAATTTTTTTTGACACCTCTCAGTATGATCATGGATTATGTAGGTAACTATCTTTTTGCTTTTATTTATAAAACAGTTTAAATCCCAAATATAATAATCATAATCATCATCTCATCCTTCAATGCTCCTCTTGGAGAATTGGGCAGAAACTAGCTTCCTTTCAGAGCTTCTCTGTGCCAATTATCACCACTTCCCACAACACTCCTAGCGTATTAGCGTAGCGTATTCTTAATATAATATATTCACCATTAATTGGAAATTCATCAAAATTGTCATATCGAAGGTACCTAATAAATACTATGAAATGAAAGAAGTATGCATGGATAGATCTATATGGTTTTTAGTTCTCTCTGCCTACCCAATCTGGGACACGGCGTGAGAGTAAAGATGGATACAATAATTTTTTTTTTTTTAAGGGCAGCGCCCGCCACATACCTCGTGCCGTACCTGGAGATATGTATCTCCATAACGACACACACATGCACAAACAGGATTTAATGTCGCATTAAAGCAAGAAATGCTGCCCCGAGGGAGCACTGTGGATTTAGCGGCCAAACACTAAAAAAATTGGTGCAAAAAGGGGAAGGGAAGAAATGGGAATATGCCTTCTTCTCTATGCAGTATCACTAGTTACTTGAAGGGGATATTAGGCTACCAAAGAAACTACAGAAGTTTTTGAAGGCGAAAAAGTTTTTCCTTGTGGCCACTAAGTCCGCATGTCCTACAGGTCCAGATGATGGACCACGAACAGCAACGAGCATCTCCTCTCTTTTCCTACTGATGTCGGTGTGGGAACAATCCCACAAAATATGTTCCGACGTTTGGGATTCAGGGTGACAGAAATCACACGATATACACACAAAATACACAATAATATGATTGCGATGCAGCGCAGACCATGCCACATTTGTTGGAGTGTCTGTTGTGCCTTGTCGCATGCACTATATAGTTAAAATATTTTGGCCGGCCAACCCTATGATAAGTGTAGAATTTCGGATAAATGGAAGTCATCAGACTTTTTTGGTATCCGGGTGGATGGTGGATCTCCTTCACTGTCGCATGCACTATGGAGGATATTTTTCACTCATCTCCACGTGCTGCACATTTAGCACAGAACTGCAGATAAGTTTGATTGGTTTTCTAGGTCTCGACACGAAAAATTAATTATAATAATATGATACATATGTTGTTGATATATTATTATATATCAAACTATTATTATTATTTATTTTTATATAGATATTATATGAACATTTACAATGACTGAGGGTACGTTAAGGGACCAGAAGGTACTGGTTTTCCTATTACGTTTCTAGTAAAACCGGCTGTATTGGTTTACAAACACATGTAATAAAAATTTAATTATAAGTGAACTCAAAAAGTAAATATGATAATCTGTAAGATCGTCTTTCACAATATATATTCTATCCATAAGGTATTACCTATATCATTATAAAAGTTGTTAGTTGGACGAAATCGCGTCTCTGCGATAAACTCGCCCTCTGTATATTGATTGTATGATCGTATTTGATTTACATGTATTTTTATGTAAAATTTCTAATAAGCAATGAATAGTTAAGAATAAATAAATAAAAATAAATCAAATAAAATCAGATCGTTATTGATAGCGTGGGTAGAGATAACATAATCACTATTCTGAATTTATTCGACTTGTTTTCTCGTATTGTTATCGCGAAAAACGTCAAAACGCGCATAAAGCAACTGATATTTCTTTCATTAATTGTATCGGCAATAACTTTGTAACACTTCATTTTAAATTATCAAATAAAATATAATAAATATTTACTATTTTGCAAGCGTCAATTTCGTTGCTAAGATACACAAAAGTTACGAAAATTAACACTTTGGCGCAACATCGTCTGCACCCGAACGCTTACGGTGCGGGAACGTGACGCGAAAGTGTGTTATTGACTCAGGCCTCAGCACCTGATGATGCGAACTCGGAGTCCGCGAAACCGGTCGTGCGTTAGTCTTACTCAAAAGTAACACAAAACAAAATAGTAAATATTTATTTTATTTTATTTGATCTCTCATTCTTTATATTCATAGCAAAAAAGTCGGTTCTAGTAAGTAAAGCCCATATCAGAATAATAAATATGGCCGAGGAATCCCTCTACCTACCCTGCAAAGAAAGCGAAATTATATACCTACGCTCGTATCTTTCTTTAATAAATAAGTCCTTAAGGTTACGATAATGAGTATTAATCTTCTTAATAAAATGGAGATGTTAAAATAAAAACTCTTTTTGTTTATCTCTTTCATCTTATACGAAAAACAAAAACGAAAAAGAAAACAAATTATTTTTATCACACAAAAGCATGAATGACAAAATAAATTAAATTTACAGCCAACAAGTCTATATTATAAGTTACTGCTCTTTATTAGATCCTTACCACAAAATTTGTTTTTACTGTTCGGTTAACGATCGCCAATTTCCTCTTGAAATTCAGTTACGGAACGTTAATATTAATTTATTACAACACTTTAATGTTGTACCCGATACAAATTATATTATATTCTAACTTACCTTCATAACTCAATACGACAAACATTTTCCAAAGTTTTCTCGGCGTATAAAAACATAATCAATTCTGAAAAGTTTAAATATTATTATTGAAGTACTAATTTTGCAGCTTCAAAGCTTCAACTAACCATCGATATTTTGTTTTTTGTTCTAAAGAGCCCTTCGCAAAGACTAGGTATCCCATTCTGTTCTGCAAGTTTTCGAGTGTCCTATAAAAGGCAGTGTTCAACAATAAACAGTCAAAAGCTTTGATAATGTTCTGTATCAATCGCAGTACTAGATACATACATCATTGACATACTTTTGTAATAATTACCTACAATGCAATGTATAGGTGCATATCAATGTTTGGTTTGTGTACACTACTATGATATACTAACTTATATAAATTACTAAATCTATATAAAGGTAAGTATTATGCGGAATAAGGCTCATTACATAGATTTATTCAAAGTGAAAATGTTTTTCTTACATAATTATTTATTTAAATTTCACTTTTATGTTAGTTCGAATTACGAAAATAGCTACTTTTTTTTAATTGAATGCAAAACGAATGTCGTATTGATATTATTTAAATGGCTCATGCCATTTATTGTTTTCATAAGTAAATAATAATGTAATGAAATATAATCTACTGCCAAAAAAAACATAATCGTTCCATATTTTTCGTTCGTTCCAATCGTTCCAACTGGACAACAATAATTACGGAATTGATATAATCATCGAAAAACTCAAATCCGCCCATACAACACAACTGGACAACAATAATTACGGAATTGATATATTCATCGAAAAACTCAAATCCGCCCATACAGTCTCCGAACAGAGTTAGTTCTTTCACGTATTTAAAAGTTTAGAATTCCTTTGAAAAACAAAACATTTCACTAATTTATTTTTGAAGAACAAATACTGAAAGTTCGTCATAATTAAATATTTGATTTGATTAAATGAAAACGCCGTGTCTTTCACTTAAAGTATTGTATATTTTCATAAGCTTTTCGGACTACGTCCATCCTCAGTAAAAAATACTTAAAACTTTTAGTTAAATACTTAAAAATAAAAGTTTTCAGTATTTTTCACTGAGGATGGACGTAATCCGGAAAGCTTAGGAAAATATTTAATCCTTTGATGAAAGACACAGTATTTTAATAAAATCTAATCAAATATTTAAAATATTTACTTATCATACTCTAGACATGTGTTTGTAATGACATGTTTATTAAGAGCACGATGGAGACGACATGTACGTCTATTTGATGTGGTTAAACCACCAGCTACCTTACATGTAGTGCGTGGATAAATAAATAATCGTATTTACATTGTTTGTACAACTATCTGCATAAATAATATTTTGGGACATGAATAACAATTATCACCGTATTGAAATCTCAAAAAAAGAACACATAAATACGAGTGTCGACTTTAGAAATGTAAATATTTATGAATGGAATAAAACATTTTTGGTCAATTTCTTAGTATTAATAAATTGTTTGTGTGAACATAAACATGTCTTTGAAAATGTATTCTTGTTAAATTTAATATTTAAGTAAAAGTCTTAAAAGAAAATATTTGTTTTTACTGAGGTTCGCGAGTTAAAATAAGTACCTTTATTGAAAATAAATTATAGTCAAGTAAGAAAAGACTGCTTAATAAGGTTGGAATTTTAAGAATATATGTAGAGGCATACGTTTAAATTAAATTTCAACACAAATAAATGCTAACATATTTATAACTGAAGTACTGAAAATATGTTATAAATATACTAATGTATTGCCTGAAGCACTTAGGATGTTATGAAAATATACTGAAATTTATACCTAATTTTAAGATTGTATAAATTTACGAATTTAAAGCAAGTACATTAGTATAGAACTACACGGTATAAAAAAATTGTTGGATTAACGTTTTCCATAAAATTATATATTATTTTTTAGATCTCAAGGTCTGTGTTTGAAAAGGTTCTTTCTTGCGACGAGGATTACTAACTGGACTTTCTTCATTTCGACCTCCTTATGAGAGCTATTTAATAAATATCTTGGAATCGAGTAGACGAATCCCAACTTATCCACTAATAAACAACGTTAGTCATTAAATTTAAAGTAGGTGCGTTAACGTTGTGAAAATTCATTTTAACAAACTAACCTACATTATATTGTCTAAGGGTCCCTCTTAAAATTCCTTTTGTTCCATCTAACCCTTAGACTAATGTAGGCTAGTTTGTCTGTTTTTTAGTTTTAAGTAACTTTTGCCCTGAAGATGCCGCAAGGCGAAAGCGCTCGAAAATCAGCATTTAGTCATTATTAATTGCCTAAATCCGTGGTTAGATGGAAGAAATCACTATATAGTGATAATCTCGCCACTGCACATCATCACATTTTTTCCTGTGTATATTGCTTTATTTTATTTGTTATATGAATGATGATGTGCAAGAAGAATAAAATAAATAAATAAATAATCATACGTGAAAATTAAACAGTGTTTAGTTTAACATTTTTTAACGTTAGTCATCATTAAAATCAATGGAAAAAAAACTATTCTGAAAGAAAAACCTTACGCTTTTGATAAAAGCCTTTTAGTGCAATAACAACTAATTCCCTGATAGAACCTACCTAAGTATGTTATTGCGTGACTAGCGAAAATATAAATAATTATATCTTTTGTGCTTTTATGAGCAATAAGCAAATAATATTTATTAGAATAACTGGCTTTTACAAATTATTGTCTGTATAGTTTAATTAATTGTTATAACTACACCTTAATGAACTCAGTGCTTTTTATGCTTACTCTACAGTGAAAGACAATAATACTTTATTTACCATTTAAATAAATTTGGTAAATGAAATGGCATAGCCTAATTGATCTAGTATTGTTTATGACTATATTCTGTTATGACTAATATCATTTGAGTAATCAATTTATATTATTATTATTAAAACCACATCATATTCTACTGACACTATTACAGCTTTCGGACAATGCGATCCCAGAAAAAAACAAACATTTACAACAATGTTTCCACTTTCCTTACAAATTCAGTGTACGTTATGTTGAAAATGTCTACATTCGGGGAAATATTATTGAACAGTCGAATTGCCTTTGCTATTGGTGGCTCTGCGAGAATGTTCGTCCTCCTTGAAGGTGGATAGAACAGCATAGTATGATGATGTGATCGACTAGACGATGCTAGTATATAAAAGTTAAACTCACTTAATGCCGTTGGATTACTTATAAAACCATTCAGCAATTTGAGAAAAATGTCTCGCATAAAACACACTCCTACGAAATCTCTCTATACTATCACGTCTTCTTTCACAAATTGGGTAGGCAGTGGACTTACTGTCTTCCACTGTGTGCCATAAAAAATAAGATATTCAAGAAGGGTGGTAAACTTCATCGCTGATTAGAAGCTCTTATATGTTTTATTCGTGGTGTTTGACGAATACTTGTCTTTTACAGTACACAAGAAAACTTACAGAAAAAGTGGGAGATATTATATAATAAAATGATTTCTATTCACTTATACGAGTTGTGTCCACCTGTGTAATTTATTTACATACTAAGTTTATTGTTTTTATAAATTCTCATTTGCCCACTGAAGCTGTAAATTGTCAGCTGATATAATGTGCTATGTAAATACCTGAGTATTGGTATTTTTCTGTAAGCTTAAAAAAGTAGGTTTGAAACAGAACCACGTTATATGTATGGTAAACTTCCAATATTAGTTATAATGCAAATGTGTTGGTATAGACAAAGTCTCACTCTCTCTCTGTCTCTTTGTGATCTTTCATGCGTTACAATATGAGGGCAGGTAGTAGCTATGTATATAGAACAGAAAGCGAGTATTGGGAGACAAAATAATCTATTTACATACATACGTACAAAGGGTTGGTAAATTTTATAATATCTGGCCAGTTCAAGGACAAGTTCATATTGAAAGATCTATATTATATGTTCAGCATTTGATTCGAGTGTCGTAGCCTGTGGCCTCGCTGAAAATATCAATCATACGTAACTATCATCTTCTGATCTAATATAATCATTATATCAGCGCTCCTAATGGAAACACAGCAGCATTTTGTTTTTATTTCTTTGTTTTTCTTTTAGTTGGAACATAGTGTTAGTAATATGTAGTAAAATAATTTAACAAACGTCACTGGCTTGTAAACTTTTTAATATTTAAGTTACATATACTCTGTGATTTGTAATAGCTGTTTGTTTGTATTATATTAGGATAATAAAAAATAAAATTAAACACAGTTAAAAAAAACAAACTTCTTCAATCAAAACGTCTTTGCACCAATGGAGGTATCTTTTTCAACTTTATTCTTTACGCTTTGATCTCGTTGTCTTAAGAACGGTGTATTGTAAAAAACGAAAGGACTGGATGTTATGAATTATACTATGAATTTTTTGACACAATTGGATGTCGGGAACTGGATTTTACTAACTAGAAGTGTAGATGTATTTGAACCACTCTAGATTAATCATTCCAAATTCATCACACTCACCGATAGTCAACCTATTTGAATATGTATTAAGTAGGTAGGTATTTTGTATATGATATACATACATGTGAACTTCCCAAGGAGTGCACGACACAGAGTTTCGATGCTTATAATTCGACTTAAGGCTTGGTTAAGAGTACTCTTTAAAAATGTCTTGTTTTTTGTTGGCACGGAGAGCACAGCTTGCATGCTTATAACGTGCAGCTGGTCTGCTGACTACCCCACTAATGGAATATGCCAGGAACGTATAGTTGTATTAGTAGTGCATTATTTTCGCACAGTGTTAGCTGAAATATTTTGCCACCATGTAATAGGTAAAACAAATTGTGATACATAATAGTGATGTAACGAATGTGTGATTTTGGATATTCGCGAATGCGAATGCGAATATTTGTTGCCGACATTCGCGAATGCCAATGCGAATAGCGAATATTGACTTGCTTAAATTTACTCGACATAATTGTTCAAACATTAAAATTTCTACCCCCCGTCGCCGAGTTTTCAAAATGGTATAGGAATTGAAAATATTTCAAAACTCCTCGGTTTTCTTTAAGAATATTTTCTTGCAGTACCTTTTTATAAAATGTACCGGGTAAGTATCCGGTACTTTTACCGAATATTCGATACTTTATTACCAAAATAATATTCACAAAACATTCGCATATATTTTTACGAATACGAATGCGAATGCGAATACTTTGAAATATGCGAATATTCGCGAATGCGAATATTCGTTACATCACTAATACATAATATGTATTGCTTTATTACCAGTGAAGAGAGATATTGCTACTTTTACCCCTTACTACATTCTGTTTACCTTTCGACTACTCTTAATACAATATATTAATTTATTTATACCATCACAGCATTTCTAGCATTCAGGTAGCTAGCAGAAAAACTTCATATAACAAACACAACGCAAGCTATATTCTCCATGACAAAAATTATTCAAAACAGGTGTCATACCTTATCGCTGAACTGAAGGTACTAAATGTATTTATTGATTTAGTTAACGTTTATTTCGTAAAATTCCAAATTAATTTATGAAAATAAACACAAACTGCTTGAGATTTTGCATATTCAGTAAAAAGTACAGTAACCCGGTTTCGACTCTCAAAGTCATTGTCAAACTAAGTTTTGAGATGGATGCTCCGAATAAATCATCTGACATAGTACATAAGTCGGAAACTCGTCAGTTTGTGTTTATGTCCGTATATTAAATGTATTAAACGTGACTTAAACAATACAGGTACAGAATAATACGAATACTTTTCCATTCTTCTCATGAAGTAAACGGTAAGAAAAGTAGGTAAATGGTTGCAATTTTATCATTCCTTTTCTTTCCTCCATTCATTCTTGTTTCCTTTTGTCTCTTACTTTTATGGCTTTTTAAAATGATACACATCTTATATAAAACTTGTTCATAAATGTGGGTAGTCGTTTTTTTTCTTTTAAGAAATAATTCGAAATATTATTGTGGTGAAATTGAAAAATCTTGATGATAATCTTCTCGTATTTTTATTTATCTACCTTTTTTTCTATACTTACTATTAATGTATCTCGCACAAGCGGAGTAACCAGTTCATCATTGATTATTATAAACATGTAAATCGTCTTTCTGTGCCATAAAAAAAGATATTCAAAATTATTACTTATATTAACTTATTCAAAATAACAAACACAACATTACATGCATAGACAGTAGACACCACTCACAGGTGGATCTAGTCCCAAACTAATAACATCATCATCGCACTCAATGCTCCTCTCGGGAGCACAGGACAGAAACCAGCCTCCTTCATTCAGAGCGACTCTGTGCGTCACCTTCTCCCACGACATTAATAGGTTTACCTTATATAATTCTTATATATAAGGTAAACCTATTAATGTCGTGGAAGAAGTTGTTATATTAGTTTGTATATATTAGTTTTCATTTAAAGCGAAAAACATATGATATAATATATACTTGTATACTAATAATAATATTTTTTTAGAACATCTATTTTATCTAAATTAATATAAAGAAGTACTCGTTTATAATTATTTTTAAATTTATGTATCCACAATTTGGAACATTATAATTTGATTGTATTTTTTTGTATTTATTTCGTAAAATTCTTAATTAATCGAGAAATAAAATGTGATTATTTAGTTTTGCAAGTAAAAAAAATACTTCTAATGTTCGCATTTTAAAGAAAACATATTTACGTCAATTCAATAAAAATATATAAAAGAGATAATATGAACTTACCCTCGGGATAATAGACAGCTTTTCAAAATGACAATTAAAAAAGTTTCATGAATAGAACCTACTTAAATATTCACACAAACATTCACTGAAAAATGTAAATCAGACACAAAATAACCTTCAAGTGTTTTTAACAAGATAATTAATTTGCGAGTAATAAAAACAACATTTATTCTTTCAGAAATTTAAAATAGATTCTTAAATTAAACTGTCAGATAAAACAAACCACAAACAAATGGAAGAATTTAAATTCGAACGTAGAATAGAATAGAAAAAAATATTATGTTACAACATTCGAATTTCGTCCGACGAACTCAATCAACAAGTTCTCACCCCTCGAATGTTTATTTTGAATTCTACCTGCGAAACAGTTCGAACGTTTTAATAATATTTTACATCAAACAATTTTCTACAATAATAACAACAACAGTCGAACAATTATCATTATTATTTATATTCAAAATAATAATTTGAACATAGAACGTTTGTCTTTTGTTTTAAACAAAATTAATTTACAATCATTGTGAAAACCGAAGTTCGTTTGTTTTATATCTTATTTCTAAATTTGAATTGAATTGATAGTGATGTTCCACACGACGCGCTGTCTGAAGTAACCCCGACGGAGCTTTGGTCTATACTGACTGAAACTGAAGCCTAAAGGGACTCGCGTACGTACTATTCAGGAGCTATTCCCTCTCCTCTTTCCTCCCTATAAGTCCCTACCCCTCACCTGCACGTTTATGGGGGCGAACCTATGGTTTATTCCATTGAATTATTCAAATTATTATTATCGTTAAAATAGAATTTATTTAACTTTATCCATTTCTTTTAAATAAGTTTCCTTTTATTTTGTTGTGATTTGAACTTTGATAATTATAATATTATAAAAAAAATTTCGTCGCACAGTAAATGTGAGATATAAAAATATATGGAACAAACGTTTTTATGCTATGGGCGATTTTACCGCAGAAGCGCGATATCCTCCAACCAAGCCATTGATTAAGTTTAATTGTTCAAAAGTTAGGCTCCTACATGAATTTTTGGAAAAAATATTTTCTATATCTATTTGCCTATAATGTTTCATTCATGGGATCTCTCAAAATCAGGTTTGCCATCTATCCTGAAAGTTTTCAAACCTTGTCACGTATAAGATCTGATAATTTTTACGGATTTGTACCTGCAGCTTCTTATTATGTTTTTTGTATGTCAAATTAATTTTTACTGTAAAATATTCATATTTTATATAAATCAAAAAAATAAAACACTGTATTTTCCATAGATTTATATGTACTAAAGTACTTTCCACTTTTATTTTTAATGAGTTACACGTTTTCAAAACTGACTGTTTCATTTTCAGAACATAACTAATTAAAAATCATTACAAATATTTGTGTAAAAAATAAAAGTGGAATATACAGTGTTTTAATTTTTTAATTTATAAATAAAATATAAATATTTTACCGTTAAAATGGAATTCCACAACATTAATCACACGATATTTCGTAAGTTAATTTTAATTATATATTTAATATGTAAAAGAGTCCTGCCGTATATGATTGATAAACAAAAAAATGTCTTTCACATGAGGGGTAGGAAATGGACTAATATTGTAATGTGCTGGGTCGTGATCTCTGTGCTACAAATTCAGATTAATCATAAAATACGTCTCCTCATATTAAGGTTGCACAGAAACTTAATAAACCTACTCATAATGCTTATGAGCTAAAAGGTTGGTGCACTCTGCTATCTTAGTGCCAACACTTATGTATGCAAGTGATACGTGGACATGGTTAAAGAAGGATGAAAGTGGCATAAATGCAGTGGAAATGAGATCTTTGAGAAGGATGTGTGGCAAGAGTCTGAGAGATCGTGTGCGTAACAGTGATATACGAAAGGAATGTGGAATGAAAGTTGGTGTAATAACAAAGATGAATGTAAATAAGTTAAGATGGTTTGGGCACGTGGAAAGAATGAATGAGGACAGAATGACTAAGAAGATATATTTGTCTGAGAGGAATGGTGCTCAGAGACGCGGACGTCCGAGGATTAAATGGCAAGATCATTTAAATCAAATCCTACAGGACGGTCACGTGTTGAGCACATTGAACAGGGGAGCATGCATGAGGAATTTTATGACAGTGACGGAAGCGAAAGATGTATGCAAGGATAGAAGGAAGTGGCGCTCGATCCTTTCTGCCTACCCCGCGAGGGAAGCGGCGTGATGGTATGTATGTATGTATGTATGTTTTAATTTTTTAATTTATAAATAAAATATAAATATGTTACCGTTAAAATGGAATTCCAAAACATTAATCACACGATATTTCGAAAGTTAATTTTAATTATATATTTAATATGTAAAAGAGTCCTGCCGTATATGATTGATAAACAAAAAAATGTCTGTCACATGTGGGGTAGGAAATGGACTAATATTGTAATGTGCTGGGTCGTGATCTCTGTGCTACAAATTCAGATTAATCATAAAATACGTCTCCTCATATTAAGGTTGCACAGAAACTTAATAAACCTACTCATAATGTTTATGCGTATATATTTAATTAAATATTATGTCAAATGTTTTCATATTTAGCAATAAGTTGTGTGGGCACGTTAGACCCAACTCAAAATTGAAGCAAATTTGATATGAAAAGTTTAAATAAACTAAATATCCTCCTTTTTATGTTGTTGTTGATGTTGTTGTTGTTGATGTTGTTGCATCATGCGTTGATGCACATGATGTTGACCAACCGTTATCTTTTTGGAAAGACAATCTTACATCTCTTCAATCTCTCTTTTTGAATTCTTCTTTTTGATACTTTAGAACTAAAAAAATAAATTTGTAAAATATTTTATAACGTGGCTATGGATTATTCACATTCGAATTATTGGTTATGGCGAAAAATCCGCATTTCTCAGATAAAGACAAAAAACGAAAGACAACATACTATGGAACGAAGCAAAACGAAACGAAAAATGGAGACGTCGGTTAATTATTAAATCAATTAAACCATGGACATAAAAGCCTCATGGAAAACTTTGATTTGGCATGACACAGTGTATTACATGGCACGGGGTCTTTAGAAAATATGTACCTTCAAAGATCTCAGAATATCTGGACAGCAGAATGTATACGTGTATATTACGGAGCAGAATAAGATGATGCAGAGCACTCTATTTTCCAGTGTCCAAGATGGGAAACAGAAATCAGATTAACCATGGTGAAAAAAATGCTCAAAGGTCAGCACAAGTAGGAAACCGTCTTCTCCTTTACGGAGAAAGTTATCAGGGGATAGGAGGAGGCCGAAAGACAGGGACAATAATAAAGACAACTTGCAGCATCGAAGTCGGAAACTTTACTACAAAGTAAAAAAGGAGGGGTTTTGGCAAGGGCGAGTCCGGCACTATTCAAATTTACACTGGATGTCCATAATGGAATATTCAAAGTTTACATTCCTATTACAGAATATCATCATGAACGCTTGTGTGATGAATGTTTCGCTTGAAAATATTATTATGTTTACTTAAGACATCAAATAGGTACTCCATTTTCATTTTGAGAAAAAAAAAATATATCCTCAATTTCATCTCATTTACTTTTTTCCCTGAGGCGATAGATATAAGTACATTTTCGTTTTTTTATGATAACAATTTTTAAATGAGTAGGTAGGTACCTATATTTTTCAGCTGGATGGTAATCTAATGAAAGTATTTTTGACTTCAAAGCGTCGAGTTTATTGTTGAATCAGAAACATTATTTTTGATTAATAGAAGCGAATTTTCTTACTATGTTTTTAAATTTTCACTTTTAGTTTTAATTTTGTGACCGGTTTCGACACGTTAGTGTCATTGACGAGCATTTTGAAATCAAGCGCTATGAAAAGTTTTCAAAGTGCTCGTCAATGGGTGCGTCCAGGTAGTAGGATGCGAACGTCAATCACCAATCTTTCGGTGAACTTTTGGAGCATTCGCCTAAGAAATATTCGTGCTATCTTCATGTTCATGCTCTCCGAATATTTCTTCGGCGAATGCTCCGAAAGTTCACCAAATAATTGAAGATTGGTGATTGACGTTCGCATTCTACTATCTGGACGCACTCAATGGCACTAACGTGTCGAAACCGGTCGCAAAATTAAAAGTAATAATGATAATTTAAAAACATAGTAAGAAAACTCGCTTGTATTAATCATGTCGCGAAATTATCACATTGTAAATGCCACTAATATTAAAAACATTGTTTTTGTTTACTAGATTACTGTTTATTTGTCTGCAAGGTTTCTGAAACAATCCATTTTACCATTCCACCGCGGCATCTCCCACAAGTGGGGTAGCGGACCAATCGCTTGAAATAAACATGTAAGTCATCCTAAATTAACCCTTAATAACTAAATAACGTGAATAAGGACAATAAAAAACACAAATTCATTTCTATTCTATTTTAAACTTCATTAAACTATGCTACATCTACAGCCATTGTAATAATCTAAAGAGTTAATTAAGTTTTTATTTATAATGAATTGCATCCATCACTCTATTAGATAACATCGAACTTTATTAAGAAGTTTTATTATATTCAACAGACAAAGAAAATTTGTTTTCCAAATTTCAAGTAGATTATTATTCTGATAACATTTTTTTAAACTTTAACCTTTGCTTCAATAATAAGGTAAGCAGGTACTTACGTATGTTAAAAGAAATAGCATTTGCCAATTCTATTGAGGGCAAATCTATACTGACATTTGATTATCTGTGAATTGAAACGATAAAATGAAATTATTCTTTAAGTAATAAATAGCAAGAAACTTGTTTAAAATTACTTTAAAAAACAGTTTCGATTTGAAGAAGGTAATTGAAATAAACTCGAACAAAGTTCGTTGCACTTTTGCTATTTCTTATATTGCGTTAAATTTACTATAACTATTTAGTTTTGCGTGTATCTATCGTTTAGCTGACAAATGTATTGCTAAGAACCTTACTATGACTAGATTGCTTCCATTCAACCAGGTTTGAACAAATAAATTAATAATAATAGAAGATTTTAAAAAAAATCAATTTTAGCTTTTATTATTTTATTTTTTTGTAAAATAATGATGCTTAAAAATAATAAACACACATTTCATGTCGATTAGGTGTTATTTACTCGGTAAGTCCTTGGGGAAAATATTATATTTACACAAAGCAAAATAATAATACACAATACAAAACAAAACCTTTTTGAAAAAAAATAACATAATACGTATATAGATTTGTTCCTTTGATAATAATATGATTAACATTATAATTATTATCTAGAGTTTGTATTTAGAGTGCCTTTTCTTTATGTTTCCTATACTATACAGTAGTGGCGGAACAAATTAGATATAATTACATGCTGGACATTTTTTGTACACATGGGCTAGTTGGAAGATATCGCGCTTCTGCGATAAACTCGCCCATTGCACAAATTTATTTGTTCAGTAATGGTGTTGTCGTGTTTTTTCTAATAATATTTTGTGCAGTTTTTTCAAGATTTTTATTATTATTTTTAGGTTTATCATAACAGAACCTTGCACACGTGTAAAAGACAACCAGTGTACTTACCATATGTTACTTAATAAACATTCAAGTCGTTCTCTTCATCCCAATGTAAATTAGACATTCGTGATGACGTACATCAACGCTGCTTATTATTTAGATAAATCTAGGATCAAATAAAACCCAAACTTTATCTACTGGTATCTTGTAGGTGTAGAAAGTTGGTCCTAAGAGGATTTGAATACAAAATTAGTAAATTGAAATTTGGAGTCTTGAACCAGCGCAAGGCATGAAATTATATGAAGTTAAAAAACAGTGATGTTTTTAACTTCATATAATTTTCATTGAGAGAGAGACGTCAAAGAAGTCAAAAAAGCCGTCTCTCTCAATAAGAAATATCATCATCATCTCCGTCGGTCCCTCAATCTGAGGAACGTGACCATCATGCCTCGTTCTGTAGACCATCTGTCTCCACCTTGAGTGATCCTCCGCCATCTGCAAGGCCCCGTGTAGTGAGCTCTGTGTGGCCTCCTTAATTTGGTCGCTCCATCTTATTGGCACTCTGCCCCTTCCCCTCCTCCCTTCTACAATCCCAGTTATACTTACTTTTTCCAGGTTTTCATATTCTCTTCTCGCAATGTGCCCGAAATACCGCAAAACGCGTCAATCCTAACTAAGTGGAAATTTAACATTGTTCAAATAATATATTATTATATTTTATTTTTATTTAATTAAAAAAAACATTTATTATCATTTTTAATATATATATTATTATCTATTTGTTGTTTTATTTTATATTTCCAATTATTTTGTTTGGCATAATGTATGTAATTGTTATTGCTGTGTTTTTTTTATTTAAGCAAAAATGTTAAAGCTCATTTGCCGCGGGGATTTCTAAAATAAAAAAATAATAAAAGTTTCAGCATTCAACTTGTGAAAGCTGTCAGTTTGACATTGAAATTGAAAAATTAATGACAATAAACACATGAGACCTCCCGTGTGGGATAAGTTTGATCAAAATGTTTGTGTTACAATAAAAGAAGAAAATTAACACAAAACTACAGTTTGATCGTGTTCAACTTTATATGAAAAGTGCGTCACTGTTTCTAGGTAATACTTAATGAAGCCATCCGTAGGGACTAAGGACTAGCACAGCTAGAGATATCCACAGTATTAATAATAATTTAACACATTCATTCATCAGATATCAAAGGACGTGAAAATAATAAATAAAATGGAAATATAATTATATTATCAAAAGCGACAATAATCGTATAAATGTCGTGGTTAGATGGAAGAAATCACTTCATAGTGATAATCTCGCTACTGCATATCGTCTTTTGTATCGATTTATGAATTTTGTATCGATTTGTTAACACTGTTACCTACATAATGATGATGTGCAAAAAGAATAAAATATAATAAATCATTTTTTAGAACTGTTTTATAATATGTTTATCTAATATATAAAAATTCTCGTGTCACGGTTTTTGTTATCATACTCCTCCGAAACGGCTGGACCGATTTTGATGAAATTTTGTGTGCATATGGGGTAGATATATATTTTTCATACCTCTTAAAATTAAGGCTGGTCCATCCCGAATTTTTCATTTTATTTTTTGGTAATTTTTTTTAATTTTTATGTTTTTATGATGAGGAATTAAAAATTCATACAGCCCTAAATTTTTACCTTTCTACCATCAACCTATTTTTTGAAAGCGATATTAGTAATCTAATGGGGTGTTCACATTTGGCGAATATCGCCAGGCGAATTTCAAAATATAACGTCAGGCGAAAAAACAAAATTCGCCGTACGCCCATTGATCGTCACACCTGTTCACACAGTCCACCGATTTAGAAACGATCTGTCAGATGCGCTTTGATTTTGACACTGTTTTCAAAATGGCGGACGTCGAGATGGAGATCGCGAAGTGTTTATTTTTAGTCGAAAATGTTATAGTAGAGGTTATAAGGCGCCTTTTAATTAAGGAAACAAACGCCACAAACCAACAAAAAAGATAACAGCTGTCACGAAGCGGGAAACATTATAAAATTTATAGGTTATAAAGCTTTTACCATAGATACGAACACCGCGCATATCTGCGCATGCGCAAATCGTTCAATCGGCCGAGAAAG
This sequence comes from Athripsodes cinereus, assembly GCA_947579605.1. Taxonomy (NCBI): domain Eukaryota; kingdom Metazoa; phylum Arthropoda; class Insecta; order Trichoptera; family Leptoceridae; genus Athripsodes; species Athripsodes cinereus. The sequence goes on from OX388314.1 coordinate 22,950,488, forward strand.
TTGGAAGGTGGTCAACTCGAGACGATATCGTTTCTACTGGTTTTTATCGTTTCAGACTAGCTGTCATTTTGTTCACACGGTTCAAATGGCTTGCGATATTTTGGTGCCCTGGCGATATTCGCCAAAGTGAGAACACCACATAAAAATATCGTATATTATGTATATGGCAAAACAACGTTTGCCGGGTCAGCTAGTATCTCTGTAATAATTTGTCTCCATTGTCTCCCATTATTTTCTGCAAGATTTCGAATAACCTTAACCAAGTATTTGTAAAATATTTACTATGAGATATTTATCATCTTCGATTCAACGATGAGATAAGACACGTATCATATATAAATAAATAAATAAATATATGTGCGGTTTGGATCGAAACTGAACAAGTCCATTTGTAGTGAAATGTCAGTTGAGCCAATAAACTGATTATATTTTTATTTACTTCCATACTTACATTGATTTCCTTCACTATTTTTCATTCTAATTTAGAAGGATTTTTACGATTTTTGAAAACGCAGTTTTAGAGAACTCAATAAGAATATTTCTACACACTTAGTAAAAAAGTGTTTTTTTTTAATTTGACCTAAATTTATTACAAAAACTTGATTTAATGAAATGTATAGGATGATCTGCATGTTTATTACATAGATTTAATCTACTGGTTACCTCACTTCTGAAATACCATCATGGCATATGTGAATAAATATTAAGGTACTTATTTTTCCATAATACCTACCTACTCGTATCTACGTACTCATGCGTATTTTCACAAATGGATAGATTTTGTTCCATTTGGATTAACCTTTTGTTAAACACTTCTAACGTTTCAATACTACATATTAATAGATATAAATAATGATATACCACCAGTGGGGTATCCAATGGACAAACAAACTACAAGTTAAAAACATGTAGATTGTCCTCCCTGTGGTAATAAAAGTTTTGACATTCATTTTCTATCTCATATCTATCTATATCTATCGCATATCTCAATCAGTTTCAAATTACTGACATATTTCAATTTTGTTCAGGTACACTGAGATTCAATTACCGATTCTAAAGAATAGGTAGGTATATCAACTGATTTCTTTGTGCACAAAAATACGATATTCTGAATGGTCTCCATGCCTCATTGCTGAATTATATATGTTAATTTACTCAATCGTGAATTTTTAAATTCACGTTTAACATCTGCCTTTAATAGGATACTCGAAAACTTACAGAAAAGAGTGGTTGACCTATTCCTTACCGGGGACTACACTGGGTAAACTTAAAATCAGAACTTTAATTTGAACTTAAATTTGCCTATTGTAGGACTCTCTACTTACAAAAAAGAGTAAGATATTTCTTGTCCCAATAACAATCGCTTAGAAAGTATTTGTAATCAGTTGTATTTGTATATGGTGACCTGGTGCTTTTGTCTTTAAAACTTATTCATTTTCCTCCAACAAATTAATTATGGAAATTTTGTACACAGAAATTACATAATTTTGTATAGAATAGGTATATATATTCAGAGGCATATATATTATTGTTTAAAACAACTAGAAATTACTAATTTTAAAATTATTTGGAAATTTAACTCTGTACCTGAGAGCCATTTAGTCTTAAATACTAAAATGCCATTTTCAAATTCAATTTTTTAATCGAAAAAATCTCAACATTTTACTAGTAATAAGCTGTATATAGTATATACAGCTTATTACATAAACCCTATAGTATAGACCCTAAGCATTTTACTTAAAACCCCCGACTGTTGTGTTATTTCCGCTTTTTTTGTAACTTTGGCATTTTTGTCAAAAATGCACTTAAGTCTTAATGGCTCTCAGGTACAGAACTAATTTAGCTAATTGCTTTTGTAAACGGACTTGACCTCAGTTATCTGAAGTTCATGTAACTATTTATCAATTTGTTTGTACATAGAAATAATATTTCATTCTTTACTGTACAATGGTATATAAAGGTTTCTACATAAGTTACAAGATAGAGTAAACGAACAATGATTGGCCATTTATAGACATACATATTATTATGATCACTTTTATCAAAATATTTCTTTTAAAACTTAGTGTATAAAAAAGCAATCTGTATTTTTCTCTCCATAAATTGTTTATTCATAAAGTTATGCCAAAAACAGACAATTTATATGCCTGTGTGAGAATTAATGAAATAATATAGAAATTGAAAATACAAAATAGGTATATAAAGTGGATGCCCACCTCAAAGCAATGATGGCTCATCAAAAAAATCATGTTTAATATTTATGGCTTGTATTTAAGTGATCATCAAAAATATACCAAAATCGTCACCAAATAATTCAATATGATTGCCAAAATAGTAGATTGATCATCAAATCGTGATCCTCAAATAATTCTAAATTGAACCTTAAAAAATTAAATTTTGTAACCAAATAATTCAATATGATCGCCAAAATAGTAGATTGATCATCAAATCGTGATCCTCAAATATTTCTAAATTGAATACAAAACAATAAAACATTTGCCGGCAAAAATAAAATCTGATTCCAATATAAATTTCTTAGAGTTTTGTACATATTACTTTTCTGTAGAAAAAAAATACTCGACAACGGGTGGAGCCAATTTATGTTCGAACTAGATTTTATTTTCGCCGGTTTTATTTTATTTTTGCCGGCAAAAATAAAATAAAACCGGCGAAAATAAAATCTAGTTCGAACATAAATTTCCTTAAGTTTCGTATATATTACTTTTTCTATGGAAAAAATACTCGAATACGGGTGGGGCCGCTCAAGTATCATAGTTCCGATATAGTGCATCTGCAACGGGTTTGAGTATTCAAATATTATTATTGTAGTCGTGAATAGTGAAATAATAAAAAGGGTCATGTCATTTTAAGCATTCTTAAAAAAATCACGATAGTGAAGAAAGAGACTTTCTAATGAATTTACTTAAATATTATGAACGATTTTTGTTATTATAATAACAAATTTGGCGATCAATCTACTATTTTGGCAATCAATCTATTTATTTTATGGTCAAATGTATTTTTTGGTGGTCATACCGAAATATTTAGACGATCGGAATTTAATATTTGTAGGTAATAATTTTGATGTTAGTTTCATTTATTTGATGATATTTATTTTATATTTTCATGATCGGAATATGAAATATTTGGTGGTATTGTTTTGGTGTTAATTTTACTTTTTTGATTATCGTTTTATTTTTCTGATGGTCGGTGACTAGGATCAAAAAGATTATTTGATAATCATTTATATAATACCGAATATTTATTAGTGAAGTAATTCTAGAAATAAGAATTATTGTATTTGCATCAAAAAGTTGAATCTTATGTAGCAAATATAAAAAAAATAATTGTTATTTCCAAACTTATATCATAGAAAAAAGCTCCCCAATCTCAGATTGTAAACCATTAGAGTCATTACTGTTTTTCTCTATTTTATTATTACTAATCTACAGCTTTTCCTTTGCCAAATTGCAAAGGGCACTCGTTGAGTAATATTTCTTCCCTGATTTTCCTAGGATGCGTTTTCTTCCGTATGATGAATAGGTCCATTAATACATTTTATACCGATATAAACCCTGCTTACTATAATGGCCACCATGTTTATAGTGGCTACCATGTTTATAACGGTAAAAGAATTATAAAAAATGGTCATTGGATATCATAAAACTACTATTAATGATAAAAAAAACACTTTAAATTTATGATTTCGTAAAATCGTTGATGGGCCTTCCTGCCCATTATAGGTATATGACTGTTATGTCACCTTGTCTTCAGCACAAGTCCATAAAGATATTTTTTTATTAATATCTTTATTGACTTGTGCTGAAGACAAGGTGACATAACAGAAGTACATAGGTATTTATGAAATTCTAAGTTATTAAAAGAGCATAATGAGAAACTATGTATGCAAGGATAGAAGTAGATGGCGTTCAAACTTTTCTGTTTACTTCTCAAGAGAAATGGCATGGAATTTATCGACTATTCAGTTCCACAAATCAACAAGTCGAAATATTCGAAAATTTTGATTGAATTGGTAACTCATAAAATCAACTCCACTCTTTGAATTCCACAAACAAATAACTTACACGATAAATTACATAATAAAATACACGGTTCCCTTTTTATATTAAATATTTAGTTAATGAAAAAAAAATAATGTACTAACATATTTTCAATTTTTTTTATTTTTTTTTAAAAGATATATCTGGGTTATGTTATAAACCCAAATACAACTTTTACACCTTCCACAGTAAGCTAAAAGCTTGTGTCGTGAAAGGGGAGTTTGCCGGCACCTGGGATCGAACCGCGGACCCCTTGTTCAAGAGGCCGAGACTCTACCTCCAGGCTACCGACGAACTCAATTACTCAATTACACAAATGAATACTTCGAATTTTTTAACAACTGAACGGAACAAAGAGAAGATAATGCTTCTAAAAGTGCGACTATTCTATGGTTTATTTCACTTTTTGTTATGTTTTTAAAGCATAATAATATTATATTATAAATTTTAAATATACTAAAATTACATTATAAATATACCAAAATTACAAAACTGGCGATTTCTCGAATATAACAGTCGGCATGTACTTAGGTACTATATACCTATTATACAAAAAGTGTGTCTCATGACCACAATATCTTTTAACCAATCCGAAAGATAATAGGTATTTATAAGATAGGTAACTTATTCACGAGGCCTTTATACCATATACTTACTTACTTTTCGGGTCCGGACTTTAGATTTTGCCACTCCAGTATTGAGCGATGTATATCGCCTTGTCATTCGCCATCAATAGGTCACTCTCATTACATGCATACTATAAATTTTGAAAATAAGTACACTAACAAATTTATAAGAAATTTTGCAGTTTACTCCTATGACACTATGGCACAGGAAATTAAGACTAATAATAATATGTACTGTCCACTATACTATATAGGTACCTATGTATTTATCTATGAAACCTCTTGAGTAGGTATGAATGTGAAATATTGAAATGACAGGCATGTACATAAATGTGAGGGTGTGTCAAGGATCAGGCCTGAAAGGATCCCAATTCTTGGAATGAAATTAACAACAGTTTGCCCTGTAATCCTTACTACTTATCCTTTCCCAGACCTCATCCCACCCAGCATACATATATCACAACTAGCTTAAATACCCGGCGTTGCACGGGAATACGGGATATATATATAAAAAAAAAACAGTAAGTAGGTATATCGTTGCCGTGGAGGTGATCCAAGCCACACTTTTTTGAAAAATGGGTTTAGTTTGCAGTTTTGTTCAGAAAACCACGGAGAACATAGTGGTGAAGAGAAATAAGTGATTTGATATTCCTAAAGGGCATTTTTGGAAGATTTTGAAGAGATGTTAAGTGTTTTTACAATCATTGCAAGTATGTTAGAGCATTTCAGTAACGCATATAGGAACAAATAGTTCAATTAAATTATAGAAGCTAGAAGATCTAAGCCGCATAGCGCGTAACTTTCCAACAATTTTTTTACAGGTGGATCTTTCTCAGCTACACTGGTGAAATAACCCAAGTGATAAATTCGTGTTTACTTCTAAAATATATAAATTCTTTAATATTTTGTTATTTATATTAGTGGAATATGTGATCAGGAATATTGTGTAAATTTTTTAGCGAAATCCATGCAAAAATAACTTGGTTATTGTAAGATTAGTATTTTCGGATGTAACAGCGTAACTTCAACACCCCTTTTCTCGGAATGTCTGTCTAGTGGGTTGGATCACTTCACATCCACGGCAACGATATATAAATAAAAATTATTTTATGTAGGCAGCAATAATTTTTGTATCAACTATATACACAGTGTCACATTACTCACATTAAAGTAGAGAACATATAATAGAATATATGTTAGTGAGACTAACAGTATATAAAATTATAACAATATACCTACATTACATACACATACATACATACATACCATTACGCCGCTTTCCTCGCGGGGTAGACAGAAAGGATCGAGAGCCACTTCCTTCTATCCTTGCATACATCTTTCGCTTCCGTCACTGTCATACAATTCCTCATGCATGCTCTCCTGTTCAATGTGCTCAACACGTGACCGTCCTGTAGGATTTGATTTAAATGAGCTTGTCATCTTAACTTATTCACATTCATCCTTGTAATTACACCAACTTTCATTCCACATTCCTTTTGTATATTACTGTTACGCACACAATCTCTCAGACTTTTACTACACATCCTTTTCAGCTCATATTTATGTAAATTTAAAAAAAATGGGTATTGAAATCTTGAAGTTTGACATCCCACACGGCCATATTTCAATAAAAAAATGGGTAGGTACCTACGTGGATAAAAGTACTGAAATCCTTTTCCCACTGTAAAATATTGAAACTTGACATCCCACACGGCCATATTTCAATAAATAAAATGGGTAGGTACCTACGTGGATAAAAGTACTGAAATCCTTTTCCCACTGTAAAATATTGAAACTTGACATCCCACACGGCCATATTTCAATAAAAAAATGGGTAGGTACCTACGTGGAAAAAAGTACTGAAAACCTTTTCCCACTGTAAAATCTTGAAGTTTGACATCCCACACGGCCATATTTCAATAAATAAAATGGGTAGGTACCTACGTGGATAAAAGTACTGAAATCCTTTTCCCACTGTAAAATATTGAAACTTGACATCCCACACGGCCATATTTCAATAAAAAAATGGGTAGGTACCTACGTGGATAAAAGTACTGAAAACCTTTTCCCACTGTAAAATCTTGAAGTTTGACATCCCACGCGGCCATATTTCGATAAAAAAATTGGTAGGTACCTACGTGGATAAAAGTACTAAAATCCTTTTCCCACTGTAAAATCTTGAAGTTGGACATCCCACACGGCCATATTTCAATAAATAAAATGGGTTGGTACCTACGTGGATAAAAGTACTGAAAACCTTTTCCCTCTGTAAAAGCTTGAAGATTGACATCCCACACGGCCATATTTCAATAAATAAAATGGGAAGGTACCTACGTGGATAAAAGTACTAAAATCCTCTTCCCACTGTAAAATCTTGAAGTTTGACATCCCACTCGGTCATATTTCAATAAAAAAATGGGTAGGTACCTACGTGGATAAAAGTACCGAAATCCTTTTCCCACTGTAAAATCTTGAAGTTTGACATCCCACACGGCCATATTTCACGGATAAAAGTACTGAAAACCTTTTCCCTCAGTAAAAGCTTGAAGATTGACATCCCACACGGCCATATTTCAATAAAAAGAATAGGTAGGTACCTACGTGGATAAAAGTAGTAAAATCCTCTTCCCACTGTAAAATCTTGAAGTTTGACATCCCAATCGGCCATATTTCAATAAAAAAGTGTGTAGATACCTACGTGGACAAAAGAACTGAAAACCTTTTCCCACTGTAAAATATTGAAGTTTGACATCCCACACGGCCATATTTCAATAAAAAAAATGGGTAGGTACCTACGTGGATAAAAGTACTAAAATCCTTTTCCCACTGTAAAATCTTGAAGTTTGACATCCCACACGGCCATAATTCAATAAATAAAATGGGTAGGTACCTACGTGGATAAAAGTACCGAAATCCTTTTCCCACTGTAAAATCTTGAAGTTTGACATCCCACACGGCCATATTTCAATAAAAAAATGGGTAGGTACCTACGTGGATAAAAGTACTGAAATCCTTTTCCCACTGTAAAATATTGAAACTTGACATCCCACACGGCCATATTTCAATAAATAAAATGGGTAGGTACCTACGTGGATAAAAGTACTGAAATCCTTTTCCCACTGTAAAATATTGAAACTTGACATCCCACACGGCCATATTTCAATAAAAAAATGGGTAGGTACCTACGTGGAAAAAAGTACTGAAAACCTTTTCCCACTGTAAAATCTTGAAGTTTGACATCCCACACGGCCATATTTCAATAAATAAAATGGGTAGGTACCTACGTGGATAAAAGTACTGAAATCCTTTTCCCACTGTAAAATATTGAAACTTGACATCCCACACGGCCATATTTCAATAAAAAAATGGGTAGGTACCTACGTGGATAAAAGTACTGAAAACCTTTTCCCACTGTAAAATCTTGAAGTTTGACATCCCACGCGGCCATATTTCGATAAAAAAATTGGTAGGTACCTACGTGGATAAAAGTACTAAAATCCTTTTCCCACTGTAAAATCTTGAAGTTGGACATCCCACACGGCCATATTTCAATAAATAAAATGGGTTGGTACCTACGTGGATAAAAGTACTGAAAACCTTTTCCCTCTGTAAAAGCTTGAAGATTGACATCCCACACGGCCATATTTCAATAAATAAAATGGGAAGGTACCTACGTGGATAAAAGTACTAAAATCCTCTTCCCACTGTAAAATCTTGAAGTTTGACATCCCACTCGGTCATATTTCAATAAAAAAATGGGTAGGTACCTACGTGGATAAAAGTACCGAAATCCTTTTCCCACTGTAAAATCTTGAAGTTTGACATCCCACACGGCCATATTTCACGGATAAAAGTACTGAAAACCTTTTCCCTCAGTAAAAGCTTGAAGATTGACATCCCACACGGCCATATTTCAATAAAAAGAATAGGTAGGTACCTACGTGGATAAAAGTAGTAAAATCCTCTTCCCACTGTAAAATCTTGAAGTTTGACATCCCAATCGGCCATATTTCAATAAAAAAGTGTGTAGATACCTACGTGGACAAAAGAACTGAAAACCTTTTCCCACTGTAAAATATTGAAGTTTGACATCCCACACGGCCATATTTCAATAAAAAAAATGGGTAGGTACCTACGTGGATAAAAGTACTAAAATCCTTTTCCCACTGTAAAATCTTGAAGTTTGACATCCCACACGGCCATAATTCAATAAATAAAATGGGTAGGTACCTACGTGGATAAAAGTACCGAAATCCTTTTCCCACTGTAAAATCTTGAAGTTTGACATCCCACACGGCCATATTTCAATAAAAAAATGGGTAGGTACCTACGTGGATAAAAGTACCGAAATCCTTTTCCCACTGTAAAATCTTGTAGTTTGACATCCCACACGGCCATATTTCAATAAATAAAATGGGTAGGTACCTATGTGGATAAAAGTATTGAAATCCTTTTCCCACTGTAAAATCTTGAAGTTTGACATCCCACACGGCCATATTTCAATAAAAAAAAATGCGTAGGTACCTATGTGGATAAAAGTACTGAAATCCTTTTCCCACTGTAAAATCTTGAAGTTTGACATCCCACACAGCCATATTTCACGGATAAAAGTACTGAAAACCTTTTCCCTCAGTAAAAGCTTGAAGATTGACATCCCACACGGCCATATTTCAATAAATAAAATAGGTAGGTACCTACGTGGATAAAAGTAGTAAAATCCTCTTCCCACTGTAAAATCTTGAAGTTTGACATCCCAGTCGGCCATATTTCAATAAAAAAATGTGTAGGTACCTACGTGGACAAAAGTACTGAAAACCTTTTCCCACTGTAAAATCTTGAAGTTTGACATCCCACACGGCCATATTTCAATAATAAAAATGGGTAGGTACCTACGTGGATAAAAGTACTTAAATCCTTTTCCCACTGTAAAATCTTGAAGTTTGACATCCCACCCGGCCATATTTCGATAAAAAAATGGGTAGGTGCCTACGTGGATAAAAGTACTAAAATCCTTTTTCCACTGTAAAATCTTGAAGTTTGACATCCCACACGGCCATATTTCGATAAAAAAATGGGTAGGTACCTACGTGGATAAAAGTACTAAAATCCTTTTCCCACTGTTAAATCTTGAAGTTTGACATCCCACACGGCCATAATTCAATAAATAAAATGGGTAGGTACCTACGTGGATAAAAGTACCGAAATCCTTTTCCCACTGTAAAATCTTGAAGTTTGACATCCCACACGGCCATATTTCAATAAAAAAATGGGTAGGTACCTACGTGGATAAAAGTACCGAAATCCTTTTCCCACTGTAAAATCTTGTAGTTTGACATCCCACACGGCCATATTTCAATAAATAAAATGGGTAGGTACCTATGTGGATAAAAGTACTGAAATCCTTTTCCCACTGTAAAATCTTGAAGTTTGACATCCCACACGGCCATATTTCGATAAAAAAATGGGTAGGTACCTTCGTGGATAAAAGTACTAAAATCCTTTTTCCACTGTAAAATCTTGAAGTTTGACATCCCACACGGCCATATTTCGATAAAAAAATGGGTAGGTACCTACGTGGATAAAAGTACTAAAATCCTTTTCCCATTGTAAAATCTAGAAGTATGACACCTTTCACGCTCATATATCATTAAAAAAATGGGTTGGTACCTACTTGGATAAAAGTCCTAAAAAATATATGTATATATAGGTACCTATAAGGAAAACAGTTCTTAAAAAGGAACGAAACAATTAATGTTTCCTATATAGGCATTCCCTCCCTGTATTCCCAAAAGAAACCTTGATGAATGAATGTACATTCTTCAATATTCTGAAGTATTATATTTTTAATTGAAATACTTCCATCAGATTTTTTTTAAAGACTCATGAAAATATTAGGTCAAAATAAATTCTACTCGTTGATTGAGAAAAGTACCTACCTATGTATTTATTGGAAAACGCATACCTACAATATTGTCTATGAATTTCATAATTCCATTTTCACAATTATTTTTCTTTGTTTTTTTTTTCTCATGTGTCATATTTAGTCTGTCATATGTGGTCTATGAAATTGAATGAAAATATGCCGAAATTATGCAATTCTAATTTACACAAATTAGTAGTTTTCATGATGTGCAAGCATGATGTTTTAAAACCAAAATAATCTCCAAGCTTTAAGATTCAGTTTTGTTGTATTTTTTATCACTTCCATTTTGAAATTAATTCAATATGATGAAAATGTTTTGCTTACGATTTCGGCAATCAGGAAGTCAAATTTTCATTCATTACCTCATTAAAATGTTGATATCTTTGTCAATAAATAAGATATTTGAAATATTTTTGGTCTGGAGTCTGTGATTATGTATAGAGTTTATTATTCAACATGCCTTTCCTAAATTAGGGATATGTACGGGCTCAAATATTTGTGCCGATTCCCACAAATACTAAGAAATAATAAAGGTCTACTATATTTTCGAAATCTGAGGCTTAAAAGCATTTCAAAATAAGTCAAAATTTTCATCTTTCCACACAAAGCATAAAGGTAACATTAAAATAGAAGAACAATACATACCTTCTCCTTTTTTGTAATTAAGATACTTTGCAAAAATATAAATCATGTCATGTCACATCAAAAAATATAACCAGAACGTAATCATTGCAAAAAAATAATGGATACTCACCTATTTTTTCTTAATTTCCTATTCAACTACATATTTTATAAAACATCATAGGAAAAGAGAAAGTTTTATTATGTTAATTCATTTATTGCATCAAAAATTCATAAAACAACTACTCGATCAACCTTCAAGATTTTCCTGGGAACGAAGAGAAGAGAATACAGTCTTTTCCGTTCAGATTCTTTGCAATGATTGTCACTTCTTCCCACGACATTCCTAAAGCCATAATGTCGTTGTCATTAATTTATTATCAATTTAATTTCTAATTTCTTAATCATTAATTTCATCATTGAAAAATGAGCATCCAGATCGCAATGCACCGTTTTGTGTTTCTGCAAAAAAATATACTGTTAACTCTTTAGTAATAAAAATGTAAAGCAGGTGTAATAGATTAGATAGAAAAATTAATTAGATAGAAAACGTAAATTAATTCTCACCTGATGTTAAATTAAATATTGAACGTACTTTTTGACACATCGTTCATTAATCGCCATTTTGGAATGTTATAATGACACAAATAATTGCCAGGCGAATAACATATTGTTTTTGGCTTTTCAATTAGCACGTGCTTAATATTTTTAAATTGGATTATTTACGCAAAAAATATTTTAAATGTGTTTATTTGCACGAAATTAAAAATATTTTAAATGTTTTTATTTGCATGAACTTAAAAAAGTCTGATTGTGCTTATTTTTTAGAAATTAATCATAAATATTTATAGTACTTTTCATAATTAATTTTAATATGGCAATATCTTATGGCACACAATTTTGGCGGTAAAGAACATTTTCGCACTCTTTCAAACTCACGCAAAAAACGTATTTTTTATCTCATTCACACTTTTTTTTTACACTCTTTTTTGCTGTTTTTCTCGCTTCTGTAAAAGAAAGTACGGCATTTAGTGGGTTTTTATTTGAAATAGATACCTCATCTTGTAATGGTCAGGTCAATGGAACGCAAATTCCTTGAAATGGGCGAGTATAGCCCGGTCTTCGTTAGTATGTAAATTCAAAAATCATTTTTATAATATATAAGGATAAGGATAAGGATAAGGATTACCTAACTGCTATTCTATTCGGAATTCCGAGTATTTGAAAATAGGAATTTATTTTCGTGAGCATCTTAGTTTAGAAATTCAAATACATGGAAGAAATTTTGCAGTTTACTCCTATGAAACTATGGCACAGGAAATTAAGACTCAGTATGTATGTATACACATGTGAAACAATGCCGTCAAGTAAATATTTTACACATGTGAAGTGATGGGTAGTACACTAAAATATGTACTCCTTAAACATGAATGTGTATAATATTTTTATATCAGCTATAGATATACTTTAACTGCAATAAGGATACTAAAAGTGATAATTTTTTTGGTTAGTTAAATTTAATTCCTTCACTGTGTCGGTGTTAAGGCAGTAGAATTCTCTCTCTCTCTCTCTCTCTCTCTCTCTCTCTCTCTCTCTCTCTCTCAATAAAAAACATATAGTGGAAAAACATTTGTTTTTGCTCTTTCTCTTTCTCTCTCAATACAAAAAAATATAGTGGAAAAACATTTGTTTTTTAATTTCAGTTTATTTAAAGTACCTTTAGGTATACCTTATCGAGAGAGGACATTTAGGAAGTGATTAAGCGTAAAATCGACCATTTCACATGTGAAGGACAATGTTTCACGTGTGAAGTGACAAATAGCGTACACTAATTTTTCTCTTCATATGTATGCCTGTAGAAGGCAAACATCTTGGCTGCGCAACATAAGAGACTGGACCGGGATAAGACAAGATGTAGGGGAGCTGTTCCGGATCGCGCAAGATAGAGAAGCCTTCGCCAGAGTGATTGCCAACGTCGGGGGGACCTGATACAGTACGAGAAGAAGAAGAAAGTATGCCTGTAATTTGCATATCTTTTATAAACACTTTTACCAGATATGCAACAAGAAAACTAACGCTTTTTATGCAAACTTGGGTCATTTGAGTTCGTGGACAATTAAATTTTATTTACCTTACCTATTGACAAGGATATTTTAGACCACTTTGAAAAAAAAAATTTTTTTTTTACGAGTAGCTCTTTTATATCTTTCATTTTCAAAAGCAAAGTTTCACTTTCTAAAAATATAAACACAATCAACGCACAAACGTGCTTCAAATATGAAGTATGAATTACTCGTATAAGTGTGAAAGAAATAGAAGTACCCAGATGAAAATATATACAGTATTTTCCTCTCTAGGTATCTCATGGACATAAAGAAACTAATAATTTCCTTTGGTCATCTTTGATATAGACTCAGTAGACCTATTACTTCGGATGATGTTATACAACAATGTTAGAAACAGCATCATCTCAAACTATGATAATCAATGTTTTTGAAAAGTTATGCATGCAGCCATTAAAGAAGATTGGTGAAATACCTACATAGGGCAATATTTTGCATTAAAAACGTACGAAAAATCAAGTCTTCGGTTTAAATTTGTAATAAATGTGGAAACAATAATGGATATTCGGCACATCGCTAGTACATAATATTAGCTTTATAAGACAAATACAGACAGATGGTATGAACATGTCACGAATGATACTGTGCGCCGGCGCACCCAGCAAAGACCTGAAATCTCCGTAATACAAGAGAGACGATGGTCCTGGCTGGGACATGTTCTGAGAATGCCCAAGCCCAATGATGTTTGGCCAAAACAGCACTGTTTTTCCATGCGCAAGGGTTCCGGCGGCTCGAGCGTACCTCTTTCACAATGCATCGTCCCTATGACAGCGACATCAGAGCGCAGGGAATGTGACGCAATTGGCGCAGAGTCGCTCTGAATGGAGGAGGCTGGTTTCTGCCCTGTGCTTCCGAGAGGAGCGTTGAGGGCGATGATGATGATGATGAAGACAAATACATTTTTCTTGAATCATGAAATTCTATCTATTTTTGCGATTTCATGGCTTGATACATTGTCGCATAACAGTTTTCATATTGTATTATATTATTATACACCCTCAACAACAATTCCCTTTGATATTTATTTTTTCACCCGCATTACTTAAAGCAGCTATCTCTACTCTATGTAGCGACCTACTATTTACTCAGCAAAAGTTTTCTTTAAGGATTTTCTTTTCGCATTAGTCGCCGGTCGTCTCGAATACAATTTTCCGACTTTCTTCTCTCTCAGAATAAAGCGAAAAAACCTCTTTAGTAATTTTCGCAATTCTTAACTTTTCCTTCTCATACGTAGGTATGATAAATTAAGTGTACACCCGAATCGCTCGATCAAGAAATGCAAAAGGATCACATAGAAAAAAATTACTATGTAGGTAGATAAAATAACTAATGGATTCTTTACTAGTCAAATGGGAGGTTAAATAAGTCATCGTCATCATTATCTTGTGTTTTTCTTTGCGGGGTAGGCAGAAATAATTGAACGCTATTCACGTCTATCCTTGCATACACTTTTCGCTTTCACCACTGTTATACGATTTCTCACGCATACCACCCTACTCAATATGTTTAACACATGTCCGTCCTGTAAGATCTGATTTATATGATTTTGTCATTTGATCTTCGAACGGCCACGTTAACGAGCACCATTCCACTCAACAACGTACATATATTTTCTTGCTCATTCTGCCCTCGTTCATTCTTTCCATGTAAGCAAACTACTGCATACTGCAGCTAGTTCACTGTTATTTTTATTAGAACCCAGATTTCATTCTGTACTCTTCATCTATGACGCTATTACGCACTCTTTCTCTCTTTTACCACACATTCTTCTCAAATGTTTGATAAAAATAAGTTATACCTAATCTTGAATGAAAGCTCCTGCGTACTTTTTCGGCTAAAGGTGTGTGACTCACCTTAGTGATCTGACTCTTTCTGATGTGTCGAAGACCTAATACCCAACAATTATAATTTTCTATATAGTGAGAGTCTGGAGTCATAAACTTAGAAGGTGGGTACCCAATTTTTTTAATTGTTTCATAGCCATTCCTCTGGACAGTGTTTCTAATGAGGTAAGCAGTGAACACAAAATGCTATCTTTCATATTATCATCATACAAATCTTCACGGATATACATAGGTACACTGTTTTACTTAACTTTGAGAATTTGGTGCACGTTCGTATTCCCAATATGTTAACCCTCCTTTACAGGAGACTTGTCTCTATAAGGAGGATGTTTAGATTTAAGTTTTTATCAAATATTCTATGTATTTTATAACTGTATTGTTTATTATGTTCAATAAATAAAATAAAAAAATATGTTTTAAGTCAAATAAATAAATAAGAACTATTTTCATTACTTGTATCGGCATTAACTTTGTAAAACTTCATTTTAAATTATTAAATAAAATAAAATAAATAATTATTTTATTTTATTTGATAAATAATAATTAATTCACTCTCTCCATGTGTCAATATTTTACAGGGAAATTAAGGATTATAACAAAATAAAACAATCATCATTATCAACAACATACACAATGTATATTTTTAATCAATAATTAATATCATAATACATAATATGTATATATATACTGTATATAATAATCTGTTCAACATATAATTATAATAATAATAATCTTAAAAATTAAAAGGCGGGGAAAAAATAATTACAATAATATTCAATCGATAATTTTATATTATGTATTAAAAATAATAACGATTATTAATAATTAAATTAATTATGAGAAAAATCATAATTATCATCCTCACGCATACATATTTTTAATAATAAAAAATAACACGAAACATTTTTGTGTTATGAACAAAATTTTAAGAGATTTTATATAATTCAATGATATTTGGCTGAAACTTGACGTTAACATATTCAAATTTCACTTTTTTTTTTAATTCATGGTGAAAACAAACCTTTTCTACTCTGAATGATTTTGCCTTCATTAAATCACCTCTTCCCACACTAAGATAAGAACAAATGGTGTGTTCTAAAAGAGTTAACATTTGGGGCGTATAATTGTTAGTAAAGTTAATCCTTAAAGATTCACTTTATTTATATCACTCTTTTCAGTTATTCTCTATGATCAGGGTAGCCAGCAGATAGATAGAACGCTTGTTTTAAACAGTAATGATATTCAAGATAATATGGGACACAATAACCGAATTATATTGATTTATTTTAGGGAGTATTTAATTATTGAACCTTCAAACTATTTTTTTTTTAATTTTTCAATGCTCCTTTTGGGAGTAAAGAGCAGAGACAGGTTCTGTCCATTCAAATCAATTCTACGCTAACTAAATCAAAAGATATTTTGTGAATAAGTATTTAAAAATAATTAATATAATTTCTATTTTAAAAATACATAGTCATCCATTTCTTAACGAATGATTTAGGATTTGCAATTAACAATAAAATTTGCAGTCAAAATATCAAGATTCACTAAATACCATTGAATTATATAGACAGTAGATAAAATTGTAAGGAAAAAGTTAAAAAAATTATGTAGACATAAATACAGAGAGTAACTGTGTATACCTCGATACTATATACTTATACAAAATAATATGTACCTAATGCAAAAGTTTTAAATTTCTAACCAGGAGTTGAACAAGTATTTTACAAAAAGATTTCTGTATTATGGATATTGATGCAAACTTATTTCTCTATTAATCATCTCTGCATCTCCCACAAGTGGCAGTAGACAAAAGACAATACATAAAGTGAGTGGCCTCCTTATGTAAATGTAATCAAAAATTAAACTAGATTTTTCGATGAAATTCATTCAATTACAACACCACAAAAGAATAAAAATTGGAAAAATAAGAAATAAGCTTTGCATCAATCATTAAACAATAATTGACATTTCATAAAAATAATAATGTTGCATTAAGGACTCTCGATTATTTAATATTATCCTTTTTAATTCGCAAGTATTTTAAGTATCTTGTAAAAAAAGCAGCAGTAGAAATTAAATCTCCATTCATTTTACAATATTCCCTACCTGGTCCCCTTGACGTATGGTCGACTTATCTGACGCCATTCCTCTCATATTTTAAAAATAATATAAACTATATAAAATAAACTATTATTAATATAATACAATAAATATAACAATACATAAAAATACACAATAATTACACGACTCAATAATAATTAAATCATTACAATACACTATATTTACAATAATGATTAAAATAATAAATAAAATATATAAACATAAAAGAAAGAGAATGTTTTAAAAATAATAATATATAATTTTACAATAAAAGTCATAAATGTGACGAAAAAAATGATAATGAAATCTATCTGATTGGAGATATTTTCTAAGCAAATAAATGCAAAATCTAGAAGCTAATCTAAAATTAAAACCTACGATTATACAATTGATCTATCAAACTCTCAAAAAAATACATTATTCAATCGACAAAGTAACTGAAGAAGAAATATGAGTAATAAAATTCACAATCCAATAATGATTTTAAGATGAAATTGCTAAGAATCTATCTAGTAGAAATATTACTTGAATTTCAGTGTAATTGAAAATGTTTTATATGAAATGTGATCTAGGATTAATATTTTAAGATAAATATAAAAAAAAAACTGCAGAGGAATGGCATAACAGAGTGTAACTTCTCTATTTATGATTGGAATGTTTACGGATTGAATGGAGAAATTGAAAATATAAATTGAATCAAGTATAAATATGTTCAAGTTTACGATTATTATTAATTATCCCACATATCAATTAAGATTTTCTAAATTTTAGATTGAATTCAAAATGAACATAAAAATTAGAAACAACAAATCTAAAATTTAGGTAATATAAGTATTAATTTAGCACGAATTGGATTTTTTTATTGTTATTTAATTTCCATAAATTAATTCATGTAAGAATGTACAAATTCAGAACACTTTACTACTCTACAGAACTACTCTAGATTAATCATTCCAATTGATTTAAGTCCAGAAACTAGTTGGAATGATTAATCTGGAGTAGTTCAAAATAAAAAATGTGATTAACATCTACAATTCTAGGTAAAATCCAGTCTCTGACATTCGATTGTGTCAAAAAATAAAAAAAAGGTTTATTTGATCGAAATAAATGTATACAAAAATGACAATTCAGGCTAAATGTACATTTAATCATTTATTCGAGAGTCCTTAAAAGCAAATTTGTGTTGAAATAAAACAAATGGAAAGAAAACAGATTTTTCAATACTTATATTTTTCAACAATAAAATTAGATTACATTATATTGAGAGTTCAGAAAGAAAATGTAAAACAAAATCGTTTATGAAAACAAGTTTTTTTAAATTACTGTAAAAGCAAAAATTATACATTAATTCTGTGTACAATTAAATTTTTTAATGATTAACTACGTTTTTTTTTATTTATTTACGCAACAAGAAAAAAGTCATAGAAAAAAATATGATAATTTAAAAAAAAAACAAAGTAGAAAACAGTTAGGCCAATTAAAAGTGACAAGATTAATATAAATAGGTTTATAATATTTTTGACAGTTCTATGAAAGTAGGTGAAGAAACATAGAAATAAAACTTTTTATTTATTTATTTAAGTAAAAACTTATCATTTGGTCACAATAATTATATAAATCTGAGGAATGCTGCAGGCAAATTTATTTTTGCAGTTTATTTTATTAAATAATAATAATTGCAATGTTACAACAAAATTGATCATATTATATAAATTGCAGAAATATGTAAAATAATTGTAAATAAATCAAATAAAAAAATATTTATATATTATAACTGATTACAGTCATTTCATTTTTATTTAATTTATTCATTCAATGTTTAAATACACGTATAAAACAATCGTATATTGCAAATAAATCTATTGGTTTCATTATTAAATTTTATTTTTTTAAATTTGTTTCACGCGAGTTGCTGAATTTTATAATGGGAACTTAGATTATCTTATGGTGGATTTAAATAAGCAAGCATCAACCACTGCTCAGTGTTACAATATCAAACATTATTTGATCTGATCGATGATTGATAGCTTGCTTAAATTGATCCATGTTTAGGTGAATCAAGTCTGACAAGACCTGACGCTAGGCGTAATTGTTATATACTTTGTATACATTAGTGTGAAACATAAAACAGTGTTATATTAATTTATATTATTAAGTCTGACAAAAGTTGACTTCTATAGCAACGATTGCTTTACATTTTATCCACTTATTTAATGTAAAGTGAATTTTAAGGAGACGATAATAATTTGAGGAAATTTGAGTTTTTCTTAAATCGAAATCTTAAATCTGAAAGAAAGGGTGTGAGGAAACGCGGGCGTCCGAGAACCACGTGGCTTGATCACGTGGATCAAATTCTAAAGGACGGCCGCGTGTTGAGTAAGAGGAACCGACGTGCGTGTATGAGGAACTGTATGAATGTGGAGGAAGCGAAGGAAGTGTGTAAAGATAGATCTGTTTGGCGTTCCGTTCTCTCTGCCTACCCCACTTGGGACATGGCGTGAGGGTATAGTATAGTATAGTACTTAAATCGAAGTAATTTTTTGATACATTTATGTGTTTAAATTTAATTTCATAACTTCATAAAAATAATCAAAATTTTTTCACTGAAAGTGTGTTCTCGAGTATAGATATATCAAGAATGAAAATTAATTACAATCATGTATGCAAAAAGAAAATGGTTTTATTTTTACCATTCATCCCAACACGGCATTTCCCACAAGTGGAGTATCCATCGAATCAACTGCTTGTAATAAACATGCAAATCGTCATCTCTGTGACAATTAATGTAGACTTTCAGGATAGCTGGCATATCTCATTTTAGTTGAGCATTTTTTTAATAAGATAGTTTCTCGTTTCAGCCATCAAACATTTGATAGTGACTTCAATAGTAGAAACCAGATAATTTTCTGATTAAAAAAAATGGTAAAACAAAAACTATTTGAGTTCTACAAAATGAACATCAATACATTACAGCAGTTGTGAAAAAACATTTACAAATATTTCCATATTTCTGCAAAATAAAATACTTCAAATACAATATAATCATATTCCCTATCAAAATCCATGAAAAACTTAAAATAATGTTAGGAACAAATGTTAGTCATGTGATTTATTTATAATAGTGTCACACATTTTACTGCACACACACATAAATTTAATGAAAAACCAGCAATTTTTTGGGGTATTTTATTAAGGTGTTTGCTTGCAATATAAAATTTACTGCAACTATAAACAAAATGGCATACTAAAAATTATTGAAAAATGGGGCTACAAATTTACTGAAAAAGACGAATCACGGATTTACTACTTTATCTCATATTTGCCAATGAGATCACAAATTTACCAAGGTATTTAAATAGACGGAATAAAAAATAGTATAAATTTTGCAATGGGATGTAAACATACCACTTTGGTCTTAAATCTATTAAAATATAAGTGAATCAATAAGATCACTTTTTTCTAATCGCATGATGATGGAGTCAAGAGTCTCCAAATACTAGTTAGCGAAGTTAATAAAGTCACTTGGAATTTAACTAAATACAGTGTTTTTTTTTCGTTTATCTTGAATTAAGAAGATATTGAGGACATATTGAGAGATATTGTTAACTTATGTGTGCAATAAAATTACACTCGATGGATTTTGATAGTAGGACCACATTTAAATTAACATAAACTAACGCATATTGCAATATACAGTACAACAATTTACATTATAAGTTATTTTTTTTATTCTTACAAAGTATATTAATAATTATCACACGCACTCATTAAACCTGAATGGAAAAACTGCAGCAAATACTATAAGTATACATATAACGTATATTTATGTATAAATATTTTAATATGAATTAAATAAATAAATTAAAATAATACATTATTTTAACACACTGGTTCAATCACTGCACGATTCAAAACTTCATATAAAAAATGTCCAATTGATGAGTCGCAAGTTTTTAAGTTAAACATGTTAAAGATGAAAGGATAGTTGAAAGATTCAAAACCTAAACATTTTTAGGTTATGATCGATCAGCTGATAGCACATTTTAACATTATTAATATTTCTTATGAGGAACCCACTCAACTTTTGAAGATTATAAAATTAAAAATTATAGATGATTTTTGTAATAAAATCACTTATGAAAATCATTGAGTACAATAAGAAGATTATAAAAATCAATATGATTCACAAAGTTCTATGTTTTAAACAATAGAAACAAAGCAATCAAAATTCATCAACACAAAAATAAAAAAAACTCTCGAGGCAAAGTCACAATCACGGAAAAGTCCATCAGGTAATTAAATAAATATTTAATCTTTGGACCAAGGAATTTCAAGAGGAATGCATTCCTTCTTTCACCAAAACACAATAATATCCTCTCCCAATTACATTCAAAACATAATCATTACCAACACAAGAGCACAAAACGTATATTAATATATTTTGGAATGACCTACGACCACTGCCCTTGTGTCCGATCTTCAAACTAAGACAACATCATCAAATTAAATGGTGATGAATTTTGAAAAGAAAAAATAAAATAAACAGAAAATGATATAATCACCAATGCACTGTTACATCTCATAAGATTTTTATAATAGATAAGACTCCCATAATAAAAAAAAATGTGATTGTTTTGAAAAAATAAATATCTATATTGCAGCAGCAAAAAAACTATAGGAAGATAAATGTGTGTGAATTATATGAAAAAAAACTGCCTAGATTTACAGATCTATCTTGATTTCAATTAATTTTTGAATTTTCTTCAAAAAAAATCTGCATAGCATATTCATAGCACACAGGGCCATTAAATTTTCAACATATTTTGAGACTAACAGCAATGGTAGACTTAACAAATAAATTTAATGAAATGCATTTTTTAAGAAATTTACAAATTATTATTTAACTTATCATGTTTGTTAATAAGACTTAGAAAATTATGCAAAGGTTACCAGTTGGACATTTTTTATAGAATTTTCATTTCAACCTTTCAGCAAGAACGTACAAAGCGGCGCACACGTGAATGTTTACAATGCAAAAAAGCATTAAAATAACTTCAAAAACAATTTAAATAATAAATCGTTCTTTAATTAATTAAACAAAATAATTATATTAGTAATTAATAATGGTCAAAATCATAGATTTAATTCACTTAAAATGATTATATATTGGAAGCGATAATAATAATAAATTTAATTACAATTGAAACGTAATTCTAAAGCACATAATCTCATAAACTTAATGGCAGAAAATATTAAGTACATTTGGGAGAAAACATTTCATTAAAATTAACAATAATGAAATAATTATCTACATAAATTTAATAAAATAATCACTTAAAATAAAACAATAACTCCCTGCGGCAAAAGCATATAATTCATTTATAGAGAAACATTTTGCAACATATTTTTCAATCCATTTTCACTTATGCAGGTTTCAACGTGTTTCAAGTTTTTTTCTGATAAACTTCACATAATTAAAAAAACATTTTTTTTAATTAAACTTTAAAATCAATGTATATTCATACTCGACGTCACGTAGTACGTATTTATTTAATATATAACATATATTTTATTTACTTATAGTTAATTTCACATTAAGATTGAAATATACAAAAAACACTTACTCAATGGGTAAAAAGTTCTACTAACCGTACTATTACATTAAGAAGAATTGTCTAGAATAATATTTTTGTTTATAATTAAGTTATTAAAAAAATGTTCATACAAAAAACATCTAAATTGATTACTTTTCAAAAGTAACTCAATACTTTGATAGGTATTGTTATTATTATTATTATTGTAGAAAAACTAAGCACCATAATTCAAACTAACTAATTTCATCACATAAAAAAATGTATTGATTAATTTTATTTTTGTTTTATTTCCGTTTAAGGATTTCACATAATAAAACTAATTTCATTTAATATCTTGTCCGATGACAACAATAACACTGGCTCAACAGCAATCCGTAACTCTGAAGTCATGGAGAAGCAATGGTCAAGTGGTGGCAAAGTCCACTTTGTCCCAAGACAGATGAGACGGGGGTCTCGCTGAAGATGTGGCCCTCATTGTAGGCCTTGGGGGCGCCCCTAATAAAGGGTCGCACTGTTGTGTTTGAGGAGACCACAAACTATCAAACAATTCATCCATATCCATCCCTTCTGTACCTCCAGGAGTATGCGCCATTGTGTTTGTTGAACATTCATTTTGTCCAAAGTCCATGGAATCCAATCCTTCAAGATCAAAATCAAATGTTTTTAAATCTAGACCATCATGAGCATCATCGCCAAGTAACTGCTCCACGTTGAACCCTTCTTCCATCTGATTTTGTTCTTTTATGTTCATTTCACTGCCATGAGACATGGGCCTCTGCACAGAATCATCTGAAAATATTTCAGTCTTGAAGAGGTTCATACCACCATTTTCACATCGTCCAGATAAAGCATCAAACTCAGGCATGTGTTGACTGTGGTCAGGTGTGAGATCTTCGTCTTTGATCTGCATCATGTGGCTGTTGGAGAAGTCTGTTAAATGTCTATAATCTTCATGACTACCCATGATGTTCTCACTCATGTTCTGAACTGAGTCCATGCTGTTGGCATTGATCAACTCATCCAAGACACTGTTGTGTTCATGAGGACTACCTTGGCTATTTGATTCATTGAGCAACAAATTGTTCTGGTTCAAATAATTCTTATGTAAATCATTTTCATTTAAGAGATCATTGTGTAGGTTATTTTGATTCATGATTTCACTGTGAGAACTATTTTGGTTAAGGAATTCATTGTGGAGATCCGAATGATCCATGTTATGGATATGATTGTGATGAATCATGCCTTGCAAGTTGTCATGGATATTTTGATTCATCAACTCATTCTGGTTATTGTTATGGACTAGTGCGTCATTGTGGAGACTGTTGTCCGTATTTAAGAAGTCTGTGTTGTGATTTAAAATATTCTGAGAGTTGGAATGAGGTATATGTGCAGCAGATGCAGGCAGCTCGCCATTCTTGATTAGAATTTCAAGAACATCATCAATTTCACTCTTGATAATATTATCTGCAGGTTGAGCCTCTGCTGGTGGTGCAGGGAGTGGTGGGGGAGGTGGTGGTGGGGGTGGGGGAGAAGGTTTGTTCCTTGTGGCTTCCTCATACTGAGGTGGAGGATTTGATGGTAATATTGTTATAGGAACTACTTTCACTCCATTTAATACAAGTCCCACATTCTTCTTGCCATTCAGTCCATTCAGACCATTAAGTCCATCTTTGATAGTGAACTGCATTTTAAGAGGTTCTCCACCGGGTTGCGTGGTGATAAGTTGAAGAAGTTGATCTGAAGACACTGGTTTTGGAGAAAGCATATACCTAGGAGGCTCTGGTGCAGTTACAGCGACTGGAACAACAGATTGTGTGGGTATAGGTAATGGTAAATTAGGCCCCGGACTATTTCTTCTCTGAAATTCCCTATGTTCTTGTTGCCTTTTCTCAGCCGCAGCATTACTTTGTTGACCTTGACGAGCTTGCATAGCTTCCAACTGCTGTATATGTAAGGCTAGCTGATGTGATTGAATTTTTGCCTGCAAATGATGGATGGCTAATTTTCTATTAGCTTTGGCATCTTGAGGAGTAGGTTCCTGTCTAGCACCTTGAGACTGTGCCCTAATCTGTTGCAGCTGCAATTTGGATTTGTGCAATTCTCTCTGTAACTCTTCAATTTTCCTTTGTTGCTCTTTAACAATGTCTTCTCCAGTTGGTTGGAATTGAATGTTTTGTGGCTGAGGTGTAGGTGGTTGTGATTCCACATCCATAGCTTCAGTCTGGCTTTCAGGAGATGTTACGGGTGACTGCATTATATGGTTAAGGCTTTCAACACTTGAACTCAACTTATCTTGGGATTCATCTGATGCTTGAGATGAATTGGATTCAGACAAGAAAGGCCTTAACCTTTCAATAAGATTTGGCTTTGGTCCAGAGACTGGAAGGTTTCTCCTTTTTAATTCAGCTTTAAGATCAGACACTTTCATTTCCTCTAGTCGACCAGACGGCGGTGGAGGTGGAGGAGGAGGGGTAGGTACCTAAAAATAAATAATAATAAATAATTGAAATGATTAACTAATGCTTTGATAGAAAACATAACTATTTTGAGTTATACATACTTGATGTACATGCACAGATGATGTTGAGGATTCTGGAGAATCGGGAGCCATACTAGGTGCAGGTGATGCAACCATGTGTGCATGCTTATGTGTTGCGGGAAGAATAATTTGAGGATACTTATGTTGTACTTCCAATTGCCACTGTAGGAACAATTGCTGTTGCCTTAACAGCAACTCATATGAAGTTTCACTCTGATTCCCAGACAGTCCACCTGGAGGCGAAGAACTTTTGTTTGCATTCGGTGGACCTTTGTATTCATGGAATTTGATAGTCCTCGCTTTGGGTGCAGCTTTGGACTTAGATTTTTTTCTATTCTTGTCCTTGCCCGGAGCATCTGATCGTTGTACTTGATGTTGCGTCACATGCAGAGGAGATGGCACTGGACGCGGAGTGACGGGAGCGGGAGGGGATGCTGCTAAACTTAAAGGAGATAAAGTGGATGTGGAAGATGTTATACTAACTGGACTAGTGGCTATGGGTACTAAAGTAGTTTGACAAAGATCAGCAAGAGATATTGTTGGGGGTGGAAGTACGGCATGGAATGTTACTGGGGTTGATGTGACTACCAGGGTATTAGGAGGACTAATTGCCAGCTGGAGAGGTGGTGATCCCTCTTCAGCGGGACTATCTTCTTCTAATGTCTGGTAGCTACTTGGATGCTCTGGCCTCCTCAGAGCTCCTTCGCAAGTGGCTTTAAAAGGTACAAGTCCTTCTTTGACCGCTCGCTCTATTGGTTCCTCAGTATGGAGGATATTCTTTTGTATGAGTTCTAAAGGACCTGGTCTATGTGACAACTGGTCATTGAGTTGGTCGGCAAGTCTGGCTTTTTTCAGCATTCGCTGTTTCTCTGCTAAGCTAGGATCAACATGTCCTTCCTAAAAGAAAAACGACACAATATAATTACTGCTTCGTGGTTTAATGTCAAATACAATTAAATAATGTGATTATACATATAATTTTAAAAACCTGTTGTTCAAGGATATGCCTGCGTTCTAACTCTTGCCTATCAGGTCTTTTCTGGATTTTGGCCTTGAGGAGATCTCCCGTTTTAGCCCTTTCCAATTGCTTCCTCTGTTCATGAAAGGCTGGAGGCGTCTTCAAAGCTGTAAAAAGAAACAATAAGAGTATAATTCTACTAAATAAAATGTGTTTTTAAGCTGTGACGAAATTACTGAAATACGACATTCGTAATGACTCAATATTAAACTAACAAAGTTTAGCCTTGAGTAATATAATAAGCTTTCATGACAGATTAGAGAAAAAATAACATCTTAAATGCAATGGCGCCGTTGGTCCATTCCACGCACAATAGCTATGGAAGATCATCACTGACAGATTAGTCTGATGGACATTAGAATTTGGCACCAGATGTAACCGTATTAAATGTTTTAAAAGAACGACTTTTTTCAAACCATTGACAAAACATAAAGTAAACTGAATCGCTGTGTACCTACATTTACTTTAACAAGCAACTAACAGTGTGTTTACATTGATAGGTGGTCATCTGTCACTTATGTTTAAGACAAGATCAAAAAACACAACAGATAAAATAATAACACGATAAAAAGGTACCCACATAGATTAGAAAGAGGCTAGATATAAAAAAATAAGGAAGATTACAGAGAATTTTCATAATACAATCGAAAGAGAAATAGAGTGATCGGAGACACGACCGATCGAGAACCCAAAAGATGGACACGTCACATTGATCAGGAGACCAGCATGTATGAGAACCCGAACGAATATAGTGGAAGCGAAAATCGTGAGCAAGGGCGGTAGTAGATGGGACTCGATCCTTTCTTCTTATCCCGTAAACAAGTGGCGTGATAGTTTTAACGAAAGTATGGTGAATACATTGAATTGCGAGTATGAGAACATAACACATGAGAATTGAAAAACGGTATAAATTTATTAACCCACAGATGTTAATACACATGAACGTTGTTGATAAAGACATATTATCACTATTGTATAATATATGTGTTCGAATGCATTGTTGTAATGATATGAAGATGATTAGTTCTGCTATAGTGTAAAACACAATGAGATACACGAGTACGCGTGCCAAGCAATGTTGTCTCCCACTACTGTAAAACAATATTAAAACAACAACACATCTATCGCGGTGGTTGCGTTCTCGATGACAGAAAGATGACGAGCGTATAGTGGAAAATTGTTTGGACCGGTCAGAATTCACACAGTCGATACAAATTAATGGCGAAAATGTAATACAGCAAAACCGTCCAATTCCAATTAACGTTTTATGTAACAGTTTATAATGGAAAGTTATTACCGGAGATAAGAAAATAATAAATTCATCTTAATCTTTTACCGTCATTCCTTGACTAAATCTAGCTGAGGGGTCTACGATGAAGGTGTTTTTTTCCTCGTCAATCCTCGACGGTAGCCAGTTATTGCAACTTACTAAACTTTCGCCAAAATTATTAACTTAGGTTTCTACTTAAAATTGGATAAATAAACTGTAGAAAACTTTAGATGGGATCAGAAAAATGGGACATAGCTATCAAAATAGCGGTTATTTATTTTACTATTCCAAAACAAACATTAAAAAAACTTTAAAATATAATAAACTTAAAATATTAATGACAAAAGTACAATCGAATCAATTAAGATGTCAAAGTGGTTTGTTGCATTGGAAAGTTAGAGAGATTAATTGTCGATTTTAAAATAGTTTACTTCAATATAAAAGCGTTCGGTTTAACGCACGATCCAAAGTGTGTTTTATAATAATAATAATAATGTCATGTTTATTATTTGAGTGCGGTGGTGGCTTGTTTTAACTGAATACTGAAAGCATTTTACTAACGCAATGACAACAATGATAATTATAATTCCCAAGACAGACACAGAAAGTGAGTGAGAGGGAACAGAGAGCCG
Organism: Athripsodes cinereus; assembly: GCA_947579605.1. Classification (NCBI taxonomy): domain Eukaryota; kingdom Metazoa; phylum Arthropoda; class Insecta; order Trichoptera; family Leptoceridae; genus Athripsodes; species Athripsodes cinereus. Next base: position 22,978,842 of record OX388314.1, read on the forward strand.
ATAGCTGTATGGGCGTGTGGGCAGTGGTAAGGTAAATACTATAGAAATTAACCTATTTAAATACCATATTCAAAATCATAATATTTTTACTGAAATGTTTTTTGTGGTACTAACTAAATATTTGAACGAAAATGGGTGAATAAATTATTAGCAAATTAAATGAGATGGAAAAAAGTTCCACATTTCAATATCATAGACAATTCAATAAACTAATGAGTCTGAGAAAAACAGCTGGGGATGCTTATGCTATATTCTTCCCATCTTGTCCAAATGTCTATCAAAAGTAATCTTGAAGTGCAGTTTATTCATATTTATTATATGCAATGATTTTATTGATTACTTCATTAAGTGGAAATAAGTCTCGAGGAAAATGCCTGATATGGCTGTACCTATATATTATGATGTACTCGTAGGTACATTTAGATCCTGCCTAAAGTATATACAGATCTTTCTATTAAATGTGTTAAACGAATATTTATACCTCACTTAATCTTTCAGTCAATAAAAAAAGAAATAAAGAAATGACAAATCGTTTGATGTCTAATTAAGAATGAGAGAAAAAATGGGAAAGAACATTCGTTTGTGTTTCGATGAAACTATTGAAGACTGCTTAAAAATTGAGTTATTAGGTGCGATAGACTTTTTTGAAACCATCACAATGTCACTAATGGTCAGTTTCTCTATTATTTACTCTATTCAGTGTAGCAGCCACGAGGAGTGTGAAACTGGGAGGAGAGAATGGGACAAGAGGAAAAATAGTCCAATATTCAGTTGTAAACAAAATTCCTTTAGTACACCCACGCGGTCAGTGTGGAGACCACCAGATATCGAGAGCCAAGATTGTATTATCAACCGATATGATGTCGTGTCTGTTGATTCATCGTTCTGCAATACATTTATATGGTTATATTCAGACTACTATGGTCTAGCGATTGTACAATTTGATTTATCATTTCCAATTTTATTCTTCGTAAACCACATAAACCACAGGGGACAAAATTATCGCGGTATTGCAATATCTTCTAAGAAACCCAAATTTATAAATAAAATAGTAATAAAAAATTAAAGTTTCTATTTTTCATGATTTTAAATGAGAGATATAACATAACAAACATATAAAACATGTAAAGACAATTCACACAGATAGAGCTAGTCCCAAACTAAGACATGACTTTTGTATTATGGGTACTAGCGCGACGACACACATATACATGTAACACCCAGACCCAGGACAATAAGAAAAAGGTCATTCTTCATTTTGCCCTGGCAGGGAATCGAACCCGGGATATAGTGACACTAAAGCAAGAGCGTTACCTCTGCGCCATACCGGCCGTATAATGAGATACATTTCTAATATGCAGACATGAAAAGTAACTGTATGATTGACAGTGCACCCAAAAGACGAAATTCGTTGTACCTGTTAAATTGAAGTCTAGACCTATTCTCTCTATTAAAATTCATAATATGAAAGTATGGTCACCGTACAACGGTAATCAGTGAAAGCAGACAATCCCTCCGCGTCGCGACGCGTGTATAAGATAAGTACAATTAATATATAATATAATAATAATAATAATAACGATAAATACATAAGAACGGCAGCGTCACGACGCACAGCGCCAGTTAAGTTATATAATAATAAAGTTCACGAAGCGTGGCTGAGAGATTTGTATAAAACAATAATATTGTACAACTTGGCAATATAATCGTGAAAACTGTTTGATTTCATTTCATTTGAAACAATGTAAAGACGCATAGGATACGTGTCAATATTGAAAGGATATTGCATCCACTTTCCTTTCAAGCCTAGATATATGGGTGGCGTTAAGAACAATGTTTTAGTATGAAGAAGATACACTAACCACAAAAATAAGCAGACATAAAAATTAAAAAAAAAAAAAACATTTTCATGATGAAATATATTCCAATTCGAGAGTTCATCGAATTTTCATTATGATTATTGGTCTTTTAACAACCTTCTCGAAAAAAATACAGTTGAAATTAAACTCATTTATTCAGAGAAATTCTCCGCCAATTAAAGTCCCTTTTTTCCACGATATACTACTACTATACTACTATACTACTATACCATCACGGCATATCCCACAAGTGGGGTAGCCAGCAGATCAGCTGCATGTAAGAAACATGCAAACTGTCCTCTTCGTGCCAATATAAAATCAAGACAATCAGGATGGGTGGCAAGCCTCATCGCTGAATTTAAGATGTCAAATGTACAATATACAAGATATACAAAATCATTATGATATCGTAGCCATAGTATGGTATTGAAAAGAAGGTCGACCGATCCACCTTGTGAACGAAAAAAGAAATAGTGTTCTTTTTGGCCGAGTTCACTCAAAGTAAAAAAAAAGCGTCTAGAATATTATTTGCATTAATCTAATGAGATAGAAAGTTCACAACAAACATGAGACGGTTGAGTCTTCTAAAAATCCTACATTGTGACAGTCTGATTTAAGACGAAATAAATAAATTTGTAACTGACGTAAATAAAAACGCAAGTAAGAAAAAGCACGATGCTCTCAATTTAATACATTAAGGTTACAAAACTTTTTATTTTACCAATTACTTTTAAATATTGCATTCTGTTTTACATTCTTGACTTTAAATATTGTATTCTGTTTTACAAAATTGACGTGGATACATATTGTATCTAAAATATTTGTAACTCAATGTAGTATGGAACTTCTGACGTGGATACCTTTATGTATCCAAGATTTCTCATTTATCTATGTATTTATCTATATTTATAATATGACGTGGATGTAATGTCCTAGAATTTATGAATTGTACATTGTCCTTGAGGTGCTTCGGCACGTAAACGACACTTTAATATTGTCCAATAATAATAATAATAATAATAATACAGTGCGCCTACTTTGAGAAATATTTTACGAAAAAGAAAATCTATCACCAATATTCAATACGAGTAGGAGAGAATTATTCAAGGGTAAAATTAAGTATAATACTGGTATGAAACAAATAAGAAAAGGAGAAATTTCAATTCACCTTTGCCTCGAATCCCCCTCAGCGATAATAAAAATATCAGTCTATACAAATACTTGAGTTAGTTTGTATAGAATATATCATTTATACAAGGCTAGACAACAGCATTTGATATAAAATTACCCTCTACATGAGTTACCAGACCCCGAACATATTTCAGGAAAATAAAATTTACACGTTGATGACAAGAAAAGTTTTTTATCCAAAAGTAAAAAAAAATGCTAACTCCATTACGACTTTTGTACAAAGCTGAGATGAAAGATTATATATTTTTAATTTATTTATTGGTAAAAGCACATAACAGATAACAACTATAAATATGGTTTACAAAAATAGAAAAAGGTCGTTCATAACTCAGCTGTCATCCACAAACATGTACCACAGTTAAGTCAATTATTGAAGTATCACATATGATTATCATAACGTGTAATGTCCAAATTATGCTACATTATAATAAATCATTCAGAAAGGGTGGCATACCTTATTACTGAACTGAAGATCTAAAAAGCTTAACAACGAACTTTTACTAATCCTCGCCTTATACAGAACACGATAAAACTTACAGTAGGTAAATACTGAAAAACTTATTTAACGTATTCCGAAGATCTCTCGGGGATTAAATAACTAGTAAATAAAAAATAGACGCCATCTTCGTTGAAGGAAAAAAATTACTACTACGTACAAATAATATTATAATACAAGTTTAGTTTTTTTCTTCTGTCTACTGATCATTGAGAAAACCAATAACAATCAATTATTGAGAGACTGAACATCGCAGACATTCCCCACCCACCTGTTTCCAAACAACGCTGTTAACTCATTGATATTATAAATGTAACTATTCCTAATGGCATTATATTATTAACTATCTATTTATCTGTGAAATATTTTATCTATGATAAGATACTGTTTTGTCACAGGATGGCACGCAAGAGTGGGCGGGAAACTAGTACCGTAAAACTGTCGGATCTGGAGAATTCAATACGATTATTTATGTGCGATTAAGAGGAAACGTATACATTTATAAAATAAAATCCTTCATGTGAGAACGCCTCACATGAAGGTGTAAAATAATACGAAGTATGTTAAAATTAATTATACTTGTATAAGATTACTTATTAATATTAAGTATAAAATAAAGTAATTCATAAATAATTAAAAACACTTATATTTTCACTTTATTTATTTAAACTCTAACGTTTTCACCCGCTCCAATGGGCATTCTCAAGAGTACTGAATCAGTATAATGTCCTTTACAAAAATTGAAGGTGGTCACAGAGGGGGGAGAGGGGTGGTGGGTGCAGGGATTGAAGTAGAAAAGTGAGGAGTGGTATTGGCAGGTACAACATTAGGTGAGACAGTTTAAAAAATTAAGGTTTTGTTATTGAAAGTTAAGAGTGTAAAATAACTATTACCTACTTGAATTTACAATTGCTTAAAACAAGTGAGTAGTGAGGCTGTTGCAACTTAATTGTAACCATATTGGTGACAAATTGTCTCAGCATTTGTAAGTTGTTATTGATTGATTGATTGAATAAAGTACCTATTTATAAAGGGCTTCAGATTACAATTCAATACTGATCAAGCAATTAAAGAAAGAACAATCGAACTATCGAAAAATGTCATCAACGAATTTAGAACAACTAAAAACTCCTTTCCTAAAGTAGGATGCCTCTTAAGTGTGTATTCAGATGATCGTATTGTTTGTTTTCAATCATGTGATATTTTAATTCATCGCCAAGTCTAGTTTTGTTTTAAATTTCAAAGATCATGTTAATATGGTTGTTTATCAATTTACTTTGAATAGTCTGAGAATAAACAAAAAAGGTCCTACAAGGGCTGTTCGGCCTTCGGAAGTAAGTAAGTAAGTCTGAGAATAATATCGACTGTCCTTACCAACTGAATCTTTACAATTATCAATAATCGTATCCAATTCATACAATTAGAAACATATCATTTGCAACAGACCAGAGATTTTTAGACGTAAATATTTTGATTAATGAATATTTTTTTTATTAAAACGTTGCCAGTTGATCCGCTGGTTACCTCGCTTAAAGAAAATGCCGTGATGGTATGAATGAATGATAATGAATAGGTTTGTAAAACTCGGAACCAAAAATTATACAAAATACACAAGCAAAATATTTGTGGTTGAAACGTCGTTCAAATTTGTAAGTTTTTGATTGAAAAGACGGTAAGATTTTATCGTTGGGACTGTCTGTCTTCTAAGACGTAACTGGCAAACATAAATCAGGGGTATAAAATACGATCCAGAAAATTGGCAAACTAAAGGATGGGTGTAAAAAATAACTAACGTGGGATATAAAGGAGAGACATGACATTTATGATCGTTATTCGTATTGTTAAAGAGAACAAATAAACACACACATAAATATTTGAGTAATTTATTAAATATATGCGTATGTATATTTATAATAATTAGGTATGTCCTCCATAAACACCTTCGTAATTAGACAAGAAAGATAAAAAATGATTCACTTTATACAAGGTTTCATTCATTAAAAAAACGTTACACATTACAATATTTTATCATGGACAAACAATTAAACAGAACTTCAATTGAAATTTGATGTGAAACAAACAAATAAGTAAATTTACCGAAAAATGTAACAATGATAATATTTTTTTTTTCAAATAAACTCACTGATATTCATTTTATATATTAAATTTCCTGTTTATAGCTTGATATACTGTCCAAAATCTTCGAGTATAAAAATATTGCAATTGTCAGTAATAAAAATTGGTCATTTAATATAAAACAAGTTCAACAATCGTGCCAATGAAAATTAAACATTTTTTACGTTATGTTTGCCATTTTCACGATTTTCCCCAGGGCATAGTCGTCTTTAAAGCTGGTATGCAATAATGCACTAGCGAAAGCAACAAGACTCCGAAATCTGGAGTATTATTTGTTTGAAACACCACTGTACATCATTCGTAGATCGTAAATTTCAAAACTTTCAGTGCCAGCAAAATGCAAAAATAATGAACAAATAATAATATATTTAAATTTAAACATATTTAAAAAGAACGCAGCACTTAGCAGAAATTCGTTTATTTATGGTATATATATAGTTCCCAGATTCGCTTAGCTTTAAGTTCTTAAAAAAATAACAACAAAGCTACAGCTATAGAGAAAATTATTAGAAAATAAAAAGCGCCTAATCAGCATTAGTCACACAAATAGATCATTCGTTCGAAATGCCTACGTCAAGCTTTAAAATTCGCAAAAAGTTTTCTCTACAATGAATAAAATAGATTTATGATATACCTACATGAAGAAACAAGAATAATTAGCATAGATACAAAACAGTACAGAAAATAGAGCAATAAAATAGTCTGATTTATGGACTACATATTATTATTATAATTATCAGTCTTGGGCTCGCCGCGAATTTTGAAACACTGATACTACAAACTTTTAACTGTATAACATAATTTAATGACCACATTTAAATCAAAAGTAAAAATTGTGTTATATCAATTTCATTAAAACATTATCCCTCCTCTTATCGGGCAAAACGAGCATAAAATCTTACTCCTTGGCAATAGAGGTTATATAAATATAGGAGCAGGCGATATTCAATCATGGTGTTCTATTGAAAGCGATACTGTCAGAACATTAGGAATATCGTGGGAAAAGGTGATTTCATTGAATATATATCGCTCCAAATGGAAAAAGATTGTGTCCACTCTTTATTACTGAGAACCGTTAAAATGGGAGAAAACATCTTTTCATTAGAAAGTTGACTTCAGATACATACCTTTCTGAATTCTTTGTCAATTATTGACAAAAAAATATGACAAAACTTCCAAGTCTTTGATTAGCAACACAATCACAATAGCAACTTAAATGTTAATGTTAGCCAACTGATAAAAAGGAGTCTATTTGGATTTGTAAAAGCTGAACTCAGAGACGTTAAAGGTTCCAGAAGGGAAAAAAAGAAATATTTAAAGAAAAGAAGAGCGTTCAAAATGCTACAATACATGTAAGCGAAACTTAGAGGTTGTCGAAAACTAATTAAATTTAATTAGATACTACAAGTTTGAGTTATCTAAAACAATCAAGGAGGGGACAAAACAGACCGGCAATAATAAATTAGTCATGCCAATAAAACATATCATAACACCAATAATTATTAGTGGGTAGTTTACTTGTGTGAATGAATGTAATGTGTTCAATACACAAACAAAATATACATACCTACATTTAAACGTATGTGTGGATATCATGAATGAACAGTGTGTCAAGCCCAACGTAATATCGAACTAAACTAATACACAAGTATTATTCTACTCGTTTACAACTGTTTTACCAAATATATGGAAAAAAATGAACACATTTTAGTCACAAACGTTTTAGGAATAAACAAATTTATGGTGGATTCAAATAGTGTTTCTATTTTACTTGTTTTTACTAATGATTTTCCACAAAATAACACTTTTCTTAATATCTAAATTAAATCAATTGTAGTTGTTGAAATCTTCAAAATGAAATAAAGAATTTGTTAATCACAAAATTTTTTTTTTTTTTTAATTTATTCAAAAGTGAAAGCGAATCAATATTTGTACGATAGTAAAACCTTTTTTGGATTTGAATCTAAATTAATATTCTTTGGTCAAAACGTTAGCTTTTCAAACATTATTTAGAAAGAGAAAATTAAATTAACAGAAATATGGACAAATGGCAGAGGCCGACCAAGATATGCGTATATGTACCAACTGAAGAGGGACATGAACTGTGGCTCATACGTAGAGCTGAAAAGACTGGCTGAGAATAGGGAGGAATGGAGAAGAAAGTCAAAACTCGTTGCAAACCAATCCAGTGGATTGTAACTCATTGTCTCACTATACCTATATATATGGAATATTTTTTACATTAATAATAAACTATTCTTATAGTTGGATATCAGTTTGACGGGGGAGGAAAAAATATTAATAATCGTCACGTGATTTCATATTATACTCCATTTATAAGCTATCAGCATCTTTTGAAATCCAATGCAAATACATTGCATGTTGCTTATTGGGCTTAAAACTCTTGCAGTTATGTATGTCGTAATATTTATTTGCGAACAATATTATCAAACAATAGTTTCAAAATTGTACGCTTCGTTAATAACCTTAATGATAAAAATACAACACTAGCAATTGAAATAATATCACATTAAGTAATTAATTAACACATAATAATTGATAATTTAAAGTGAATGGTAAATAATATAACGACAGACTAATAATAATAATTGAATAGGTGTATTTTTGTTATGTAGTACATGTAATGCATTATCAAATGATATTTGGCAAAAGCTAACAACGACCGAAAGAAAAAAGTATGGCGCCAAAATTTTTTATTCAACCAACTATAACGGATTGTGTAGTTCTTTTTTTTTCATTTGTTCTCTGGTTAGAAACATAAAAAACAAACAAATTGGTAGAAACTATTTTCTTAAACACTTTCATTTTAAGTGAGCTTCCCAATTTATAAAATGTAAGTATATGTAAATGTGAATCGCGAAACTACGCAGGGTCATGGGAAATTAAATATTTGGAAATTAATGAGGAAATCATTAAAATAGTCGTTTTAATTATTGTTTTCTTTTTTTCGTCAAATTGGTTGTACACGTTGACATTTCAAAACGAACGCTTTCGATTCTCAGGTATTTTTTAATCAGGATATTACCAGCTTTGGGCCACATTATGTTAAGTTAATGCCAGTTTTAAGTTAACTTAAAATAACGTAGCTTAAGTGGGAGTAGATATTTGAAAAATCTTTTGACGAAACAAGTAAATTTAAGACTTCCTCCACCAAAACATTTTTGAGTTAGTTGAAAGATGTCTCTTTTCGCCCCCTGTATAAATTATTGTATTAAATATGAATTCAAAAACAGCCTAATAATGAATAAAAATTCCGATTTCTTTTTAACACGTCTACCAACACTTAGGATTAAAAATAGAGAAATAATAGCTTCGGCACATCATCCGGTAGCCTAATTGGACAAAGCACAACTGGATGGTTGCACAACGAAAAGGATTGGTGGCGGGTTAAAGTCCCGTCCTAAAGTGACCCTGTCTTTTCTAAGCCTTATGTGGTAGTTTCGTGTGTTAAATGTAAATGCTTACCAACATTTATGAAGAATAAAATATTAAATACTTACGAGGCATGATGCCCTGTGCCACCAATTGGTTGAGCGGCCTCCGGAGCATCAATTTCACCTTCAGAGCTGCGGGAAAAATAAACAAAAACATCATTAGTATAAAGACGTAAAAATACAAAAACACAGTGAAAATAGATGTGTATAAATAAATTGAAACATTGAAAAAGTTATGATTAATATTGATCTAGATCTACAAGCCCAAAGCTCGCGTCATATTTTGTATGATTAATTTGAAAATATATATTCATTTTCATACTACAAGACAAAATTATCACAATAAGTCATCCGAACAAATCTAATTCGCTTCAAGTATGTAAATTCATGTCGCCGATGCTTTATTTCCATTTATTTCATTTAAAGAAACATATAATAAATTGTAGTTTTTTTTATGTTTAAAAAATGCTTTTATAAGAAAGAATACATGCAAGACACTATAAATAAAGTAAACAAAAATAAAAATGTGACAAAAATAAACGTAATAAAAAAACGTTTTCAAATCAAACATTTATTGGAGCAACTTAAAATGTATTCACATGATAGTTATTGTTTCTTAAATTTATCTACTCTTAAGCTATGCAGTGCAGGGGTATTTTGAAACTAGAATACTACAAAATTGGTTAAATTGTAACATATGTGAGATAGTTTATAGGGTGGGAGATGACCGGGATGACCGGATTACAACTCTGAAAGTACTGACTGTCCTTTATTGTATACTTATATTTAATAAAATAAATCTAAAGCTATGTTGTATAATACATACTAATTTGTGTTTTAAAGCAGATCTATAAAATATGAGCTTCTTAATTATTGTAGAACAGCACTAGAGGAAAACTGGACTTTTATAACAGAGCTACCTAGTCTAGGTAATGTAAATGCACCTTAATACATTCAGTGACAATACTGCATAAATCTCAGACATCAACAAATAATGTAAGGGGTATTATATCCGAAATTAATTGTACGAGGAAAACAGCGAATAATAGTAATAATAATATAAGTACACCAACAAATTACTGATGGAATTCTAGATATAATCCTACTTTTCATTTGAGACTACTTAATATGCAAACAATGTAATAATATCATAATAACAATAAATATATCTCAAACAAAACATTTTACAGAGAACAGTGTTCTAGAAATTATTGCGTAATTCGGTGTGTTTGTGTGTGCACATTTAATAGTAAAACAATAACAACAAGATGTCATGCACTGAATAGAAAGATGAAACGGATATTCTACAACTATCCGGAATCTTGACTATTAGGATTGGTTTAACTATACTACTATATTAGTTCAATGGGGGTTTTTTAGTCCATAATTTGTATATTGTATCTTTAATATTATGTAAATAAAAATCCGGCCGCATAGCAAATGGTCACCCCAAAAATAGTATGACATTAATGCAAGTCAAACGATTTATCAATGGAAGTTATTTTTTAACATATTATAATATAGGAATCTGATAAGGACTGATGTTAAATGTGGATTAAACGAAAGACATGGTTTGGAGTGCTCTGAAATCTAAGTAGCATAAGTGGACAGAGATCTATAGAAGACAAATCTAGAAGCGAAGAAACTTACAAAGGGAAGATGTACATTATATGCGATAACAGGTTCACTTGGTTGAATAATTCAATTTACATGCTTGGATTGATTGTATAATTGTGCTTTCAATATATAAATAAAAAGTAAGGTTTTCATAAAACACCTCGCCTTAACTACATATGTAACAACTCGCTCTATATACATTAATATTCGGTTTCGAATTTTGCTAAATATCTATTATCCGATATCCAGCCAAATCAAACTCTATTTGTTTCAACGCTAGACTCCTGGATATTAAGTGTTGTATGTAGTAAGTTGCGGGAAAATGAAATGAAATTATTATATTTGTTATAGGTGACATGGGGGATAATAAACAGCTTTGTTTACGTTCCTATGCGTTGTTGTGTCGTCTGAGTCGAGTCGCAGAAATGGAAACTGGAACGACACGTTAAGACTGATTTTCGAGACGAGCTGTGTCGTAATTATTCTCATCGCTAGGATATTAAACTGGTTAAAATGTAAATAAACTAATGAATTATTATTATAAATAAGATGTAAATAAACAAATAAATAATCATCTTTATTGCTCAATTGTAAATTATTACAGAATACGAGTGCATAAGGTGTAAAAGTATATTATATTATGCACGTTGATTCTGCATGACGCAATAACAAAAAATGTGGAACGATTTGAAATTAAAATTTGGTAAATTTTTAAGTATCCAAATTTTTTGAACTAGGATAAGAAGAGGCTTGTAAAAAATATTGAAGTATCCCAATTACTCTTTCAATTTTATAATTGCAAAAAGAAAATACAGTCTAATCTTACCATTTCTCATAATATCAACTTTGATTTTTCGAACACATAGAGAACACACTAGAGCAAAAAGTAAATTCAATTGAACACAAAATAAACTAAAAAGCTAATCAAGAACTAAATACTTACTTAAATAAGTAAGTATCAAGAACTAAATAAACAAAAACGAAGAAAAGAAACATTAACGAAAAAAACGACTTAAAAAGACACGACAGTAGAATTAAAGAAAACAAATCCACGCCATCGACTTATTCTATTGCACAAACTGATCGTCACAAGGAACCAAAACAACTAAGAAAACTTCTACTAGATTGTCTCCTAAAGGACTCTATTGCCGGATATGTAAGATATGAATTTAACATCAGTGTAGTACAAATCAACATAATATTATTATTGTTATTATTAATCATACATTTAATATATTATTATTTTATCAATGCAGAATGCGTACGTGAATTAGCGGTGCCAGTGAGACGCGTGCTTCGGAAGTTGCTGGTTGCAGTAAGTTGTCGTAAATTTTATAATTATTATTCATATAGTGCGGCGCTCACGGTGAAGTCCATTCAGAAACCTATGAAAGGGCAATGGTTCCCATGGATGTTATGTAACAATCAACGAAAAAAGATGGACACGTGAACAACGTTTATCAGAAACGAAGATACAAAAATGGAAAACAAATACTTAAAAAAAACTACAAGACGATTATTTCAAAACAGAAAACTTATTAACAATATTGAGTCTTAGGCAAACTAATAGCAAGCCAATTAAAACATTCGGCAACAGGAGCCCTTAATTTTCTAAACAGGAAAAAAGAAACAGAAACGACAAGCATAAAAAATAGTGGTTTCTTTTTGGACTACTATTATTTTCAACACAAACGTTTGACAGTACGTAGATAAAGAAGATATAAAGCACTATTATTTAGATATCATACGTTGTACCAATAGTGTAAGTAACAATATAGAAATAGGCCAATTAGCAACGCTTGCATCCAAAGTTACGTAGTGAATAATCATTATCATTACGCGTACATTAGTTGCCACTATTGTTGTTTTGTTGATAGTAGCATTCAGTAGACAAAGGGAGTCCGACATTTATAAATTGACGATTGCATATCGTCTGAGAAAACGATCGATCAAAGATATACACCGACCAACAATAATAGAAGAACAGAACGATTAATGATAAAGTACAGAAACGAATGGACAGGTGAGACAATCTAAGTACATTGAAGAGACCCACCTTAAATGTGCAAAGCAAGAATTCCTTTCCAAAGAAAACATACCACCTCATAATAAAGAACTGACTTTCAAAGGAAAATAGTAATTCAAGGAAATTATTTAGATCACAGATAATACGTACAAACAACAAAAATACTTTAACTGGAGAAATGCTTTTCAAAGAAAACTAGATAAACTCATTGCTGAAGAATCTACAAAAAATCAGAGAAAAACACAATAAAATGGTGATATCGAGTTTTCAGACATTGATTCGTGTCTTGGACGACTGAGATAACTAAATAAAGGTATGCTTTAGAAAACTGAAGAATTATATAAACGCGCATACATTGAAGACGAAGATTAAACTATTGGAACAAAAGAAAAGCCTAAAGAGGAAGATGAAGTGCTCGATCCTGATGTCGACTGAAGAAAGTTGGTAACCACGTGCAGTTAAGCCGTTGAATATTGGACAGGCACAGTAGTAAGTAATGCAATAATAATAATATGTTGATATAGTTCTTTGGTTAGTACATAGTGTTTGTAGTACATAGGTATGGCACGCGTGCCGATCAGCTGTGAGCCGGAAATAGCGCGGTCATCGTAATAATAATACTAATTTGATGTAATGTCGCAAGCACCACCAGACATTGACTGACTGATTGAAGCTACATTATAATATACCTATTATGATATGTATGATGTTATTATTACTGATTGGTACCCAACTATTTACGTTAAGATTATTGACATTTTGCATCTAAGAATACACGTAACATCATTATCGCACAAGTGGCCGACCCCTGTATAGATCTACAACACGTCGTCCCAAGTTATCAAAATAATTATTTATATAAAACACTTTAATTAATAAATAAATTAACGCTCCAAAACTCTGAGGGTCAAATTGTGGATTTCCTTCCGATTCTCACAAAACTTCTCAACGTGATATTACCTGACAAAGTACGGTAATGTGTTCAATACGTTAAAAATATCCACCATTTACCAGAATAGCTCAAAACTTAAAAAAAAAACGAGTAAACCAGCTGACAGTCAACCAATAGATAGCCACATGAAAGATCTCACTTCATCAATCTCTCATAATTGTAAAGCGCCTCCACAATAATAATATCCACGTCCATTTTGCATGTCAATTAAAAATGACAATAATTATACCATAGATGATAATATATTGATTCAAATCTTGACCACCATCGTGAGACAATTGAGCCCGTAGACAATTTGTACTTAGCGATCGTCTACTGGCGAACTTTTCGACAATCTACCTACACGTACCGTATAATTATGCGTTATTGTTGCAGTTATTGACGAAAATTCGTTTGTAGGCGATCGCCAAGTACAAATTGTCTACGGGCTCAGAGCCCGTATTCGTCATTGTCATTTTGTTTAATGTCTGTCAGTTGTCATCAGCGTTTCATATAAAAATACGTACTATCAAATTCATGCCTTAATTTCGATTTTATTTTTTATTTTTTAAGAATTTGCTTGTTTATTAACTACTATCAAAATCATGATTTATTTATAAAACACGTGTCTCTCCTGCGTCCCAACAAAATATATTGGAATTTCTTTATTCGAGATGTGTTTAAATAAAAAAGAAAAATGTGACGAACACTAGAGGTCAACAAGAAAATAAATAAACGTTGATTTTACGATATTTGTTAACATATGTCGTAATAAAGTAGGGATAGGAGAACTCACAAAACTCTTCAAGATCCGCGAGTAGCATAATGATGTAATTAATTATTATATAAATTTAGTTTATTCCGTATCATTCAGATCAAATTTTAAAGGAATACTAAGATCGCGTAAAATATGACTGTCTGATTCAGACAAGGAAATATATGGCAAAGACTTCTAATCTCTTCTCCAAGTTTTCCAGTGTCAGGGATGAACAGGATGATCCATACGTCTATTAAATTGGTCTACTGACTACTCTACTAGTGGGAAACGTTGTGAAGATATGCATGAATGAAACATGTAAATAAGTCAATGATAGTACTCACATTCTTTATTTTTATCCATGGCTTGCTGCAGAGGGCTCGCGTCTACCGTCGCTTTGGGCGGCGACACCCTCTGCTCTTGCTGCTGTTGAGGTTGCTGCTCATGGCGATGATGTTGCAGCTGATGATTTTGTTGTGGCAACGGTGGTGGCGGTGGAGGCGGGGGCGGGGGCGGAGCCCCACCCCCCGCCGCAGTCCCGCCCCCCATGGAACCTGCGCCGAACCACTCTGGGTATATGGCGCTCAGGGTCTGCACCAGATCCTCGTCTAGGGTCAAACGCCAAGACGCACCTTCTGGACCTGAGCTGTGCGTCGACTCTGTAATAAAAAAATAATCAGTCAATGAAACACATAGATAATAATGATTCAGCTCAACAATTTATAGTACTAATAGTACCTATAAAAGTATTTACGTTTACACTGACGAACCACCTGTCGTATTTTTTTAAAATACTCCGAGCATCTACTCAAAGAATGTCATCGCCACACAATAGGGAGGCATAAATTAGGATCTGTAAAAACATGTATGAAAAGTCTGCAAACAACTAAAGAATCGAATAGATGCAAAAGCTTATTAACATAACGTGACTTGTCAAAATGACGTAACGCGTAGCCAGTAGGCGTAGATACACCCACAGACATAATAGATATGCATAAGACGATATTAATAATCCAAATCACAACACGACTAGTTAAATGTATTATTGTTTGTAGGAAACCGGATGAGTTTAGAACCTTCTACCCACTCTAACGAGATTATTTAACAACACTGATCTCTGCTAACATAACACGCAGTGTGAATAAATCCAAGTGCAATCAACTTCTATACAACTACAGACAATAATGAAAACTTTATAATAAATGGGGAAGGTTTAAAAACATTTAAGAGAGCAGGAAGGAAAGAATGTCGTACGAGAGCAAAGAAAACATTGCAACCACTTTAATAATGCAGCGTAAAAAGCATCCCTCAAAACACGAGTTCTGCTCAATTTTAGGGTATAAAAATTAATTATAGTCGTCGTAAAATATTGCACTTATTGAATGTATTAATAAATAAGTGTTTAATAAAACTATTTGTAAAGACAGTTTATAGGCAATTCTGTGTAGGATTATTGCGGCTGCAGGCCAATGTGACTCCAGAAGATAATATTAAGACGAGGACTTGGTCAAACCATAACAATCCAAACAATGTTCTTATAAAATATTCTTCATTCCTTCAAATAATTTCGAAAGTTAACACATGCGGAAATAGTCACCAAATAAAAGCAAATTAATATCTACTTTCAAAATCGAATAATTTATTCTTGAAATTATTTAACATGTTTATTCAATTTTGAATACATTTACATATTTTCTCGTACCCTCAAAATTGAGCAATGCTCATGATTTGAGGGTTCATCAGATTCACTATTTATAAATAAAAAAATAAAAATAAAAGAAAACAGCAAACAAATCATAGTTAAAGCTATTATTATCTAATCACTAGTAAGACAATGAATAATCTTATAAATAGAAATACTCTACATCAAATAAGATGTGTAATAAAAATAATACTTACTAGAAAAATAATAGGTGATAAGTGACTCGATATAGAAAAGTAAACCTCAGAATTAATGAAATTAACTTCAAATCGCTCGCAGCAGGTGAAGCTGTAGCCGCAAAGGAAACAAACGGTAGTAAAAACATCGTATAATAAGAGGATGTGCAATAAAATGCTAATGATAACACTAACACCAGATCAAGAAACCAAAAACATAAATATTTAACAGGAGAGCATACTAATGATAATTATAATTCCTAGAAATTTAACAATAAGCAATCGATCATCGTAAAAGGCTATTGGACGTCAGATGATAATTATTACAATACTACAATAGTATTGGTACTTAAAGACGCCAATGATAATTACAATACTACAATAGTATTGGTACTTAAAGACGCCAATGATAATTACAATACTACAATAGTATTGGTACTTAAAGACGCCAATGATAATTACAATACTACAATAGTATTGGTACTTAAAGACGCCAATGATAATTACAATACTACAATAGTATTGGTACTTAAAGACGCCAATGATAATTACAATACTACAATAGTATTGGTACTTAAAGACGCCAATGATAATTACAATACTACAATAGTATTGGTACTTAAAGACGCCAATGATAATTACAATACTACAATAGTATTGGTACTTAAAGACGCCAATGATAATTACAATACTACAATAGTAAAGACGCCAAACACAACAAACTGAAAGAAACTTTGGTAATAATCCGGTATCAGACGGTGTTCATAATTCACTCAATTAAAACGTACCAAATTATTTGTTGGATACAACTTACATATAGGCTCAATAAAAAGTGGCTCAAGTGGCAGAATATTGGACTTCAAAGCGGAGGTTGATGTCACAAATTTCGCATGCCACCTTGCCGGGTCATCGAGGTGTATTTGGGTTTGTCAAAAACTGCAAATTCTAATTTAAAAAAAAAATGTTATTTCAACCAGAAAACCTAAAGTTAATGATTACAATAAAATATATAAAATTCCATTTAAAATGTCAATTTAAAGACGTTGGTTATGCAGAAAGTATCAAAAGAAAAAAATTATGAATGAATCAATAAAATAATAATAATAATATTAAGCGCACAAAAAACAGAATCCATTGATCAAAGACAAAGGACAAGGACGTCAGGGCAACATTAAAAGAGATAGCGCAGAACGTTAATGTGAGCAGTTGTTCACGACGAAACGCCCACGGAAACGTGATGAGAAGCTAATCTAAGCGAAATATATTGATGACGAAAGCCTAGAAGCATCTTACATCGCCGCTACGTCACCGGCTCGGCTATATAATACATAATAATAATAATATGTAATTTCAACAACAAACACACATGTCCGATGAAAAACAAGTCTTGGTAAAATTGCACACATGGCTTCTAAAAATACATACTTATTATAATATAATACAGTGTAACAAAGTAACAACATAGATCGAGAACATACATCAATAATTATATGTCACTATCAACATCGATAAATCAATTAGAACATCGAATACTATCAATCAACGGCGTAATTAAATCTGCGTTGTGAATTTCTGATCTTGATTCAATCAAACGCACCCGTTATTCAAGATATAATACAGAACTAAAGAGAGTCTCAAAGCAAAGCACCTTAGGAAACTAAATAAGTCATCAACGAGTAAGTAATGCACTCTTTAATATTAACAGAAAAAATATATATTTGAGAAGTAAAAATAAATGTTCTTCCTAAAACATCAGGTATAAAACATTTAATTTCTTCAATTCAGCGACAAAATTTGCCACCGATTATGAGTGTTTCAATAATTATTTCAACTGGTCATAGAAGGGAAGATTGAGGGCCGTAGAGGGGTTGGAAGAAAGCGGCTTTCCTGTCTTCAGAACATTTGGGAGTTGACGGGGATGAGAAGTGTGGAGGAGCTGTTTCGTGATGCCCAGAACAGAAAAGATTTTTCCCGAGTGGTTTTCAACGTCGGGGGGACCCGACGAGATACATAAGGAAGAGATGACTGTTTAATTTTCATATGGAACAAGGAGAACTCCTGGTATGTTCATTCATAAAATTAGTCCATTGAATATTTTCTTTATGGAAGATGGCATGATGGCAGAGCCAGAGCTAGATCCAATCGATGTTAGCAAAAACCAACGATATTCTAATGAAATAGTCCGACATGAGTTAGGAATATAAACAGTTTAAAACAAGTAAGTACATAACATGCACAAGGCTCATACATGTGCGATAGTGAATAAGGTTTTAATGTATGTATGTAGGTTAAAAGAAATGAAATAACATTCGACAGTCTCAATGGCAAACTTAATAATAATATAATCATAATATGTACGAACGATTACTCATTCAAGGTCGGGTATGGTGAAGATAGATAGATATTAATAGATATTATTATGACAAAACATTACACTAAGTGTATAATATATAATATAAAAAAAGAAGTATGAGTGGAGAACATGAACGATTGATTGATTTATGCTAATAGCGACGTAGGTGTACAAAAAGATAATATTATCCAACAAGAGAATATTTGAGTACTGAGATTTATCAGACAAAAAGCGAGTGAACAATAGAGCACTTACAAGAACAGTACGCTGTTTTGCGAATATATTTTAATAAAAAAATATAAAGAATACTTTAAGATCTTTCTAATCCTCCCACACATCAAAAACTTTTAAAAAGAAAGCAACACGATATTTAAAAACGAATAAGATATTATGGAAGATTTTTCCATTTTTCCTTACTTTAAACCTTTTAATAATCTAATTGAGAACAAGAAATTGGTTAACAAGCTACAATTTTTAAAGAAATCAAAATTCTTAATATAGCATAAGAATTTTATTCTATCCGTTTATCTTTCTTTTGATCTATCTATTTGTCTTTTTTAACCATTAGAGTACTTCAATAATTGGAAATCAAAGTCATATACCAACCCTTTTTAATTCTTTTTCTTAAGTCACTAACTGAAAAGACACAGTATGACCGAAAATCAAGAGGTCATCATAAATATTTCCGATTAAAAAAGAAATGTCACAATACATAAACATATCTATTACTGATGCTACGATTACTAAATTTGGACGATTTTAACAGAAAATAAACCTAAGATTGACGATAAAGGCAATACGGGAGCACTGTATTATCAGTTAGCTCTGGTCAGAATGATTTGTTGAAATACTAAATGCTTTTACCAATAGGTAAGTGAAATGGGTGTGACATCAAGGATTTACCTCAATCAACGCACAAATAGGCATAATTTAATACAACAAACAATACACAACAACTACATACCTCTTTATTCATCACATAAAATACTCTAAGTTGGGAAAACACAAATTATACGTATACAAAAAAAAATCAGTTCACACACCAAGGTCGCGTTTACAAAACATGGAAAGCGACATATTATACCCAGAGTGCAAGTGAGTACATATCAGTTGATATAATAATGAAAAGAAAAATAATCAGGTT
Source organism: Athripsodes cinereus (assembly GCA_947579605.1). Lineage (NCBI taxonomy): Eukaryota > Metazoa > Arthropoda > Insecta > Trichoptera > Leptoceridae > Athripsodes > Athripsodes cinereus. Next base: position 22,998,685 of record OX388314.1, read on the forward strand.
GTGTAACAAATCGATGCGTGGATAAATAGAATTAATGAACGCAAAGTACACACACTTTTGAAGGTAATGTGAGTGAATACAATTACGTAATGAATACCGAACTATTGTATTAATGTACAATAACATGCTGATGATAGTATAGTAAACGTGCCCATCTTTATTGTGTAAAAATCAAAAGCTATGTATGTATATAGATACAGGAGTGTCAATTGGTACAGAGGTATGTTAATGATTTCTAATTAATTTAGATTTAGAGAATCTACTGACAAATTGAATACATAGTTAATAAGGGAAAAAGTATTTAAGATTGGTTTGAGTTTTACTATTTTCAATATTTTAGTGACCTATAGATATGGATCAAAACTGAACTATTTTTTTGGTAACTATGGTATGAAAATTAGTCAAAATTAAGCCATTTTTGTTTGTTTATATAAATTAACTTGTATTATAACTTTTTATTTATGAATATGTTAGTTGGAAGACATCGCACTTTAGCGATAAATTCGCCCTCTATACATTGAATTGTATAACTGATATTTTTATGACACTGTTTTATTTTGTAATATTGTAACCAATGTACAGTAGAGAATAAAATAAATAAATAATATGTAAGAGTTTTATAAAATAATTGTTAACTCAATCAAAAGTATTTAAGGAAATTTGTACGTACTTTATTGTTCTTTAATTACTCTGGTATAAACTTTGTTAATGAAATTCTCTGTTCTGCAAGAGAATTAATTGTTATTGTATAAAAGATATAAATGACATGAAAACAAATATCATATCATTAAAATGTTCAAACGTTCATTAGTACAGCCCCAAAAAAAAAGATTTATAATTAATAAAAATCATATAGTGATATTTCACACGTCAAATGTGCTAATTTGATAATGTAAAATGTACGTAAGCAATAATAAACCATCAGTCAACTTCCGTTAAAGTATGTTACTACTTTTTAATACTCGTGAGATTATAAAAAAATCTTCTTATCTAAAGGAAACGTTAACCTGCGGCTTTTAATAATTAATACAATTAGTACAGGAATCCAACAAAATAAACAAAAGTATTTAAAAATATTTTCGCTACATCTTAACACGACAAAATTAGTTCAGATAATCTCATAAACGATAAATGGTTTCTTAATACAAGTTAAGTAACTTTAGAATATTTCAAATTAAAACAACAGTACAACAGGCAGCAATACCTTTTGTACTTTTTTTTGAGCTTAAAACATTGAGAAACGGCAATAAAGAACGAAAAATAATAATTATAAACTAAACTAGAAAGAAAAATCAAAATCACTCATAAAATTGGGTGTAACGTCATGACCGAACACTAATAATAACAATAGCTAGAAAAAAACGTGAAAGTATCCACGAGCAATCCACCACAATCAATGTGACCTTTGTTAGGCTAAATAGCAGATTATAGCCGCAAGGTACAGAGTATGTAAATAAGTAACCAAAAATTGATTAAAGCTATTCATCGGTTCATCGACAGACCAAACAAATGTCAACAACACTTTCTTACAAACTTCATAGTTAGTTAACAATTTAAAAATGCACTATTCAAAGAATTTAATAAACGAAAAAATTTAAACAAAAAATAATTAATACGATGATGTGCAAAAAAAAAGTGATTGACATTTCTTAGCATCAGTCGGTAGATAAGAAAAATGAGAACCGTTTCTAAAAGATTTAATTGCCTATATAAAATATATAACGGTGAATTATCATTCATGAATGAATGATAATTAAAAATAGTTCATAAACGATAAATGGTTTCCTAATACAAGTTAAGTAACTTTAGAATATTTCAAATTAAAACAACAGTACAACAGGCAGCAATACCTTTTGTACAGTTATAATATTACATACAATACTTTTATATTTTTAACGAAATAGTTCATTTATATATTGCCGGAGTCTTAAATTAAATTAGGAGGTGAATGGAGAGAGTTTTAAAAGAGGACTGAAGACACACCTTTTTGCTGGGAGTTTCGGGTGATGGATACGATAAACGGCGCCCTTGAGGTCATGTTATGAGTAAACGGCGCTTTACAAATTGTCCATATATATATATAATAATATGGATAAGGATTATAAAAGTTGATTTAATTATCAATTTCATTCAACTCATTCAATCAACATTGCTATTTATAATATTAAAATTAGAAGATCTTTAAATCGCAAATTATCAAAATATAATAATGACCATGAGTTAAATCGTTCCACGACGAAATAGTTCATTTATATATTGCCGGAGTCTTAAACTTACTCAAGAGATGGAAGAAAACTTACGTGAGATTCGTCAAATAATTTGAATATCTGTACTTCCGAATGTAGAAATTCATTGCATAGGTACAACATATTCTAACGATGACAAAACTGTGAACGAATGTAAAACATTCTACGATATATATCTATACACGTAGGTAACATACAAACTTCGTTCCAATCTAGTCTTATAAAACAACAAGTTTAACATAACATTATAATTATTATTATTACGTTTATAGTCAAGTGTCCGTAAAAATTGGTCCAGGGCGATTTATTTATAGAAGATCGTACGACACACATGTTATAAAAAAAATATAACAGTCGACAGTGTGTCAAAGAAAAGATGTTGATGATTAACACGCAGAGAGCTTACAATAATATGTATTAAAATAGTATCTACATAAGTGATAAATATGAGGTGTGATGTATAGAGCATAGAGAAACAAAGTAAAATTAATTCCTCCATAGAGTCCACGGTAAAGAATACGTGTTCTATCAGCAGTAGATAATCGTAAAAAAAAAAACAAAAACAAGAATAGCCGTGTCTCAATAAGTTAACCTAGAATAAAAGAACAGTCTTACGCACAAAACATTTTGTTACCTACTCATGGTTAAATCTGAAGTTGAGTTGACTTAATCAATATTATTTATAATAATTATATACGGCTAATGCAACACACTTTTATCTCAAAATGAAAACAATTACCATCCGCAACACACAACAAATACAAATTAAACAATCCATACACTCAAAAACATAATCACAATTAATGAAAATGAAACAGTTTAATTATAAACAGTATTATAAACAGTACAGCCTCGTTGGTTTGCAAATAATATAAATAATTCTCACAGCATATTTAGTTTCACGTCAATAACAATATTATATTACACCTTGCAAGAAGATTACACGGCTATTATGATATTATAATAATATTATGCCAAAAGTTCAAATTTCGACGTATATAAGGAATGCAATTTGATATTTGAGTGGTTTAGAAGCAAATTCACATCAATGCTGGAAACATTGAAACTGAGAACACAGCACATTTCTATTTCTATTCGCAGTAATCTATAAACATATAAATAAAAGTAAAAACAAAGATGAACGAATAACGAGAATTTTTTAACAATTATTATTATTGTAATAGAAAAAAAAATACAATATATATAATTAGGAATAATCAGACGTAGGCACTCGATCCTGTTATCTGAACATATTACCTAAAATTACTATACTATACCATCACGGCATATCCCACAAGTGGGGTAGCCAGCAGATCAGCTGCATGTAAGAAACATGCAAACTGTCCTCTTCGTGCCAATATAAAATCAAGACATTCAGGATGGGTGGCAAACCTCATCGCTGAATTTAAGATGTAAAATGTCTTATTTTTTTCGAACACCTGCCTTTTACAGGGCACTCGAAAACTTACGCAGAAGAGTGGGAGACCAATTCTTTACCGGGTACTCCACGGGATATACCTAAAATTAGCTTTGACTAATTGAAGAATCTTACTTCCACCCAAATTTGTTATCCCAGGTTAAATCGAAATCTTACACGAATAATTATTATTTTATACTGCCGAAGACCTACGCAACATTTTACTGAATTTAATATTCTTATTCCTTAACATCATAATACCACAGAGTAAACAAAATAATATGAGATTGAAAATTGTGTAGTGGCAAGATTATCACGTAATGATTTCTTCTACTCAAAACCAGATCAAAAGTCAGATATAAACTTGGAACAACGCTAATCCATATTTTTGTGTGAAGTGTCACTTATTCAGGTTTAGCCATTTGTCTAGCAGATACATCATGTTCGTAAGTACGACTGAAATTAGTAGGTAAGTATTTGTGAAGAAAATAATCAACGCGATAATGAACTAACTAAATAAACTGCCAAAGGGTAAAGTTATCAATCAGAGAAAATGTTCAAAGCCTCCGTAGATACGATAAATAATACGCGGCGACACAATAAATTCACTTAATGAATACTTACGACATAACGGAATGGTATTAATAAATTATAATACATTAAAATAATAATGCCTTGCTTTGAAACAAAACATATATAAAATAATCATAAGAATAAAACAATGGATGCGTACCTTATAATATTAATAATTATAGGCAGTAGAAGAACATATTTATACACACAATTATTGCTGTAATATATTGTAAAGCACTGGTAAAGTCACATGTGTTCACATTAACATTAATTATTTACCTATAATAATCAAGATAAATACAACCCATTTATTCACTGCACAAAAACAATCGCATCAACATCAAACACAACAACTATGGAATTTCAAGTAAAAGAATAGTATGCATGTTCCAGTAGTATTCTAAACACTTCCGAGGCGCCGCCAGTAGGTATGTACATAACATGAATAGCAAACTCGATCACAATCGTATTATGTAAAAAAAATCAATGGCTAGACTTCTATATATTTGCTGAGAATCTTGATACTGCAATCATTATTATAATAAACACTTTATCAGCAATCTACCTATTTCATGAGTCGTTTGAAATGTAATATGTACTTCACATTGTTATGATTCCAAATAAATTATAAAAGCACTCCATAAACGATATTATCATCATCGACACAGCCACAATAGAAAAGAAGAAACGTGATTAATCAGCACATGGTGATATTAATAATATAAACTTTACGTATTATTATTCCAAGGCATTGTCGTTTTGTTTATTAACATACACAATGCGAAACCATAACAAGAGTAGACGCACCGATAAGTTAAAATACAAAAGAAGTTACACTTACGAAACTGGCAAAACGCAAGTAAGGCTGAATCAGAAAGATTACCGAATGAAATTATGAAAAAATTGATAACACAGTAGATGCGATAACTGAAGATAATGTCGTCTTTAAAGCAATATAGGTTGTTTTACGGGTGCGGAATAAAAACCGTCGTTAGTAATATAGTAATTTATTAACATTTTCACCGGTGATCTATCTTATATACTTTGTACACAATAATAAATATTAATACAGTAATATGATCCCGCTAGCAACGTTGTGAGGCGATGTTCAACAAGAACAAACTAATTGCAACCAACTGACTGAGTAACAACAACATCATAATATCAGCGATGATGGAGTATATAACATAATAATACATAGTGAGTGCCTATAGCACAATATAAAACTTGTTGATACTGTCATTCTTGTTGTTTACAATCCAATTTGCGCGATTCAAGAATAAAAAAAATACAAAATATCTAAGATACGTGTATCGAAAATATTCCATATGACGGAAAAAAAACAGTACCTAAAACAGTAATAAAATGACAAGGTTTGAACCTGAGAAAAATCCAACTTCAACTAAACAATTTCACAAAGGAAAGTACAGCAACAATAAAAAAAACTTGGTATATAATTGAAATATTAACCTATGAAGGTAACTTTATAAAATATTCCAATAAACTGCAACAATCTTATGAGTTTTTAATTTAAAACTATGAATTTAAATAATAAAATATTCATTAAAATTGAAAATAAAAGAGAAAAGGGTATTCTAATGAAAAACTATTTTTGCCCAATACCAATTGATAGCTAAAAACGTAACATTTTTTTGTCTCAAATTATTGCAATCGTCTGAACTAGTAATTGCTCAAAAAATAATCAAAATAATTTCAGGTGTGGATTTTGTGATTGAACGTAAAATAAACAAACAACACCGTGCAATCAGAGGACAGGTATAATACCAACACAACAAAATTACGTCATCGACATTCGTAACACACATAAGAACGATACCGCAGCAAAAGTAATTTCGTTATATACCTACATTATACATGCGAGTTGAACCGTATTGATAATTTGGTAAAATGTCTCATAATACCGGCACATTACAGTTTCAACGGTCAACGTTATTCTATTCAACGTGACACAGAAATAAAGAAATATTATATATAATACCTACGTGTCATAAATCAAACGCTGTTTGACAGAGTTCAATAAATGAAAAGGTCAACAATTTCTCTTTCTTTGTACGTCTTTCAATGCCCCTCTCGGGAGCAGTACGAAGCAAGTAAAAGGAGCTTCTTCTGATCAGAGATTCTGTGTTCATTGTGTCACATGTTCCCTCGACGTTCTTTATGTTGACGAGCAGTGTAAAACTTTTCACCAAAATATGTAACGTAAGAGCTACCTACATAATGTGGTATTGAAACGAAAAAGGCACTTACTGACGTGGTGGATGACCCAAGTTAAGTAACGATGGATATCAGGATAGAAAGATTATTTCTGGAATAAGATTGAGCTGATATTATAAAGAGGTGCATTTTTAGAACCATTCCATGGATCACCCGGCAAAGATTTGATCTCCCACTGTTTTCTGTAAGTTTTCGATTGTCCTGTAAAAGGCAAGTGTTCGAAAAATACAGACATATTACATCTTCAATTCTCGCCTGCTGTACAATACGCGTACCAGTCTGATAGACTACCTTGGTCATAATTTGTAAATTATTTAATAGAACTCAAGATGTATGTACAACCATAAAGAAAAGGGTTTTTTATCGATCAATCAATAGGCAAAATACCTACATAGCACATCGTGATTTGCAATGGTGTATTTATAGATACATAATATGCGTACCTGGGTAATATATACCTACAAGTACCAAAACACTGTGTTAGTAATGGTAATGAAACATGTGGGAGTAGAAACCTGCTCGAGGCACGTGGGCAGAAGAAGTAGTTGGTAATAAATACATACAATATTGTTTGTTGTTGTTAATTATGTCTTCGGTCGACTATAGGAACGGTCGATTTGCAACGTGCTGTCGATGATATGACGGGTGCGATTTTGTTGCGTTTTTCTAAAATGAAAATGACATTCTAACCCTACAAATTAAGGGTTTCTTTGCCAGTTGGCTGTATCAATAGTCACACTACTTAGGTCTTCCCAACAAAGCCAAAAGCCATGCATAAGCTATTCTATAATTTGGAAAATTATTCCTGCGTGACTCCCATTAACATTTGAAACTGCAAGTCAAATTGACGGTTTTAATGCAAATAAACTAAAATTGAGTGAATATTTAAAACGCGTGTCTTACACGGTTTGCCATTCAATGAAAGGTTTAATAACTACAACAATAATAATGCTTGTTTGTAAACATAAACGGCTAAAAATAATTTATACAATAAACGAAGAGATGAAGTTTCATAAGAAAAAGCAATGAAAAAGAAGCACATTTAAAGTATTTCAAGAAAACACGTACTTCGCAATAAAATGTTTTAAGACTATCTACAAATTTAAACATCAAGTACTGTGTAACAACTTCATAAATATCAATAAAAAGCGAGAATGAAACTCTAAGCAAATTTAAAGACATAATATAACAAGAAGTTATTTGTTATGCAATAAGCGAGGAAACGAGTAGACTCTATTATAACACTGGATAATTTTATTTTATGACGTCGGTATTATTAGAAGCGGCGTTATCAGAGAAAAACGCTCTAGGATAAGAAAACAAACGGACCACACCTTTGCGAGCGAACAAACGAAAGAGATATCAGCAAAATATATATAAGTACGTAGATACTCAACGAACAACGATCAGCAAAACCGGATAAGACACGGCAAAAACAGAACATTCTGGATTAGCGTCGTCAACAATATGCACACAAAGAGTTGTAATAATATGTTGATCTATTAGAATTAATGCAACAGATTTCTCTGAATGCAGTTAAACTTCATAAAGTACGTGGTATAAAAGCAAAGATAATAATAATTCAACAAGCATTTATGTCGTTGGAGGTAAATTTATTAAGTGCCGGTAATCGAGAGATAGAGGATTAGATCATCGCCTATTTCTATTCGGCTTCGTTAATAGCTAGGAACATTTTTAGTAAAAAAAATGAGAATATCAATAGACGTTTCATTAATGAATATGTATTTCAACATTTTTTCTTTTACCTCAAAAGCTCCTAAAAAAATTGGACTAACATGTCCGTTTTTTATCTTATGTTAAATATCTTCATAAAATCAGATAATACACTGCATATTTACTTATTCTTTGTGTTCTATTTTTAAATCATGAAAAATAAACAATAAACAATGAAAATAAACATAAAATAATAATAAAATGAAATAGTGTTTCAAAATACAAAAGAAAATTGACAAAATATGTCAAACAACAACTCTTTAACAAGTGGCCATGTTGATACGCTATCAGTGAGTCGTTCAAAGAAGGCCTTATCAACAATTAAAACTATAGATTAAACTGTAGATATTTGAATGAAATAAGTATTTCATTCATGCGCCTAATATTTTATATTTAAAAAATGATCATCTCAATGAACGTTTATTTGATTTACTAGATAGACTACTTATTATTCAAGCAAAGTAGTTTTAGTAGACGCCATAAAGATATGCATTGATTACAATATCTTCAGAGAGAATATCAATAGCATAAATATTCGAATTCGTTCGTAAATATGTATGTTCATCTGTGGAAAGTCAAGTCTCAGATTCACAATCAAAAAATACTGTGATATAATCCTACAAAAGCATATAATATTATTCTTTACCGTGACGGCGTTTGAGATGTATTGGGGTTTACTTGCAAATCCACGTTAATCTTTAAAACAAAACAAGTAATAGTAAAACTTATACCCTCTTTACAATTTTGCAATCTCCGAGCATACTTCCAAATTCAACGCAACATGATGTATCAAATTGTCAATTTACTTATTGTTTGCTGAGAGAAGTCGGGTTTATGTTTTGTGATAATGTTATGGACAATCAAATTTATATATAGTTGATGATATGTTTAATTCATCACTCGCTTCTGTCTATACAAATTTATTTATTTTTACTAACAACAAGACAATGTTATCTAATAATAAATCATTTTATCATTTGTAATGCAAATGGCGCATTATTATCAATTATAATGGATAATATATGTATGAATGTCATTGATTATTTTTATTTTCTTTAATATTATAGGCATTTAAAGTCTAATAATCTATAGAATATTTTTTACTAATAAATAAACTAACAAAATACAGAAACACTGTATGAAAATAATAAATTAAGACATGCATCCGGCGAAGAATTGGTGCCTCACACTTTTCCTTAAGTATTTGAGTGTCCTGTAAATGGGTGCGTCCAGATAGTAGGATGCGAACGTCAATCAATCTCCAATCTTTCGGTGACGATTCGGAGCATTCTTCGAAGAAATATTGGATTGAATGCTTTCGTTTCCCGTCCTTATACGAGTTACGAAGGCATTCATTCGAATATTTTATTCTCCGAATAGTCACCGAATGATTGAAGATTGATTGGCGCTCGCATCGTACTATCTGGATGCACCCAATAGAAATGACCGGTTGATAGAGATAGAACACATTTTTATAAAGATATATTCCGTAAACAAATGAAGGAGTAGATATGTCGTTTTCATAATTTTTGCATAGGTTTAGAATTTGAAAGACAATATTAGTTTTCAAAGTGCTCGTCAATGACTCTGGCGTGACAAAACCGGTCGCGGAAATGAAAATTAATAGTGATAATTAAAAAAAACACTCCTTTCTTTAAATCATGAAAATATTACCCTATCAAAATCGTTGCCGTGGATGTGAAGTGATCTAACCCACAAGACAGACATTTCGAGAAAAAGGGTGATGAAGTTATGCTGTCGCATCCGCCAATACTAATCTGACTATTACTAAGTTATTTTTGCATAGATTTCGCTAAAATTTTTACACAATATTCCTGATCACATATTCCACTAATATAAATAACAAAATATTAAAGAATTTTTATATTTTAGAAGTAAACACGAATTTATCACTTGGGTTATTTCACCACTGTAGCTGAGAAAGATCAACCTGTAGAAAAGTTGTTGGAAAGTTACGCGCTATGCGGCTTGGATCTTTTCACTTCTATAATTTAATTGAACTATTTATTCCTATATGCGTTAGTGAAATGCTCTAACACACACTTGAAATGATGTAAAAACACTTAACATCTCTTCATAATCTTCCAAAAATGCCCTTTATCAAAAATATCAAATCACTTATTTCTCTTCACCACAATGTTCTCCGTGTTTTTCTGGACAAAACTGCATACTTAACTAATTTTTCAAAAAATTTGGCTTGGATCACTTCACCTCCACGGCAACAAAATATTGAATCAAAACACATTTGACACGGTTATAAGTTTCCATACAATAATCATAAAAAAAATCTGAATAATAAATTAACAGATATTTTAGATTTAGACGAATCAACATATTAATAAATAAAATTATTACATTGTGTTCTCAATATTCAGTGCCATATTATAAAAATAATCATAAATTTCGATTCATGGCTGCTTGAGTACGAAATTACGACTTATCTATACTTACGGAAAATAAAAAAAAAACAAGTAGATAGGTAAATAAACTCATGAATCAAAAAACCGTAAATCATGTCTGGCGGAATGCGTTGATATGTGAAATTTATTCTTTATATACTAAAACACGGTGTTTCTTAGACATAACTTAGATATTTATAAGAGATAGATAATAGATATTCATACTTATATCGTTAATATTACGTGAGGGGTGTAGAAGCAAAGTCACATAGACCCATTTTTTATAAATATTCAACTATAAATGCAGAAATGTTCATATTTTCGTCGGCTAGACTGTAGTTTAATCGAGACAGTAAAAATCGCCTCCACCCTCAAAGAAATCGATGTTTAAAAATTAATAATATCAAAATAATTCAAGTTGAAATTGAAATTTCCTCATTTTCTACGATTGATGCGGTGTTCTTCTATCCTCCACAAAGCAGAATAAATGTACTATCGGAGTCACCAATACTCAATATACAAATACTCAACAATTTGGTAGCGGTTATCGATATATTTTGTGTGACACGCGGAATTTATTAGAAAGATTGAAAATATGTTGTGAAACTATTGCCTGTTTTTTTTTTTAATTCTTTCTACTGCGATCGCATCGGGTTGCAGCTGTTCAAGATGTCTTTTTATAAAACAATCATGTGACTTTGCTTCTACATCCCTCACATTGTAATATTTAGTTTATCTTTGAAGTCTCCGGAAGAGAATAAGTCTTCTACTTATTTCTGTAAATTTTCTTAAAAAAATAAAATATTCATAATAGGTATATAGTATAAATATTTACATAACTTCTTCGGTGATGTGGTGTACGCCATCCACCATAAATGTCATATCTTTCATGGTATTAAGAAGACAATCTGTGTGTTGATGTTCATGACAGCTTGAAGCGGTAAATGAGTAAAGGAACCAATTAGATGTTAATCTTTTGTTTCGTTGACAAAAAAAATCCGTGGAGCACCGAATTGGTCTCCCTTCTCTTTTCCGTAACTTTCAGGTGTCCTGTAAAATGCACCGTAAAAATAAACATGCGAGACAATTCTTCAAATAAAGCCCGTGAAATATGTCAAACCAAATATCAACGTGCAACGTGCAGAGTTCGTCGGTAGCCTGGAGGTAGAGTCTCGGCCTCCAGAAAAAGGGGTCCGTGGTTCGATCCCAGGTGCCGGGAAACTCCCCTTTCACGACACAAGCTTTTATCTTAGTGTGAAAGGTGTATAAGGTTGTATTTGGGTTTATAACAAAACCCAGATATATCTTTTAAAAAAAAATATTATGCAGCGTGTTTTAAGACGAATCTGGGTATGAAATAAATCCAAAAACACCCTAACAGTAATCAACATGCTTCTGTCGTGAGAGTAGAGTATATCAACAGTGAGAGGTATCGAACTCGGGAACACCCGATTGAAAGTCTCAGACTTTATCATCAGACAAAGTTCAACTCAACTTATAAAAGTCCTAAGCTCATGTGAATCAAGCATGAGGTACCTACCCACCTATCGCCTATGTTAATAATATAGGAATAATGATTACCATAAACATTGCATAACGCGTGTAATAGAAATATTAATAAAGGTGCACCAGATGGTCAACGCACGAATATCTATCAAACCATATACATAATATCTAGTGGTTATCATGAAGACGTCATATTTCATAGATACCTTGCGCAATATTGCCGATATTAAGGCCGTTCACACCATTTTTGATAACTCAAAATATCAGACTCATGCAATTAATTACATTAAATCACAGACTTCCATAGAGCGCAATCTTATAAAGCAAGCCGAAAGATTGATCGGTTTGCAAAATATTCTATGAATAATAATTAACTAAAACATTTTATTACAACCCGATCGGGACAAATTAATAATTTCTTCTAAGAACAAGAGTGAATGGGCAGGTGTTTTGATGTCAGGTGTACCTATCTAAAAATACAATGTTAAAAAATAATAAACTATTATGGTCTAACTAGAACACAATTAAATGTTTAATATCTTACTGTCACACATACGAATAACTAAGATCTTCATATGCATGTAAAAATATCGAGAAAACGCTTTTAGTAAATCTGTTTTCTTTTTAATTTTTACAGTTAAGCACTCCGAGTCGAGTAAATAATGTACCTATCCTATCTAACTCATACAAAAATCTTGTTATAAAAAACAAATATGTACTTAATATATTTCACTTCTTATTTTTTATTAGGTCTTTCTGTTTCATAACTTTTTTATATATAAACGTATGAAATACAGAATAAGTAAGATCTTGATCTATCTATCTATACTATTCCCTCACGCCGTATCCCAAGTGGGGTAGGCAGAGAGAACGGAACGCCAATTAGATCTGTCCTTACATACTTCTTTCGCTTCCTCCACAGTCATACAATTTCTCATGCACGCACGTCGGTTTCTTTTACTCAAAACACGGCCGTCCTTGAGAATTTGATCTACATGTTCAAGCCATGTAGTTCTCGGACGCCCGCGATTCTCACACCCCTCCTTTCAGCCAAGTATATCCTCTTTGTCATTCTTTCCTCTTCCATTCGTTCCACATGACCAAACCATCTCAATTTATTTACACGCATTCTATCCACAACACTCCTCTTGCATCCACTCATTCTTCTAATATCCATCAAAAATTTGAAATCGGAAAAATGACTTATGGTGTATTTGAATTAAGCCAACGATATGTTGTATGTCTATATCTATCTATCTATACCCTCACGCCGTGTCCCAGGTGGGGTAGGCAGAGAGAACGGAACGCCATGTCGCTCTATCCTTACATACTTCTTTCGCTTCCTCTACATTCATCCAGTTTCTCATACATGCACGCCGATTCCTCTTACTTAACACGCGACCGTCCTTGAGAATTTGATCCACGTGGTTAAGCCACGTAGTTCTTGGACGTCCGCGCTTTCTCACACCCTCTCTTTCAGATAAATACACCCTCTTCGTCAATCTTACACCATCCATTCGCTCCACATGGCCAAACCATCTCAATTTATTTACACGCATTCTATCCACAACACTCCTCTTGCATCCACTCATTCTTCTAATATCCTCATTCCTCACTCTATCACGAAACGTTTTACCAACCATCCTCCTCAGTGATCTCATCTCCACAGCATTTATTCCACTTTCGTCCTTCTTCATCCATGTCCACGTTTCGCTTGCATACATAAGTGTCGGTACCAGGATGGTATTGTGCACTAGCAATTTTGCCATGTTCGAGACATTGTCATTGCTGACAATGGGTCGAAGTGCACCGTTAATCCTAGCACCGATCTTGATCAGTACATTTTAAAGAGTTTAAACCCAACAAGATATTAACTAAACAACTATAATGACTATGTAGTCTTATATACTCCCTGCAAACCCTGAAAAGATGTAACATAATCCCGCCATAGCCAGTTTAGCTAAAGAAATTATTAACAATATTTAGGTCTGACAATCGTTGCAAGTTCGATAATGTGATATACTGTTCTTCTTCGACAGACACAATGCGAACTGACGCTACGAACCACTTTTTTGACGATAGTGAGAGTTTAGCTCTCTCTCTATTTATATATGAACAACTTTTAAAGCACCGTTTACTCATAAAACGACCTCAAGGGTGCCGTATTGTGTATCTCTATCATCATAAATGCATATTTATCTATAATCGTCGAGATATGTATATATAGATGGTTATATGGTTCAGCCAAAGTCTGGTGTAAATTTCCACAAAAGTTATATTTCATTACAAATATTTTAACGCGACCACAGTTCTTAGTCTAGGGTGGAATATCAAAAAAATAATGCAATTTGCATTATATTATTTACTTCGTCTCACTGCGCCATGATATCAAAGTTAGTAGCGGTATTGCGCAAACAACCCAGTCGGTGCATCGAACTCGAATACGAACTGCCGAGCCAACAAAAATAATACATATACATAGTATGACTTGATATATACAAACGTGCGGTCACTACGAACGAACTCATGTTGAGAAATGATAAAAACAAATAAAATTGAAACAATAATATTGTTAATAAAAAAAAACAATAAAATCTTATTATCTCTAAACCACAAAAGAAAATTCTTCCAGATTAATAATAACAATAATAGGCAAATTAAAGACTTGCATAAATCACTGAATGAAACACGTGGTAAGAACTGCGCGTAAGCTCGTTAATCGGTAATTAACATAGTTGAAAGTTTAATTGTATGAGAACTTTTGAAAGCTCTCTATAACAGTATAGTGAAACGATTAACTTGTTTCCATTGCATTTTAGAAATTAAATAATTTAACGAGTTACGTAGATAATTTTTTGCTAACGGATTAACGATGTTAATTTTTAGATTAATGTTTACCAACTCTTAACGTGGTTATTTTTATGTTATATCACATAAAGAACTTACGAAATGAAACAATAATGTTGGGCAGCGCTAATTAATATTTCGTTTTGTTCTGAATTTCATTCATGATTTATTGTTATACGGTAAATGTATATTTTTTTTCTAGAAATATGTCAATGCGAAATGCCAGTCTTCATAGGAATATTAATATGTCACTGTTCACATTAATGCTTACGGAAGGCATTCCGCAGATTTCTTTGATTTTTTTTATCTACCTATACCATCAAGGCAGTAGCCAGAAACCATAAACTGGTGAACTCTATTATATTTTTAATAAAGTAATCAAGTTTGGAAATTCGAAGACATTTTTTTTTTGTTTGGAGGTTGTTGGCATTTAAACACCACGCTTGCCTCGCGGGTTGTTTTGCAGCCGCCCTTAACATAGGGAGCAGACGCTATTTGAAGCCGCCCATTCTGGATCAGACGTTGCTGTAGCCGCCCTCTATGGGTCAGACGCTACCTGTTTGGTCCGCGAGAGGTATTTTATTTCCCTCCTGCCCTCCATATCTGGCGAGCGACTACCTATGTGCCACCCGGGGACGCGTCCTCTAGCGGTTACAGGCTCTGCCGAGAAATCCTCAAATGGCGACCATGGAGTAACAAAAGAAGCATCGGCAGACCACATAAGAGATGGACTGACGACATTACTCCAATCGCGGGAAGGAAATGGATACAGAGGGCAAAGAACCGCGACGTTTGGAAGAGGCCTATATCCAGCAGTGGAGAGATGGCTGACTAAGTAAGTAAGTAAATCAAGTAATTTATCCTTTACTTCAACAAATACGATTTATGACACATTAGACTTATGACACCTTCAACTCATTTATGAGATGAAGTATGCCACCTTTTTTGAATTTCTCAACTTTTATGAGCACGGAGAGGACATCTCCTATGTTTCCTATATGAAATAATCCTGCTGGCTACCCCACAAGAAGCAAATGTTGTGATGGTACAAATATGAACGAAAAGTCACAAATCCTAATAGGTATGACAATGGGTGTAGATTTTTTTTATAAGTCATGGCTTTCATAAAAAAATTGCATCAAGATAATTATTCTAAAATCGCGGACATGGAAGAAGAGATATTATTAAAAGGAAAAAAATCAAACAATCTAACGAGAAACTAGCCTCTATCTCCCTCTCTGCATTGGATTGTATAAATGATAATTTTATGATACAGTAAAGAATATAATAAATAAAAAAAATCGTAGTCATTAAATGACTTAAAATGTGACTTGTACAGTTTAAGCACTAAAGTGGCAATTGTTAGTACATAGCCGTGTATAAGATGATGCAACGTTAGACGCCGCGTCTTGATGCATTCGTTACAAACGGACAGGTTCTTGGATCGGGTCGCTATGCGTGGCGTCGCGTCGTGACGAAAAACGCGTCGGAAAAATGATTATGGGCCTGACAATTTAAACAGACCGATATAAATATATAACTGAAACTGAAAATAATATGTACACTGATATTAACGCATATAATTAACTTACACTAAATAATAGAAGTGACTTGTGTGAATATGCTTTTTTCAAAGCAATATCGACACTTGTATGTTAACATTCAGATATTTTTAAGCGTTCATAGAGTGTATATATTACAAAAAAAACATTTAATAGGCAAAAATCGTGCAACACTTAAAAATTTATTTCAACCTGTATTTTTTTTATACTAACAACTGATGCATGTTTCTTAAATGTAACAATATTGATCCTTCTTTCTTATATTAAATTAAAAGAGTTTTTCGAAATCTGTTGATGGTGCGCGTACGACTCCACGAATAAGAAATTTAAGATCTACAATTCAGCGATGAGGCATGCCACCCATCCTGAATGTCTAATTTTTATTGGCATGAAGAGGATAATCTGTATATTTATAACATGCATTTTGTTTGTTGGTTACTCCTCTAGTAAGATATGCTGTGATGGTACAGTATAGAATATTCTCTAGTAGGACGTGATGGTACAGGTAGTAGAAATTGGTTTTGATTCAAAATCATACATATGTACGAAACATTTGAAACAATCACTTCTTTTTCATTTTATTTAAACATAAAAGAGATAAACTGTATCCAATTAATAAATAATATACCAAAAATATAAACCATACAAAAAAATTACTGTTTTTAATATGAAGCTGAAAATAAGAACATTACAACGTTTCTTCTTAAGTTTACATAGATATGCAACGGTTAAAGAAGATAGCGAGAAAAGAAAGTAATGTATAAACACTCTAAGAAAGTTATAATGAGTTTGTTAAAACAATATTAGGCAATATACAAAACAAATTCTTCCCATCCGAGAAAATGGACATACGTCATAATATTATGGTAACTATTGTCAGATTGACAGAAGAATAAATAAATTTTCTAAATATTTAAAAATATTATAAAATTGCCGGGTAAATGAAAAAGACTAAACAATTGCTATTTGTACAGAAGATTTCTGTAAATATGATGTCAATGACTTCACACAGTCAAATATTTATCGTAAGATAAAAATGTGAGATCTCGCTTTTTCCGTTCAGAATTCTGTACGTTCAATAGTTTTTGTCAACTTTGTGCCTTTTTGAAGAACATCAATCAAATCATTCATAAGTTCAACTTTCAACAACAAAAATCATACAACAGAAAGGAAATTAATAAAGAAATATTATTCTAAATACGAGCGAATGCGTTTTAATCAAAACAGATTTTAAAGTTTTGCAATAAACAAGAACAATTGAGATTGTTTTCGAACGCCTAAAAATCCACTCTCGCAAGCACGAGTGTTATGAATTGAACCCATTACGAGTACAAAATGTTTGACCCACATCCAATATGCTGGAGTAATGGTCAAACTAGGCGGTTGTTGGGTAGCTGTAATTGGTGTTATCTCGACCGATGATAGATTCGAATCGTATGCCATGTTTCCCGTAACAGCTCCGCTCAACGAATAGCAATTTATTCAAGAAGTATAACAAATTCATGGTCAGTTTGATACCAAAATAATTAATTAACAATAATAAATGCATATTGTCCATCCATCTTTTAAAAACGTCGGAGTTCGACTACATCCATGTTTCCGTTAGGGTGACAGGGATTTACGAAAGAGGCACACGATACAAAATTGACGAATTTTGTTTTCAGAACACTAATTCAAAACTTAGGACAACACCACTTCATTGTAATTTCCAATAAATATGCAGAGAAACTTTAGATAAAATGAGACAAAATAGAAAAAAATATGTCTACCAAATGCTATAATTGTAATTAGTAACCACACTTCAAGAAATAATTATTACGCATAACTTTAAAAGCACTATGATGTGCATAGCAAAGTAATGATCTATTTTAATTGTCCGTGATCATTTCCATTGCAAACGCAAGTAATAATAGCAAGTAATAAACAGGCGAACACTAAAATTGAATAAACTATACAGTACAGAATGAATACATTGTCGGTACAACAACACGCATGCACGGGCTCAACAACTTACATTATCAATATGTGGATCAATATGGAAAGAATACACATACTGGTATAACTATCTGTACCAAATATAAAAAGTAGATACGATATAAATATCTTTAATTACATACACACACTATAATGTATTGTGCAACGAGACGTAGTTTGTTGAACGACTGAATCAGAACAGATAAGTAATTAATGACAACAATCTTATGATTAAAGTAATAAGACATACACTTTATTAAATTACCGTGTTACTGTGAAGTTCATCACTGGAAAAAACATATTTCATCGCAGAATCACGTTATTAATATGACCACCACGCCAAATACCTACTGAAATAACAAAGCGATGTCTGTCGCTACCTTTTAAAGTTTAAACCGGAAAAGGGAAGTAAAATAACCAGGATTAACCCTCCAATTCCCATGCCTTACCTAATCATAATATTCCTATGAAATTTTGTATACGGGGTCTATATGGAGTCCAATGTAATGGACGATCGACAAAAAATGATAATTTTTTATGGGGGAGGTGGCACCTGAGGGTGACATTGGGCAGTGTAGATACCAAATTATACAAAAACATAAACAAACATATTTTTGTTTGATTTTATTAGCGAAAACAATGTAGTAATCACGAAACATTTTTAAAATAATTAGTTATAGTAATTATGTACTACACCACGTAAATTTATGTAGTGTAGTACATTATTACTAGAAATAAATATTTTAAAAACATATTTTTATAAGGCAAAATTACATTTTTAATTGAAGAAAACGATTTTTTTCACATAGATGTGTTTGATATTATATAAATTTTACAGGGATAAGGCTCAAAATCGACGAGATACTCGAAACGAGTAGCCGCTGCCCATATCTTGTAACTAAATCTTAAAGGTTTTTGCTTTATGTGCTGCTTTCTCCCATAATGCCCATAATATGGTACCATTGATTCATCTATTGATATGTGGCTTGAAGCAACAGAAACAAAGTTATTTCAGAATTTTTTGTTCAAGTATTCAAAATACATTTTCAGCTTACCAAAAGAACCATTTTTGGGCACAAAGCCTAATAAAATTAACAAGAAACAAGAATTAATACAATGCAAATAAATGGTTCTTAAATTTGCTCAATGATGTACCTGTCATGCCCAATGTCACCTGGAGGTGATATTGCAGTTTTAAATAGCTATAAATCGAATATTTAAATGAAATCATGATTAAAAATTTGTGTAAATTCTAAATTGATCCTTTATAAATCTGTTTTTGAAAAAATATTTCATGAAAATTACTATTTAGACATTTTTTATTGATGTTTATTTCGGAACGTAACACTAACACCAATATTCCCGCCAAGAGCTGACAAAAAATGACAAAATACGTAAGTTTAGTGTTGCCAGTCGTAAAAAAATATACACATTTGGATTGTAAAACCATTGTACAAAAATATAATACCAAAATAAAAATAATAATAAAATTCCACATATTTTTAATATTTTTTTGAAATCGCAGCACCTGTAGGTGACGTTGGGAACTGGAGGGTTAAAAAAACAATCAAATTAGTCCATGATTGACAATGTTTTAATAACAAACAGACATATCCTAAATCGGACATTGTAAATCTCCCATTTGTAGAAATGAAAGTAGGGAAAAAAGGTTTTCTTTCCATATTGAAATACTACTGATTTGCACCAATATAAAGTGAAGAATATTTTGATGTTCAATAAACGAAGAGTTAATTAATACTCGGAATAAAGTTGATATAAAATGATAAGAAAAGTAACAAATAACATGTGTAAGAACACAAAAACGTATATTTAACCTTCTGCCCTAACAATAAACTTACGTAGTATGTACTTCATTATTTTATTGTTATTTTTTCCTGGAAAATAAATATTCATTCATTCATTCATTCATTATGAAGGTGGAGTAGACTTACAGTAGGAAATACGAGATAAAAAATTGTTGGAAAATAATCATATTTTCTATGCATACCAAGAATAAGAGAATCATTCTATATGTTCAATAGAAATTACTACTTTACCATCACGGCATATCCCACGAGTGGGGTAGCCAACATATCAGCCGCATGTTATAAAGATGAAAACTGTATTTTTCGTGCCAACAAAAAATTAAGATATAAATGATGAGTGACAAACCTCATCGCTGAATTCAATATGTAAAATATCTTTATATTTTAAACAGCTGCTTTTTACAGGGTATTCGAAACCATACAGAAAAGAGAGGGAGATCAATTCTTTGCCGGGTGCTTTACGGATTATTAAAATCAATATTAAAAAAAACTTGCTGATTTAGATTAGAATATGCTTGCCTTATATAATATACTCGGAATATTAATGATAATCTGTCTAGAAAAATATAATATATTTCAACAATAATTAATCGCCAAGGTGATTCCTGTGTGTGACCTGTACTCAACTTTTATGACAATAATTGCAGTTTACGTCTTTCGAATTTGTCAAGAAATTAGACAAATGACACAGTCATTATTCTACGAAATAAACTCCTTGAGAAAAATAGAAAAAAAAATTAGGTGGGCGATTTTTGAGGTGACCCGTAGTTGACTTTTTATGACAACAATAAAATTACCGATATTTTTTATACATACCTATTGTCATGAAATGAATATATACAAGACGGTATATATTATTATTTTCGTATACCTAGATGGAATATTTGTAGTAGGTGATTGATATGGGAATGAAACTTAGTTTAATTTCAAGTGGATGATGATGATCTATCTTATGTAGGGGACAGATACAGGTATATTTGGTGTGTGTGTCAGATAGAGATGGAAGTTGTTTTTTGTGTGTTGCTAGGGCATTTTTCAGTATCTGAGGGGGGAGGATGGATTGCTCTTGGCAGTTTTAGTTTTGAGCCTGGGAGAGGTGGGACTCAATCATATTAATCTCAGTGTTTGAATTCGATATATTTTAATATTTATTTACCCACCTTCGTAGTAGTTAGTACATTATTTTTTAGTGATATTTCCACAATTGGGAATATATAAAGATCATCCTAAATTACTTTTAATTAGCATTTAAAATCCGTGATGCTGCCAGCTGTCTAAGATAAGATTTTCTTTTAATATTATTAATTTATTATTTATATCTAGGTGTTAGGATACTCTCAGGATGTCTGTTGTCTACAAGGCAATATTTGTACTCAAGGATTTATTATTTTACGGATTTTGAAAACGAAGGAATTATGTGTTATATGTACATTTATTTTCAGTATTATTGTATGTATGTATGTACCTGTGGCTGATTTTATATAGCGCGGTCCGACACATCTAGAACTAGACTAATAACAGTGGCGCACCGCTCTACCCAATATTATACTTTTATTTAATTTATTTTACCATTACGAAGGATTAAGCAGTTTGGAGAGGAGTTTTATGTAGAGCAGGATATTATTTATTTATTTAATTACATATTTTATCATCGATGTCATTTGTCTTCTATAAACTTACTGGACTTTTCTACTTATATTGTTGTGACATTCTAGAATGTATTAATTAACATTTTGCAAGGCATGGATATATCGTATTGTTTATGTATTATTATATTAATATATTTATATTAATACCTTTTATCCAAAAATCCCTACATAAACCCTTTTCCCTCTTGGGAATGCAGTTTTGTCCAGTCGTTTGTTAGGCCCCAGACGATTTGGGTACGACGTTATTCCTTTCTTAACAAAATATATGATATTGTAGTATATAATTATGCATGATAATTATTTAAATCAAATTTTGTAAATATAAGTACATAGTTCAACTAACAAAATTCTCTCCTTTTCCCTATATGCTGGAGGACCCACAATCCATTATAAGGTCTTTGGGCATTTGTAAATGGATATTATGTTTAATTAACTTTAATTATTATTAACTGGTTGGTAAACCACTGCTCGTGATATTGCTAACTATATTAGTAGTCTATCTTATCAGTTCTGTAAGAACACACCTTGCAATCATTAACATGGTTGGATGTGCGTAGAGATTGGTGGTGCTTTCTCTGCGTATAAATCAACTTAACCAATGAAAAGGTATTTATTTCAAATGTTCTCCGACTGAAGCAGGTACAGCTCCATTCCTCGAATTTTCTGCTAGAGTATAACTTGAAGGGGTTATCTGCGCCCTTTGGTTGAGGCTCAATGATCAGGAATCTTTAGAACTAATATCATTATATGTTTGCATGTCCGCATGTTTGCAATATATTGCATGTCCTAGTGAAAATATATCTTATATATTATTTTATATATATTCGTGGTGTAGAATAGTGCACACGGGCTCAAAATGCGGCATGGGACAGTTTGAGACGTGAGGGAGCGGAGGCGGCGCTCTTTCAGCATGGACACAGCATGCTTTTCATGCACTAACATGGTAGTTAGTCTCTGAAAATGATGTCATAGCAATTGTGTTGAAATTTAATTAATATTCAAAAGTAATAAAGTTATGTTTTTGGGTGCGCCACTGTCCTTTACGACGCAACGAATTAGTAGGTATGTTTTAGGACATATGTACATACATTGGTTATAGGTACTATGAAATGGTTATCTTATGTAGGGACATAGATCGGCAACCAGTTACCATACAACATTCTCGTAATGATATAGAATAATATTATTTGAATTTTATGTTATGATGATTGTTATGTTATATTTCGTTATGTTTTATTATGCACTATTTTTATTATGTTATTTTACAGTATCTCAAGGTAAGTGATCTGACGTCAAAGTTGACCTCAGAGTTAATATGTATCAAAAATTCATGTTGAAATTGTTTTATTGATTTTGTTGTTCTTTTGATTATTGAAATGTATATTTCAGGTGACTTATTTTGCGTTTTAAAAAAAATACACAACGTAGGTAAAATTATCGTCAAAACACAACGTATTGGGTCCGAATCTACGAAAATAGTTAATAGATAAACCTAGACGATCACGAAAGGCCGAAATTCGTTAATTAATTTAATTAGGAATGCGATATTTCGTACGTATATTTGCAACAATGCGAAAATTCATACAATTCTTAGCTAGTCGGATAGGGATGTAAATTCTAGTTTGGGAATCATTTATTACGGTAGGTATAGTTTTGAAGCTAGGATGTTGCAAATTCGGAGCTTAGAATGGTTTGAAATAGGTAGGATCATCACAAATGGTGCCTAAGTCCAGGATATTATGTCGGTCACTGCCGACATAAAACTGGGTTTTTACGGAGTAGAAGTGGGTTTTGGGTTTGCGATGATAAATAACTAAAATCATGAATATTGGAGGGGGGGAGAGCATAAATGGGTTTTGAGGAGTAGAACTGGGTTATGGACAGAGGAATGTGTTTGGTTTTTGAGGGGAGGAATAAAATTTATTCTTGGGAGATGTAGCGAGGAAATTGGTTGTTGATTTTTTACTTCGAGAACCGCGGGTTGGTTATCCATGGATTATAGTGTTAGTCGAATTAGGCAACATGATATTATATTTGTGTTTGGCTATCTATAGGTATATACCTAACATTATGCATGAGAATGGTGAACCCTTAATAGTTCATTCGGAATTATGTCCTTATGAATAGTCTAATAAAGAACGCTTGTGATTCAGGTATAAAATTGGATAGGTATATATATGTTGAAACCCTGAATAGTTCTTTATTTTATTCAATAATGTATATAGGTAGGTACCAAAAATATGTACTTTCATAAGAAGATTGGGTGTTAGAAAAATTGAATATTATATTCCCAAATAGACTTGTAAACATGGGCAGATGTATGCGAAGTGTATTTTATGTATATGGGTATATGACTAGAGTTTTCAGGATTTTTTAGATATTATAGTATTTGGGTAAAATGGATAAATAATAGGTAGGTATATAGTTTGATGTTAGTTATATGTATCAAGTACATGTTTGTTAGGGACTGATATTATAGGTATTATTATTTCTTGAGGAATATGGTCTTAACATTTTACAGTATTTGTAAGTTAAGTGTTTGTTTTTAAACTTTTAGAATTCTGTCAAGTTAATAATTTGGGGTGTGAAATAAATTTATGATCGAGGTAAGAATGGTGAATATATTATTGAGTTTGAAATAAAATTAGACCAGATTTTATGAGTATCTGATAACATACATAATACAATATATGCATGGAGCGGATGAGAAGGCGATAGCCGAATGATTATTGATTATGATTACGGTTATATGTTAAACGGTTAGCTGGAAGAAATTACAGGCTAGGGGGGGGGGGAATGATCGGCTTAGAGGGAAGACAGTCTACACGGAAAGCAGACTCTTTTAAACCAGGAGGGGCATTCCAGGATCTGGAGTTTTAGGAAACGTTGGAACTCTTTGTATACCCTGAAAGGTGGTATCTATCATTTCAAAATTGAGGACAAGAGAATACTCATTTATGAAAATGTTCTAAGGAGAAAAGAGGTTGATGTTCGCCGATATAATACATCGTCTTCCAAATAGAGAAATAAGATGTACCTACAACCTATGGATCCTAGGATATAATAATGATTAAAACGTTATATTATTCTAAACCAAGAACGAGATAGGAAATAATATTATTACTGGAATGAAAAAAAAAAAAAACTATAGTTTTAAATAAAGATGCAAGCAGAAAGGTATACGGGATATTATAGTACCTAACGGGATGTATGCAATCAGTGGTTGTTAAACTTTTGGACTGATTTGATGATATTGTCTGAATGGAACAAGGAAATCTGAAACATAAAGTATACGAGGTTATATAGGAAATATTTGAGTTGAATATCTGTTGGTAGGATACCAACATGATTTACTTGCAAGAAACTTGGTGAAAAGTTTGGACAGCGATGATAGTAGTTTTTATTGGAGGCCAGAAGGGTGATGTGATGAGATTATGTAGCATTGGATCCTCTCTGTTAACCCAAAAGAGAGTGGTGTACAATAACATAAATCGCTGAAGAGAAGTAATTTGATAAGAAAGTACAACGCTATGATGTAACAGTTTGAGAATCGATTGTGAATCTATCGAAGTCACAAATGGAATAAACTATTTAATGTGTTATAATTTTAAAATTGTGGTGTCAAATATTATAATAATATTATTCAATAGTGTTAGAGTGAAGATGTGAACTATAAAGTGTTTAGTTATTATTATTTTACAAGTGGAACGAATATTATGATATGTGCATATGGAGTTACAATTGTGTGTATTATATTTAGTTGTGTGTGTGGTATAGTTTGAAATAGATAAGTGTTTTTTTTTCAGGACTTTTGAAATGAATGAGGACGATTCATATATATATACCTAATATGTAGGTATATACATTAGGTGACTGTTATATTGGATACAAGGGAAATTCTATATACCTATTATAGAATAACATATTGGGATGTATTATGTAGATATTGTCAATGCAACTCGTTTAAATATTGTGTTATGTATCTTATATGCTTGAATGTGCGTAAACACATTGAGGGAGGGGTTCCCACCACTTACCCCTGGATGTTCAAGAACATAGTACGTTATCTTTCTCTTGATTATTTGTGGTATTATTATGGGTGATTTATTTTACGTAATTATAGGTATTTTGGGTTAGCTGTTCGCGTTTGATATTATTTAGGCACATTGTCAACATATTATCACGAATTTTGTTGGTTAGCTGGAGGATGTTGCACTACTTGTAGAATTATGTGGCTTGATCACGTGGATCAAATTCTTATGGACGGCTGCGTGTTGACTAGGAGATGAATGGTTATTTAGGATGGGTTGCCGGTGGAGAGTTGGTCTCCCACTTTTTTCCGTGAGTCTTCGTATGTCCTGTGGGAGGACGGGTGTTCTAGGAAATTAAGACATTTAGCATCTTGGATTCAGCGATGAGGTTTGCCGCCGTTTTTGAATGTCTTGAATTTGTGTCGTTACGGAGAGGACGATTTGCGTATCTATTTGTGTGCTGCAGGACTACTGGCTGCATCGGCAAAGGAATCATGGATATGAGACATCTGGCGAGTAGTACAAGATTGGTGTTACCAGCGAATTGGATCACCCTGAAGAATGCATATATGGACTATAGGGAACCACAAGTACTATGGATAATTATAATGATGTGTGAATATGATCACATGAAACGAATTTTAACAAAATGCAACTTGGATATTTAAGTATTGGGACAAACTTGTTATTACCAGTGATATGTAATAGGAATAGATACGTAATACAATGCTTTTCTAGGATCCAAACTTGTTGTCAAATATACCATTAAGGACGAAACACTGAAAATCTTTTAATATTTTAAACAAAACCTATTCAAAAATATATCTATGCCTTTCAATTCATTGCATTAGCTATACCATAAACGTTCTTTCTGTCTCTTTTTCGCAGAACGCATTGGTAATTAATGGATGCGCCCCTACCCCCTCAAACATTTCTCTTTACCGTGACAACCCAAATATGGATTAGGGTTGCGAGACAAAATTAGGAAAATATTAATTAATTTTTCGTATTTAATATAAAAACAATGAACATGTTACACAACATTTATTTTTATTTATTAATTCTTTACTGTATATTGATTACTAACAATTATGTACATAACAGGTATACATTCAAATCAAATACAATCAATATACAGAGAGCGAGTTCAATTAAGTATACCAACAAATTAGAGAACTAATAATTATTGAAAAATCTTCAATATTACAAAAAAATATTATTTATTTATTAATACATTTTACAGAATGAGAGCCTATTGCATTACAGAAAAGCTGCAAAATTACACAAAAAATATTCCATACATTACATAAAAACAACCCTAAAAATACATACCTTAGAAACTAAAGAATACAAAATTACATTAATTCCTAACAATAAATATTCCGACAAAACTGGTCAACTTTACATCCATCTAAACATTTGGGTGTTAATCTTTAGGTAAATCAATTATAGAAAATCAAAACTAATTTGCAATTATCAAAATATATGTTATATGTTTTAACTAAATAATATTTTTTTAAATATTGATATCTTAAAAAATATATATACTTTACATTTACAGAATTATCATTAGAATTTTTTTTTATTTATTCTGTATGGATCAAACAGTTTTTTTTTTTAAAAAAAAAGATATATCTGGGTTTTTGATATAAACCCAAATACAACCTTATACACCTTTCACAGTTAGTGAAAAACTTGTGTCGTGAAAGGGGAGTTTGCCGGCACCTAGGATCGAACCCCGGACCCCTTGTTCACAAGGCCAAGACTCCACCTCCAGGCTACCGACGAGCTCAATTGTACCTTGAGGTATTCTGCCAGACAAGATGGAGGTGAGAAAATAATTAAATTAAAAAAAAATTGGACAAAAGTTACAAAATCCGTAAAAGAATAAGTAAGGACAATGTTAGCGGTAACCCTGATTTATCTTCAATATAGATGAAGTTACAAGAGGTTGCACAGAAGAAATTAAATAATTCTTTAAAAAATATTTATTAATTCAACTATTATCTAAAAAATACATTTAACTGTGCAAAGAAGTACTTCGGTCCTTTTTGAATGTGTCTCTTTTAATTTTGCATCCTTTAATCACATCTTTACCCATTTTTGTTTAATATTTTTACACTGCATCAAAACGTCTCGCGTCTATAGCGGTACAAAACACACTAAATAGGGAGTCGCCACGGCTGACGGCATATGGAGTCAGTGAGGTGGACTCACATTTCGTGCGTTCTCTTCGTATCTATTCTTATAACATATCTCTGGTTATTACTATTTTATGTTCTATAGATGTGATGACATAAAATAATAACGAAACTCGAAATAATAAAATATAACAGAATATTAAAATATTATGTTATGTTGGGACAATAATATTGAACGAGTATTTCTCAAGTGGACGCATCGGTGTATTATGTGCATGCATGTATTATTATTATTGATGACTTGAATAGAGGAGCACAGCTGACGAGGTACCTACGACCTATCGGAATATACAGTGGCGGACTCGAAAGTTGGAATTAAATAATTATGAAAAATAATTAGAAAATAAATAATTGGTTGTGAGATAATGCCTCAGCCATTTTGTCTTCAGCGTAATCTCAAGGGGGGGATGTCATGAAATGAATATATACAAGACGGTATATATTATTATTTTCGTATACCTAGATGGAATATTTGTAGTAGGTGATTGATATGGGAATGAAACTTAGTTTAATTTCAAGTGGATGATGATGATCTATCTTATGTAGGGGACAGATACAGGTATATTTGGTGTGTGTGTCAGATAGAGATGGAAGTTGTTTTTTGTGTGTTGCTAGGGCATTTTTCAGTATCTGAGGGGGGAGGATGGATTGCTCTTGGCAGTTTTAGTTTTGAGCCTGGGAGAGGTGGGACTCAATCATATTAATCTCAGTGTTTGAATTCGATATATTTTAATATTTATTTACCCACCTTCGTAGTAGTTAGTACATTATTTTTTAGTGATATTTCCACAATTGGGAATATATAAAGATCATCCTAAATTACTTTTAATTAGCATTTAAAATCCGTGATGCTGCCAGCTGTCTAAGATAAGATTTTCTTTTAATATTATTAATTTATTATTTATATCTAGGTGTTAGGATACTCTCAGGATGTCTGTTGTCTACAAGGCAATATTTGTACTCAAGGATTTATTATTTTACGGATTTTGAAAACGAAGGAATTATGTGTTATATGTACATTTATTTTCAGTATTATTGTATGTATGTATGTACCTGTGGCTGATTTTATATAGCGCGGTCCGACACATCTAGAACTAGACTAATAACAGTGGCGCACCGCTCTACCCAATATTATACTTTTATTTAATTTATTTTACCATTACGAAGGATTAAGCAGTTTGGAGAGGAGTTTTATGTAGAGCAGGATATTATTTATTTATTTAATTACATATTTTATCATCGATGTCATTTGTCTTCTATAAACTTACTGGACTTTTCTACTTATATTGTTGTGACATTCTAGAATGTATTAATTAACATTTTGCAAGGCATGGATATATCGTATTGTTTATGTATTATTATATTAATATATTTATATTAATACCTTTTATCCAAAAATCCCTACATAAACCCTTTTCCCTCTTGGGAATGCAGTTTTGTCCAGTCGTTTGTTAGGCCCCAGACGATTTGGGTACGACGTTATTCCTTTCTTAACAAAATATATGATATTGTAGTATATAATTATGCATGATAATTATTTAAATCAAATTTTGTAAATATAAGTACATAGTTCAACTAACAAAATTCTCTCCTTTTCCCTATATGCTGGAGGACCCACAATCCATTATAAGGTCTTTGGGCATTTGTAAATGGATATTATGTTTAATTAACTTTAATTATTATTAACTGGTTGGTAAACCACTGCTCGTGATATTGCTAACTATATTAGTAGTCTATCTTATCAGTTCTGTAAGAACACACCTTGCAATCATTAACATGGTTGGATGTGCGTAGAGATTGGTGGTGCTTTCTCTGCGTATAAATCAACTTAACCAATGAAAAGGTATTTATTTCAAATGTTCTCCGACTGAAGCAGGTACAGCTCCATTCCTCGAATTTTCTGCTAGAGTATAACTTGAAGGGGTTATCTGCGCCCTTTGGTTGAGGCTCAATGATCAGGAATCTTTAGAACTAATATCATTATATGTTTGCATGTCCGCATGTTTGCAATATATTGCATGTCCTAGTGAAAATATATCTTATATATTATTTTATATATATTCGTGGTGTAGAATAGTGCACACGGGCTCAAAATGCGGCATGGGACAGTTTGAGACGTGAGGGAGCGGAGGCGGCGCTCTTTCAGCATGGACACAGCATGCTTTTCATGCACTAACATGGTAGTTAGTCTCTGAAAATGATGTCATAGCAATTGTGTTGAAATTTAATTAATATTCAAAAGTAATAAAGTTATGTTTTTGGGTGCGCCACTGTCCTTTACGACGCAACGAATTAGTAGGTATGTTTTAGGACATATGTACATACATTGGTTATAGGTACTATGAAATGGTTATCTTATGTAGGGACATAGATCGGCAACCAGTTACCATACAACATTCTCGTAATGATATAGAATAATATTATTTGAATTTTATGTTATGATGATTGTTATGTTATATTTCGTTATGTTTTATTATGCACTATTTTTATTATGTTATTTTACAGTATCTCAAGGTAAGTGATCTGACGTCAAAGTTGACCTCAGAGTTAATATGTATCAAAAATTCATGTTGAAATTGTTTTATTGATTTTGTTGTTCTTTTGATTATTGAAATGTATATTTCAGGTGACTTATTTTGCGTTTTAAAAAAAATACACAACGTAGGTAAAATTATCGTCAAAACACAACGTATTGGGTCCGAATCTACGAAAATAGTTAATAGATAAACCTAGACGATCACGAAAGGCCGAAATTCGTTAATTAATTTAATTAGGAATGCGATATTTCGTACGTATATTTGCAACAATGCGAAAATTCATACAATTCTTAGCTAGTCGGATAGGGATGTAAATTCTAGTTTGGGAATCATTTATTACGGTAGGTATAGTTTTGAAGCTAGGATGTTGCAAATTCGGAGCTTAGAATGGTTTGAAATAGGTAGGATCATCACACTATGTATGTAGGTATTTAAGCTTTTCGAATTTATCGAAAAATGAAACAATTATTAGAATACTTACTGCACAAATAAAATTTTATTTTCTTGTGAATCTGCTACAAATTTACACACATAATATAATCGTATTCTATAGTTCAAAACGTAAAACAGAAAATAAGAGAAACAATGGTGTATTGTATCACATCTGTTTATTATGATGTCTAAAATTGTTTTATGTACATATGCTACTAATTATTGTACTGTCCGCCTCGATACAGGCTCCAGCCTAGTGCAGTGGCAAAGTGGAATTAATTGTATTGCCATAATTATGCAATTATGTTGAACTGTATTGGACTGTACATGCTTATTAAGGAAACAAATTTGAATGGATTAGGAATAGTAAGTATTATTCATCGCGTTTCTAAAAAGTATTTTAAGTGTCAATCGCGTGTTTTAATTATTTTTTGAAAGACTTAATCTGCTTGAAAAAGCGATAGCATGATGCATGCGTAAGCTAATAACGGACACACTGTAATACTACAATTTAAAAAAATAATAATGAATAGGTTCGGTGATTTCTGAGGTGACCTGCATACGACTTCTTTGACAATGTTATTATTATTATCACTATTATTACCGATGTACGTCTTTCGAATTTGTCAAAAAATGTGACACTGGCAGTTTGTCTTACCTCTTTACGACATCTTCATTAATATTTTTATTTAGTCGTAAAATTGTGTCAACATTCTATGTAACACCGGCATGTTACGGTTTTATTATTACTACCATTATTAATATGACGAATGAACATGTCATGTTAACATGAACAATAAAAGAAATATATTTTTTTGTAATAAACATGTATAGGACAGTTCAAAACACATAAATATTGCTTACCACTATATATCTTAAAAATGGCTCGACTGACCTGCCCGACCGCAAAAGTTTAGCAGAAACGGTAAAATTGTCTATTTTCAACAAATTTGATGGAAAAATTGCCTAAACTTGTTGACCCTTGCGAACATATTGATTTGATAAAATAAAAAATCAAATATTTATTACCAATATTACTTTTTTTTATAAAAAATTAATAAATTGCAGACTGACGAGATTTATTAAGGTACTCTTTGTTATATCAAAACACAAATTATTTGTAAAATATATATATTTTTTATTCATTTTATCAAGCTTATAAATACTATAGATTTTAGTAAACTTTTTTAGTATACAAAAAATTGAGTTCATGTGGTGATTTTTGGTTTCAAAATATTTTATTTATTTTATTTTATTTATTCCAACATACGGCAAAATAAAATATGAGAAATTTATCAAAAAAAAATGTTTTTAAGTCGGTCAATATCCATAAAATATGACCTTGCCACTCCAGTATGTAGCGACGTACATCGCCTTGTCATTCGCCATCATCAGGTCACTCACATTACATGTGACATTGTGTTGACAATGTGTGTAATTAAACTATACTTGAACAGTTAATACTACACTTAATTATAACTAATTACATTCTTAGCCCTAAGAAGAATATTATATTTATCATATTTCCTGTAATGAATACTACAAAATGAAGGATTAAGGTACGGGGAGGAACTATTTAGACGTAGTTTAGAGTTTCTGATATTGCAAGGCACATTATTCACATTCTAATTGCATGGGTCGTAAATGATGAACTGAAGAAGGAATAATAGATTTACACAATAATAATGTCGCATAGGGGAATGATTTTTGACTACACGAGAAACTCACGTATGAAAAGATATATTTGTTACATATAAAAAAAATACGAAATACGCCAGTAAATTTGAAATTGTGAACTTAAAACAATAATTAAAATGCAACGCAAATTATGTTTGTACAATAAAATATGTTCCGTCCTTCAAAGATTAAATAAACATTATAAATTTAACTATTTCTATCTGATTTTTTGTCATATTTTCTTTAAAACCATCACAAGGTGGTCCACTGCATCTGCAAAGCTAATAAAAAAGAAACACAAATTTATTTCTAGAAAATATCATCAGTTCTCAACCTCTTGCGACACTAGTAGAATAATTATTTTAATGACAATTTTTACTGTAGCAATAATGTGATTTGTTTTATTCATAGCGAAGTTTTTCAATTCATTGAACTAATTTTAATTATTCTATGGGCTAAATTAACATAGTTTTTCGTAAGTGTCCTTTCTTTATTCACAAAACGTGCTGATTCAAATGGATCTGATACAAAAGATTCAGGTAGGTATTTGCCACTAGTCGAACAAACTATCAATTATATTTCGCTTCTGATAAATACAAATTTGTTTACCAGTAAAGTTTTCAATGACTTCAAGCAGGTAAATGTTTACATTACATAAACAGCAAAAATTCAAGTAAATATTTTTTTTTAAAAAAGGCATGAAAAGAAATAAAAATGAGGAATGACTAATGAATGATAACGTTTCATTCGCGACTTTCGGTAAGGTCAGATATTGACAGCTGCCGAAGGTAGACATTCTAAGTTTTATCAACTGGCGTACCACAATTTGAGAAACGATTGCACGTATCATAATTAAGAAACAGTTGCACCTGTTCGCGATGAACGTGGACAAAAAGAAAATAAATGTATAAAAAAGTTTGATAATACATCACAAGTCGCACATGGAGGTGTGGACTGCTGAAAATTTGTTAATTCAACGCTGAAAATCTAGGTAAAGCGTAATGAGCTTTAAAAATAGCCTAAACACACTGAAACAGTGTTCAAAATTCTATTCCCAGAATTCCCACATTGAATAAAGCAATGCTGGCGTAATGTATATTGTCAATGAAAGCCAATTACTAAAGAATTATATATATTAAGTACTCTAGTTGATTTATACTTTGTGATATAATATTATGTATTATAGAGAGTGGCCTTGTTTATTAGTCAGTGTTCAGTATTTTGGGTAAATGACGAATTTCACAGAAAGCGAAATCTTATTAAATTTATATGAATACTTCAAAATAATAAATTATTACATTTACGCAAATTCGCTTATTAATATGATGTCAAATCGTAATTTTATTTTAAATACATAAAAATTCATTTTAAAAAAATCATTGTCTTCTTAACAATTACATAAAAGGTTCAAATCCACGCGACAGTACCTACACATACCAAATACTTTCGTACATAAAAAAGTTAAAGGATTTATTCCTTAGTTATTGGCTGCTTTACCTGGAAACGTTTTCTCAAATATTGACAATTTGGTAAAGAGCTGAGTGGTGAAAAACGTTCTTCGAAAACTTTTAAGATATTCCACAAGAACACCGAGTGACTTATAACTTTGAAATTACTTAATAACAAGGCAGTTACGTCTTTCAACGAGACGCAAGACACACTTTAAACTTAATTTTGGAATTAAGTTTGAACTGAAGGGTAAAACTTTGAATACCTTCACTTATATTTTAGATAAAAAAAAAATAGGCTTTAGAGCTTTCATAATTACTGGACAGTAAACCACTTCAACGAATTTCGGAAATACCGAGGAAATATATGAATTAACTATGTAATTCAAAACATCTTATTACGAACCGATAATTATATTTTTTACTCACAAACACGCTCAATAGACAAGTTTTATATAAGGATAGCACATAATATTCTTCTTTACATTGTATTGCTATTGATTGCTTAATGATGTTCTTTGTATTGCTTAATGATGTTCCGAGGGTTAATGCGTTATTATGAAAAAATCTATATAAGAATTATAAATATGTATGAAAACACCAGCTTGAGATTATCAAGAGGGCATGATAATGTCGAACTTGCTTGCCGAAATCGCTGAAGCATACAATCATTGGTATGAAAAATGAACAAGTGTTGTTCTTTTGCTACATTTACAAAATTCTTATTATTATACCTACATATTTTTAGTATTATTATCAGATTAAATAGAAATTTGGTACAACTAGCAGATAATAAGATTACACTCCAACGTGCGGAGTATTATTTGAATAGGTACTATTTAGTACTAATAGTAGGTTTTCAGAAGACATTCAATGACATTATATAATCCAAACGATAGTATTATAGAACAACATATGTACCTACATACTAATATAATAGTCAACACATAATACATTTAATCCTCGAAACGCATATAAAATAATAATTCGCCGCGATGTTAATAATTATTACATATTATTGCAACTACTACTAACATCATTACTACCTACTTGCCCCACATTTTATTAGCGTGGATACACACATTTTAATAATAAAACAACATTCTAGCAAAGCTTCCTATGAAAGTGCGTACTAAAATTACTACACCTACATTATGCACCTAGTTTAATAGAATTAAGTAAAATTTCTTACTGATACAGATCATAATAAGTAAAGTATGAGACAATTAATCTCGACAATTCAGAGATAACGAGTCACTCAAACTGAATGCCTTTCTTATTGCCACGGAGAGGACATTCTACATGTTAAGTAGTACCTAGAAGTAGTAGATAATAATTCATTTGTTCTCATGTTCACAACATTCAATAAGACTCCACACGTAGGAGAAGCATTGAGGGCATATATTTAGATAACACAGATAAAATGTTTTACCAATTAGAATAATCTTAATAAGAATTGAAAACCATTGATATAAAAAGCGATAAATTCGTACAAAATTCCAATCGAAGAAGCGGGAAAGCCCATCAATATGCTTGCGGATTGGCTATAGGCCATATATATCACCACCTCCACCTGTCCCTGTATTACGATCTAAAGTATATCGTTGGTATTTGGAAACCAATTTGACTTGGGAAAATATTATTTCAAATTAATATTCGCGGTTTTAAGTATTTTCATAAAAAAACACATAAAATTATTTGGTGAAAATTTAACTAATGAGAGGTGATTGAGAAATGATGCACACATAGGTACTTGAAGAGCCTGAACAACAAGAAATAGAAATGTCGGATAAAATGAGGTGTAATAATTATGCTTGAGTGTTTTCTTGAATAGAAGAAAAAAAATCGCAAGCAAGATCGTGGGAGAAAACAGAGTTGTACAATCGGATCATACTTCAGATTCCACAGAGCTTTAGCGCGCGAGGTGTGTGGACGATCGTTGTCAAGTTACAAGATTATTGCGTCTGCTCTGAAACGAAACTATAAGTTTTTCGGATATAACAATATAGTTTTCAATACACAATTGTTGGTATTGCCCCTCCTACGATCAGAAGACGTGTTGCAGCAGAAGTGGAGCGAGGAAAGCAGATCACTGATACAAGACATCCGATGCATGGCTCTCAGACACGCACCTGCAGACTTAAGTCAAGGAAGAGCTTCCTGGAGTCCACCTCCCCGATGGAAGGTCCACCGGAGACCCGACGGGTGCACCTCTGGCGTGAATGCGCTGGGCCCACACAGTTGCCTACAGTGGAGGGTATGGCGGCTGGTCACAGTCTGCCGTACCCAACCTGGAGGTCACTTAATAGACTGAGAACAGGTGTCTCCCGTTGTTACAGTAACCTCAAAAAATGGGGTTACAAAGAGGAAGACACCTGTGAGTGTGGTGCTGTACAGGATCACAGTCACCTGTTTTCATGTCCCCAAACAGGAGTGACATGCACGCCCGAGGACGCACTACTGGCGAATGCCGGGGGTGTCCGGATGGCCGAACATTGGAGATACAAAATTTGATGGTGTTCCGGACACGGAAAGTAAAGTAAGTAATACACCTTCAAGTAATTCGCTGACCATTATGAACGACTTTGTCAAAGAGTTTGCGATTTTATTTTCTAATGCGTATTTCATCCACACTTATTACTTTTTCAGGCTTGCAACTTGCTATTTTAGTATTATTCGATTTACATAAACAGCCCGAATAATTTCAGTAGGAATCACTTTTTGAGCAGTAAAAAACTCCTCAATAATGCGATATTTAACTCGTGTTACCATAACTTTACACCGCGTCTCCATATTTGTTTTTCAAAATGCACAGGATGAATTCACTGCGCTTAAAACTTCACAAAAGTATAGAGGAATAATGTGGCTTCTCCATGTCACCTAAAACATTTTCGAAGATCGTTTAGTTTAGGCTCTACAAACATTTGTGCACTATTTCTCAATCACTCGATAACACCCAACAGTGTGCACATTATGTATTGGACACAGCTGCGTGCAACTATCCCGTTTGCAATGTATAACAATGTACAAGAAAACAATTAATATTTTAATTGTACATTGTGCTATACACACGATTGTAACCGATCTGTTAATTATTTATTTATGTGATTATCGCATTGTCCGTCTGCTTTGTGAATGTTTTCATTAAGTCCGAATCACACTATGAATTTTGTATCAAATAGCAGTAGACAACTTCCTTGCAAATTCACCAATATTTTTCTGATAATATACTATTGGTGTTTTTAAAATATGTGTGCTAGCGATATAAACATCATCTAACATGATGGAGTTTGAATAGCGATTATCTCATAATATTGTAGCATCATATTAATTTCCATTGCATGCTTCTCTTTATGCCGTTAGACCTACTACGAGTTTCAAGTAGTTAAATATTAATTCAAGATGTAAAATTTATAAATTCTATATGTCATTCGCTTAATGTGTCATATCACTTTCGTGCAACTGACGTGAAATGACATATTTAATCTTGAAGGGTGTTTGTGTTTACACTGTGGAAATTCATATTAAATAATTTAAAAAGAAGTAATAACACTGTTTTTTTTTTTCACTTTTCACTGTAATTTTCACTATATTTTATTAAGACTCTAACGTTTTCACCCAAATGTATTCTTGAGAATGCCTATTGAAGGTGAAAACGTTAGTCTTAATAAAATAAAGCCAGAATATAACAATGTTATTACTTCTTTTTAAATTACTTATTTAATCGTATAAAAACAATTAATCCCTTACGAAACATCCTATTTGCGTCGCGATACGGGATCATGATATTCGTCATTTCTGATAAGTTAGATACTGATAGCTGACACTAGTTTCGTAGTGTGAAAAGGACTATTATTATAGATCGTGAAGATGTTAGTTGCTGTTGATACCATTCCAAATCGTAATCCCGAAATAATTAGCCGCACATTTCCCAAATAATTGCACGTATAAAGACCGTTAATGTCTGCACAGTAATGCGTACTATTTGTTGTTAATGTTAATGAAATTATATTGAAGAATCTTTGATAAAATATCGATAGAAATCGATCCAAGAATAATAACATCAAAAAAACATACGCAAAAACGAAAATAAAATGGCAGCAAGATAGAATGAATTAATTGATAGAATACATATTATAAAATACTCAATACATATCAGGTCTAAAGTAATGTTAATCATGGAATTTTTGATAATTTCCATTAGCAACGAAGGACAGTTTTACGTCTTCTCATTTACAGATCACCTCATAATTATACAGTTATCTCATTTACAATACACCACATAAACTTAGAAAAATAGAAAACACACCCAATGTTAATATTATAAACCAACTAATTGATATGATGAATCCACTAATGAACATTTTACTGAGGTAGAATCGATATCAAATTAAAATAATTTATAAATGCCGTAAACATCAACTTAACATAAAAAAGATAATGGAATTAACACAAATCATACTATAATCGGAGAAAAAAAACAACAATGGGAATAAGTTATACCACCAGGTAATTTTTTTTTCTATGTCTACATTCCAATCATTTGTTCATTGGATTGGTCTTTTGTTAAAATTAAGCTAAAAGTGTTTATATGAGGAGAAAAAATATAACTCATACAGTAAAATAATGCTTAAATAAACAATAATATAATTGACATAATCTTACAGGCGTAAAATCAATCAATCGGTTTTAATTTTGATATCAAAATTATGTAGAACTGGTAAAACCGGTGAGGAATCTTCAAAAACAAAAATTAACTGAATATTCTACTGATTGTGGAAATAAAATTTGAAAGAAATAAAATATACTATACAGATTTCTATACTTCCATTGAAAACTTCATAACAATGCATTTCAAAATGTATGAAAAGTTTGTAAATACACCTAGCTAAAACTGAGTATTAATTTCTTCATTCTAATAAACAAGAAATATGCAAGTATATACTTAAATACACATTTAAATTAAAAAATATATGCACGTATATTCTTTACTGCACATTGATTCCAAACAATTTAACACACAAATACATTAAAATTAAATACAATCATATAACCAACCCAAATAATCCCAACATATCAAAAAGTTAAAATAACTGTTTATTTTCCTCGGGCATTCCCCTAAAATACATAATATTAATTTCTAAAGAAACCTCAATCAACGGATATTTTGTTTGTTTATATCAAAAGACGTCTTCCTATTAACGCCAACTATTGAAATCAATCAATATTCTTTTATTGAGCGAGATTTGTCTTATTATTGTTTAAATTTATGTAATTAAAATTAGTGGTTTTGGATGATACAAACTAAATCTAAAACGAAAACATCGTAATATGATTTTTGACAACTATTTTGTCTTCTTTTATCATGGATATGAAATAAAAAAGAAGAAATGTCACAAACCAGGTATTTCACGATAAATCAGTAAAAAATATTAGTATATACATACATACACAAAATCACGCCGCTTCCCTCGCGGGGTAGGCAGAAAGGATCGAACGCCACTCCCTTTTATCCTTGCATACATTTTTCGCTTGCGTCACTGTCATACAATTCTTCATGTATACTCTCCTGTTCAATGTGCTCAACTTGTGACCGTCCTGAAGGATTTGATTTAAATGATCTTGCCATTTGATCCTCGGACGTCCACGTCTCCGAGCACCATTGCTCTCAGCCAAATACACCTTCTTGGTCATTCTGTCCTCATTCATTCTTTCCACATGCCCAAACCATCGTAACTTATTAGTTAAATTAGTTATTTCAATTAAAAAATATTACTTAGTTGATTTCAAATATACAATAGATATAATAATTGTACACATAAATAGAAGTGAATACTAATGAACATTTTACTCGATATGGGTTAATTTTGGGTTAACTTAATACTATGTGATTCAGTATATCGAGACCGAAAATTGTGGGAAGTCTCGCAAGGTTAAGTATTCAGTAACAGAGAAATGAAGGCTGGCAGTAAATATTCTTGTTGAACTGTGCGAGTATTAAAAAAAACGAACCGATTATAATTCAACAAAACTTATTCCACGAGCCAGAAATTCCGTAATAATAGTACGTAAGCAACGTTGAGAGCTTTACGCATAGGGGTAACTATCAATGATTAACAAACTAGTATGTTCATTGGAAAATTAAGATTACAATATCAATAAGACATTATTATTTATTTATTTTAACAAATAAACGGCTTACGCCTTTCACAAAACCTAAACATTATTATACATAGCGTGATAAGAAACAAATTTTATGTATCAGAATAATATCAAACATTTAAATAAATACAAACACAAAAGATAGACTATATTACATTTGCATTATTAATTACAGACGTTAAACTC
Source organism: Athripsodes cinereus (assembly GCA_947579605.1). NCBI lineage: Eukaryota > Metazoa > Arthropoda > Insecta > Trichoptera > Leptoceridae > Athripsodes > Athripsodes cinereus. The sequence goes on from OX388314.1 coordinate 23,039,348, forward strand.
AAAATGATAAAATTAAATCACTTTAGCATCAGAAACAAATTTTATGTATAGGAACAATAAACATTTAAATAAATACAAACACAAAAGATAGACTATATTACATTTGCATTATTAATTACATACGTTAATCTCAAAATGATAAAATTAAATCACTTTAGCATCAGAAACAAATTTTATGTATAGGAACAATAAACATTTAAATAAATACAAACACAAAAGATAGACTATATTACATTTGCATTATTAATTACATACGTTAATCTCAAAATGATAAAATTAAATCACTTTAGCATCAGAAACAAATTTTATGTATAGGAACAATAAACATTTAAATAAATACAAATACAAAAGATAGACTATATTACATTGCATTAATATGATTTAATCCAACCATAATGCACAGTAATAATACATTTTATTATATTTTACTATCGCATATTTGATAATTACACTGGCGGCACCAACAACACGATATATCCAATGAACTTCATTACTTCACTGTCACGGTGAATGAACTCTCATATTTATTATTATATTATTATCGTTATTGTATTTTATTGTTTATATGATAATAAAAATACCCCAGAATTAATTTCAATTAGATATTGCCTTCTAGTACTGATTGAAATTGAGTAAAATGAATGATGATGTGCAAGAAGAATAAAATAAATAAATAAAATAAACTAAGTAAATTTAATAAATGATCATAAACATGTGCCATGATTATAAAATATAAATGAATAATCGACAACGGGTTCAAAAATACACGAAAAGCCTTATATTATAAATATGACACGTCTTGTTATATACCTCAATTTTGGAGTAATATATAGCTTTAACTTTTTTTCTATAGGAAAAATGCGCCTTAGTAATGATCTGTTGAAATATCAAAACTTGTTGCCGACATACTTAGTGAAAGAACTTTGAAGAACCAAGCCTTGAGTCGATTCATAAGCGTCGAAACTCTTGTGTCGTGCACTTTTTAAGGAAGTTCACATATTATGTATGTGCATCATTTACAACATACCTACCTAGTTAATACCTATTCAAATAGGTTGACTATCGGTGAGTGTGATCAATTGGAATGAATAATATAGAGTGGTTCAAAATATCATTGACATCTACACTTCTAGTAAGTAAATTCCAGTTCCCGACATCCAATTGTGTCAAAAAAATTCATTACATAAACTTTGAATAACTTCGAATTCGTAATTCAGTGTTAATCACACAACTAGTTACGATTCCGCTCACAGTCAAAACATTCGCAAGAATTCTATACTGTTATTTTTGATTAAATATCATTAACACATTACATCAATCTCAATATCTTATCAGCAAAGGTAAACAAAGTGGTTATAAACAGTATAATATAACTACATAACGGACAGTGTATAAATCTATCACATGCCAAAATACACATTAGCGAAATAAACAATAGGAGATGGACAGTACCTAAGCTAACTAACTGCTCAAACGTTAATTGCTTAGTATTTATGTAGGTAGAGATAGTAGGTAGGTACTATCTCTAATACTTCAATATGTTTAAAGTGTGCTAAATACTCTACCTGGACAGCCTTAAAGATTTATATTTTTACTAGTTGTTTTTTTTTTTCTTTTAACTTAAATTGGTTCAAAATAAAATACCGTTTTTAACCAATTCTCATTTACTTATCATCCCGTGGAGCACCCGGTAAAGAATTGGTCTCCCACTCTTCTGCGTAAGTTTTCGAGTGTCCTGTAAAAGTCAGGTGTTCGAAAAAATTAAGTCATTTTACATCTTAAATTCAGCGATGAGGTTTGCCACCCACCCTGAATGTCTTGATTTTATATTGGCACGAAGAGGACAGTTTGCATGTTTCTTACATGCAGCTGATCTGCTGGCTGCCCCACTTGTGGGATGTGCCGTGATGGTATGGTGGTATGGTTATTATTCAGATTTTTAAAAAATATCAAAACGAGAGATTATTACAAAAAAAAACAACACAGGCTAGCCTAGTGAGGTGGCAAAGTAGAATTAGTTGTATTGGCATATGGATATTTGAACTCTATTTGATTGTAAATTGAGGAAATAAACGAATTTGAATTTTTTGGAAGACAAATTCATTTGAAGATCTTCTAGCCCCTAATACCAGCTCTATGGTGCTGTCTGGGGCCAAATTTTGTTTTTTTGTAGAATTTCAAATATCATTTTAATGTTTTATGATTGAATTGTTGTCTTATTTAAATATAAATAAATAAATTATTATTTAAATATTTTGCCAAAAAAAAAAATTTGCTCAAACAAAAAGAGCGCATTCAGTTGAGACAATAGTCATCCACTAATATCTACGTCCGTCCATTGATAGAGGAGAGATATAATCCTGACAATCTTATTGCAGCACATCAAGGACAGAGAAAATAAATTATATACCATACCATCACGGCATCTCCCACAAAGAAGGTATAGCCAGCGGGCCAATCGCATGTACGTTATTAAAATGCAAATCGTCCTCTATGTAACAATTAAAGTTAAGACATTCAGGACAGGCCGTATACCTAATCGCTGAATCGAAAATGTTAAATGTCTAAAAACATGATGTTCCACGAACACCTGCTTTTTACAGGACACTCGAAAACTTATAGAAGAGAGTGGGAGACCTATTCTTTACCGGGAACAAACAGTAGGGATAAACAATAAAATAAATACCTAGTATTGTGGAATTCTCATGAAATTATTTTTCGAGAAAATTACCGAGAAATTTCTCGATGTGGAAAATTTTTAGAGAATTTCGGTGTATTTTGAGGCAGATTTTATTTTTTATTGATCATTTTTGCAATGATCAATAAAAAATACCACTAGGAACAATATTATGAAGAGAAATTTCTCGTTCTCGAGAAATTTCTTTGGAGAATTTTCTCTACTCACATCACTACTAAGATCTAACCATTATTATTTTTTCCAAATACCTACCTACCTTAATAATAACTGAAAAAATATATTCGAGAATAACACACTTATCCATGACCCGAAAAGGATAAAAGACTACGGATATAAAAGAAAACCTAGGAAACAACATTGTTATCAATATTATTATGAGAAAAATGAAAACGATTATAGGGACAATGCTAGTTATTGTAATGATGAGATAATATTGGATATATCAGTCCCAAAGAAAAAATATACAAGATCCAATTTATGAGAATAAGACAGATTTCTTGAAGCGTTCAAAATAATGTTATCTACCAACTATGTTGAGAACATTTACTAAGGTATCTATACAATAATGGTCTATGAATCTTCCGTATGTAGTTGCTACGTACTGTCTAGGAAAAAATATCGATACAGCTCATAAAATGTTCGAAACACCATAATTATTTTGTAACTAAATAAACACACTTTTCGATCATCATTGATAGACCTTATCTAGTTTTAACGATATTGGCAGAATTAAGAATATTATATAGGATAATAATTTGAATTTATTTATTTGGACAAGATATGGCATTTGCATTCTTTTATATTGGTTGAATTACATTGCATTGGAATTATATAACTCAGTCAGCAGATTTATTATGCCATAAGCAAATGCAACTAATTGTTTACAGAGCTGTATTTTTTTCTGTGACATAAGACATGAATCTAAAAGACTTGAATTTTTATTGTATTATTAACATTTTTACAATATACCTATTTTATTACGATGTTTGCTTATCTCGGCAAGAGGACATCAAAAGAGTGTAGTAAAAAGATTCAACACATGCTGTGGACAAAATATCGAGTGTAAATTTTCAGATAAATGAAAGTCCCCAAACTCCTGCGCTATCCGGGTAGTTGGTGGGTCTCCTTCAATATACCATAAGCAAATTGTGTAATAAAATTCGATACAAAATATAATGGTTCTTATTTGGTCAAATCGGCTGCTCAGCATTCGGAATCTAAAGTGCAACACTCTTTAATATCTCCTTCTGTACGATACATACGTTCGTTATGAGAATCAGATCACCATAAAGATCATTAAAATACGGCATCGGAGCGATAAAATTCTCTATACGGTAAAAATAACACCAAGATTCGCGAATCTATAATAACATGTACTTAAATATTATTTACATTATACATACTTACATTGAATATCTATGTTCATGTGTATATTATATCGTATCATCAATCCGTCCATCTATGCATAGGTACCATTAAGATATCTTCTAAACATGAGCTATCACTGAAAATGTGTATAAAGAAAAGATGGGATAAATCTGTACACCGCTTTGTCTATTGGATGAATTGACTTTATCTTTGGCATATTAAAATATCATATCTATTTAAAAAAGGGGAACAAATTTTAATACATTAATACATCAACATTCGAAGTTCTTCCTAACTTTTTCATTTATTCACACAATATATCGTTAATTGTCAGCAATATTGCTTGTCCCAGAAAATGTCTAATTTTACGAAGGTATGTGGTAGGTGGTTAAGTGGCAATGTCTTATACCTACCCACTAATTAATGTTACTAAGCAAGCAAAATAACTTTTTATCGGGTACTTACATATATACAGTAGAATAAAAAAAAGTTGAATTATGCATCGTATTAATAGTCAAGCATTAAAATGGAAATAGCACTTTGGTAAAAATATCTATCACATCTTGCAAATGATTGCCAAAAATTGTTAGATAAAAAAATGCTGTATAGGTAATGTTATTATTATGTAGACAAACCCGACGACGGAAAAAGAATAAATTAAGACTATATTAGCGGCGATATAAATGCGTAAAACGTTCTAAAAATAACGATTTGATGTTATAAACTTACATAAAATTTTAAGAGTGTAAAACTATCAACATGATCTACAAAAAAAAAACATTTGAGATGTAATGATGTAGACATGTAACGCAAATCGATACGAAAAAATAGTATATAACGAGAATACACAAAACGACATAAGTAATGATAGTACCAATAACTATATCGTATCGAGACATTCAAGATCTCGACATCGATCATTGCGTATAGATCGCGGGGGCAGAGTGATGGTGTGTTACTTGCTACAATCAGGGTTATTACCAATACGAATGATAATACGATAAATTCAAACGATCGTTCGACGCTGTCGACGGCGTGGGCTGCCCTTGAAATCTTCGGCCAAAAGCTCCGAATAATGCCACACTCACTGGTGGTTGGGATTGTAATAATAAAAACACGTAATAACAAGACAACTGTTGCGATAAAGAAAAACGTCCGACGAGCTATCAGAAGGAAAGACGCCGGCTGCTGAAAATATACTATCAATAAGGCCAGTGATGATTATTATAATAATAATAATGGGAGTCGCCTGATTGTCTGTCTGTTACTTTAGGGACTCGATAGATTATAGATTATTGTTTTAGCTGCTTATGACGGTGAATACGTGTTTTAATTTAAATATATGGCTTCGGTTGTAAATAAGATATAATATGAAAGTTCATTTATTAACCTTCTGTGAACACCTTAATAGGGCAAGAAAGAGGAATAATAGTATCCATTAAACAAGTCACATCTATTGGACAGGTTTGAAGACAGTAAATCAGATATGTTTTGTCAAAATGTTGCAACAATCTCAGTGAATATCTATCTAGATACACATATTTTCATCGATATGATAAGTATTTCCTGAACAAAGCTCTGTTTAAAGATAATTTTAAAATACTAAAATAATTTCTTTGTAATACATATTAGCGCGTAAAGAATTATTGTCATCATTTTAAAAGGGCGTGGACAGAGTGAAACACTTTGAATATTTCAAATGATCAATCACATTGTTGAAATATTTTGATTTAACACGCTAATTGGTCGAAACATTAAATGTGAAAAAAAAATTGACATCACCGATAATCACCACGCCTACGAAGAAATAAGACAACATGAACGACAATAATAAGAAGAAAAAAACTATTTCGAAACAATATGTCGCGATGATTTAAAATCGTTTTAAAACACATAATGATGTAATAAATTATTACAATCATATATGAATGAAAGTAACAACAACTACCACCACGTTAATTGTTAATGAAATATACACGGAAAAATTTCACCCGTGAACCTGAAAAGAATTGAATTTGACAATCCTTGTGTATAAATATTGGAGTGTGTCTGTACATATGTAAGAATTTGTATTTATAAATACATTGTGGGCTCAGTACTAGAATCTCGAATTTTGGTGGTTTTATTTATTTATTTATTTATTTTATTCTTCACTGTACATTGTTTACAATAATACAAATTTACATAGAAAATATCATTTATACAATTCAATGTACAGAGGGCGAGTTTATCGCTAAAATGCGATTTCTTCCAACTAACCCGGTTAAGTTATGCTTTCCCGATGTTTGAGTAATTATAGTAATAATCATGAATTTAAAGGCTTCTTTGTATACGATCGAACCATCACAAAAAAAACATATTAATTACTACCCTTCTGAGTGTAGGTAATGTCATGATTTATCCATATATCCAGTTATAATATTGAGCCCACGATATTATCAAAACTGATTTCACCAAGGAAGATACCGTGTATGAAAACTAAAAATGCATATTTGGAGCGCGTTTTTGGAAAATGAAATTGTTAGTGATAACACAAAGTTACCAACTTAATTTACACAAATAGGCAAGCTGTATTAAATCTGTGTTATTCATTGCAGAATTGTCAAAATTATTAAAACCCAAATGCTGGAACAAGCTGCCTCTGGGTCTGCAAGAGGGGCGAATGGACAGAGCTTTAGAAGAAGGCAGAAGACGCACATTTTTGCCGGGAGTTTTGGGTGATGAACGCGGTATACGGCACCCTTGAGGTCATGTTATGAGTAAACGGCGCTTTACAAACTGTCCATATATAAATCAGATGTACCTATTATTACTTTGCCTTTTGAGTTGTTATTAATTTATACAGAAGTGGAATCGGTGATTATCTTCTATAACGAATATGATGCTTGCTTGCACTATCTCTAATGTTTCTATTCAGTTTAACGATTATTCTCCGAGCGAAGCCAAATTTAAAGCTAGTCAGTAGATGTATGTAAATAATATGTCGCGATACGGTCCCATACAATAAAATCGTATGATCTGTACAGTGTACAATGCGACGAGACGGGGGAAAGTGCCGCAATCAATATGTCGACGATATTTTTCAAAGCCAAATTTTCCCACTCGCGCCTAATAAATACTAATAATGTAAGACGATAAATCGAAACGGTCGGTGATAAATTAACACCAAATATCCAACACTACTATCGCACGGACGAGATTCGCAATGAACTTGAAAATAAAAATAATGTTATGTGCTATTTTTTATACTGTCGTCAGATTTTATATCGACAATTATTACTATTATTATTATTCTCAATATCGCTACGGACGAAAAGACATTATTACATAACGATCCGACGAAACAATAATGTTACGAAGCGAATTGAATTAAACGTCAGACGGGACGGGGAATTCGTTCGAAAAAGGAGATTAATGAAATATAAAAATATTTTATTTTTTTAATGCGTCCAAGTCATTAACGTATTTGTGAGACGTACGTATTCTTAGATATATAAATAGTCCCGCTTTGGAAAACAGAGTTTAGAGACAAAATCTATGTCTGTCACGATCAATTGTGTGACAACATTACCGTCTTATCAATACTACATTAAAACTCATCGACTGGAATGGCTATGTCACTTGTAGTAGATGCAGAAACCGACAAAAAGAGTAATTAACATAAAATCTGGTAGACGAAGACAAGTGAGTGGATAGATGCATCGGTGGATGAACTGGGTTATAGCAAACTGTACAGCTATGAATGTGAACTGAAGGACAGCAACAGCCTTGTATAGAGAGAATCTCTGTGGAAAGTCAAACCTGCCAAGGGTTGTAGAGGTGCAGTTGATGTTTTTTTTTTATAAATTCATATACTAATTACGTATTGAAACTGTCTGCCTACATCTTGTTCAAGTTCGAGACTCGGAAAAAGCAAGTGAGCAACACTTATTACTAAATCCAACAGTTAAATGTTTTCACATACACAATAATTTGTGCCAAGAGTAAAAGTAGATAGTACTTGGTGAAGAAATAAAGTTTTAAAAAAAATATGTAAAAACTAAGCGTAAATCGAATTTGCTGAAACTTTGTTAAAATAACATAAATATTGATAAAAATCTATAATATACCTACATACATGAAACGAATAAAAATATTATTACTATCTGTCAAATGGAGTAAAAATAAACGTATGTCAAGAAAACCATTAAACACCTCGCATCATAACTAAAAATCTAATAAATATTTGAGTCCGTTCGTATAAATGTATTTATGTACATATTACTATGTTATATATATATTTCATCTCTGGACACTTTTACTGGACTGGTAACTGAGAAACGAATGCTCCCTGCGTAAACTTACATCCAGCGTGCGTGTTCCAGTTCAACATATTTTTTTTCGATTGATTGTTTGATTATATGTATGAAGCTTTCAGCGATGAAATTTGCCACCCATCCTGAATGTCTAAAATATTTATTGTCACGGAGATGGCGTCCTACATGTCTATTGCATGCAGCTGGTCTGCTGGCTACCCCACTAGTGGGATATGCCGTGATGGTGTAGTAGTTGTAGTAGTAAATAAAGGTATTATATTTTTTGTGATACAAATGGTGAGCATTTCATAACCCTTGTCTGCTGTTTTCAGTGATAAAAGTTTGTTGCGTGTTGAAACATACGGTAACAATCCATTTTCTCGGTCTAAACCGCAAGGAACGTGACTTGATGGTGTAATGAATGAACGTTAAATAGCACGTGCCAAAAAATCTTATTATCGAAGGACGACCGCGTTATAACTAATATCCACTCAAACAAAAAATCTATTGTACCGAACTGAAAAAAACAGACTAGTTTAATATATAATATGTATAAAAAGAGAAAAAAAAACAAAAGTTAAACGAGAAAGATGAAAAATTAGTCAACAAAAACGTTTCATGAAAGTCGACCATTGTTTCCTTGACTATTGTTGAAATAAAAAAATAAAATATTTTAATCATAATTGAAACGAAAACTGTTTGAAATTTAGAGTATCATTTATTACGAGATGTTGAGAATTTCAAAGACAAATTACCTAAAATTTGTTAAAAGATAAATAATCTGACGTCATAAAAAGAAAAAAGAAACAATTCAGGAAACGTAAATGAGTTTAAAGATGGCATTAATCCTGAGGAAAGAGGAAAACAGCTTAAAGAACACAATACAACAAAATTAGATAAAGCACAAGGTGTTTCGAATCCAAAGCATTTAAAAGGAATGTTATTAAGTTTGACCTCAGCCTATAGTGGCTCAAATGATTGCAAGTGATGATAGTTCCAAACAGCAAGCATCAAAGTAGTTTAATATCATTTGAAGTACATACGTAGTAATTCAATACAAACAATATAATCTAAATAATAACACTGTTTTACATACATTACAACCGAAACATCCCAATAAATAAATGCAGCCACGAATGCTTTATAGCATTCTACAATTATTATGACGTCACACTATGTATATTATATTGGATGGAAAATTATGAACAGTAGTAGTTATAAGAGCAGTTAAAGTGCGAGGGAGCTGATCTTATCTATGTATGTTGAAAAACATTTTTGGCAATACAGTTTCTCATTTTGAGCATGACCTTGTACACATTATACAAGTATTATTATTACTATTGCTATTACATACGCAAACATTATCATAAACACGCTAAAAACAAAACCCGGGAATACATCCAAAGATCAACACTACTGCAAATAGTTAAACGAGTGTATCGATAATGATGCTAATTACCAAAGTAAAGTAACACAAGTTCAACCAAATATAAACGTTAACATTTACGACCACAATGTTAAGTAATAGTAATTTCCTTTCGTACAATTGGGAATAATTTAAAAAAGAATTTAAATTATCTAACTCCTATCTCTTATTTCTATCACTTCTTCACTGCCGAATGTATGCAGGCTTTCATATTTCTCCACTCGCCTCTTTCTTGAGCAACGCATGAAAGATCTCCCAGTTCATGATTCTAATCGCCCAACTGTCAATTCCACATCTAACCACATGACCTTCCCCTTTCCATTTTTTAATAGACTTTCTTCTGTAATTTACAATATATTAGATCGTTTAGATTAGATCGCTCTTGCCTTTGGGTCACAAGGTGCCAGGTTCGATTCCCGGCCAGAAAAAAATGAAAAACGACCTTTTTCAAATTGTCCTCGGTTTGAGTGCATTGTATAAAATTATGTGTTTCATCTCGTTATCATCTATAATACAAGATTCTTAGTTTGGGACTACCTCGATTTGTGAGAATTGTCTATGCATGTTATGTTGTTTCCAGAAGTAAAAAAAAGAAGTAATATAAACAGTGATTGTGAAGAATTAACGACCAAGTTGCGGTAAAAACCAGACAGTGCACTTATAAACTAATGAGCCAATGTAATCATAAAACCGATAAAATTTTAATTTCTTACAATCATCGATTATATACATCAAAATATTACATACTTGAAAAAATCCCAGATCCGTAAATTTATTAATTTATGAAAAATGTACGATAATTGAATAAAACATAGTGTAATAAATAAGATTCTTAAAATATCCTAGACATCGGGGATAAAATAAAATCGTGTCATAAATTATGACGCCTACGGAAGGAGAACACACTTGTATAGAAGTATGAACGTTGTAATAATTATTAGGTGTACAGAAATAACTCACGTATTGGCGAGATTAGGTAATGGCATAGTGAAGAGACACTGCATGATATATAGAGGAGACCACTCAAAATTCCTGGCATGGGCCAAAGAACGAATACGGACTGTCCTGCAATTGAAATCACGTGCAGTTAATACGGTAACAGAAGAAAATAAACAGAAAAAAAATTAAATATAACGAATATACTTTGCAGTTTACAATGAAATTCAAATTAAACAAATTTCGATAAAAATAATGGAGAATTGTCATGATTCTAAAATCTGGATAGTAACTAACGCCATTTTAACCCGGGAGTAGGAGAAACTCAAGACCGGAGGCGGTGAACTGGCTGTCAGCGCTGAAGCCAAGACTTCAGAGGATACGACCCAGCCCATACGGGTAAAGATTTACCAACACACCAAGCTACACGAAAAGTAAAGTAAGTAAGAAAAATTCAAAATACATTTTACGTTCGTTTAAATTGAACAATAAAATTGGTAGCAATACAACTGAACGATCTAAAGAAATAAATAAATGATGCAATAAAAAGATGCAAAAAATAAAGACGCTTAATGATCCATAAATATACAGCTCTTTAATGAATTCAGTTAATGCAAGGGATCCAAGAAAATAGCCATCCATCTAACATTTTGGCAACGACCGAATGCGACAATGTTAAAGCAATGTAAGTAAGGCATTGTATCAGAATAAGTTAGCGATATGAGTCTGTCATCGCTTTCCATGCATCATGTTATGCACAAGTCAAAACAAACTCTCGGTTTCATTAAAATAATGACTCGCTATCATACACACAATGCGGTAGAACGACAATAAACTTAGAGCAAAAACAATAAAGCGTAAAGTATTTACGGTGCTATGGCGCGATCAATCATTTGTATTAAATGTAAATCTTGCCAAGGAGAAAGCGCCGGAGGAAATGATATTAATATTAAAGCAAAATGTTCATACGAATTAAGTATCAGTCGGATTCCAAATGTAACTACTGCAAACAGCTTCAGCTTGCGCAATAATAATAAACACTTTTTTTGTAAGGATATATTTTTAGGCTTTTTATTAGGTATATGAAAATTTGATTTTTTTAAGATTCCTCAGGGCTACAATTCAGTCTAGGGTCTAGGATAAATGTAACACGATTTAATAGTATGAAATCAATTAATTTACGTTACAATCATATTGAAAATCGATCTTTACATAATACGAAAATTTGAATGAATAAAACTAACAAACCCTTCACTGGACTTGGGGTGATTTGACTCGAAAAACGAGAGAAAACAGAAAATTTCCATTTTTGCAAACAGTCAAAGTAAAGTACATAAGTAAGATTATTAGCAGAGTTTAAAAGTTTACCTTACAAACTGTGTTTATTAAAAATAAGTTATTTTTTTAAAACACCAATAAAACCTGTCAGTCCTAATTCAGAAAACGAATGAAATACTATTCTTTCATTAAAATTTCATCAAAAAGCGAGAATGCAAAAACTGTTAAAATCTCGAAGACAATGAAAAAATATAACAATGTTAAAACAAAGGGATTCATCTTTATCTTTCAATGCTCCTCTTCTTGAAACAATGAGTCGAAGCAAACATCCCCATCCACAGTTAAAGAGAGTTCATTGATGATCACCATAAATTTGACATTATATTCGGTTGTCTCTAGACATCGCAACCAAATTTCTAGCTAATTGCAATGTGATTAACAGGCCATTCCGCGTATTTTTGCCACTTAGCGCTGTACATTAAAGGGGGACAGATAGCTGTTATCCGATAAAATCTCTGGCTTGTCTCGTCACAACACATTATTATATGTATTATCCACAGATATAATAAAGACATAACACTAAATCACCGGATATTAATTATACGCATCCATTACCACCACTTCGCTATTATAATTTACCGAAGCAATATAATAATACTATAATTGTGTGCAACATTGTGGGTGATTAGAACCAACCGTTGACCTGGGGAATCTTGATCAGTATAATGTCGAAGTAAGCTACGACAAAATGCATTTGTCGGATGCACAGATATCCATTGAGACCAGCAATATACATTTACAAACTCTCAACTAATAAAAAGACTTAAATGAAAATTATTTGTACAGTACGCATATTGAAGAAATGTTGACTAGTTTATGGGACATGGAAAATAGGTCATTGTAACGCTATCATAAAAAAATTGGCATCAATTAATCAGACGACTCAACCGGTAAAATTTTTTGGACAATACCAAGAGACAGATATACACGAGTAATAATTAAACCTTGGCAATACTAACCCCCTTAATATCCGGACCGGTCGGTCATTCAGTAAAAATCGTAATTTTCCGAATGAATGAAGAATGAGCGTCGTACGTCTAGTAGAAACGCGAATAAAAAATAGGTATCACAATCTTAGCCAAAAACTTGATTGACATCACGCACGTTTCTGAAATATGCGAGTTTCAGGGCCAACACTACGACAGCATTAGGCAAAGTCATAACAAAAAGTATCACCTTCCCGACGGAAACACGTTAACATTCAGATTACGTAGAAACACAAACAGGCGATGATTGATTGATTGCTTCTGGATCACGCGAGAGCCAGACAGTAACATACCAGCGCTCGTGTACGAAATTGGCAGAAGTCGGGAGTAGGTACCTAACTGTATATGGAGTGATTATAATTTGCCCATAAAACGTTGATTATACACCCAAAATTTAATGTTTTAAAATTTAATAAACAAATATATCAAAATAAACGTTAATATTTTAATTTGAAGATATCAAAAAAAAACGTCTAAAATATCGCCCATCAAATCGGCTAATAAATGTTGGCACCAAGTAAGATAAGTTCAAAAAAATGAATTACTTACATATTTATAGCGAAAAATACACGAGATTCGTCCAAAACAAAAATGATGACCAAGTCATGATTATAAAAATACATCAGTGGGCTATTAAGCGCGAATATATTTTTAAACTATCGATCATGAACGTCGTCAATAATGAGTTTATTACAGGAGTCACCAGAATACGTGGGATGTGTTTTTAAACATCGCCATCAACGAAAGGGTTGCTACTATATAAACAACATATGGAATCTCTACGCAAATCCCAACACAGCATGCGATATTTGGTTGATGAGTAATGTTCTCCTATATAAACACAACATATTTGATAGCATTTTGTTAGGTAAATATTGCGCTGGGAGAGAAGTACATACGTCAGTCGCATGCCATCATCTTCAGCATCGTAATAATTGATTGTATAAAATAAACAGAAAAAGGAATATAATAGAAATCTTGGAATTGGTGAGTACGAAATACGAGATATATTTATGCTACAGTGATACCTTCTCAGTTACATGCATGGTATGTTGATAATGCTGGCAGTAACCAAGCAAGACGTGCATCGCTCATATTTCTACGACCGTGGCACAAATGGTGTAATATACCTAGTTATTAAACACATGATCATTCTTATCAGATCGTACGCGATTATCGTCGTGGTTTATAATTGTACTTTATTACGTGATGCATTGAAATAAATGACAAGATGTGATAATAAAGAAAAAGAAACAATGCTAGTCAACAAGCTTACCTTTGACGTAATTTAACATTTTTTATATTAATTTACCACTTTAAATGATATCGAAGGAGTAGTCGACTGAGAGAATCGACGAAATCGATGTTTGTGGACTAATCATTAATTGCACTAAACCGAAACTGATCGACACGTTTCAATGGTCGATAAAAGATTAAAGTAATAAAACATAATAATATTATACCAAAGGTCGAAGTAATAACGCCCCTATAATGATTAAGAATCGACTATTAAGTGATCACGAGAAAAGGTGTTAAAAAAACACATCAAACTAGCGGAAATTTGTGGAAAAGTCGAGTATTAAGAAATCGATAAATATTTTACGAGTGCTAATGCGCAAAAGGTTCCAAGAAAACAGAAAAGTATAAAACATCTGAACTAATCACGTAGGATGGTGTTAAAAAAATAAACACAAATAAATGCCAATTTACAAGACAACCCCCACATCCGAATTTGCCTGCCAGATGTACTACATTTGGAATTCCATCAGTCCTCCTACGTTGACTAGAATCTAGAAAAAAAAAACAAATGAAATCTGGAACACTATTAGCGATGACCACCCAATGAAGTCAAGAAGGCGTTAAATGTGAAGTCAGTGAAGAAACTGATACAAGCCAAGTGTGGCCCATTGAATTCTATCGATAATGAATTGTGATGCAGATTATGTTTCCAAGACAGAAAATTAATGAAGTTGAAAATTTAGAATTTTTCAAGCTCATCCAACTTACTGCGATAACTTTTGGAGCAATTTTTGTGGATGAAAAGGGATAAGAACCCACGGATAATAAAACATTGTCTCAGAATGAAAAAATGTTAGGGAGAGAATTCTAAATGACAAATTGAAGTCAGGACTAAAAGCTTTAATCTATTAACTGAAAGGTTTCGATTGCATTCAGCTATCAAGAAGGAAATTCGGGTGTGCACTCAGAGATTTATTATAAACCCGATTTCATCTATTTAAAAATACTATAACTATTTTAATTTGAGTTTGACACTGAGATCCAAACACATACATTTTTTCAAGTAAGGTAAGCTATTAATATAAAAATCAAATTTGACCTGAAAAATGAATACATTTGGATATTTACTGAACAAATTAGTACGCAAGACTTTGAACATAGGTACAACCATAATCTTTCAATACTCTAGTTTACATCTACATACATTTCTTGCCGTAGTAATATTATTCCTAACAATAAATACGTTATGCAGACCGAGGAATTTATTATGTGCAGCAGAAACAATACATTGTTTAACTTAACTGACCATAATGCTTCAGCCATACAACTACTCTTAAAGTTTGTGGATGTAAATATTTAGATGTGTAGATACTATAATATTGTAATAACACTAATAATATAGCATGCTATAAACACAAACGTTATTTTTCTTATATAGGCAATATATTATAACGCTAATATAGATGATTATTGCTTCCTATTGTTGGAGAGCTTAAAATAAACGCAGACTCATCGATTTATAAGCCCATGCAAATAATAATATGTATACGTACAACATTCAAACATAAACAATGAATACTCACGTAAATTTACGAAAACTCTATGTTCATCGATTTCATGGTAACGTTATTATGTAATAACAACAATAATATAAGTAGATATGTATTCTGTTTGATCGATAGTAGAATCATTTTCGTGATAAAAACTGCGGCAAATATTGAAAGTAGATAAAGGAAGAAGAATATTATGGTCATTATCAACCATGCTCTTCCAGTTCATATAGTGTTTTTTATTCTAAAAAATTAAGCAACCTTAAAATTAATACTTAAAACGTGAGAAGTTTTGACGTGAGATTAATTAACGCGCTCTGGACATTTTGAAAAAAAAAAAACCCGTATTTGTCTATACAATGATATAAAAGTAGATATTTTCCTCTCTAGTCAAAAAAATAAACAATAAACCCACGCAAAAAAGTAAGTTCGTCGGTGGCTAAACACTTAGCGGCAGAAGCATAGACCAACCTGTAAGCGTGTTTGTAAGTGTTGAAAACATTAACTTCTGTCGACTTATACTACAACGCGATACGATATCATGGACAGGCTTGTATCTACCTAAATTACTTACTATTTAGGGCCATATGGCTAAACGTTAGCGGTCAGAGATGAACAAATGGCAAGATTTCTTTATTATTGTTCCGACATGCGATATATGACAAAAGATTATTACATCGATGATCCTCAAGTTAGTTATTTGCTTGTTGTTGGCGTCACTCGATGCTTTTTTCTGCTATACCTATCAAATTAAAAATGAAATAAACTTTAAAAAAATGAGTAACAAACAATCCAGGAAATCGGTCTGCGCAAATTTTCAAATATGGAGAAAACAAAGATCACCGAAAAATTTGAGTTCGTCGGTAGCCTGGAGGTAGAGTCTCGGCCTCGTGAACATGGGGTCTGTGGTTCGATACCAGGTGCCGGTAAACTCCCCTTTCACGATACAAGCTTTTAGTAGCTTACTGTGAAAGGTGTATAAGGTTGAATTTGGGTTTATAACAAAAAAAATCGACTCATCGACCAATTTCGTCGAGATTCTCAACTCTAGAGCAGGGGTCTCCAAACTACGGCCCGAGGGCCACATCCGGCCCGCGGACAGATTTTGTCCGGCCCGCGGAGAGCTAGCATACTTGAAAACTCCTTTTAGGGAACATATTTTTTATAGCAAATTAAATTTAGTTTACTTAAGTATTCTAATTTTATGTTGATAACCTAATTATTAATATGACATCTACATTGATATGGTCATGAGCTAACTACTCATAACAGTGGGTTGCGCGCTGTTTAGCTGCCACCACGCAAATCAAACCGCTCATTTTAATAATTTGATTTTACGAAAGATATCGGTCCCATAGTGCTGAATTTTCTTGAGCACGCTTACATTACAAAACCGCGTAGTTTTTGCATCTCATCATCTCTTAAATTTCATCAAAACTCGAAATAAATTAATATCATATCTCTGAATATTCATTATTGTTGATTGTCTCTTCAAAACTTTAACAAGTCATCATTTTGTGTTACATTTCCGCTTCTATTGTCAAAACACGTGTTAAAAAAATCGACCCCTTCCGGAAATCACTCTGTTGTCTCACAAGTGCCAGCGTGTAGTGATCAGTGTATGTCCAGTAGTGTAACAGAGAAGGATAACAACACCGACTACTCGCAAAAACACAGCGGGTGAAAGAGACAAAAATACTGTTTTGTCTACCACGATGCCTATCTCAGATCTCCGTAAAAAGAAGCTTCTCTATGTGTCCAACGTTTTCTATGATGTCAACTAAAGTGGAACGCTCGAAAAGAAGGACTTCGAGTCGGCTATCGAGAAAACCTGCACTCTTCGTGGGTGGCCCCAGAGTCATCCCAAGAACGTAGAGACGTACGACACCATGACCAAGATATGGGATGGCCTGAGGCAGAGAACTGATGGAGAGTCCTCTGCAATGGCAGCAGCGTTACATGAACTTCATTTTTGACCCAGAAGATGCTTCCAACTTAACTAAAAAGCCACGGCGCTCTTGAGATGGTCACGGACCATTAAACAGCGCCAAATACAAATCATCTTTTTCTTATTATTATTATTATTGTTGTAGGCTTATTGTTATTGTTTTTGTGATAAGTTGGATAAAGAAACACAGAATTGTAATGAGTAAAGACATGTATAATATGCAGAAAATTTAATTTCAATATATAATAACTAACAAATTATTGAAATGAATCCAACTAACATTTTATACTTTTTAAATAAAAACATAACTTATAACAAGCATAATGACATATGAAATACTTATGAGATTTATGTAATTCAGATTTTCCACTGACAATAGTTTGTAGTTGTGGACTAATTTTACTTGTACCAATTATTAAAAGAGATTTAAGATGCTCATCAGTTTATTTAGATCTGTAAACATTTTTTGTGTACTTCATTTTGGAGAAGGTCTTCTCACACAAATAAGTAGCACCAAAAACAGAAAACAGTCCAGGAGCAAATTTATGCAAATTATCAAATTGTGTCAGTGGAAGACTCTTATAAAATTCCAACAAAGATGAGTTTTGATATTTGTTCTTAATTATATCACTGCACTGTAGATCAATCATTTCCATTTGAAGTTCCGGGGCTAGGGTTTCAATTTCAGTATCAAAAGGATTCTGAAAAATCTTAACAAAATTAATAATATGCAGTGTTGCCGTTTTGCGGCTTTTAGTCCGATTTGCAGCCTTTTTTAAACGTTGCGTACTTTTTCGGACTTTTTTTTCATCAGTGGACTATTTCACTTTTTACCACCGGCAACAATGATAATATGGTTTTGGCCCTCGGAACTTACTGGAGTAATCAGTATGGCCCTAAGGCTGGAAAGTTTGGAGACCCCTGCTCTAGAGGACTCACTTAAACTACTTCTAAAGACTTCAAATGTTCTTAGATGATAAATAATAAAAAATGCAATTAATGACAAGACTCAAGTTAACGTAATATTATGTTCAGGTTAACGAGGACACGTCAAATTTAAAGTCATAAATTATTAATAAATTATAACAGTTGTCCCTAACGATTTGCAGCAATGGTTTTCAATGATTCGCCAATGAAATGTCTATCGGTGTTACAAGTAAAACATTCTCAGGAAAATAAATCAATAATTTCTAGGGAGACATAACCTGATGAAATAGGCGATTCGGTACAATACGCAAATATTAATAACATGTTTTATTTTACTTTTCAGTGATTGACTTGCTGGACACTTTAATAATGTAGCTAAAAGAAAGATGGAAAGGTTTTTTTGACATCCCCTTTAAAAACTAATTAGTGTAAGATCATCCCAAAGATTCTGTTCGCCTCCCATTGGTTTCGACTTGTCGCCCGTATTATTCAACAAAATAGTTCTCATAGTAATATAGTTCTCGTTACAAAACAACAATGTAATGGGAGACACGTCGTTAATAATGCACAATGTTATTTCGAAAGTTAAAACAATACGTGACAATATATTATTTTTCCTTATGATCAATTATGTTTTCTAGCCCGACATGTCACTATCATCAATTATACGGGCGTCGAAATTCACGCTTAATTATAATTAGAACAACTAACTTGGTCCTTATCCAATACAAAATAGTTCGACAAGTGAGAGCCATAACGCGTCCAAAATGGTTTCTGTCACTCTTCAAAAGTTTAACTATTCACTGATGCACTCATTCGATACAAAATTTTCATAGGTCTAGACATATTACTACTTGAACTAATATTCCCAAGCGCAACATTCTCCAAAATTTGATTAAACCTCTAAGATTAATACGATTATGAAGTATGAGATAGTAAACTTCACAGACTTGCAAAATTCAAACAATCACAAACTAAGTAATATGCTTGTGACAATATTTCAATGATGAACTTTATTCGATCAAGGTGCTGAGAAGATTTTGGGGTTCCAACATATACAAAAACATACAGAAACGTAATTTGATAAATAAAATTAAAACTCAAATACGACAGATTTGATGGCAATTAAAATAAATCTGAGCCAACATATTAATTAAGAATAGAACAATATAGGATATCAGTATTGATGTTCTGCTTGGTCAAATTATTTGAGATGTATAACGGTTAATCCAAATTTATAGTCATACCAGAATCATCAAACCTCTTTATTCCCTTCAGTGGCTTGATTCAGATTACAATCATCCGCTTTTATAGTGTACCTAATCAAAATTATGTCATCCACCCGAGCATGATTAGATTAATAATAATCGTATAACACAACGAGAGTCATTGGAGTACGAACACATATCGCAAACGTATAGTACCGATTGGATTTTCAATTTGAATTAATATCATAAACGATGTTATGAAACTCTCGACTAGTGGCTACAGGACGAGTATCCAACGTCATAAATCCGTTGCGGGCTGCAC
This sequence comes from Athripsodes cinereus, assembly GCA_947579605.1. Classification (NCBI taxonomy): domain Eukaryota; kingdom Metazoa; phylum Arthropoda; class Insecta; order Trichoptera; family Leptoceridae; genus Athripsodes; species Athripsodes cinereus. Next base: position 23,059,589 of record OX388314.1, read on the forward strand.
CGCGGAAAGAAATGCCAGGAATTCGACGTGTCATTTGGCCCCGTTTCAAATAGGCGTCCAGTGCCAAAAGGGTTAAACAAACCACACCGTAACGACTACGTCACAGCATCGAGCCGGACAACTGAAAGTGAAACTGCCGCGTATTGTGAAAAATCCGATTTGTTAATTATAATCCCAGTAGAATATTGTGCGAGACAGAAAAACATAAGAAATCGCCGCTGTATTGACAAATTGCTTAACACCTGATGTTATTATAACAGACGAGGAATCCGCTCGGAATCTTGAACTCGATCATCAATATTAATACAGAATATTTATTGTGTTTGGTTAAAACAGGGTTACAAACGAGTGAAAATATCACAATAAAGAAATAAAAACAAACCAACAAAACAAATGAAACCTCTTAAAGCTCCCGGCCTTCCCTTTTTTCAGAAACAACCATTGGAATCGCAAATCAACACTCAGCAACGACTAGTCATTAACAGAAAAAAATAAAAAAAAAAATGAAAAAGTAATTAAACTATTTTTTTTTTTACAATGAACCATTGATAAACGAATGCTACGGGGGTATATCTAATGTTTTAAGCACTGGCGATGAAAGCAACATAAAACCTATCAGTATCTTATAAACATGTACATATTTACAGTGGAATAGAATACGACTGAGTACTCACGAGTTAAAAACGCAAAGCATTTCTTAACCTAAATCAGACATGTGTTAATGTCTAACAAACGACCATCAAAGACTTGATTGGACAATAAAAACGGCTGTAAAAATTGAAAAAAGCTTGGAGATTCATCTTTACGACTACTTAACACAAAAGTTGTTTGTGTATATATTACGTACTATGTGTTATGCAATATTATAAAAGTCTAAATAATTTATCGGACTTGAAACAGGCATAAATGTTTAAAAACTATGAAGGATTGAATGTGAGAAAAAACAAAACTATTTTGACATGCTTATAACATGTGCATCCAAAGATTTATGTTGGCTTGTCGGTAAAAACAATAATTTTACTATACCGTAATTTTTGTTGCCATTAATGAGCTGCTTAGACTAATTTTCGTGAGCGTGAGAGAATATATATCTTGAAGAGCATAACCCTGATGTTGCTAATATACCATCTGGTCAAAACGTTTGATACGAAAAGTGTTGCATCTCATAAATTATTAATACGAATCGTTTGCAAGACGAAAATGTTTGTGGTACGCGCTCATACAATCAAAGGGATTTAAAAGTCACAAAGTATGTATTGGACAAGCGAAATGGCATACAGTCTAACATAATATTATCACTTGCCAAGAAATTAATAGAATTAAATTTTTCCTTTTCACGGTTGTCAACGGCCGACGATTCGACAAGATAACAGGATTAAAATGACGTACGTCATGTATGTAGTCTCCCTCTGCTAAATGACCTGGTCATGTGGGTTGCCTGTCATCAATGATGCGCTCCGGTGGCGAAACTGGGCAAATTATAAATTCGTATGAATCTTTACTGTATTTACCAGGGAGAAACACGTTGCAGATTATCAAATGGCATTCGTATAATTCAAAACAATAACAAACATTTTACATGAAAAATTTAACAAGGGAAGATGAAAATAATGAACTCTCAACAAGTTAATGAGTTTATTTTTGAATGTATCCAAAAGAATATGATCCTCATATGAATATTTTTCGTTTTCTCTTGTTTTTTTTTTCTCGCTTAAAACATATATATGATGATTTGTATGAAAGACGATACCATGGCCATAACATCTAACGGGATGAGCCGCCATAAAAAAAGATGAAAATAAAAGTGAGTGTCTTACTAAAGTATTCAGAAGCAACATAATATGATGATCCCTAATTACGAAGAGAATCAATACTGTTACAACTCCTCTTCTCGTAAGATTTTGATTAGTAAAATTATTACACAGGTAAACTGGGTCGCCAACAGTTTGATCTTACTGATTGTAGTATATACTTAAAAATGATGTGTCTCGTAATGTATTTTAATTTGCAACAACTAGATATTACTTCTAAAAGTAGATTTGGGTAAGTTGGAAAAAATTGCGCCTGTGAGGATAAACTCTCCCTCTGTGTTTTGATTTATGTAAATGTATTTTTGTGTAAATTTGCTCGCAACAATGAACAGCAAAAAAATAAATTAAATTAAATCGATTGAGTTGACGTTTATTTTGTAAAACTCCAAATTAATTTACGTCAAGAAGCACAAATGGTTTAAGTTTTAAAAAATGTTAAAAAAAAACATGGTACGTAGTCACAAACTAAAACAGAAAAATTCTATGAATTGAAAAAAAAACAACAAAACATTACATGGAAGATAACGTGGAGTGATAGAGATTCAAAATAGAATCAACTATTTTTTCGCTTTGCATCTAACGTCTGCTTTTAACCCGGTTACGTCGCACTTCCCGACGAATACTTATCTGAAAAAGACACTCGTGTAAATCTAACGAAGTGTGTGTTGAATAATAACATCACCAAAGTCGTAATGTAATAATGACACCCTTGAAAGAAATAAATCATAAAAAATCACAACGGTACAAGACAGTGGACAAGACATTTCAAATTTAAAAGCGACAAGAATTAATAATTTGAAAGATTACATACGCAAATAATACGGGATAACAAATTGCAATTATAATGGTTACAATAAATATTTTGATATGCCAGAGAATTAAAGATTATTAAATCAAAGGTTGTTCATTATTCAAGCGAAAATATACTAAAACTTATTCAGGTATGACTCTCAGATGGTTACAATGAAAACAATATCTTTTTAACTGCCCTCTCATGAGAATCAAAAATAAACCTCTATTGTTCAGAGCTATTCTGCACTTATCTAGTCACTTCTTCCTACGAATCCCTAATAATGTCGTTATCATAGAAACGATGTATTGTGACAGTGTCAACAAGCTCGAGGAATACCTTAAGCACGGAAAAACAGTTATCTTTTTGGTCAATTATCATTGTACATTCTTTAAATATGTCACAGCCAAAATCTTCTTTTCTCCAGAATCAAAAACTACAGGTATTTGTTGAGAACAACACCGATAATAAATTCTATAAATCTCTTACTTTTTAACATTGCCTTGATAATTGAAAAGATTGCAATGCCAAAGACGACAATAATTCAAATCGAGGTGTTACAGCAATGTTAAGCACGGAGTTAGTAGTAATCACCGCACAAATTGCGGCATGCGCTCTAATGCACGCTCATACAATGGTCAACACATTAATCATATCTGTGCTATTAATAAGTCTGTTACATAATGGATCTGTTCCAAAACATAACCAAAGTTCCAAGATGTCCACACTCTGTGAACTACGAAGTATATGTAATACGTATGAGTTAGAGTATGTACTAATGTTTGTAGGAATGGCAAATGTATCAGAGACAAACGTTCATTCGTAAACTATGAATTATTAGAGTTTACGATCTTTGCCTTGCAGTCGGTTGATTTTAAAGCACCATTTCAGAATTAATGCTCTACGCGTTTTATGGTCGACGGACAAATTGATGCGTTGGAAATGTCATAAAGGGATGCGCTCTATTTTATTATTATCACATTCAGTGGCCTTTCAAATATCCATCTACCGGATGCTCAGGAAGTTACGATTTGACTATAACTGCAATATATGAGCAAAAATTTGATCGGATGTTTATCACAGTGACCTAATTGCGAGAATTTAAACTATACGAAATAATAAGTAGAGTGAAACGAGAGCTATTTAAATCATGTGTATAAGGAAACATTCCTATCCGAGAACCGAATGAGTCAGACCAAATAAATATTGCAACGAATAAATGTAACAGAAACTAGAAGTACCAGAATGAGACATAAAAAAAGAAAAATACTTTCTTGTGCATCGTCTAGTTTCACCTGAAACACACTTGACGTCTATAATGATCTAATTTTAAAAATGCCTTTAATTCTCTCGCAGATAATTAGGGAGTATTCGCAAGGTGACAGAATTCGCTACTAGACAACTAAACCAGGTCTTTCGTATTCAGGTCACGCGCTGAGAAAAATTCTACCGTTCATTATATTTATTAAGTTCGACAAGAGAAGTAAATCCATCTACATGTTAGACAGATCTCAATTTTATTTCTGTACATTTAATTACAATAACTTTGAATATATTATTAAGTAAATCATACAGCCTTTAACTCCGTTCATTATCATGATTGTGTTCTTATAATTAAATTTTACTTTCATATTACGAAATTAAAATGCTAAATTCACTCTAACAAAGGGATGGCATTTTAATTTGCCTACCATAAATGGTCTTTCACAATAATGTAAGTATAAAGCCCACCAGGTAGAAATGTAGACAATTAGGCATTAAAAAAAGTTTTTCAATGTTAATTGCTATAAAATGAGAAAAGTAATAACGAATTTGTCAAATGATTATAAATATTTTGTTCAATTTCGAATTAGTGACCAACGCCGACCGTTCTTGGTGTATTTTTTTTTAATTCCTTGTTAACATTTTGTTAACTATCATTTAATGTAATCAAGTTATCAGTTATGTTAAACGCAATGATAAGTAATGATAGTAGTGCATTGACCAAATACCTAAGTTCCTGTCGAAGACTGTCGCATCCGTCCTTTCGTTTAAAAGTAAATTTTAGTTTGGCTCACATTCAATAGTTTTTATTTTCCAACCTTTGGAACATATTTAGAGTAAAACAATAATCCACAGTCAACCTACACAGTACAGCACACGTCTTCAACACGAACAAGGACAAATTATTATAGAACAAAAACATCTGCGAAACATACTATGATTAATTTGTTGAATAGAAAGCAACCGTCGTCTCCAATGCAACAAACTTCAAAATTGATAATTATTCTTTTCAGGAATTTAACAAACATTAAAATAAGTTAAGAAACAGTTCATAAAGAAGAATTTAAATTGACGTGAAGTTAAATACAATGAACAATTAACGATTGTTTGAGAAAAAATTTGTTAAGAAAATTATAGTTAACAAGTGCGTAATGAAGTCATCAAGTAAGTATGATGACAACTGAATAATAAAAGAAATACAAAGTATCGCAACAGCTTATTGTTCAACAAATATCTAAAAGGAACTATCCGATAGACTTTTTAGAAGCCACACTTGAAATGGCAGAATTAGTGAAAAAAATCTAGGACTGAAAAAAAAACAACTGAAAGTCAAAAGGATCAGTTTCAGGTTAAATTTTACTCTCAATGGAAATATGCTTTCACGCACAGTCAACAACTAACACGGCTGTCTTTGGACTGAATTGTGATTCCTCTTACTCTCAGTCTCCAGTTTAACAAAAGATGGCCAACACTCACCTGAAAAACAAAGAATAGATAAATTAGTAAAATAATAACGAATGATGAAATAATAAAAAAATAAAGGGAACTTTTGAATAGAGAAGTCACGCAGGCGAGAAAATTAAAATCAAGGATGTTAAAAACAAATTATATCACTCGTGCAATCACTGAGCCGACAAAAATATTATAAATTAGTGAAATTATTTCAATTAAAAAGTATTACATACGACAGTATAGAGCAATATTACTTATTTATAATATGTAGGCAATGTATACTGTTTAAGTCGGCTGGCGTACAGCGTGCGACCTTGCGGTCGTCGCGGTCCATTAAAAACAATGAGTCTCAGATGGACGTATTCAGGAAAATATTGTCTTTTCAACTACAAAAACAAATAATATTATTATATACAAATTACAAAACCATGACATGTTTACATCGATGTCCAATACTCGTGTCCATAATATAGTTTTTTGAACCTGCAAACTGGACAAACAAGGGTCGTCAAAAATAAAATAAAATCATCCAAAATCATCATCATCGTCGTCAAATGATCGTCACCCAAAAATTTTTCTACAAAACATTCCACATACAAGACAATATCATCATTCTTGAGTCTGTGATTCCACACCTACAATGACGATGAGGGGACAAATTGGTAGAGACCATCAATGAATAAAAAAATACTGGAAATGAGACAGAACGATCGACAACAATAATAAGTAGAAAACAAAATAAACTTACGGACATGTCAATCTGTCGTCACGCGCCAATGTCACGCGAATTGAAAATAATTCACAGAATACAAGAAATAAGGGGAACAATACGGCACAGTATCCTATAAGAAAAATCAATGGTCGGCGTTAGGTAATCTCACATAAATATTTAAGTTTAATCGTACGTTTATCTAGTACATAACACATTCGAGAAGTATTGGTATAAAAAAATAATACCATAGTATAAAGATCCATTCAATTTAACTGACAAAGATATCACAGTGTGTAAAAAATAATTTCTCGTTAGGAGTGGGACTTAACTTTTTGAAAAAAAATCTCTACACGAGCATCCGAATTCGAATGACTTATGCTTTAATTTTTTGAAGGTTCACATTGAGTTCTTATGACAAATTACAAGAGAAAAGACGTGAAAATTGTACCCATTATTTCACATAATTTACATCACCTGGTAATGCCAATTTTTTTTATACAAATGTCACATTATTATGAAAAGGCAATTATATAATACCTACTTGACACGAGCAAAAAGTTTAACACAATCATGTAGTACATTTGTAGGTGACTTATTACGTTGGAAACATTTGATACCGGTGTCCTAAAAATCTCGTGGAACAAATACTAGTAAATAAATAATGAAATAATTATTATTGTTCCGGTGTATAAATAAGAAGCATGCACAACAATAACTAACAGAAGAAGAAGAATATTAATATCTGTAACACTGATCGACTACTTACTCAGTCCACGATGGTTGCCAACAAAAACAATAGCAAAAATCCAACTAGACAACAACAAACAGGACGAAAAGATAAATGCTGATTATAATAATACTAATAACACGACAAATAATAATATACGTGCAGTGCATCTAGCAAGATATATGATAGAGAAGCCAGTTAAAACTACTCGGAATGGGATGTACGAAACCACTATGTAAATAAATCATCTACTGGGCAAATAGTTACTTGTTACAATAAAGCGAATAATACAAGTTGTAGATGGGATACTCGAGATTAAACACGACTAAGGTGTAGACGGACGTCTGATTTCATAACGACGTTATCAGTTATCACTCTCGTCAGACTCTTCTGATGAATTAAAAAGTACCAATGAATTTGTCGCTACTTTAAAGGGTGAATTTAGGATAACTACAAGCCAAGATTACCCTCTAAAAAATGAGATAAATATATGCTACATACTAGTAAAAAATTCAACATGTATTTGAAGAAGATGTTAATTGGATAGTTATTAAATTAAAAATAGTTCGTTGTTTGGACATAAAGTTTAAAATAGTTCATTATATCTTGCAAACATTGTAAAGGCACAATTATATATACGCTACTCAATGCATAGGTTTCCTTCAATAAATTAGCTTGCAGAAAAAATACCTACTTTGTAGACTAGAAACCAATACGTTTATTTACAACTTTATGATGTACATAACACATAAAAACATAAAAACACCGTACAAAACGTAAATAATTAGAAAATATAGGATTGACAAATATTATTCCAAGCACTTTACAAAAAGAGATAAACATCTATCATAAAACACATAATGATTTCAATAATGTGTATATCCGTGGTACAGTCTCGTTCGGATAGCGTACTGTGTGGTCGTGTGTTGTTACCCGCTTTCACCACTGGATCCAGATAAGACTTTTTATTTCATTTTGCAACAATTTTGTTATTTTTCATTTATTAATTAGTTAGACTGAAGGGTCATTTTTTTCAATATTGATCTAATCTTTATTATTTTATTTTTATTTTTTCACCAGTAGTTAGATATAATAACAACTGTATATATACACTAGTGTTAATAAGTCATATCCCTCTCTTTCTCTCATCATGGAACCACTTCCGGTTCCTCCGATTCCACCCGATCCGCCCGATAAAAAACGCAAGATAGCGAAGTCCAAAACGGACAAAAAATTTGATGTTGAATATACGGATACAAATCAGACATCAACCCCCTCTTCCAATCCTGGGACACAACCTCTCGTCACTCAGAATAATCCGAGTTGTGCTCCTACTCCCTCTACCTCTGCCTCGATGATCATAGAAAACTCTTCGTCTTCTCCAACCAATTCCACAATACATAACGTTCGGCAACACTTCTATTCGGAAAAAACACGTGGTCCATTCATCGTCTATGTACAAAATACTGATTCCACCCCCATACACCCGATGGAATTTGGACGCTTCATCTATACAAAAAATTTACCTAATATAATAAATGGTACGATCAAAGGGGAAGGAAGATATAAGATATCTATGGAATTCACAAATAGTTTGTCAGCAAATAACTTTATTAAAAACTGTTTCTTGTTTTCGAATTCAAAATATAAAGCTTTTATTCCATCGTTTAATGTTAGCCGTATGGGAATTATAAGAGGCATATCCCCTAATATTTCTGACGATGAGATAATCTCATCAATCCGAACGTCCAACCCAAATGTCGGTGAAGTTATGAAAATTCGTCGCCTCAATTATAAAGATAGAACAGCCGACACCCCTACCTGGAAACCGTCAAACTCAATAGTGATTACGTTTGAGGGACAGATGCTGCCTAAGCGTATATTTATCTTCTATAATTCATTCCCAGTGGAGGTATACTTTTACCCCACCATTCAGTGCTACCGCTGCTGTAAATTCGGACATACCAAAGCTGTATGCAGATCTACGCCTAAATGCATTAACTGTGGAGGAAATCATTCGGTTGAAGAATGTACCTCTGCTTACAACAAATGCTTAAATTGTAAGGGAGATCACAAGGCAGTTAGCCTAACATGCCCAGAACTGGCCAGACAGAAAGCTATCAAATATTCGATGGCATCAGATAACATCTCATTCTTTCAAGCGTCAAAACTTCACCCACTTAGTGGTAAAACTTCATATGCCCAGGTCACCGCAAAGTCTACAAGTAGTTTCGCAGATCCTGATACTTTCGCGACTCCCTCCCCTAATACCTCATCTGCTACAACAAGTGATAATCATTCACAAAGGAAGACTATTTTCAAATATAGGGTTCCCTCTTCTCCTAGAACTCTGGGTTATGATAAGTCGGAACACAACAAGCACGTTTTCCTTCCCAACGGCTCCTCGTGGTCCTCAGCTCCTGATGGTTGTGTCATATCATCCAATACCCGACCAACTTCCCAAATGGATCTCTCAAGCTATGAAGATAGCATACAAAACAACCTTCACTCCGACAATAATAACTTTATCAGAGTGATGATAAACATGTTATTAGAAGTTTTATCATCACAGAATATATTACCGTCCAACGCAGCTCTTTTAATTTCATCTTTAAAAACTTTCCTCTCTGAAAATGGACCCTCATCAATTTCAAAACAATGATTTTGCAATTCTACAATGGAACAGCCGCAGTGCTGTTTCAAAGAGAATTGAAATTATCCAAATGCTGAATCTATATAACATAAAAATTGCTGCCATTTCTGAAACGTGGTTTCCACCAATGTCTCACTATACAGTCCCTGGATACTCGATTGTTAGGGATGATAGATGTGATGGCAAAGGAGGAGCTGCCATTTTTATCCATTCAAGTTTACAATTCTCTCAAATACATTTACCACCCTCCCATTCAATGCAAATTGTTGCAGTGAATGTAGCAGATGTAACCTTCATTTCAACATATATTCCTCCAAAAGCTTCATTTCACCTATCATATTGGAATAGCATAACACCACTGTTTAACAAGTCATTCATTGTTATGGGTGATTGCAATGCGCATTCATCTTCTTGGGGATGCGCATTCACAGATTCATCAGGAAATAATATCTTGGATTACTTGGATCTTCATAATCTATGCATATTAAATAATGGACAACCGACTAGGCTATCCTCCCCACGCCAACGCCCAAGTGCGGTGGATATTTCAATATGTACCCCCGATCTGGCACAGTCTTTAACCTGGAGTGTAATCGAGGACACGTTTTCAAGCGATCATTTCCCAATTTTGTTACACCTGGGCAAAATTTCCAACAACCTCCCTCCTAAACAGATTCCCCGAGGTTTTAATATTAAGAATGCCAATTGGGATGAATTCCATTCCGCTTTAAACTCCTGTGTTTCCCACCTTAAAAATATTAAAACCGATTCAGGTATTTCTCAGCAGGCTGACGAATTGAGACAAATGGTTGTTTCGGCAGCAGAAGCATCTATTCCTAAATTCCATAAATCCCCTGGAAAGCCATCAAATCCACCATGGTGGGATAGTGAGTGCTCCACGGTTGTTCAAAATCGCCGAAATGCAATACGAACTTATAAAAGAGATATGACATTTGATAACTTTATACTCGCAAAGCAGGCACAAGCGGTAGCTAAAAGAACTTTAAAAAGAAAAAAACGACAGGGTTGGCAAAATTTCTGTACAGCACTATCCCCAGATACCCCTTTGCCGGAAGTGTGGAAGTCTATTAAACGTTTTCGGGGAACATCAGCGACAAACGAAACGTTTCATGTCCTGGGTGATTGGATCTATGAATTCGCTAATAAACTAGCCCCTTCATATGTACCCCTAGCCTCGGAGTTGCCGAGTGGTTATAATATCAATACTGTGGATTCATCGGAAATTTCAGGACCATTTTCACTAAACGAATTAAAGACGGCACTAGCGATGACAAAAAACTCGGCACCAGGGGAAGATCTCATCCCTTATTCTTTTATCCGAAGGTTTCCTGATCCACTTTTGATGCACCTCCTGAATATTTATAACAGTATCTTATCCTCCGGTATGGTCCCACCGCAGTGGAAGAAACAAATTATAGTCCCGATTCGTAAACCTGGAAAGGAACCGAACATAAGTGGTTCTTATAGGCCTATCGCACTATCATCATGCTTTTTGAAAATAATGGAAAGAATGATTAAGTTACGTTTGGAATGGTATTGCGAGAACAAACTCTGTCTACCTCCGTGGCAGTTCGGATTTAGGAAGGGTAAGTCATGTTTGGATGGTTTATCTGTGTTAACTACTGATGTTCAATTTGCATTTGCCAACCAATCTAACATTGTGGCAGCTTTCCTTGATATTAATAGTGCTTATGATGGAGTGGTTTTGACGTTGTTAAAATCTAAACTCATTAACATGGGAATTCCCCCTAACATTTCGCTCCTGGTTTTCAATATTTTGACAGAACGGCAAATACTGGTAGAGACGCCTAAGGGTAAAATGGAAAGAAATATTTATAAGGGTCTACCTCAAGGCTCGGTCCTAAGTCCCATTCTGTTTAATATATACACTACAGAACTCCAAAACTTTTTACCAAGTGACTGTTCCATACTCCAGTATGCGGACGACTTCGTCATATATTCCAAACCTGAAAAAAGTATCTCTATAGCATCGTCTAAACTACAAATCTCCCTGAACATGCTGAACTTGTGGCTCAAGGAAAACGGTATGAGCTTATCACCACCAAAATGTCAAATAATGATATTCTCAAGGAAGCATAAGATTCCTGATTTATCCATATACATTGACGAATCACGCATACCGCTAAATGACACGGTGAAGTTTTTGGGAGTTTTTTTCCATAGGAAGCTTAATTGGAACACTAACATAGATCACGTAATTGCGAAATGTGAGAAGGGGATAAACGTATTGCGAGCCATATCCAGAGTATGGTGGGGATCACACCCCATAACCATGAAACTTCTATATATTACATTAGTGCGTAGTCATTTGGACTACGCATGCCAAATTATCGATCCCTTGCCTGACTACCTTAATACAAAACTGCAAAGAGTCCAATCTAAATGCCTGCGATTGATTCTGGGTGCAATGAAGTCATCGCCAATTGAAGCACTACAAATAGAATGTGCAGAAATGCCTCTGCGACTACGTAGAGACATTTTAACGTACAAATTTGTGCTAAAGAGAATAAATTGCACCACTCACCCAATATTTATTAATCTCAGGAACCTTACAAAATTATTTTCTCGTCAAAACCCATCATGTCCTAAATTTATGCCTAACATTGCAGTTATTTTTCAACTTATCACCTTTCTTAACCTCTCAGAAAGTGAAGATATGATCCCCATGTTCTCAATTCCAATAGATGCTATTACCTATCACCCTGAGATCATTGACGAGATAAATATTAACAAGACTAATACAAATTGCAGTAATACCATGGTCCAACAAATGTTCTCTTTCGAAATAATGCAAAGATGGCCCAATTCTGTTTTTCTATATACAGATGGATCTAAATACCCTCAGGTTGGCTGCGGAGCAGCTTTCCATATCCCTAACAAAAAAATCGAAGCAAAATTTATCTTACCCAGGGACTCCTCCGTTTATACAGCGGAATGCGTTGCCCTGGAAAGGGCAATAGATGCTTTGATTAATCTCTCCATTCCAAAAACCACTATCTTTAGCGACTCTCTAAGTCTAATTAAGAAACTTAATAATTACGGAAATTCGGATCCAAATGATGCGCTATTTTGGAATATTAAGCGATTATTATATGACGCAAACGTCAGGAATCTGCAAATCACAATAGTGTGGATCCCTTCGCATGTGGGAATCGCGGGGAACGAAAGGGCCGATCAACTTGCGAAGGAGGCGTGCCTTGACGGGACGCTACCCTCAGATTTGGGAAATTCTCTGGGAAATCTTGTTACTAAGTTCAAGGAAAATATTAGACAAAAATGGTTTGATTCTTGGCAGTCGTCTAGTAAGGGTACCCACTACAAAATCATACAGAGTTCTATTCCAGCAAGCCCATGGTACGCCAAAGGGAAATTTTCGAAATTAGAAACTTCTTTACTCTGCAGATTGCGAATTGGTCACTGTTCAATTGCCTCCCACCTATATAAAATTAATGTCATTGATTCCCCAGAGTGTAAGTGTGGTAATGAACAGGAGACGATTGACCACGTTTTGTTTGAATGCCCATTACTAAATCGAGAACAATTTATGGAAGAGATAAATAATACATGTAAGACTCTACCAGTAAACGCAACATTTATTTTGGGGTTAAACGATTATTACATTAACAAAAGCGTTGCGAAATTCCTCATTTCGAATGAAAAATTTATTTGAAAATCCGTTCCCCGATATACAGTGGTACGAACGTACCTATGTTGTTTTGGTTAACACGATACTCATAGCACAACTGTCCCGTAAGATGATTCGCCCCGCTTTGTCCGACCGTGGAAACGGTAGAGTGTGAATGCATACGTGAGTGCACTCAGCTCGGTTTCTGTTGGAAGGTCCTGCTGCACGTGGAGTTGATGTGCATAGTAGAAGTTTTTGTTATTGGTGTTGAATATTGTTTTGCAGGAACATAATAATATTGCGATGGTGGTGTACTGATTAGTAATGGATATGATATAAGTTTTAAACTAATCATATAGAGTGTATTCGTGGCTAAATCACTCATATATTGGGTGGAATGCCGTTAATAAAATAAAAAAAAAAAAAAAAAATATCCGTGGTAATTACATAATGATGTTATAACTGAGGAAGAAAACGAAGCCATTAAACGAAGATGAAAGGAAAATTGATACAATTTTATTAAAAATATATTTTAACGATATCAATGGACAACAAAGATATAAAATAAATAAGAATCGACGATATTTATATTCGGTTAATAAATTAACGATAATGGTTCAGCAGCGGCTTCGGTAAAACAAAACTAAAAATTCTGGAAATTAATATTTATAATAACCGCGTTTATTAAGAACATAATATCACGGTAAATATCAAAGAGATATTTATCTTTTCTAATCGTAATCAATTATATAACTTGATGCAAAACAAAATCGGAGCAAATAAAAAATAAGGACTTCAGACCGAGACACATTTTGACAGCACAATATCATTTTTACTATCAACATTCAGTAGTAACTGTTCTTCAATTGTTTTGGTGTTTTATAAGCATTTTTTCATGGATTATAACAAAGTTAATCCTTTTATGCCAATTTTATTTTTACAGTTAACTATTGTATGAGGTAACATAATATGTAAATTTAACACTGGTAGCTTAGCATGATTGGACAAAGTACACCCCGCGATAAGGATTGACTGCGGGTTATAGTCCCGTCCAGGACTCAACCAAATAAGGAGACGTTGTATTGGCTTTCCTACGCCTTATCTGATAGCTTCGTGTGTTAAATTTACAGTGTTAATCGTTTTTTGGAGGAGTGGAGGAGCTGTTTCGTGCTGCCCAGAAAATAGACAACATTCCTCGCAGGTGATCGTTAACATGTGAGGGGGAGGGGGGCGAACAGGATTTTCACGCCTCCGTGAGTAAAGATATTCAGAATATTACTCAACAGACTCCTCATCCTCACAACACAACCAACAGACTGTGCAAACTCCTTTTAATACGAAGCAGGAAAGGTGTTCCGATACTTACGAATCTGCTTAGTCTGGTTTAATTGCACATTATGGTACGTTCACCAATCCAATCAATTCCTGTTTCAACCCCACCACATGTCCGACATCTGTTGAGCGTTCACCCTACTAAAGGGAGTTTACACAGTCTGTTGGTTGTGCGGAAGAGGTGTATGTTGAGTAATATTCTGAATACATATTTACTTGGTTGATTTTCTTAACCAGGAAATAAAAGTCGGCATACACCGACATCATAATAAATACGTATCTATACAGCGAACAATAGAAGACTCAAAGACTCGATATGAAAACAATAAGCATTGATTGAAAATAGTTGAAGCCACTGTACTAATAATCTCTCAAGATTCCTAAATAGATACAGATAGTAAATTAATTGTTGGCTAGCATGCGATGCGAAAAGTTTTGATTTATGAAGCGTTTCGTGGGAAATCGGATAAAACAACAACAGTCTTAATTAACAAACGATTGTGACCCACAAAACGTCTAATAGTAAATAATAACACACATAACTCAATAAAATATTCGAATAATCCTCATATAAATAAAACTAAACAAAGCGGATCGGCTGTTGGCTGGGAGTTGTAAGATTTGTGTATAATAGAGCAAAGATGCAATGACAATGATTACTACTCTGGCGTTTCTAATCGCCTGAAGAGATCACGAAATAAAAGAGGAGATTAATGAAGGAATTTAGGTCAGAACGAAGAAACAAAAAACATTTCAGAAAATATATTACAAACAAAAAAATATAATGAATTATATATAGGTAATTCTCCACTCTAAGATCAATCATTTCATTTTAACGAGGAGCACAAGGATGGAAGGATTAAAAATAAACACTGCAAATGTTGTAATAAATATCTCCTAATAGAGCGAAATAAGTTAAATTTCACAAATTATAGATGCGAACAAAAGAATTTCAAAATAAACTCAAATAACTAATTTTAATGGAAGAGAGTTAAGGCGGATATTTATATAAGCTGTATAATGCAATTTGCCCAAACATCAAGAAGTGACTCAATGAAATTCATTCCGAATAAAATTATTTTTTTCTCCGGTCTGATACTGATGTCACATATACGAACCATTTATCGCTCACGGTCTTAAAGAGAGAGTCGAGCGACAAGTGAGGAGAAATGCGAGGGTTAGAGAGAAGAGTAACAGCGTGTGGCGCTATTTCCGGAATGTCATACGTTTGTTTTAATGTTTATTATAAAAATATTTGACAGTTCTTACGACACGACATTGCCTGGATGAAATAAATATACTTCAACGAAATTTAACGAGTATCAACAGTGAATACGGATGTATTGCATCTGCAGTATCAAGCAGACGATATTATTACGAGTGGAAGAGTGAATTTAAAAGGAAAGAAAATAAAACAAATATTTAACTGCTAAATAAATATACATTTAAAAGCAAATAACGGAGTATCTAAATGCAATGGAAAATAATCCATAAGGAAATAAGTAATTGGCAACAAAAATCAGAAGTGAGAGAAATGTATTTCTTGAATACAGAGTAGGTACAGTTTATAGTAAATTATTCATTTCTTTAATTAAAGTACAGATAAAATTGTATAATCTGTACAGCAAAACCAATGCATGTTATTTTCAAAACTGAAAACATTTTGGTAACACATAAAGGTAAGAAAACAATTTAATCAATTATCTGGTGACAGAACTATTTGTTTATTGGTATAGTTCCCATGAAACACCACAAAGCTACAAAGTCAAAACATTTGAAAAAATTACACGCGAAACTAGCGTATTATTATTCAAAAATATATTATGATTCATTATATATTATACAACTTGGGGTGTCTTAATACTTGCTGAAAAATCGCCTGGCACAAATAATATGTTTAACT
This sequence comes from Athripsodes cinereus, assembly GCA_947579605.1. Lineage (NCBI taxonomy): Eukaryota > Metazoa > Arthropoda > Insecta > Trichoptera > Leptoceridae > Athripsodes > Athripsodes cinereus. The sequence goes on from OX388314.1 coordinate 23,075,899, forward strand.
ACAAAACAGAGAACAAGAAACATTTACAATGAACGATGAAAAATAGAAATGGACTTGTTGAACATTGTGGTGGAAAATGTCGTTAAGACATAAAATAATAATAAAGATTATTATAAGAAATAAACAACACCAAGGACAACAAATCTAACTGGAGTGTAATTAAGCAACAAAGGTAATTACGCACTTGTATAATGGCCCGATTGCAACAAACAAAAGAAAGATAATTATAACCAACAAGAAGAAGTGGAAGAATTAACCTAATTTCAAATTACGTACAAATGAACGCATAGAACATAAAGTAATATTAGAGAAATATAACATAATGAGAGAAATGTAAATCATCATTTCATGAACAGACGTAACATTGAAATAATTAAAGCAGGTGCGAGTAAATATTATTAAACAACGATTGAAAAAATTCATGAGTCAGTCAGTGTAGCGAGTATCAATCATCGCCTTATCCAAAAATCTATACACGATGTATCTACGTTTCTATAATGATATCCTCCGATGCATTCGCTGCTTGGAGTTGAGAAAAAATAGAAACGTACATAAAATGAATTTATGTATAAGAGTTTGTTTAAGATAGCATTTATTGAACGGGGAATACTCTTTAATATAAGAACTTTGGCATAATCTAAATAACTGCACCGAATGGAGTGAACGCCCACTCTGTAATGGTCGACACGTTATGCATACATGTGTATATAGAGAGAAAAATGTTACTATTAGTTGAAACGATAATAATATTTAAAATAACATTTTATGATATAGGTGATTTCTTATCTAAACTGTTAATAAATTCACCACTAATCTAAATAATGATATAAGCGAAGGTATAAAAACTATCCATCCATGCAGTCTAGGTTATAAAGTACACTAATTATGTAGTGAAGAATCTTAATATGCATACCATCTCATAAAAATTGGACGAGTAATTGGGACAGAAATTTAATATTAATGATTATGACTACATGAACTAGTTTACAAAAGGATCCATTAGGGATTGATACAAGACGGAATCTATTTCAAAGAAGAAGTCTTTTTTGACCGTTAAAATTCATTCAAATGTCTACAAAAAGAAAAACATGAGGAAATTGAATTAATATTAATTTTCTGGTGAATTCGAGTCTAATTATAAGATAAACATTGACGCTCTTATTCACTGTCGCGTTTTGACGAAACAAATACGACAACACGCATAAAAGACGTCAAATAGGATGAAACAAATTTTAGAAGTGAAACGAACCATACGACCAACAAATACATATTTGGCATATGAAGTACACCTATTTGAAAAGAACAAATATGGGTCAATAGAGGAAGTCGGGCAGTAGAGATAGTACAACATATAGAATGGCAAGTTGACAGCGGAGATATTAATAAACAAATGAATCAAACCGTCAAAATCTCCACCAACGACGTGTCTTCTAGGAAAACAACATCACCGAAATAATATGGAATAATGTATATTAATAATATTATTAAACACCGCCCATACACAACGATGCCCGTTGTATAATAATATAATATTTATTATTAAAATGTTTTCTAACACAATAACAATAATATTAAAATAATTATGTATGTCAATGCTGGACAAACAAGACACAAATTATAATGTAACATTTTATTACGATAAAATTAATATGAAGCCAATATTGCGATGACACATGAAGAAGTTCGCAACTAAAAATATATTGGTAATGCATAACGAAGTAAGGAACTCTATTTTAGACAAGTGTCATACAATTATTGGTTGAGTAGGTATGTGGTATAGTACCTATACGTGAGAAAATACTGAACTAAAAAATCAATTTGTGGGCAAAACAAGCGTGGAGAAACCAAAAAAGATGATGACATTCTCTAAATGATGGAAAAGAATTGGGTTCATGTTATTCGAGACCGATGAGTTCTGAAAAGACCTACATCCAGCAGTGTAGAAATGAAAGCTAGCAATAAGTTTAGTGTGAATGATATTCACGTGATGAAGATAGTAACTCTCATCCTGATAGAGTTTGATGTTAAAAATAATTCATTTACACACTAACGACAATTACGGTAAAAAAAAATATCGAAGTAAATAACACAACCAAAAAAATTAACATTTCATGATAAAAAAAATTTAGAGTAAAGAACAAATTAAATAATGTAGACAACACATTTGATTACATAAAAGCTATTCGAAAACAATCAGTAAAAATGACGCAAGCCAAAAAAAATCTTAACAAGAATAGAAGTTTCACCTACTCCATGGAGATGTTTGCCAAAGTTACGTACATTTCCAAGAATGAGTCGTAAACATTGAGTAATGAATATCTAAAATTGTCTCCTGGATTCAAAGTGATGCAACTGTTGTAAGCGCCACAATTTATATAAAGTCTAGTGAGAGAATGAATAATAAAACACATACAAATTCTTCCCAACTAATTTCGAGTTAAATTTAACTCCAATAATAATATTATGGAATCGATGGTCGAGGAAAAGCTATAATCAGAAAATATAAACACTTTAACCAAAGTACCAGCAATAAATAAAACTATCTATCGTTGACATATCTAAATACTTGAAAAGAATGCGACCATATATATTACTTAAATAGTAGTATACACCCGCTATCACAACAAAATGCATAGACCTGCTTTAGTAACTATGAATAGTACGAATGAGAATCGACTTATTCCTGATTAAACCAAAACCTTGCTCACATAGAATAGGAGTTATTCTATCATTGAGAGCACATGTTTAAATGTATTTAATTATTTGAAGACAGTGCCCAATAAATACTTAGTAATTAAAAATCTAATTCTAACTACCCAGAAGTTTCGAAAAATACGATTGCACTGATTTATCGTTTAATATCTTCATAGTACAGAGTTAATACACACTAAATTAATATTGGGAGATAGATCATTAGCGATAGATTGACACGTACGAAACGTTAATAGAGCAAAAACCGGAAACCACACGAGATACAAATTAGCGGATTGAAAGACGTAATTATAATCAAATAGAGAATAAGGAAAAACACATAACTAATAAAAATGAAAAGAGAAAGATAAAAAAAAAACAAAATATGATGAATTAATAAATGATAAATGTAATAAATTTTAGTGATGCGTTTTTTGACTGAAGGTATTATATTTAAGCCTAATGTTAAGCTCAAAACTAAATGTTACTGAAAAACAACACTTGTAGAGCTACCAATAAGAGCTAGAAAAAATCTCTTTGACCATCTGAAGTAGTCACGTAACGAAACCAGTACAATTTTGGAGAGGTTGTTCGTTGGAGTCCAACCGAGGAAACTTTGACAAAGGTGATAAAAGTGGATTTCTTCTTTTCTAACATTCAGTAGTAGTCCCATGTGTTCTTTTTCCTACAAAATATCTCAAATTATATAAAATAAATATCAGACATACTTTGAATAAATAATTGTTTGATTTGCAAAGATTTACCCAATAAAGTCATTAATCCAAAATTTCAAATCTACACGACATACGAGTACGTAAAATGAAAAGAGATACAATAAAACTGTTTAATCTGTCATTTATAGTTAGAATTATAACAACAATAATACATACTAAGTAAGAGTCATGACATTAATCACAATGCTAAATTTGTACAAATACAATAATAGAAATACGAAATTGTCAAATTGGCAAGATTCCCTATATCGGAACACAGCACAGTACAATACAATAAGATATATGTATGTATGATATTAATAATAACACAGTGAGTACAGAGTATAAATATTAATACACAACTGTCCCGCTCTTGGTTCTAATAAATACATAATTCTAGAGTTTTGTCTAATTCCAATGGAATTCAAATGTGTCGGTGAAGATGGTGTTAAGATAAAACATGATGATTATTAATATTATTACATATTATATTTTATTTGGCGCAGTCGCAAGAAATTGGGCGAGAAAGCGAAATTCATTTCGATGCAATAAAATGAATGAATCTCGCAGTTCGTGACGTTGCTGTTGCACTTACATGTATCGCAGGTGCAATACATGCACATTCGTATACAACAGTATGCGATCATATTATGTACTACACTGCACATTACTGGCTAAATGAACGTAACTTTATGCAATCGTATGCGTGTGTTTGTGCATTTCGGTTATGTGACTAATGCTAACATATGAGAGCGCACAGCAGGTCAACAAAACGTGCGCTTATGACACGACACATCTCGTTTCTTTGTTATATCATTTTCAATTAACATTTAATATTTATCAAATCATTTTTTTAAACAATCTAAGAACTTATATGCTAGAAATTATACGAGTAAAAGAAAAAAATGAAACTCATTAAAAAAAATATCTACGCATTGGCCACGATGCATTCAAAATAATAAATGACAACAAGAAAGAACTTATTATACAAAATTATATTTCCAAATAAATATTTTTAATCATTAACAATCAAAGTAATTATAGTAAACATTCAAAAATAAAAAAAATAAGCTGTGTAAAGTCATTGAAAAAAGTCAACAGTCAAAAGTCACTCTACTACGAAGCTTTGGAAGCCACAATTCCGCGTGTTAATATTTTGTTTACAATATTCTGATTTCTAGGATAATGTTCTAAAATACCACTACATTTATCAACGGAAGCTTATCAATGTAGGTATTTACTAAATTTCTATGAAAACAAATTAATTTATTATGAAGATAGAAGCGGCATTCTCCAATATTGTGCAACAAGTGCTAACTCTGATCTAAATATCTATGATTTTGATAGTAAAAATAATAAAATGTTATGGAATAGAACTGTTCAAAACATGCAGTTCCTCACGTAGGGCCTGTATTATTTCGTTATAATAAATGCATTAATATAATCCAAAATCCATATAAAATGGTGATAATTTTTCAACACGCAATTATGAATATTCTTTTGCCAAGAAACTCGCTGTTCTGTTGATACATTCATTAGCGAATAAAAACACAGGTAGAGTTAGCTAATAAAACATTACCTTGAAGGTCGTGATTTTAAATTGTCTGAGGACGATAACAAGTGATTAATTTGATTAATAAATTGAAACAAATACAAACAATTAAATAATCTTGATATTGATAAAATATTCAGAACGCCAAATTCCCAATAAATGAACCACTCACAATTATTTATAATGTCGCCAATACTTTTTCTGTATATACCTGTAAAATTAGCCAGAAGAATATAGGATTAGAATTGTATTACATAGATTGTATTGATATCTAAGCGAACAATTATTATTGATGCAAAATAACAATTGCAGAACAATTGAAATTTCGAAACAATCATAACATCAAAAAACAGCTTTAACTGACGAAAACAAAACTTTTTAATCTAGTTAAATATTTGAGAGAGACGTCTTACAAAAACATCGTTAATCGATTGATGAGCATTTTCAATATGAATAATTGAAGAGTTTTTATTACCGAGAATTTGCAACAAATCTTGAAAGAAACGAACTAAATTGGAGATAACTTGTGAATCCACAACTACTATCAGAAACTAAAGTGTCTGTTTTATTAAACTCAGTAATATGCACACCAATAAAAAGTATTTAAATACAAAAATAATACATTTAATTAGCTGCTACAACAATGTACAATGATAATTATAGAAACGAGACAAAACATTAAAGAATAATTTAAGTAAAGGCAGATATAAACCTGAGTGACACTAATAACCTACAAATAAAATACGATATACCGACCTGCTAAGTAATAAACACCATCTAAATTTGCCCATTGAATAATATCATGGAAAGAACAAACAATAAAAAGTATTGAGTCTCATTACTCACTTGTTTTGTATACACAATGTTTACTCATAATACCTAGACAGATAAAAAGGTACTTAACGTTGCGGTTAGGTGTGTGTAATGATAATATAACTTGTGTACTTTATGTTTAGTATAGGTGGTTTAAATTTGAAACAAAGTGCAACAATGTAAAAGGGTGATTAAAATTCCCGGACATGTTGTCGTTACTAATGTGGTCCGTTGGATGTTCTACCGACTGTTACCAGTGTATACATTAGTTGTAATAGTTCTAATGCTAGTTTAGTGGAATCAATTTGTACACTTTCGCTGTAATAGTCGGAAGCTCTACTGAAAACTTCAATGTTTATTTGAACAATTTTACATCTACTTTATTGTCTTATAATTTAAGAATATGAACTGCATTTACCAAGGAATCTGGCAGATACGCATCCAATACTTTGCACTTGTCATTCTTATATACATATGTACGTAATTAAATCACTGCAGTTTTCATAGCCCTTTGATAAGCCCAAAGCTTATTTTTTTTATTTCTCAAAATCAGACCTAGAATTAATGTATTATGAATAATAAAAGATACAAACACTAGGAATCTATCGTCCACTATGATGTTCCACCAAACATTAATATATTTCCATAGTTAATATTATTATTCCACCTTTCACAAACAAATGGTACACAATTCAAACACCTACTTAAAAGACAAAATAAGCGTGAATCATTACTACTAGGACATAAAAAAATAATATTCAATGATTCATAATCAATGAATTTTTATATTTTATTTTTCAAAATCACAGTAAACAAACATATAACGTACCTAGGTGAATTATCCAGAACTAAATTAAATAAAGACAAAATAAATTGAGAAATTATGGCAAATCTAAATCAGCTGCTAACGAGTGGATGGTATCCTAAAATTACAATAAAACAATAATATATTATATTTTATATACAACAGTTCCTCTCTATGCCAATGAGGTTTTAGATAGATATATACATCTCATGTATGAATTCGAAGTTAAAATAAACATCTCAGCCTACTCTAAAAACATTTTTTAATGTCCTGTTAAAGGGTTCTATTATTCAAGTTCACTTAAGAAAAACATCTTGAGTTCAGCGATTGTGTTGTCACCTTAATTCAATATTTTTCACAAGAGGAGGACAGCAAATATGTTCATTACACATAGTGAGTCGATTAGTATCAACAATCTCAGGCGGTATCAGCAAGGTATGTTATAAACAAATAGTCTAAGTAATAGAATAACATATTTTATAATCCTAGTACCAACTTTTATTACAGACACCAAATAGTTAATCATCCAGCTACGGGCGGGTTTATGTGACACGATTTTCATAATAGGATTCTGGGAAAATAATACTTCCCCTTCATACGATACGAAATACATGAATAGAATGAGGTTCACGTCAAATCATATTAAGAATAAAATTTAAAAAATATACTTATTCAATCTAATTTATATTCCTTGATGATTACGTACATATTTTATCGAAAATAATACTCGCGGTTAAAGAATTCGATTAAAATCATAGAAATTCTATGTAGGTAGCGGCCTGTACATGGTGTGTTACAAGAAATTTCAGACTTCTGTCAGGATGTCTGAAGTTTTTTTAAATATTTAGGATAATTTATTCAAAGAGCATTCATTGATCGAATTCTAAATATCAATTTGCTATATTTTTTTTATTAATCTGTATTCTGAAAACGTAAAATAAAACTGAACTAAAGAGTGAAATGAAAAGAATGTCATAATTTCAGATAAATAAATAAAACATTTATAAAGACACAAATTTCTGGGTGTTGTGCTGTAAAGGGTGCCCATTCGTTCACAATTATTTATCAGGATATAGCGGATTTTGATAAACACAATGTTCAATTCATGTATAACTGCGCAATTCAAAACGAAAATAAAAATGTCCATATTCACATAATTCAATGACTCATCATTACTAAAGCCATATATACGAAGCACCTATTCAACATACACAACAATAATACTATCAAAAACACGATGACAAGCTTCCGTGCACGAATATTAACAATCCGTAAACAAAACTTTTTTCTCGTTTTCAACAACAATTTTACGGATAATCACTGTTATTGGTCATGAAAATTTAACGATTATTCTTGGAAGATTGTACCTACTGCTTTTGCAGAAAGGACAACAAGCGCCGCGCCGCCTATTCAGCGGACAAACATCTGGAAAAGCATCGGTATTTCCTGGAACCAACAAACGTGTTTTTTATAAAACTTTTATTATTGATACGAGAATTAAATAACAGTGTATGTATTCTTTCAACTCATAAAATAATAAAATTAACGACTGAATTAGCAGACAACGTATACTTATATAATCTAGCGTTAGTTGGAGTGTATCACAACTCAACGATAAATTCACCCTTTGTGCGTTAAATTCTGTTACATTCAAACAATAAAATGTGAAGTGGTTTAGACAAAAAATGTGCACAATATAATTATATTATTTTTACGAACCAACAAAAAATATTTTAAAAATAACTTTTCGATTTACGAAGAGGAAACACTATGAAAGTTCGTTTTAGATAAAATTATAAGTTAAAAGTAATTATTACTGAAGATATGTATGTCCGGAAAGCTTAATTTTTTAATAAATCAATCAAGTAAAAGTAAGCAGTACTTTTTTATTTATATTATTATTAATAAATTATTTAAATATGTTCTTACTTATTTTGTAACGCGTAATGTTGTATTTTTAGTAAACAAAAGCTGAAAAAGTAAACTACCACCCACAAACATTTATCAAAATAAACTGAACTGTTTTAAATACAAAATTATTTTAATTAACAGGTGACGTAGAAATGTTAAGTTTTACAATATTAGTGGTGTCTATATGCTGACGTCATATATTTTAATTCACAAATCGCCTGAATGTTTGAAAAATTTAAGAGTTCACATACTGTTTATAAATAACCATACTTTTTTTTCAAGATTAATCCGTAAGACAAACAAACAAGTGATATAAGAAGTGTTATCCAATGTTATTATAACCAAAGACACAGACTGTCATATGAAATACATTTCGCGACTCATTACACATTTGTTGCCAAAACGAAAAAACAAACGCGGTAAAGGAAAAAATATGCAATGTCTTGTTAGTGGAAGGATGTACTGCAGTACAAACGAATGTTTTCCGAACACAATATACAATTTGTATGTATTAACTGCTTAGGCACTAAATAACGGAAGCTTCATACTTACTCAGGGGATAAGTTTATTTTTCTGAAATAAAACGAATTCATAATATTACGTGTCATAATAATATGAACGGTCGAGTTGGTTCCGAATGATCGTGAGGCGACAGAGCGAAACACCGCGTGAGTTATAATACCATGTATTGCAGTAGAATTAGCATTAGCGGCAAGAACGGAGATAAATTATTAATTTGAAGATCGCAAGACTTGTAATGAAATTATTAGTAGGAATTATTCAATATTGAATGAGAATGCACGAACGAGAGATGAACGTGAGAAACCTACAACTTTCCGAGACACATGCACGGATGATATAATAAGAATGACACAGAAACTAGACAAAACGTTTCTTTATTATTTTCACGGAAAATGAAATGACTGTGAGGGTCTTTCAGGCAGTAAATGAGAAAGATTCGACTTAAAAAATATATCGTAGATGGTTCCGTGCTCTGTAAAACGAGCATACATTCCTTAGCACCTGGAATCCAGCATTATATAAAAAAAGAGAGAAAAAAAGATATACTATATTAAACTATACTATACCCTCACGCCGTGTCCCAAGTGGGGTAGGCAGAGAGAACGGAAAGCCAAACAGATCTATCTTTACACACTTCCTTCGCTTCCTCCACATTCATACAGTTTCTTATACACCAATAAAAGCGTTTAATCACTTGCCTAACTAAATAAAACCATAAAACCAGATTCATTTTGAAGTGTGAGATTAGATCGATCCGTGTGAATTATCCATATAAATGTTATGTTATATAACGCCCAGCAAAAACAATTAAACGTATTTCGACTTCTTCGTTGAGTTAGGCGATGCACAATCAATAATACTAATCCATTAATACAAATTTTGTCGCACAGCTAAGATAGAAAGAAACGTATAAAAACTTCTTTTTGAAAGAACAAATAACATAATATGCGTTACATAACAGTGGTCGGGAAATGAATGATATCCACGTGTCAATTACCACGAATAAACAATAGCTACATAACTTGACAGCTTTTGTAAGAATCATACTAATTGATTAATAGCATCGCATCGACTGAAACAAAACACAAAACAAAACAACATTGATAATAGTAATAATATGTTACGTTATTATGAAACGAGAAAACAAGAAATGATGCATTTCTCTTGTCAGCTGTCTAAGGAATGATTTGTTTGTATTTTGTATAGCACGGTCAATAACGCTACAAGAAGAATATGGTGCGTAGGGGAATTAATCATCTTTGCAACACTCCATGAATGAAAACGACAAGTAACAGTAGGTATATAAAAATAAGTTGCAATGAAACGACGAAATAAAAATAAAATAACAAATAAATAAATAGAAAAGAAAATATGCAATCTCCGATGATAAAAGAAAACAAAATAATCAAAAGTTGCACAATTTTTATACGCCTAATTAATTTAACCGACTACGGTTTATAAACATACATACCTAGACCGGCCCTTAAGAACAGAAATAGCTCAAAGCTGTTAAGCAAATACTAACCAGATCCATTGACATACTTTAGGGCTACTTTTCGTAGTGACATTATATAATTTCTTTACTGAATGTTACGCATCTTTCCCGACACGTTTCGGGCAATATTCACCTTTTGGTCGTGTAAGTGTAAAATTGATTGGTTTCAGCGAAATGAATTTCATCTCTAAACTGTGTCACATGCGAGGTATGAAAAATAAGTCAATTAGAATAAATCATGTGAAATAAAATGTAAAGAAAAAAAACATATTAACCGATTTCTATACATTTGTGTAAAATACAAAGTCCGTCATAACAAAACCATCACAGTTTAGACGGCTCGGCAAATTTCGCGTTATTACAATAAAATAAATACAGCTATCTACCTTCATAAAAATCAATTTTCCGCGACCAAGTTGGTGCAAATGTTTTCATCAAAGACTTTCTCAGCCCCCATCTCACGGATCAGAAAATATCCGGATTCCATTATAACGTATCTCATCCATGAAAACTGCTAATGTCATAATAATAATAATGAGTGTTTGACATAATTACAGTTTTTTTTATAAATTTGATACGCACATTGTTTTCTTGTAACATTGCGAATTTATTTAAAAAGTTTAGTTGACTTGACACCAAAAAACAATAGACACATTAAAAACCTAAAAACATTATGTGTCAAACATACGTATACTTTCATTTTCAGTAGCTTACTGTGAAAGGTGTATAAGGTTGTATTTGGGTTTATAACAAACAAAACCCAGATATATTTTTTTCAAACAAAAAAAAAACAAAAAAAATGTTCTATCCGCTTAAACTCCGGGTAAACAAGGATCCAAGACCTGGGGTTTATGGTGAATCCAAATACATCTTTTACGCTTTCACATTAAGAAAAAGATTGAATCGTGAATGCGCGGAAAGTCCAAAAGCGAGATATAAACCACAGACCATTCGGTTAAGAGTTCGATATAGGACGCATTATAAAACAAACAAGCTTAGACCATTATAATGTACCTAATAAAATAAAATATGCAATACGTACATATTATACAGGTATTTCATAATCGATTGATTAAATACAAAATTATCTTAAAATGAAAACTATATCATAATGAAATTTGAATAAATGCTGCGCAGATGCAATCACTGAGAAGAATGGTTGGTGAAACTTTGTGGTTGTGAGGAATGAGGATACCAGAAAAATTAGTGGATGCAAGAAGTGTAGGTATTGTGGATAAAATGCGTGTAAATAAGTTACGATGGTTTGGGCATGTAGAGAAAATGCACGATGAAAATATGAGATAGGTAGGATAGAGATAATTATAAGACAATATTTTTGACATTTTAGGTAGATACGTTTCAAATTTATTAAAATGTATTTTCACGTAATTAATGCGACATAAAATAGGATGAAAAAACAATCGATGTCAATTTTTAAAATTGTGCCATAATATGAAACTCAAAATTTCAGTATCAAAAGCTCTCTTCCATTTCCTTGCACTGTATCGTGAGTTCAATAGAACGGTGAACTCAAGTAACGAACGCATAGTACCTACATAATTACCTACGTATTAGCGTTATACTACAGTGATGTTATGTACGGGCAGCTACACCGAAGTTGGCATATTGTAGCGTACTGATGCAAAACACAGTAAGTACATAACAATAATACTATACTATACTATACCCTCACGCCATGTCCCAGGAGGGGTAGGCAGAGAGAACGGAACGCCATATAGATCTATCCTTACATACTTCTTTCGCTTCCTCTACATTCATCCAGTTTCTCATACATGCACGCCGATTTCTCTTACTCAGCACACGTCCGTCCTTAAGAATTTGGTCCACGTGATCAAGCCACGTGGTTCTTGGACGTCCGCGCTTCCTCACACCCCTTCTTTCAGATAAATACATCCTCTATAATATGATATGATGAATATAATTGTGTAAAAGTGGATGAAAATACGAGTGGCATAATTTTACACAATTTTTAATGTAAACATATCAATATCAAAGAGTTCACTAATAATCCAAAAGAAACCATAACTAATTATATAAAAATCTTAGGCCGTAAAATGAATTAAATAAATAATTAAAACAAAAATACTCATTATATATAATAGTTTTACAATAGAAATAAAATGTCTTAAATAGGTCTCACTCTATATACTATCACAGGTCTCCAACAAAAGGGTTTGCCAGTGCACTAACAAAAATATTTACAATGAGTGACATGCCTTATAGCTAAGTTGAAAACGTCGTGAAGAAAACAATGAATGTCCTCCTAAATATATATATATATACACGTATATAAATTAGTAAATGAATTGAAAAGAAAAGTGCTCACAGCGTGATAAAAATTAAGCCTTAAATATTTTAAACCTCCCAATAACTAATGAAACATACCTAACATCCTGAATGAGTTATGTAGGTATTACTAATGACGGTCAAAAGGACGACTGTATATTCTGTGTATCCAATGGCTGCCCCATTTGTCAATTCCGTTATAACATATACTTTCAGACAGACAGGAGAAGTCGACCTAATTGAATTTATCGGAAATAGTATTTCATCTTTAAAATTATTTAGTCACCAGATTTGCTTTAAATAATTACGACTTCAAATGAATTTAATTCAATAAACAGTCATCTTACGTCTACTAAACAAATCATTTTTTTTCTATTAGATTAAATAAACTTCGGAATCGGTAGATGCCTTGAAGGAAGAATAATTCACTAATGAAAATACTACGAAAAATCTGTGAATTAATCTGTTAAACGAAAACGAAAGCTGATGACAGACATTGAGGACGGATGTTGAAGATCTCTTAAACGATATACCTAATTTTATACATATATAAATTTAAACTACTTAATTTTATGTGAGTACCTATGAACCTAATGTACACTTCTAAGAATTAGTGGAAACTCCTAACACGCTACCGCTAGCTGCCCTAGATTCACATTCGCTGTCAAGCTATTAAAGAAAATAAACAAGAAAAATCGGTTTGAGGAAAAGCTTAAAAACAACATGTGCCCCTAGATTTTTTGTGGAATCTCTTCTTAATAATTATGAAACTAGCAAAGGCACTTTGTCGCATGTCAAACAGTGAAAAGTTCGCACACACATCAAACACATAATATACACTTCTCGTGTAAATATTCCATAATAAATATTGAAATCCGTTCACATCCCGTTCATGTAGGCTTGAAAATCTACTATAAGCACATTCATAAGAAATGTATAAAGGAAGCTAATACTCTCAATCTCTCACATCTTTTTGAGTCTTAAATAAAATCTTTTTGAAAGATGATGATAAGTCCAGCCAAGTGTTGATAAATTTACAATACGTGTTAAAACTTTTTGAAAAATCAGTAATTTTGAACCAGCAAACAAATAAATAGACACAATATTGGAAAAAGATATTTGAAACAGAGAAAGATGAATAATCCTTTCACAATCGTTCGCGTCGTTCTAGAACGATTGAATTATAATATTTCTTATAGATTTTTTTTCTTCTATCTACTTGACATCTCCTAACTTTATTACAATTTCAATTCTTGACATATTACTAAACATTTCATTGACATTCTAGACTTTTTTTTTCTGTTCTTTTTTTTTTTTAAAAAACCTATATGGGTTTTGTTTGTTATAAACCTAAATACAACCTTATACACTTACACACACACACCTATACAACCTATACACACACACACACACACACACACACCCTCACACACACACACACACTTACACTCCAATATTTTGTGATTTGACTAAATTTATTGTTGTTATGAATTGATTCCCATTTGTGTTTTGTTATTCGGCAATTTTGTTCTTGTCTTGCTTCAACTGTGTTGTGAATGAGAAATTTGATTTGTATAATCTTTTTTGTGTATTTTTAACATGCAACAGGCTCGCCGTGGATATGTACCTATATAAATAATCGAGCCTGGAGGTAGAGTCTCGGCCTCGTGAACAAGGGGTCCGTGGTTCGATACCAGGTTGCGGCAAACTCCCCTTTCACGACACAAGCTTTTAGTAGCTTACTGTGAGAGGTGTATAAGGTTGTATTTGGGTTTATAACAAAAACCCAGATATATCTTTTTCAAAAAAAAAAAAAATCCGGTCGTTTAATATAGAATAGAATTTGTTAAAATATTACGATAGTAAAAAAAATTCAAGTAAGCATACAAAATCAAGAGGTGAATAAACCACGGTAAGTAGTATAGACACTAATGAAGTAATTGAGAGAGTACGGTCTTTTGTCGTGTTTAGAAATGTAACATTGACACATTGATTTATCTTGCTTATTCCCGTGTGTAAATTATCACCGAAATAAAGATTTAAAAACGCTTACGAATAAAATTATTTATCAACACGATCTTTGGAGAAATTAAATATTATTATTTATAAATTATTGCCACTGTATCGCGCGAACACGACTCTTCTAATATCTCTCTTTTATTTTTCTCAAATCTAACACGAATCGCTAACAGAGGAAAATATATCACAGAGATGGATGGAAATATTTCGAATGTTTAAAATATCAAAGAGTACCTATTTAAAAACGAGCCACTTTCAATAACCACAAAGAGAAATTATTAATAACGAATATTTAATATGACTTCATTATTGAATAATTTGAATTTTATTCAGTTTTTTATTTTATTTGAAACCTTCATTGCAATGAAACAAGTTTCAGTAATATTTCATAATGTACAAAGCAAACATCTGAAAAACATAATATATTCGATACTCAAGACAGCGTGTTTTTACTACAATTCACTCATAAATACGATAGATTTCTTATTAAATTGAATAAAGTGTAGTTTTATTATCAATATTGATGGAAAATTAATTATTTTTCGGGAGGAGTCTCATCTACTTAAGTAAATAACGTTGTAACACATTAACACTGAAATGTGTTCATTCACATAACAGTAAGTCGTAAAAATTGTATAAATATTGATTATATTTCGACATTCAACAAGTCCAGTATGTCCACACCTATAAATTTGATAGTAAAATCAAAATCGAGGTCGATCTAAGCATAAATCTTCCTTACATAATATCTTTAAATCGTAAGCAATGCAAAAAGTTGCTAAAATGGATCAAGCGTATTGAACATGTCTCGAAAGGCTCGACCTAGAGGAAAGAAAAGGCGTGCAAGTCGAACCAGCAGTTGCCTTACTTTACTAAACGTCTAAACCAATTTCAAAAGGCAAACTTTGAATTATTCGACAAGCAGTTTCAAGGATTATGGTGCAGCGAAGAAACAATGTATCATCTACAGTTAACCAAAACGGAAAATCAAAGCAGACCCCCTAGACTCTAGACAAACCGCACTTGGCGATCAACTACAAATTAATGTTTCGACAATGACCGCAACAATAACGCATAATTACACGGTAAATTGTAAGTAGTTTGTCGAAAAGTTCGTCAGTAGTCGATCCACAAATGTGGTTTGTCAAGGCACCCAGGTAATTTAACAAATTGGAAATGTTTGAACAAGCATGACAAATATAAAATATTTCGAACAAGGAAGACGGCCTATTGAAACATAAACAATATTTAACATTATAAATAATGACAGAGAAAAATAAAGAGGAGTTTGATAATATGTCACAGCTGTTTTGCGAATTAAAAAATGTGTCTGTGAGATCACAATACAAAACAATATGCAAAGTAGTAATCAATTAATAATTTTGCCAACTCTAATACAAGTTGACCAATAATAATTATTATTATTTAAAGTAGAAAGGAGGACGGAATCATTCATAATACCGACTAACCAGAAAGAATACAAAATGTTTGTTATAATTAAATGAGAAACATCGAAGAACGTCCTATCGTCACTTCCCACATATCGACCCAAAAACTAACACTGCGCGTAAAGCCCCCAAAGAAAATGAGATATTATTTTGGATCTCGATACTAGAATCACGGGTAAACAATAGATCGATTCGCTACATTATTAATGGCTGAAGTATTTATGATTAGTATCAACAGTCTTCTAAAAGATTTTGTAAGTAATATTAATTAATAACAAAGAGAAAGCAACTAAGTACTGGGGACATTCAACAAGAGGAATCAATCAACGACAAAATAAATACAAAGATAATTGGAATTTGGTGACACAATTAAATCTAAATGAATGTGTTTTATCACAGATTCGTTAACTTCACAGGTTTTAATTAATGAATGCTTCTTTCACCATATAATAATAATAATAATTATATTTAAAGACAAAAGCGTTGTTTATTTATTTATTTCAAAGAATTAATCAATTTATTTGTTTACAAAACGTTCGTTATTTTGTCGACATTTGGGAGTGAATGATACAATAAATGTCACACGACAACAAAACGTAACAATAAGGAAGATATAAAATGAGTATCGAAACTAAAAGAGGAAAAAGATAAGTAGACAGACGAACGACGATGATGAAGTGATATTTATAGACAAATGTATGATTGGAAACGATGCCGAAGAACGTCTAGAAGTATTTAGGAACACAAATAATGCATAGATGCATTTGCCATATAGAAGTTTAACCGTTTGGCATTCCTTCGACAAAGACATCTCGAATAGGGGTATAGTGTGTTCCTATTAACCGTCCACGGCTCGTTACCTATTCAATCTATCTCTATCAAAATGTATACCTAGTGTTGGGTATAACTATCTCTTTCGTCCATCATCTCGATTGTATTTATAAATTAAATGGTTAGTCAAACGCCAAAGTGAGTTTTGTCGCGGTTAAATTGGCGTGACGGTATAATGTCGATTACGCGCCAAGGAGGTGAAAAATCAAAATGCTACGAGCAGGTAGGCACACTCATCAAAGGCCATCCATATTGGTCAACCGACACAATGTATATAAAACAACACCATCATAACAGCTTTGTACCTACATAAAATAAATAACGAGTCGTAAAAAATACAGAGATCTATGCACGCGACATGATCGCGTAAAATTTATTGAGACATGAGAAAAAATCAGAGAAGCCATATTTCAGAAATATATTACTAGATTACTACATGCAATGAAATTGTCGCGACCACTCCAGATGTCAATGTATGTATGAAAAACAAACTTATTACATTTCTTAATTCCCTTTGATACAACACTCTATAATAACAAAGTCAACGAACTCCTTCCTAGACACATTGAACGTTGAATTGGCTGAAATAATTTTATTATTATTACAATCGTCACCACGATACACTTTATATGTAGGCAATGAGGATGTTTGAAATATAAAACGTACATAAAAGTACACCTGACAACACACGCCCATAAAAACTGAAAAGAAAGTTTAAAGAGAAATGGCTGGATAACCGAAAACCAAGGCCGCTAATAGCAGGAGAGATACTTTAAAGAACAAATTTCTAAAGTTATAAAAAAAGTCACAAAAAGAAAATTGAAAAGATGAACATTGAAAACAAAAAAAGTCTATGGTGCAAATGAGATTCTTTACTTTTTCAAACACCACTTCCTTAACTTTTTCCTATAATTATTTCAAATTACAGAACGCAAAATATACTAAAAAGTACCTCTCAGTGAATTTCAGTATTAAACCAGTACCAAATATTTACAAAAAAATACTATAGGGGATAGAGTAATGTTTTCGAAGGAGGAAAAAGTTTAACAGAGATATTGTTACATAGTTGAAGTCTGCCTTTTGGTATATTTTGTTAATATAATATGCTTGTAAGCTTATATGCTATATTTATTTATTTATTTATTTATCACTTGTATACGGCGTGAGCCTTTTACATGTTAAACATATAACAAAGCAGAAAAAAACAATTTGACAGACAACAATAAAAACTGATAAAAAATGAATTGGTACAAATTTATAAAAATAAACATTACGATATAACAAAAATGGTAGTAATTTGAACAAAAACAGCAATAGTAGGCAATAGAATAAAACAATTAAATTAAACCATACAGAGACTGGACAAAAATTGATGAATGCAAATATTGATGACAATAAAGTTTTATCCATTTATTTATTTACATGGAATTCACTTCGGTATTTAAATCAAATTTTAGTCGGAATTTTTGGAACATCTATGAAAAAAAACTTCATCTAATGGCCGGTTTCAATAACCTATCTATCCGTGACTATCGATTGAAATGTATGATTCAAAATATAGAACACAATAGATTTCAATCGACAGGAGCGGATAGATAGATTATTGAAACCGGCCAATAATCTACTTATAATATGATGAGTATACACATTGTCCTCTCCGTACCATGAAAAATAAATAATTCAGGATGGTTAAATTGAATAAACCAGGTCTTTAACAAAAAATCTAAAATTTTGGAATCCCCCAATACTGATTTAAGCGTGAGGAAGAATCTCACTAAAGCCTTTGTGTGGAGCATTTTGCTATATGGGTGCGAGACGTGGACCATCAGCAAGAGTGAAAACGGGCGGTTAGCGGCATTTGAAATGTGGTGCTATAGACGCATGCTGAAGATTCATTGGTCGGAACACGTCGTAAACGAAGAAGTGTTAACCAGGGTTGGCGAAAAAAGGCAACTCCTCAAAAGAATCTGCCAACAACGAGCTAACTGGATTGGCCACAACATCAGGCACCAAGGACTGCTCATCGCAATCGCAGAGGGTAGGACCGAAGACACAAATGGAAGAGGCCGACCGAGAGACGCCTATATGAACCAACTAAAGAGGGACATGAACTGTGGCTCATACATGGAGTTAAAGAGACTGGCTGAGAATAGGGAGGAGTGGAGAAGAAAGTCCAAACTCGTTGCAGACCAATCCAATGGATTGTAACTCATTATATATATATAAATTGAAGGAATGAGATGTCTTGTACATGATGTTTTACGACTAACTATTCAAATACATACATTTTACGGGACATCGGAATTAGTACAGTAGAAAATACATATTATGTAGAATGATTATTTTTATAGCATAGCCAGTAATATTATATATAAAATACTGCATAATGAAAGAATCGTGTTTTTCAATAAGACAAGTCAAAAGCGACACATTTCCCTGGACAAGAATCGGACAACTGCTCTAGTGACACATAGTATATAGGTAACATGAAAAGATAATATTTTTATGGTCTTGTGAAAAAATTAATTATTCCGATTGGTGATAAATTGGATTCCTGTCGCGTACTCTGGTTAACCTATATACGAAATAAACACGTCTTTCGAAAGAGGAGAATGTTGTCATTCCAAGTAAACGTCTCGAATACGAGAGAAAATAAATAATAAGAATCTAATATACTAGAATACATAAATCTACAAAGTCGTCGCCCTGATATAAACGATTAATTATTATATCCATTACGAAAAGTTATAGACATTATATAATTTAATATTATACCTTAGAACACTTGGTGGAGATTAATTTATTCTAACATATTTTAATTCTTTAAACGATTATTACTACAGATTCAGAACTTCCGTCAAACGGGTGGCTGTTAAAAAGAAAAATAATATGGTTATGATTTATTTGATAAACAAATTGTACTATATTGTGGCATTATTATTTAATGGGATACTTCATTTTTATCCTTTGCGATGCTACGCATTTTGATAGTAGTGAATAATAACTTCAAAGTATAATATAAGAATCGAAAAGTTCTAACGCATTAATTTATTTCTTCTAAGTCTACATTCTTTACGAAATTTTCTCTACAGACTACGAATAATTTAAAACTGATGTTTTCAAAGAATCCATGAAATATTAAGACTATCAAATAGAATGATGGCCTTCCAAATCAAATAGATTCTCCATCAGTTCTTCAAGTCCTGATAAATTTCAAACTAAAATATATAAAACTTAGACAAGGCTCAAATAAACAATGTACAGTGTTGTATGTGGGCAGGGTATACAGAAGAAATCAATGAACCCGATGTGAAGAAAAAGCAGTGGCAGTATATAAGACCCACTGTCTGGTAACACCATTCATCACCAGAATCCTAATGTCTCCCACACGCCCGATAAAACAAATCGTTCTCGCAAGAGAATATTTATCAAGTAAGTAACTATTATAACGTATAACAACAGCAAGAAGAAGAGATAGAACGAATCTCTCAGCGAATACTTCTAAAGATTATTTATAGGCAAATACAGTGTTGCCATAAATCGAATAAATCAATCTAATCAAACAATAAACCGACGCTTCGCTATTCAAGGTGAACGTTCCAAATAAAACAATTATAATAATAATAATGATATGAAAGCTATACATGGATGTATTGCCTAATAAATAATATTATATAACAGACATTATGTACAAGTTTAGCCCTGGAATTCCAGCGTTACCGAAGCTGGAAATTTAATAACCGTAACGAATATATCAACATCAATCGTTTATTAGATATTATGTAGCAGCATGTATCGCTATGATTATGATCAGTTCCAGGATTAAATTAAAACTATGGAACGGCAACGAACAGATGAAAAAAAGGGTTTTTCAGTACGTAAAACATCAACGACTATCTTTCACGTGGTTACAAAGTTATACTTGATTTTAAAATATTGTACGTATATCACCAAGGTTTCCATAATATGACGAAAATATTATGAAAATGATTAATACTATATGATAGTGACGTGGATATTGCTGATATATTTTTTAAATTAAAACGGCAATGTGCTAGTCATGTAGTTAGAATAAAGGATGTGAGATGGGCATCTAGGATCGTAGACAAAAACCATGTAGGATCGTAGGTAAAAACCACAGTAGACAAAAGAAAGCCAGTAGTGATGGGCCGACGCAATTGTCAAAATGATGGAAAAGAAATGGGTTTATGTCGCTCGAGACCAAAAGCATGGAAGAATTCTGCTGCTGCTAGTTCTACTACTACTACAACTACTTCATCATCATCGCAGAATATCTCATAAATAGCGTGGTCAGTGGACTAACGTAGTGTTTGAACCGAAATCTTGTAATGGAGTGATGAATACCAGCAATACTGAAATATTCTATGATATAATTAACAAAGAGTGCGTTGTTTACTTAAAATGAGTTTGCCGTTTCCCCTTAAAATACTAAGATGTAGACATATAGACATAAAATAGTACGTTATAATATGGTACTAACCAAAGTGTCGAGTGAATGGTATTAAGAACGTAGAAGTGATATAAGGAAGACGCTTTAATATCGAGACGCATTCTATCGCCCAACATTGTATGAGAGAGGACAGCTCTAAAAAATTTAAACTGGCGAAAAAATTCAATCACAATCTGACCGCATTAATTCTTTGTACAATTGTTATCATTGATAATAATATAGTTTAGAATAGGTATACAGATAGTATAATCCTTATTACTAAACAATATTCGTGGAATTAGTATAGATTAGATAAAAATTATAAATAATAAATATCTCGATACGAAATGGACGTAACATTTTGCAGTAAATGTCGTAAAACTAATCATAATGTACGTAACATGTCCCAAAACTTTTCTGCTTTCATCGCTAACATAATAGGTTCTTTTAATTATTAGGAAAATAGAAGAAAAAAAAACATCAATTTGAAATATTTTTAATATAATTCGTAACTTTTTGCGTATTTTCCATAATGGTATGAAGTAAACCCTTCACTTTTTTATAAATACATTATATGGATTCACCTTACTGGCGTTTATTATATTTTTAATATATTTATATGGATTCACCTTACTGGCGTTTATTATATTTTTAATATATTTGTATTTATAAAAAAGTTGAGTGTTTACTTCATACCATCCATTTGAAATGTTTTTAGAGTGAAGGTTCGAATTTCATTACAACAGAAGCTTATCTACGTTGATAATGCAAATGTGTTTCAATTAAAAATGTTGTTTTCATCAAAAAAATATTATCTTTAATCCATTTCATCACTGTTATCTGTCACAAAAAGATAACTACATGGGAAAACACTCTCCAGCATTCAGCTAATGAATTTGATACATGAATATGATTGATGGATCAAACAAATAAGCTTTTGTATTAAAAGCATCATGGCAAACCAAATTGCATCGTCTCTATCTCTCTACATAATATTATCTTTATCATTACGACGACATTTTCTTCAATTAAGGTAATCCCCTCCTCCCAGCCCCTCACGATAATCATAGAAGTGATGAAAAAACATAAAAAATAAAATAAAAAATGTACTTTTCATATAGGTTGCAAATTAAGATTTCATCCAACATTGAATTAAAATCTGATTTTTTAAAATTATTTGTAATGATAGAACAATTTGTTTTAAATGTACCTATAACTATCAATTTTAGTCAAATTTGTACATGAATTTGAAATTAGGTTATTAATTCTTTTGAAGATGAATTCAGTCTTTGTAATATATCCAAATAGACACCCCCACAAAGAGAATGGAAATAATATGGGAAAAAAAAGTTCACCTAACCATCCGTGTGCGCCTCGTACATGATTACAATATATATATTATTCGCCAACTCACATCACATACTAAGATTGCAACTGACCGATTTTAATTATTACAGCCATGTTCAGCTGAAGATGTTTGCTTCTATTTCCGGCAGCATTTACCAACTAACCAACCAACCGAGCGATCTCATAGTAGGTATATTATACTACCTACCATCACGATCATCGTGTCTGCAACAATAATAATTATTATTATTTATTATAACAAAATATTGCCTCGTTCACTGACCTATTGATTTTTGTATCTTACGTCTTTCTTTCTCACGAAACTCCGTTAGGGCATACCTACGGAATAAACCATGTATAGCAGTGTTGTTGATTTAAGCGCGTATGGCTGTCAGCCCGCTTGTAGGTAAGTATATATTGCGCATTTTCATGTTTTGCGTAATACCCAATCATAGTGTGTAGTGTACAACAAGTACCAAATAATATTACATAGGTACATACAACCCGCTGAAGAACAGATGTTAGCAACATGCAGTCGCTGAAACTTGAATGGAAAATTCGCCAATTTGGTACAAGTCACTTAGAATTATTATTATTATTATTATTAGTTTCCCGAAGAATTTTCCGTCCGACGCACTGTGACCCAATTTTCTTCGACTATTCCCGTGTTGTGCAACGTTGTTGATTACGCGAGATAATCCGTTTAACATTTTTTTTTAAAATTAATTACACATCATATTACTATCAAGAGTAGGCGAATAGTGTCATTTATAAAAACAAAGTTGAAAAATAAAAATGACAATTACAAATAGACTGAAAATATTAAGTTTAATTTACTAGAAAGTAAACATCCGATTTATGAACCTCCACAGACCTATTCCAACAATAGACTAAGACTTTGAATAATTTGATAAATAAATAAATAAGGTCAATAAAGAAAAAGAACTTTGAAGGAATTTGTAAATCTATTTATCAATCTTTATCATCACGCCATTACCTATAAGTGAGATAACCATTAGACTGAGAGCATACATATTATAACCAAGATGTAAATCATCTTCTCTTTGCCAATAAAAATTTCAAGACAAGTGGAGTATCTCAGCACTGAATGGAAACGTCAAAAGTAACAAACAAAAAAATCTTAAATTACGAATCGCCAATAACATCTATCCAAATTTATCGCTACCAAAAAGTTAAACGATAAATTTCATGGAAAAATAATATTATGTATTGCAAAGTAGAAAATGTTCTAGACACCGAATTTAAACACAACATGCGTCCATACAGTTAAAGTTGTATATATTTTGAATACGAACAGATTGATGGAGGAAAACATGTCTGTATTGGGATGAAAAATTGTTTTGATTAGCGCTGTATGAAATCATAGAGGCAAACACCATCATCGACTCGACTACTCTATGGTGTTTGCCATAAGTGTAAATAATGTGTATGTACATGGATTGACCAATACTTAAATGTTTATGATATCCTAATACTTTTGGGAAATCGCCTGCTCTCATCCGTTTTGTTTATCATAAACTGTATTCGTATCCATTGATTTATCGACATTGTGATGTGTAAGATGCAGTCAACAGTCAAACATTTCATAGCATAATTGTCGAAAATGATTTATATGGTAAATCTTAGATAATTTACAGCGAAATCTTCTTACCAAACACGCGTAGTAAACGAAACATTTATTACTTTGATAGTAGAATTAAAAGAAATCACTATTCTGTACATTTCGAGATTACAACGGTTATAAAAAACCCAAATCGCAAAAAAAAACAGTATTCTTAATGACAGCATACCTGGATGTTCTCCCATTTGAACGAAATTAAAACTATATGAATTACTCCATAATAATACAAAAAACACAGAATACACAATAAAAATTATCATTCACTAAACCATTGTCAGCACAAAATTCTGAAGTAGTACTCAAAACTAAAAATAATAAAAGATACAATCACCCAAAATTTTCCGATATACAATGCAGCTAGAAACTTTTTAAGTACTTTTATCACGAATAATTCTCGTAAAGAATTCGCAATAATTAATTAAACGAACGCATTAGAAACACATTGACGTAAATATTTTTATTATTTTCATTAAAATTTACTATCTCACTTAGATGCCGGCAATATTGAACTAGCGTGTGAAGAAATATTATCATTCTTTATCCAAAATCGGCGCTCCTGCATAGTACCTACATACAATACGAAAAATAATTGAGACGTCAAAAGGAAAAAAGACATAACTTACAACGAAATTAACAAATAACCCATAATAGATATAGGCATTTCTATGTTTTATTATAAACAGTTGAAATACAAAAAGTAAAGGATGAATTAATGTTAAGGGAATACAGAAAAAAAACGAGACTACTATTTGACCAAATATTAAATTTCATGACTACGTTACATAGATATAGCTAGAAAAACTGACAACCGACATAAATTGACCACGTACAAAAAATAATAACCATGCGTTACATAAAAAGGATGAGGAAATACAGAAAATAATCAGAATATAGAACGAATGGTATTTCTTCCTAAAAACATTAGAAAATATTTTTACAGCGATCAATATTTTCCGACTAAAATGCGTCTTAGTCCGTTACGGCAACGAGATGTCCAATTCATATTTACGTGAAATACAGATAAGGAATCGAAAATTTAACCGTGAATATTTATTACATGTGCTTTATCGATATCGATACCGATAACGATAAAATTATTATAAATATACCGTGTACATACCAGCAGAGTTGGTAAACAAACTACAATACGGAGCCTGAATTATATATTTGTTTTTGACTGTGTCACTTAACTGATAACCAGATAGGTATATTGGGTTTAGATCCAGATATCGGATAATACTGTTGAATTCATATACTATCATTGGAAGTTCGAATTCTGCGAATCATTCATACAGATACGCCTCCCAGAATGAATTGTAGACCAAGTACGAGTATTAATTAGTTTAAATTAGAAATGAATGCGTTTTCAAATACCTATTTTTTAAGGGCAGCGCCCAACGCGCACCTTGTGCCGTATCTAGAAATAGGTATCTTTAATGAAATACACTTGCACAGACAGGGTTTAATGAATCGAAAAAATACTGTTACTAAGGAGCGCTCTAGACTTAGCACCTACACACCAAAAGTTATGGTATAAATATATGGTAGTACGATTTCTTCTCTTTACGGTATCGTTACGCACTTGAAGGGGATATTAGACTACCAACGAAAGTATAAAAATTCTTAAAAGGCTAAATGTCTCCTTTTCATCATCATCACCATCACACCCCTTTCCTTGTGGGGAAGGCAGAAAAGATCAGTTGCCATTTACTTCTATCCTTGCCTACACTCTTTTATTTGACCTTCATCGAAAATATTCTATGTGTTTATACCATCACAATATTTCCTATAAGTCAGGAAACCATTGGACTAACAACACGTAATAAAAATACATTAAGACGGTCTTCTCCGTGCCATAAAAAATAAGATATTCAGATAGGTGACATATTTATCGTGGTAGTGAATATTTTCAGAAACTGAAAGTTGTTGTATAGAATAAATTAAGTGCAGAACTCTCTTCTAGTATGCGCCAATCTTTAGCTAAATAGGTACAATATAATTGTTTACATGAATCAAGTTAATATAGCTAGAGAATGCTAGTTTCGTACCTACCTATATATTTGTTGTTTGTGGATAAATGTACGTATTGTGTACTAGGTACAACATTAAGTTGGCTAGAAATAGAAATGGAAAATGTCTTATAGGGAATGACACCATTCCAGTACTCGATACTAATAACAACAACAAGTAAGTACGCATAGTAATCTATATTATATAAACGAATCAGAATACTAAACTAAAATGTCCCTATGTACGGGAAATTGTATCAAATGAAAATCATCCGAGGCAAAGACGATCATCAGCAAGAAAATATTCAAAGTTTTAAGTAGTGAATTCAAACCGGAAAGTCAACATTGTCAGGTGTTTTCGGAGACTTAGTATACTTATATTATCATAAAACATTTTTCTTTATTAAATTTAAATTTAAGTTTAAATTTTAGCATTTTTACTAAAATCATTTTCAAAACTCATACATTATATTTATTGGGAAAACAATGGATAAAACACCAAGTAAACTTATTGTTACACTTTTACTTTCTTCCATTCAAACTATTTCTAATGCACATTACAACGTATCCATCTTGTAATTATAATTTGGTATACATTAATTATTAAAATTCGGACGTCTGCGATACTTTGCACCTCTTCTTTCAGATTCAATTGTATGGAGAGATATCTTTGTCATTCGTATTTATTCTTCCTACGTGTCAAAAACTATCATAGCTTGCTTTCGTCCTACTGACGGCACTCATCTCACATCCGCTCACTTTATCTGATAAAAAAATTTAAAAAAAAACTCTCGGATTATTCCAGATGTCAATCTTATTATTACCTCGATTATTATTCTAAAGTTAAAATATAATACATTTACAAAAAAAAAAACATCAGAACGGATGTATATGACAAATCGTCTATTCAAAAACGCACATTCATAAAAAAATAATCAGGAAATGTACGAATGACCAATATTCAGTGAAGAATTACACAATTCCTTTGCGTTGAGATTACATAGGAATGACACACATTTTGTGTATGCAACGACCAAACCGTTGTTTTAAAGTCTCATACATACACTTACGACATTACTAAACGGAATGGAATTTCATGACTACCGCTATTACAATGATTTCTAAGTGGGAAAACTTCAGTAGTTTTCCAACAAACATCATATTATGGACGAAACTACTGCGTATCAATGGCGTGCTTTCCACACATGCAAAAAGAAACGCATAACTGCAAAATGAAATTTATGGAAATCTGACGTATAATACACGACTAGGACACCATCTGGTCTCGAACAGATATAAAAAATGTCCCGAATTTCAAAAATCTCGGATATTTTGCTATTCCTACAGTGATTCCGTAAAGCTGAAAACTAAAAAAAGGGTTTCGATTTTCAATGCCTCGGGTATTTTATCAAAATTTCCATACTAATTTCATGAAACTGATTCGTATAATCACATTAGGATAGCGTAACCACTATAAAAGTCTTGTTCCACCACTGCTGTTTATGGATCATCATAAACTGAATTAATGTTATGATATTATGTACAAGTTTGTGCAACGTAATAGTGTTGTTTTTGAGTTATACTCATAGAAATACAAAGTGACAACAAATTGCTAAACACAGTATGTGGAGTACTGTTTACTGCAACATATGAACTATAATAATAATTTAATGTTGCGCTCGCTTCCGTATCCCTGGAAATACTGATGTCCATAAATAATAAGCAACATTTGACTTGCAAAGCAATGGTCGGAAAACTCGGACTTTGTCTACGTTAAGCAGACGAGTTCACAAGAAAACTCCTTGAAAGACCGAACATTCAAAAGTGAAGACTTTTAAGATATAATTATAAACCATTTCAGACGATAAAACCAAAATAAGGTAGTACATATTGCTAGAAATAACAAACTAACAGTAACAACTTTTACCATCCAGAGGGTAGAACAATATTATCATAGATACTCCTATTGGCAAGGTTATGCGACAGTTTAATAATAAGTTGAATACCCAAACTACCATCTTTAATATCACGTACGCTAAGTCCTGTTACAAAATACATTTCATCTTGTTCTCTTTACGTTTCTCATAATCATTTGTTAATAATTTCTTCCAGCTGATGTCAGTTTGTCCAAAATTCGTCACATCTCAGTGTAACGTTTATATTTTTAATAATAACATTAAAAAGACAATCGGTTTTAAGTGAATAAATAAACTAGGTACTAATAATAAATATTATCGATTGCTAATATCATACAATTAGTAGCGCCACATCAAACCAAATCAAATGCATACACAAAATGAAATACACAAAAACGTTTGCAGCTGCAGGCTTATATGCAGTTGCAAGAGTAAATTCCTAAACAAGACAGATAACAATACAAACACGAAATCAACCGATCAAACAAAACAGAGAGAGCTATTTTATACTATGCAAAAAGATAAAAGCAAATGGATAAATCATTCAAAGGGATTCGCATTGGGATAAGTAAATCAAATTTCAACCAATAATTGCACCAATATAAGAACAAAGAGCTAATTGTCGATATTTCGTTCTTAAAAGACGAGTCGTTTTTTAAATGCAACCAAACTTACTCCAAACACACTCACTTTAAGCAGTAGGTGGAGTATGAACGTCGGAGAATCGACCATCAAACTACCAACGTACCTATTTGAGTGTCTTATTTGCTAATTTGTCGCATTTGAATAAAAAAATACGACAGAAATTTAAATAAAAAGGTGTTTAAATAACAGAAACGTAGAATGTTGTAAAACTTGATAAACACAAATATCAGTTTGATCAGAAGAACAATTAAAGTTGGCATTTGGGTAAGCGACAAACAGTAAGAAAAGTCAAGATTTTGCCCCTAAGTCACCACAATAAAAAAATTCAATGAACAATGATTCAACGCTTTCACAGATATAATTTATCAAACTTCGCCAAGAAAGTCAAATGTTTAATAAAAACGATCATAAATAAATTTTATTCCATATTTATCGTGAACAAAACAAACGAAATTCAGTACAAAATACTGAGAATTTTGATGAATAATATAATTTACCAAAGTCCAAACTGCGCGACTAACGAAATTAGGTCAACTTTTGAGCTTGGATAATCACCAGCTAATGAAAGGAGAAATTCTAATGAAATATTATTTTAGCAGCATTATCCCTGTTCTGGAACTTGTGTACCGTATAAGTGTGCAATGGCGATAATAATAATTCGTGCATAGAGTCAGGGAATCAAAATAAGATCAACTAAATGTTTCGTCAGTCTGGTCAACTTTAGTATCTATGCACTATTTGATACTCAACACAAACCCCAAATTTGTCAGTGTGTTCGCTTGTGTTCCTCCAGAATTATGATTATACCTAATAAATATTTAAAAGCCAAAATGACGTTTCGTAAGAGGATAACCTTTGTTGAGGATAATTTAAAATTACTTTTTTGCAAAGAGCCAATGTTTCAACCTGGAAACCTCACACATCTCCTAATAACTATGTGCTATAACACCTTACTCAAACTAGTAACATTGGTATGATCAATCATAAAAATGGATACAAAAACGGGTACATATCTTACCGAGTATCGCCAGATAGTTCACAGAAAATATTAGACCAAAAGTACAAGTTGCAAAGCTCTTCCAGAATTGAACTATACATCCAAAGTGTGTGTACGAGTGAGATAGGAATAGATTTGTAAATACATAATATTATACATTGAGTCTATTGGAGAGATAGGGCGTAATACGGGCAAAAGGATGAAGACGAAATGGGATAGAGAGACAGCACGTAATAGTGTAGAACTATAACATAGATAGTACCTACATAGTTACTTTAGTTCCAAAAATAACAAACACGGGATTATAATCGCGACGATAAGACAGACGACATTCGGCTATGTTGCTGGTAGTTGATAGTTGGTACTAGATACCATTGCTACCACATTGGATGACGATGTTGCTGGTACTGTGTCAACTGTCACTTATCAGTAGAAGCAGGCAACTAAAGACAGATAAAAAAACTAAAAACATGGATAAAAGGATTAAAACAGAGTGTGCTATGGCAGCAGCGATAAATCGATACAGATGGAAATACACATACCAAACGGAAAGATTAAAAACTTGGCAATTGAAGATTTAAACAAAAAGTCCATTGACAAGATGAAACCATTTTTGCTTAAGAACGGATTAAACTGATTATTCACACATCTAAAATAGCGAAATACTAGCGTCTTGAGTTTTATAACCCTTAATGGATACTAGCTCTCACGAGTCAAATAATTAGAAGATGTAGAAATTTAATGATAATAATAGCCAACAGGCCAAGGATTTAGGTGCCTACAGAAATTACGTTAAAGAAATTTACAGTATGTCTTTCGACACACTTAGCTCACGAGCATCAGATCTTTTTAAAACTATATTATTACCTTTTTGTCCATCCAAAGAA
This sequence comes from Athripsodes cinereus, assembly GCA_947579605.1. Lineage (NCBI taxonomy): Eukaryota > Metazoa > Arthropoda > Insecta > Trichoptera > Leptoceridae > Athripsodes > Athripsodes cinereus. Next base: position 23,106,899 of record OX388314.1, read on the forward strand.
TCAAAGTTCTAAAATAGAAATGACACACAGCGTCCGCCGATGTAAAGATGTCCTTCAGTAGAAATATGTCCGGACAGGTGTAACGTATCTAAAGGTTATCTTTAAACAAAATTAATGTAAACCAACTCTTTAGACTGTACCTCCCGCTGAAATGTAAACAGAACACGATATATCAGGAAAAAATATTTAAATGTTGCCTAACTGTGAAATCACTAGAAGGGTATTGTCCAAATATCGTATCTACGCTAAACAGATAATATGATCATGCTAAATGCACTCGTATCTACGAGCAATTATTTGCAGGGATGCAATGAAAAGGCCGATTAAAAATACAGTACCTAGCAATACATAGGCTTTCAACTAAGTTTTCTCAAATTTTGTAGAAGTAGATGCATTATCATGGTAGTAGATCCCGAGGAAGACCCAAGCGGAGGTGGCGCGAGGTTGTGAAGCAAGACATGAGAGACTGCGGAGCTTCCCCGGAGGACGCACAGAATAGAGCCGAGTGGCGGCGAAAGACAAAAATGGCAGACCCCACCATCATGTGGGATTAATAATTGCCCAGGGAGAGAGAGAGAGAGATGCATTAATAAACTTGGTTCAAATGTTTGATTTGTCAATATGGTGTACGATTGGTCACCTTTCCATATAATATTCTAAACCAGACTCTGAAATATACAATGATTTATCTCAATAAGAAACTAGATTAGAAATTTACCTATACATCTATACTCTCACGGCATAACTCCAAGGGGTTACTAGTAGACTTAAACTATACTAAAATGTTTGATTACAAAGTAAATCTGCATAAAAGTGCACTAGAAACAAACAGAGATGACGAAGTAAAAAACGGATTTCTTATTGACCTGGGTCGATCTTTAACAATACAATAAAATTTTACTACACACAACATCTCAACCACGTCTATGACGGACGGGTGGGAAAACCTACGCAACACGTCTATACATTAACCATAATAAAATACATTAACCAAAAATTATTATAAACCTATAACAATAATTCAACACGGGAACAAGATGGACCAAAAAATAACAAAACATTTTAGCCAAAGAATAATAATGTAAAGATAAATAAATCGGGAGATTGTTTACCTTACAATATGGTATATTATAATACGTACTTCCACTACTACTACACGCGATGGGTATTGCATAACACTATTCTATACTCTGATCACGGGATAATAAATATCTACATACAGTTCAATATAAATTCCTTAGTTCGTTCATAGAATACACGATAAACCGCAATATTCTTTAATTTCTGAAATATATGAAACATAGTTTTGCCCCCTAAAGCAACGTTTAGCCATATAGGTAATTTAAATACAACAATTTGATGTGATTATGTAAATAATTCGTGAATGTAAAAATGATCCTGTAAAGAAAATACTATATACGTTGCCTTTTTCATATTTTTTCATGCCAATGAATGTGGTCATTTTTAATAATACGCAGGCTCATAAAAGTTAGTTAATATCAATATATTCAAACACAATTTACTCAAAGGGTGCCGTTTACCGCTTCTATCACCCGAAACTACCAGCAAAAAGGTGCATCTTCAGCTTTCTTTTCAAGCTCTCTCCATTTACCTCCTCTCGCAGACCCAGAGGCAGGTTGTTCCAGCATCTGGGCAACACTGAACACTCTATTTTTATTAGGTATGTGTAGATCCAACGATTCATTTAATATATTCAATTCAAACTCTGTTTTTTTCCATGACACGGAAAAGAAAACTGGCATGTTTATTATATTGAGTGAGTCCACTGGTCGCCACTTGTGGGAAAAGTCGAGATGGTATATAAGATGTATCTCGACTGACATACTGCAATCACTAAATAGGAATCACTTGACGGATGGACAGAGAATGCTAGGTATTCCAATGCAGACGAATTGGAGGCATTGATCTATATATCAGTAGGCAACATCATTTCTATTCCTCTACAATACCGGGTGAATTACCGAGTAGGTACAATATAACAATACTTACATACATTGTTATACTGTGATGGAATCATATAGAAATTTATTATTATAAATATGTAATAAACACACCAGCTATAACATACAACAATCTCACTACTTGCTGTGTGAATGGGTTGACCTTCAAAGCAGAACGTAAAAACAAACAAACTCGCTCGCATAATATTAACAATATACACACAGATTCAGTACAAAGTACGTACACCAAATCATGCCCCTTTATAACGAATTTCATAGGACTAGAATTCCTTAAACGAAATTCACAAGACCAAAGGAAAATACTGATTTGTTCATGCCAAAGCTAAAATATTTCTTTATCTATCACAGTCGTAAGTTCTATTAAAGATTCAACTACTGTTACTCCCATGACTGTAAAATTATTTTAAATAAATAATAGACTTTAGTGCAGTTTTTCCCAACCTTCTTTGTCCCATGACCCACCGTAGTTTTTTCAAAAGCCATATGCCCCACCGGCTTCTTTTTTAATTAAACAGTTGGTAAATTTTCAAAACATATATGAGGTATAACTGAAATTATAACAAAACGCGGTGTCCCACCTTTGAGGCCTGATGCCCCATCACTGGGAAACACTGGTTTAGTGTATTGACAACCTACACCCGTCCCACCCGTTTATATTATATTACAACGAAAATGAGTTGTGAAAATGAATAATCAATTTCAATAGGTGTGCATCTAAATTTTTAATAACTAAATGCATATGAAAATGTAACAAATTGATATACCTATCTAGGTACTTTAATTAGGTATCTTATCACTTCGATCGAACAGATAAAGTATACTTATTTATATTAATATTAAACTGTTCGATCTTCTACCTAAAACAAAATACTTTATATCGAAAAGCTTGTTATATTGATATTCGCTATTAAGAGATCTGCCTTGCATTGCTCACTATATCGAGAATTGATACCATTTTCGTTGCCAAGTGAAGAGCAGCGATGAATAAGTGATGCTCTTTTTACGTAAGCGAGGTGTACTGGAAAATCACAATTGGTAAAATTCTCTCAAACATTTTACATAATCATTTTAAACTATTTTCATTATAATTATTTTTGTTGAACATTAAAGTGTCGTTTACGCGCAAAGCACCTCAAGGACACCGTAAAATTGATCAACTCTAATACATTACACCCTCTATACAGAATTACATATCTCTACAATAATACGCTGACAGACGTCGATATAATATTTGGATTACCTCTGAATGCTTACAAGAGACAGGTATTCAAAAAACTTACTTCCACACTTCTAAATGAATCAGCAGGTACGCAGTAATCTCCCCCTCCCCCCCCCCCCTTTTTTCCTTTCCCCATGATTTTTTTTTATTATTATTATTGATTTGTGTTATTGTGCTAGTGTGATGATTGAGTGAGCGAGCGAGACTGTGGCATGTTGAGATGACCGGAATGTTAGGTAGCTATGTTTTTTAAATTAATTGTGGCGCATGGTATTGGATGCTAGCTGATCTCTTTATATATTTCTTCTAACTTTATATATGTAGTTATTGTCTGTTTTGTGCTTTTAACATTTATGAAATAAAATAAAATAATAGAAAAAATAATAGATTAAACAAGAAACTCAGACACCTACACAAATGTACCCACAAATATTGTATTTTATCAAACACAATACGTATCCATGTCAAAATATCAAACAAGTTTTCTTGTCTCTTTTAAATTTCCTAAGATCCGCAGCCCGCCTAAGCTCTAGATGCAATCCATTCCAGAGGTTGGGTCCCGCCAATGAAAAGCCTATATCCCAGTAAACTGTTAAATTTTGGAGCTACCAACTGCAAGGACACACTTTGAGCAGATCTCAAGACACGCTGCCCCCGAAAGGAATAAATTTAGTCTAATAATTATGATTCAACACACGTTGAACTCACCGTGGGAGTCCCGGGTACAGAATAGATCTCCTGGTCTTTTCTGTAAGTTTTCAAGTAAGGTGTCAAAGATAAGTAGTCGTAAAATCTCACGTATAAGACAAATTACATCTACAATTCACCGATATTTTTTACTGGCATGGAGAGAACAGTCTGCATGTTTATTACTTGCAGTTCACGGGCTACAGTAATTATCGGATATGGCTTTATGGTATAATATAATAAGTGGTATGCTGAACTCAACATATTTAAAACTGAAAGACTGAACCGGATTAACCCTATATGAAAATCATTTTCACTAATCTTAATTAGAAGCACAGCATATCGAGAGAATAAAGCTCAAGTGGCTAAATAGAGTGATAAGGGTTACAGATGCTTAGGTTTTAATAATAATTATGGAGCTACAACATCTTAGATAAGAAGGGAGTATCAACTATTGCTAGAGGGCAAAACCCAAAACGTGCTGTATACGAGATCTGCTCGATTTTGAGAGAACTAGCTTTATATTGTGTAATATAAAAAAAAACTGAGTAAATAACTTTTTTCTATTAAATTTATGAAATTTAAAGTTGGTGCGTTAACGCTGTGAAAACTCTTTTCTATATTCTAGTAATATTCTGTTAATAAAAATATTGGAATTCTTGTCATGATGTGATAACTTTACCATTGTCGATTTTTTTCGATTTAACAGAGAAAAGAAAACAAATGAATTGCACAAGTTATTATTCTCTTTAACTTTTAATAAAAAAAATCTCAATGTCTTTCTCGAATTTGTTCTACAAAACACAAACTGATTAAGATGTTCAAAACTTTACATAAATGTCTAACAATCAGTGTAGTTAAACTAATTGTTACCTTTCTAATAATTTATTCAATCACTAAACAATAGATTAAAATGTTAGATACCTACACATTTTGTTAATTCTGAGTAATATCCTCATAACTGTGGTCCTCATACCACAGTTTCATATTAAAAATAAAAACAATCACAAACTGCATCCAGGTTAATGAGACAAAGCATAAAACAACATCAATGATTGTCATTGTAATGTAAAGTTGTATTAGGAGCACACCACATCAAGTCACATGACAGCATAGCAGACCAGGCTACAATAACAGGTGGCATGTTTTGTTTGTACAGACCGTGACAATGCTTGCAACGCTTCGGCTCGGGCTCCCCGGAGCGTTCGCGGACTGGCATGGCGGCGGGGGCTGCGCCCCTCGCCGGGCCGGCATGCGCCCGTGCCCCTTCACGCCGCACGCACCATGAAACCCACAATCAACACCCTGCACAACCCTAAACACCAAGACCAACAACAACGTCGCCACTGGACCACCCTTTCACCAAACATTGAGTCAAACAAATAATATCCAACAGTGATAACAATACAATAGGTCACAACAATAGAACGCGGGGTAGAGATAAGCCGCGAAACTTGTTTACAGTTTGTAAGTGATAAGATTCTGGTATTATCGTGTAGTGTGCGTGTACAACACGGCTTCCTCTCGGGAAGATCACACGGTGATGATGATGGGCGGCCGGCGATGTGTCCGTTACTGGCGGAATCCGGGCGGCGCCCTGCCCCTCTCGTGCCCCGCCGTCACATACACACCGGGCAAGTGCGGGCGGCTATTCCTGGCCGCCTGAGTCACAAAACGACGCGCCCCCGCCCGCCACGGCAACTGCCACTCGCACGCCGGGATGGATATGCGGGAAGACGTGCTGCACCAGACCGCAAACCACCACGTCTTTCATTCAACAATATTTACAATATTCCACTCAGTCGGTGGTCGACAAAAATCGATACTGAATGAATCAAGGCAAAGGGATTTCCATTTTATGGCTGGCATGGATCCACAAACTTTATAATATAATGTTAAAAGTTATGACGTTGAAATTGAAATCAATTTATACTTACATGAAAGTAAATAATTAGGTTGGTATATTATCTGGTAAATTATGTATTTTGAATATGACACATTAATAAAATAAATATATAAATCATTGAACCATAACTAGAACGATTTCCTGCATTAAAAGTGAGATACTAAAAAAATAATGATGAAGGATCCAATCGGTAACAGTATTCTAGAAAGATTCATTTATAAATTATTACTTAAATTATAAAAATGCCTACACACAAATACAGTTACGTGACATCCACTTAATGATGGTGATAGATATATTCACATTATGCAAGAAAAACTGGCCATCAAAGAGGTGTCCTAATGTTTGGTATAAAATTTATGAATTCCTGTTTCGCTCATTCAGAGAATATCAAGCATAAATTATCAAGAGTGATTTGTGTAGAATATACCTAATAGTTCATTAATTAGCCAAATTAAAAAAAAAACATTTTAAAATAAGACGAGATGAAAAAAACTATAATAATGAAATAAACGAAATAAGCAAAACACGTCAACGTCAAACTACCAATCGGTACAGATCAAAATTTAAAAAAAGAAAACTATACAAAAAGAAAAGAAAGGAAAATGTTATTGAAATAAAAAAAAAACAGAACAATCGTTCCAATAAAAAAAATACATTAGAAAATACCTACTGTAAAACCAAATGCATTAATTAATGGTCAATGGACAGACCCTATGTGTCAGCCACATACGAAGTTTTGGTTCTCGGGGTCAGGAAAAATCTTCACGTAAAAGCAATATGTATGAAAGCATAACAAATATTTTAGACATACATACTGAATGATCACAATCAATAAATGAATTAAAAATGAAGATTTCATAAAAACGATAAAAATAAATGGCAAAACTCAGAATGGGAACAATACTAGAATATCAAAAGAATTGCATAAATAATAGCTGACGATACGTGAAAAACATATTACATAAGAAAGCAAAAGTTCAAAACAATAACCCATATTCAAACATAATGTGTTTGTTGGAATGATAGAATTGATGTTGTTTTAAATATTTACGCTAAGAATTGAAAATAACAATGCTGCAATTGTAAACTGTTTGATTGAAAACGTACCTACATACCATCAATCGATTCAATACCATATTGTGTAATCTGCGCTATGCGAATGAACTCAATTATTACATTATACTACATACGAGATAGGAAGCATACTGAAGTTTAAGAACATAATGTTTCAGCTATAGGAAGGGTACCTACACTTTAATAAAAGAGGTTGGTCAGCTACCTCATTGGCATACGAAATACCTAATACTTACTAGTATAATAATATGGACAGCATGTTGAATTTTCCAATAAGCTTTACTTCCTGATAGCAAATCCTTTTATTCCCGATACAAAATAATACATAATACATTCACACCACTACTTCACGTTGCATATTTGCATATGGTAAGATTCAATTAGGACTTACCTATACCGAAATATTTACCGAGTTGTTCACATGAAGAGTAGTAGTACCTATAGACGTGGATAATATTATGCAGATGCGTAATGCAATAATAATAATTAGAGTTTGCTGCAACATTATACATATTACGAATGCACGAAGACACAGTTTCTGGTTCATTGGAAACTTACGTTATTCTCGACTGCGCATAATTGCATACAATACAAAATGATACGGGGAAATCAAAGACACACATAATATAAACAATGTTATTCAATGTGATATGAAATGTATACAAACTCGAAGTAGCGTTAAAATGATTCGTTTTTATGAATGGAAAATAAGTTTACTATGTATTCAAATTAGAACCAATCATGGTTCATTTGTCTAACCCTAATTAAAGATAGAATTCTTTCATACATTCTTTATTCTTTTCTTATCATCCGTAGGCCATTGGTTTGTCACTTTGAATCGTCAGGCAATTATAAACAATTTTTCACAAACAATAAAATAATAATAAATCACTACGTAAAGAAATAAATAAATTTCATTCTATCGAAGTTTTGTCGAGTGTAAAAGACCCAAAATAACTTCTCGCCAGTGTACGTAAAAAATTAAATAAATTGGTCAAATATTGGTCAATGCCAAGTAGGGTTAACAGTCCCATTTAGCATATCGTCGATTACAATGTAAAAGGTTTTTCCAACAAGATTTCTTTTTAATTCTCTCTAATAGTCTACATAATCGAGTGCCTTAATTTTACTGGGCAACTGATAATATTTAAACGTATGCTAAGACATAAAACTCTTTGAAATTCTAGCCCATCTATGCTCTAAGGATCGTACATTTCACTTACAACGAGTATTGTAGTCATAGACTATCACAAGGATGACACAACCTTTTATGTGAACTTATTTATAATGACAATGATGAGCTGATGTACTCATTACATATCTATTCGAAGTCTTATTCCAGAAAATTGGTCAAAATATAATCTTAAATAACCAATATTTTTGGCCAATCTTGACAATTTTCGCAACTGACAAACGTAGCCGAACACTCAGTTGCAGGGAAAAATGCACATTGAGCGTACTAATTAATGTCGATTTGGTTATTTTCTCCAGAGGTTTTAAGCAAACGCTAATGTTTTAATAATCATTTAAAAAAACGATAAAAGAACCAAAGTATTCTAAAAATTTGGAAATACATACTCTGAAATGCTACATACACAATAAAGTAACGAACTATTCATTTGGCAGAATGAATAACATACCGAAAGGAATAGTATTCAAACGCAATTATTATTCAAGGGGACACACCAGTCTCGGTAGATAAAAATAATAACAATTACAGAAATATCAAAAACTATATAGGAAAGTACGTCTTCGAGTATAATCTGGATTATCTAATTTTATTTTTACAATATACAAAATACTCCGACGTACCAACAAATACAATATTAAAACACACATTCACACAATTGTAAACATATGTAATAATATGACAGGGACTGCCACATCATTAATACGCCAATTGAGCAACCAGACGAAGAAGTTAGATCTATAGAATCTAGTATGTGTTATGCGGAAGAATCGCAAGATATTATAAAAAATATAATTGGAAACATACCAATGGGCATTAGAACAATGCAGAAACTATGCAAATTATTATATCTAGATATCTCAATGTGGCATACAAAAAAATATGATACGATACTTCTTTCTCTGTCCATGCAACCCAAGCGAGGCAGCAGTCAGTAGTCTAATGGACTGATCTTAGACATTCAACTAATATTGATATGACTTGATTTCTGTTGTCGATCTATCCTGCCTTCGCGATAAAAGAATGTTGTTTAGTGCAAAAGTGCTTGAAAATGATCATAATTTATTCCGAAACGTTCTTCCAAAATTATTGAAAATGAATTTAAATGTGGCATAAATGCAGTTGAAATGAGATCACTGAGAAGGATTTGTGGTAAAAGTCTGAGAGATCGTGTGCGTAACAGTGATATACGAAAGCAATGTGGAATGAAAGTTGGTGTAATAACAAGGATGAATGTAAATAAGTTAAGATGGTTTGGGCACGTGGAAAGAATGAATGAGGACAGAATGACTAAGAAGATACATATATTTGGCTGAGAGGAATGGTGCTCGGAGACGTGGACGTCCGAGGATTAAATGGCAAGATCATTTAAATCAAATCCTACAGGACGGTCACGTGTTGAGCACGTTGAACAGGAGAGCATGCATGAGGAATTGTATGACAGTGACGGATGCGAAAGATGTATGCAAGGATAGAAGGAAGTGGCGCTCGAACCTTTCTGCCAACCCCGCGAGGGAAGCGGCGTGATGGTATGTATTTATGTATGTAATTTAAATAAATTTACGATAATCAAATCAAAGGACAAGAACTAATGCCAGAAACGCCAAGGTTTGAACTTTTCTATAGTACAGGATCCGGAAGTCTTGGAAACCAATATTTTTAAGGATTAAGATACAAAAGCTGTTAGGCCATCGGAAATAAATAAGTAAATTGAGAATCAGTTAATAATCTAGTTACCAAGACGAGCCAACAGGCTTTGATAAAAAATACTTCATATGGATAAATCTGTCAAGATAACTGACAAATTTGTATGGAGAAGAGTATGAAACAAATTGAACCCAGTTTTTTATTCGGTCACACGCGATACAAAGACAGAAATACAATGTGAAGGAGTGGTCTACTACAGTAGATATTATTATTTTAATACGAGATAAGAAATAAATAAAACAATGAATAACACTGTATAACACTACAATACAATTACTACCGGCGAATTCCTATAACGACACATACATAGAAGACGCCGGGCGGTGAGTTTTAAATCACGCCACATCGACGCTGTGAAAAATTGGGGGGTTTTGATGTGAGCCAACGGACCAGAAACGCAACTCGATGAATAATACAAAATACAGTGAAAACACGTGCATTAATTGATGAAAAAAAAAACAAAAAACTACAACTCGAATTATACAGTCAGACAGTTACATCATGTAAGATTTTTACATGCACAAAATAATTATTTCACCAATGCAAGGTTTGGACTGTGCAACTACTGTATTTGTTTCCAAACATTTTAAAAATAATATTTCAAATGTGCGAAGCTTTTGGGTGATAAATTTGTTCGAGCACGCTGACTTTTAGTGACCGTGCATGCAATACTCCCACTAAGGCTTAAGTAACTAAATAAAATAATTATTATCGCAGTGTAAGTATCAAAATGTAAAAAGAATAATGTATGTAATAATATGTAGCTTATAATCAACTGTCTTTCAATAGCGGTCTAAACTTAATGATCGGATTCAATGCCAAAGAATATAATCCACGAGACGTTATGTTGAAGACGGAATAAGGTATGGGACAATTGGTGCAATGGCGAAGAGAGCATAAAATTCTAAATAATATATTATGTAGAAACCTAAACTATAACAAACGTATTATAAAATATTATTGTTTGTATAAATTAAAACAAGTGTTTTCGGGCAACATAGATTTAAAATCGAAAAAGATGTCCTTCGTACTTCTTAGGTCATAATCAATCTTGGCAATGGCAAAGACCTAATAATGCCAGGTTGATAATGAAGCAAGAAGTCGAAAGACGTCTCTCTCGTTTTAAAATCTATAGTAAAAGAATGGAGTGGAATTACTTTTGCACCAACACAGTAAATACTATTATTCGTAATTTATTTTAGGACGAAACAGACGCAAAAAAGAAAAACTATTTACACTTTCATTCATTCGTTCATACTTCATACCAACACGGCATTTTCCATCCCAGAATTTGGGTAACCAGAGGAATAACGTCATCTCCGTGCCTAAAAAAACTAATGACATCACCCTATCAAAAATTGACTCTTTAAAAATTAGCGTTTAAATTATGTGTTGCTTCGTCCAATCATGTATAGATATTGGTACTCAAATATCTGCGAATGTACAACAATAAATTTCTTATTAATTGTATCAATACAGTGATGAAGTAATATTAACGAACAAGCACATGTTTATTTTCTGAAATCATCCAAGGGTTTCATATTAATATAAGTATTTCAAAAAGTAGGATAATATCAATATTAAAAAAATCAATATTTATTTAAACATTAAAATGAAGTGTTACAAAACAAATCCAGTCTCGTAAACGATAAAAAATATTTTTTAATAAAATAGTTTTTTTGTACAGGGATGCATTTTTGTTAACAGCTAAACATAGGCGCCAAGACGCCTCGCCTCGCCCCTGCACTCGGTGTGTGCAGTAAGAAATGTTTTATAATACATAATAGACACACACACATACGACTAGGTGTTGTTAGTTTGTTCATAGAAATAGTCGAGTGAATTATTATGTAGGTAGGTACCGTTTTATTTTTGCACGAATGTCGGAAAAATAAGACTTGGCAAGTATTTTAAATAATTACCAAGACACAACTAGAATGTTTTTATTATTATTATCATCATGTTGGTACTGCTACCTACTACTTCTATATAATTTGTTTATGTCTACTTGGTCAGTGGCGTCCCCATGCATGCAGGCGGGTTCAGTTTTTTTTGTGTTAAGCGGTTAGCCACAGTAAGAGCCTAAAGAGTTGACTGGACAAAATTCTTAAACATCTTCCAACAAAAATAATAACGTTTTACAGGAATTTTTGTTATTATCAACATTGAATTGTTCGGCACCACAGCATACAGCCTTTGCACAAATTGGCTGCGTGTTTATTTTGTTGTAAGTCGATGATCTGTGGAACCTTTATTGGTTTATGTATGTATGCTATGCCCGTTCGTTATGTATGCTATGTTTTTTTTGTTATAAATTTAAAAGAAGTTTGATCATCGATTAATTTAATAAATTTAGAAATTAAATGTTGGAATGTTTTGTTTGATTGTATGTTTGTGTATCATTGTGAACTTTGAGTGACGTAAAGGTAACAACTGTCATGTCACTCATTGTTATTTATACATAATAAAAAAATTAAAATATTTTTTGAGTGATTGGATTCAGTTTATATTGTCGACCGATAGTACATGGTATAGAAGTTCATGTTAAATTAATGAAAATAAAACAATTATATTTAGTACTTCCAGAGTGACTTAAATTAATCGCAAGCCGGTTTCCTGAGCTTCTGCTCCCATCATCATGCTTCTGCTCACATCTTATGATATCGAGAGGAATTGTCAACGAAAAATGATGAATACTTAAATTTTCATTTGAATATTTAACGGTAAACTACCCTCCCTTCCCTTTTATAAAAAGATACAATTAAATATGAAATTTGTTACGTCACTGACAGCGGTGAAAGAAAATATGGAGTGGTTAGAGACTAGAGACAGAGGGGATAAGTAAAGAGGAGGAAGGGGATATTGAAAAAAAAACAAGGTCCAATAAAGAGCGGATTACGTAGGATGAGAGCGATAAAATATTAAGCGGCGCGGTATAATAATATCACTATTATAATATAATATTATTATTATGTACATCAATGTAATAACTGATAAAATAAAAATATATGCAACAATATGCACGCACTACTAAAATGTATCTATTATTATTAAAAAAGATTGTGTTGGGCAACAATGTGTCAATCCACGTCAATCTCCATGGTATTCTATTCTTTTTTATGAGGCTATCCACACGTTTGCAAGTGATTGGCACCACGTTAACGTTATTCTTCTTCATTCGATTAACGGTAATAAACGGTAACTCCCAATTTCGAGAGAAACATAACACATCAACCTATTATAACTGAGGTAAATTTATTAATGTTCCGTATTGAGCTAACAATAATTCATCTCGTTAGATTAGAACTATGCTAACTCCAAAATGGCAACATTTCAGGAGGACAATTTAAAAGTTTCAAATGTCATATGTTACTGGTCACGTGCATTTTTATTTTTCACACATGAATAATAACTTGCTTGACATAGTATAATAATATATACATACGTACATAACATCACGCCCTCCCTCGTGGGGAAGGCAGAAAGGATCCAGCGCCACTTCCTTCTATCCTTGCATACACCTTTCGCTTCCGTCACAGTCACATAATTCTTCATGCATGCTCTCCTGTTCAATGTGCTGAACACGTGACCGTCCTGTAGGATCTGGTTAATATGATCTTGCCACTCGATTCTCGGACGGCCGCGTCTCCGAGCACCATTCCTCTCAGCTAATATATTGGTCATTCTGTCCTCATTCATTCTTTCCACATGCTCAAACCATCGAAACTTATTTACACACAATATTATAATACAATATATATTATATACACTAAACGAAACGTACCTAATATTGTGTTAACATTTACATCAATATCTTTAAAACGGTAAATTTGGATTTAGCATGTTCCGATATTTAATGGGACCAATTTACAGGTGTTGTATGGGTTATAAGTTAGCATATGGAAGTGCTACGCAAGATTTGTTACCTTGAGTTATTCAAAGTGAGCGCAAGATTTGTTACCTTAAGTTATTCAAAGTGAGCGTGTGTGTTATGTTATAATTAAATAAAGTAAGGAAAATAACCTTAATAACTGAAGTAAAGAAAATTGAGCGCTGAAACAAAGTAAGGAGAAAACTGGCTCAGTCTACCTTGGTACGAGCTCATGCCCAGTTAGGTAGATTTTTTGTGACTTTTATCTTTTAAATACTGTTGTATAAATGAAAAAATAAATAAAATGAATAAATAAATTTAATTTTTTTGGTAATGAATTCTGATATTGAATGTATTTTTGTGGCTAGAGACATTGTGAATAATACCAATAAAGGGACAATGAATGTAAAAAAAAAATTGTACGACATCGGCCAATTTTATAATCAAAACTATAAAAATCATCCTCAATTAAACAATATGGTTTGCCAGTTTACCACCCCATCCTGAATGTCGCAGAGGATGACTTGTATATTCATTGCATACAGCTAGTACAATAGCTATCCCAGTGGTGATTAATATATACATAGATATATAATCCTAAGATTAGCTTTTTTCCCATCACTACAATATTAAATCCTGTTTGTGCATATGGTTGTCTTCAAGGGGGCACAAATCTCCAGGTACAATAGGAGGTGTGTGATGGCAATAAAAAAGATAAAACAAAATATTGAATCAAAATAGCCACATCATTTTAAAAGTGGAACAAATACTTGAGTATGTTTTTTTTGAATGTATAAAAACATTCAGTATTTCGTGTAATGCATCTAGAATAATGATAAAATAAATATAGTACCGGACCCACCGTTTATCAAATAATAGTTTTCACCATCTCTCCCCAAGTGTCATTCTAAGAATAGAAATATACTCAAGGTATGACAGAATAAAGCTAGTTGACATGAATTGATAGAAGGAGAATGGAACAGATAAAAATTAATTCTAATAATAATAAAAATGATAAAAATAAAACATGATTAGCCACTACCTACTTGCTGAGGGAAGTGAGTGTGTGACTGTCCAAGGACTGAAAAACATTATCTATATATTGTATTATATTGTTTATCAGACAATGAAGCATCCACCTTTTTACTCCTGTTTATATATTTGCATATATCCACTGCATAGACACAGAGAGATAGACAATGGTTATTTAATGAATCCACAATAATAAACTGGACAATTTATACTGTTTTGTGATAAGAACAAAAAAAAATAACACCGCAAGGGCAGGTTCAAAATATAATTTTAATTAATTTTACAATCATTGTATAAACTCAAACCAAATCCTCCAGGATGGCCGTATTTTGAAAGCATAAAACAGGAAAAGTAAACATGAGAAACTGTATAAAGGCTATGGAAGTGAAAAATCTGGCCAAGGATAGAAGTGCATGTACATTTTGCTTACCACGCAAGAAAAGCAGAGTGATGGAATGAATGTTTTTCTGTAAAATCATTCGTCCATACAGGGTGGAACCAGCTTCTTACAATTAAAAAAGTTTTGTTCAATTACATTGCCTCTTCCCGTGACATTTCAAAGTTCTGATGGATTGTCACAGGAGCGATGAATTGTCAGAAAAGGATTGTCCAGGCTATTGGGATCCTTGAGAACAGTAAAACAATACTCTGGTTAACCCTCAACAGAATTTTTCAACAATGACTTGAGCTAAGATTATTCTTATTTATTTCTATACAGGTAGACAAAATTCATCTCCAATGATAAAAAATAAAGGTAAAAGATGTATAAAAAAATCATTATGTCTAATGAATTATACACATTACAGGTGGGTATCTGCAGATTGAACAAAAACAATACTTATGTAGTATCGCACAAAGCAATAAGTCAGTACTGGGATTCTACCCTACGACGTGATAAATGATAGTCCAACAGCTACCAACCCACACATAAAATAGCTCACATTTCATCTGAGTGCACACAATTTAACAATCCATAAATCAGAACTAGAAAAAAATCCATTTTTTTAAAAGCACTCACAATAATTGCATCTTAGAGAGAATAATAAGAGAAATATATTTGTAGTGGGCGCATTATGTTGTAGTGTTGATTAATTGTGGATGAATAATGGAAGAAACCACGGGTCAAATGCATGAGAATGTCCACACAATCAAAATGAATTATCTAAAGAGAATAATTGGCTTGTGATGTATCAAAACACTCATTATCGAATGAATTTCTTGAAATTAATCAAGAGATGTTTTATTTTTTGTTTTAATACAACTCAGAACAAGTGCAGCGTGCATGCTGGATGACTATAAAACAAATGACAACTACATAGGTTGACACAATGTGTTGCCAAGTGATAATTTAATCATTGGTATAATACGTACCTAGTCGTATTATTACAGATATCTACATTTTGTTTGTTGAGTCTGCAACTCATAGTTCAATTTTACTATTGTGTTTTTATCTTATTTGCGTCAGATGTGAAATAGGAAAAGGATGTGATGAGATTGCCGTGGATCCCTCAAAATAAAATAAACATGAATTTCCTGTGATGGAATGTTTTCTGACACTTTTCTCTAAGTTTTTGAGAATCTTAAAACAGGCAAGTATTTGTAAATAAATCACAATATTTCAGAAATATTTTCAATCACCGATGAAGTATGCCACCGATCGTGAATAACTTACATTTTTGCGGCATGGAAAGGACAACCTGTATACTTATTATATGAAGTGAGTTCACTGGTTAGTAATAAATAAATCCTGGGTGAAGAATAAGTCTCCCGCTATTTTCTATAAGTTTTCAAGTGTACTGTAAAAGGCAGGTGTTTGTAAAACCTCAGGTATAAGACAAATAACATCTACATGTCAGCGGTGAGGCATGCCATCAATCCTGAATTACTTATTTTTTTTACTCGCACGGAAAGGACATTCTGCATGTTTGTTGCGTATAGTTAGTTCGCTGGCTACACCACTTGTGGTATATGTACTTATGGTATAGTAGTTATAGTAGTATCTCACTCAAGTGTTAAAGCAGTGATTCCCAAACTATGGGACAATTATTAAGGTGGTACGCAAGCAGCCATGGCCATAGTACATACATACACAGTAAATAATTAGATAAAACGTTCTTAAATTTCGCACTCTCAATCTCACGATTTGTTTGATGTCTCGAACATGCAGCACCATTTTTCGCACTAAGAATATTGTATTTTTTCCTATAATTAATAATAATAAATAATAAAAATCTTTATTGGGCAAAAAACAAACATTATTAAAATATAAACATTGTAGATCCAGAAAAATAAATTTGTGCAATGGGCGAGTTTATTGCAGAAGCGCAATATCTTCCAACTAACTCAATGATAATGTTGTCATAAACAGTTGCAGTTTTTATTACTTTACCATTTTGAAGGTTTTTTAACGGTTACAGTTCAGTGGTACGCTACTGATTTATAATTTCGTGTGTAGTATGCGAAATTAAAAGTTTGGGAACCACTGTGTTAAAGGATGAATGAATTTTATCTATTATTTATGGTTTAATGAAGTACTTAGTTGTATTTAGTGGATTTTACATTTGCACATTACCCAATACCAAAATCTTTTCATCCAGGTGTAATAATATCAAAGTAATAGGGATATAGATCAATATTATCTATTATATTTATCACGAGCTCATCTACTCGCTAATGACTGATCACAATACAATAATACTTATTTCAAAATGATAATAATTCAATAATTCTTAATCATTACACTAAAGTGCGTGCAATATAGTAGGTAAGTAAATGTTTACTTTAAATTATCAATACTTTTATTTTCTTTCTTTAAACTGTTTCTCTTCCATACTACTAAATGAAATATTTTAATAATTTTTTTTACAATATGAACATTATTGTACAAAATTTAGGCGTTTAGAAACACAGTGGGTCAAGTTCATTTTTTTCTTAAAAATGAGTTATGGGTGGCTCTTCATTCTACAGACATTGGTTTATTCAATGCCAAAACAAATGTTAAATATCTTAACCACTTATTGTGTTTTTACAATGTAGTACAATAATGCATTGACTTCATCCATTGAATCCATAAATATATGTCCACTAAGATTCTGAACGCCTTAATTATTCCTCATAACTACTCTATTTTATACAATTTTACACTATCAAGAAGTTAGCCTGCGGGCTTACCACATGTAATAAACAACCAAGTCGAACTTTATGTGTCAATTTTATTAATAAAGAAATAATCATTGAACTTCTCACAATAAATTTGAAGCAGGAGAGATAATCGTTATTGAACTATTTCAGAACTCCTTAATTATATGCAGTTGAAGAGTTACACTCATATAAAAATTACATATAAAGAATTATTTTTTATCCAATAATTTAATTTAAAAACTAGGAGTAGAAAACAAATATTAACTTATGAGCTAACATAACCTCAAATTTTCAAATGTCAAATAGAGTAAGAAAGTTTTGCGCAATGATTTTGGGGTCCATTGTGCAATTAAATTAGGTCTATGAAGCTGTGTACGAACCAAAAGAATAGACTTTAATTCTGTGTAATTTTTATGTTTTGAATTGTATTGTTGTGCGATAAGGGGATGAAGAATTATTATCGTAAATACGATAACCGAATGATAATTTGTAATGGTGTCTGGGTCGATTGGAAGTTTTTTGACCTTTATATCAGTATAATTTCATTAATATGAGATTCACATGCTTAAAATTTTAAATTATCACAGTATTTTAATGATAGTAGTCACACAATGGCTCAATATAATTATAAATCAGACTTATTGAATGAAAATCATACGCTACGTCATTAACAGACCCGTGAGAAAAAAATCATAAAACACGTTAGATTTCTAATTAATTATTAAATTTGACATGCCACGTTTACTTATTATATCACGATTTAATTAATCAGGATATATAATAAAGAACACGCAGAAGAAGTATAAAAATTCGTGATTAAAATCAAATGTCAACTCAGCTGCAAATAGACGTCTAGTGGGCGTAATATTTAGCAAATACGACATAACATAAATTACTCACATTTTTATCAAGTATCCTTTTGCACAATCACTAATATATCTATATATTGTTGCCAATAAAACTCAATAATTATCAATCACACACTCACTAAACAGTTAATTAAATTTATTTATTAGATATTTCGCATGAAAACAAATCGTAACAGACAACGCCGGCCATATTTTTACAGGCTGGCCAACTTTAGCGCAATATGACATTCCTGATTTAAAATATTTTTCTGCAAAATTTATTTGATGAATCTTATTAATGAATGTTTTTTTAATTTCATATTCAATTTAGAATTCTTGATTGAGTTGTTTTATTACCAGTCATTTTACTTTATAAATATGTTGAGTATTTTAAAAAGTGATATTCAGTGTCATCTGTTGCATCACACTCAAAGCTTTTAGTCCATTTATTTTTTTATGGTAACACATTTTCAGACATTTATACGCATTGTTGATGTATTTCAATAGATGCTGATACTCTACACTTTTGTGATATTCGTTTTAATATGTAAGTGTCTTGTAATTATTTATTTTTTTGATTTCTATAATAATTATATTCTTGTGTACATAGAAGTAAAATAATTTGTATTTATATGTTAGTTAATAATAAAAATTTCGCGCCCACAAGACAGTAGTAATATTTGATACTTGATACGTTTGATGTAATTGATAGTGGATATTTTATTTTCTGTTGTCACCCTTATTCTCAAAGACGGAATTTATTTTAATTTATTAGAGTGATCAAAATCAATCGCGAACGAGTGGATGGCCTTGAGAAGAATAAATTTGTTATTTTATGAAAATCACCAATATATTCTATTTTCGTTGACTACCAATTAGAAGAAATTTATAATTGCATCTTTCTAGTTTCTTTCATCATGGCTTAGGTAGGTAGATTCAAAATATTTTTTCTCGAAATTTTACCAATCGTCAGATAAATTGGGAGAACCACAGGCAATTGAGCAATTATGACGAAAAAATGTAAAGAGCAAATAATTATACTTATATCATATTTTTTTATAATTATTTCCCGCTTATTCCTCTCATAATAGTGATCTTTGTAAAAAGAGTCTGTGGTGCACATTTTTGTAAAAGGTATTCACAACCTATTACAGCTACTTAAGACAACGTCAGCTTTTCGTTCTGTAGAGGGTTAAAAAGGTTGAAAAAATTAGGTTATGCAATTGGTACAAAATCAGTCTAAGTCGGCTTGAATCTCCTTTGCTGAAGACACTAGAAGAAAAAATAAAATATTATCTACCAAATTGATAAGTGCAAATCAATTCGATTTACGAAGCATGTCTCTATATGTAGCTGATGAATTTATCGATATGAAAAGAATTCTTACAAATCACGTAACTAAGTAGGTACATTAAATTTCTTACAATTTTTAGAATACATACATCCTATAATTATGTGGATAGTGGAATTTTTATGAAACTTTTATGATCTCCATGTTCCTCGTTTGAGTCTCTCTTTCTCTCTCTCTCTCTGACATTGCACCCAATATGAATGATACTACCCTTATTAATCTAAAACTGATTTTAATCAATTTTGGAATAGATTAATCATTAAATACCTATTTTTAACTAGATAGAATTTAAAATACAAAAATAATAAAACGTTGACGAGGGCGTCCGTTGATCATTTCTTGGAATCCACGGGGTACAATATGCATTTGAAATGAAATATAGGTACCTAGGTATTTTTTTGCTCACATGACATGAAAATTAGTCATCAATTATTGCACCTTTGACTTTTCTCAAAAGTTTATGGCAAAATGGCAGTGAACTATATAAAGGTTGATCTTGTCATCTCTGTCTAGGTAACTACTTTTACCTGCGTAGGCAGGTATCTACCTACTGTAATGATATTATTGTAATTGTTTATGATTATTACATATTTTGATCATATTTTTATATTCTTTAATTTGGTATAACTAGGTTGGCAATACTGGCTCTAGCATATTATTATAATAGCGGAATATTCTTTTATTTTGAAATCTTTGCATCTGCGTAAATAAAAGCGACAGCGTTTCTCAATCTAGAATAAAAGGGAGTATTCATAAAAAAACCAACTGTACAGTACAGTAAATCGTTTTTTCTTAAATTTAAAATTGATTTAGCAATATCTTTCTATCCTTTTATACCATCACGACATCTCCCAAAATGGAAAATTATGCAATAGAACTAATATACAGGTCATCCTCTTCATGCCAAAAATAAAAAAACTGTTTTAGAAATTGAATGATAGGTAGGTAGGTACTTTTTATATCTACATTTTTGAAAATTTTATATCTGTCTATTGGATTACATTAGTTATTTGAATTTTCTTCATCTATGTATTAAAATTGAATAGATACATACCTAACACATTTTTTCCTTCTTCTTCCTTTAAATATATACCTACTCATTGAAAAAATGTTCTCCTTGTGTGAAACAAACGCCAAGTTGGGTTTTCAACATTTTGGAGTCTCCTGACGCAATGCGGTCTCTCCGCCTCTCTGAGAGTTCATGAAGACTGTGTCGGATTAAATAGATTCTGAAAATATTTTGAACATTGGAGTCAAAGCATTCAAACTCGCTTGTTGAGCAATATTCGTTTTATTTATTTAAAAATCAATCTTATTGGAAAACATTAGACAATCACTGCTACGCTCTACATTTTGACATCCGTCACATTTCCATGTAACACAAGACAGTAGAGTACATTCACTATAAGTTGACCTCTTTCCACGATCGTTGTAATATAATACTGTAGGTAATATGATTTTATAATCAGAATAAATGTAGGTATGGCACGCCGCGGTAATGGTTACGGATCATGTCTTTCAATTTTCTTCTTGAAGGCTTCCACATTTTAGCGGGTCATGATCTCCATAAAGAATGCATTACTACAAATTGCTTGTCAAACTTTTTTCACATGCTACCTCTTAGAAGTAAGTTTATTCTATATATATATATATGGACAATTTGTAAAGCGCCGTTTACTCATAACATGACCTCAAGGGCGCCGTATATCGTATCCATCACCCGAAACTCCCAGCAAAAAGGTGTGTCTACAGTCCTCAACTCTCACCATTCACCTCCTCTCGCAGACACAGAGGCAGCTTGTTCCAACATCTGGGACCCGCAACACTAAACGCTCTATCTCCAAAGCCTGTTTTGCGAGATCGAGATGGCTCAATAAGTCTGCATTTTGCCTCACCCTGTGCTGAGCGAAGCATGAGCCGTCTTTCACTGATGGTCTCGATCTCGCACATCTCCGACAAATAAGATGGTAATACTCCCTTCAAGGCCGAAAACACCATCACACATATCTTATACTCCACTCGTTGCTTTACCTTTAACCAATGTAAGTTGTGCAAGAGAGGAGTAATATGCTCAAATCTTCGACCTCTCAGGAGAAGTACATACAAGAAGAGATGTACTCTCACGAGTACATAGAAGAAACTTCTATGTACTCGTACTTCAATTTGATACTTGAGATAGATGTTTTTTTCTGATTTATTATTTAAAATATAGACATTTGTTTAACACGAATCTTCAATTATTTTCTTTTTTACTTGAGTTTTGAAAATAATTAAAAAAAAGTTAATAAACAATTTATATTATATTTTCTATCACATAAATAATTAACCTGATCATGTATGTATGTATGAAGTTTTACATAAACCACTGTCATAATATATTGAAGTTCAATCACAAATAGACATTTATGATTAATTTTTATTGATGTTTGAGTAACAAAAATTTACTTTTCTTTTTCAGAGATCGCGACACCTATTTTGAGAAATTATATTCGTATACCTACACATTTCTTTATCGACATTAATTATTATCAAACCGCAAAAACGTGCCAACTTTAAAAGGTACGGCGTTCAATTTCATGCCAAGCCTAATTTTACTAAAATAACTACTTATGTCATCAACAAGAAACTGTAATTAATATAACGATAATCGTTATGAAATAAAAATCATGTTTTTAAACATTAACTATCTACTCCAAACTGTCTATGAATAATTATTTATAATATACATATCCTCATTTGTTCATTCATACCATTCCGGCATTTACCACAAGGGTGGACCAGCGGACCAACTACACATAAGTAAACATTCAAGTCATCCCCTTGGTGTCAATAGAAGTTAAGACATTTAGGATGGGTGGGATACCTCATCGCTGAACTGAAGATGCATATTGATTTTACCTAACTTGAGTGTTTACCTTTTATGTAATTGTTTTAATCAATGTACAGTAAAGAATGAATAAATAAATAAGATAAAATGTAGGTATAATGTCTGTATCAAGTATGGATAATAACAATAATAATAATAATCTTCATTGCACAATTAGTATACAAAGAAGAAAAAAACATGACAACATTACTACTGAATAGGTACCAGGTACCTACATAATTTTGTGCAATGGGCGAGTTTATCAATATCTTCCAACTAACCCATTAATATTAATGTTTGTATGAGAATGTACACAAATACATGCCTGGTTACATCATGTTTCCCTTACGGAGAACGCAAAAATATTCTAGTCTCTCCTCTCTATTAATATTCTCTTTGCTTTCATAATATTCGTACAGTTCCTTATGTATGGTCTCCTATTCAAGCTCAAAAAGTCTCCAGTGAAAAATATATACAAGTAAGCACTTATTTATCGAAAGCAGAGGTAGTAACATAATTATCGCAGAAATGGATGAGGCTTGTTTCCACCCCACACTCCTAAAAAAGTGTTGAAGAGAAACGAAAAAAGAAATATTATGCAAGTTTCAGTGATAATTAAGTACCTACATAATGAGGAACTTTCACAAAAAAAAATTTTCAACCCAAAAAATAGTACAGAAAATTAGAAAAATTATGGTACTTTTTATATTTTTAAATGTGCATTTTTAAGGTTTTTATCACCATTTAAAAAAGCAATTTTCACACTTCGCCGCAAAAAGGTTCACTCGTGGCGGAGCAGTGTTTGACAATATCAGGCGCTACAAACAGTACTAAGAGTGAAATGTCTGGCAATACAAAATAGCGCCTAGCGACGTCACACCGGACTAATTCAATAACAGAAAATATGGATTTTTAAAATGAAAATAATGAATGAAAAGTTTTATTTTATGGTTTCTTATTAGGATATTCGTGATCAGCGTATATTTATTAATATGAATTGATAACATTTATTCATATTCCTCACACATGCATGTTCCCTGGAATATTTTTCACTCGATGTTGGGTATACAAGGGAATCCATTATTAAGTTAATAGAGATAGGTAGAATGTTTGTAATAATTTCCTCATTACTACACCTTAGGTAATAAATTAGTTACATATTTTACATTTAAAACGTTTTGCGTTTCCCCATTTCTCCATTACCTACATAAGTATGTTGTTAGTTTCTTTAAACCAACCAAGAAAAACAATAATTCCTTTACCATATTATTTACATACACGTGCAATACATATTTTACAAATAAATAATATATACTGGTGTTGAGTAAATTGAAAATACTGTATGAATGTAATATAAAGAGAAGAATGCATCAAGACAGGACTAAGATTATTCAAACCATTCAGATTTCCGATGTCTATCTTGCAAGTAATGGTAAACATGTATTAATCTATGTTGAAATATCGATAATAGCTTATCCGTGGTGTTTCAGAGATTGAATTTGTCTCCAAACATTGTCTCTATCTTCTGATGCCATGTAGGTATTCGTAAAACATCACTATAAGTCCTTTAACATCATCAATGCAGCGATGAGGTGTTCCACTTATCCTGAACATATATTCCTTGGCACTGGCTACCCCAATTATGGAAGAAGCCGTGGTTGAATAAACGTATAAATTTAAATTGTTGTAAAAAGGATATCAGTATTATTTTTGAACCTTATGAATGTAATATTCCGATATGTAATTAATATTATGAATGTAATCTTACGGAGTTCGTCGGTAGCCTGGAGGTAGAGTCTCGGCCTTGTGAACAAGGGGTCCGGGGTTCGATCCCAGGTGCCGGCAAACTCCCCTTTCACGACACAAGCTTTTAGCTTACTGTGAAAGGTGTATAAGGTTATATTTGGGTTTATAACAAAAACCCAGATATATCTTTTACTTAGCTTCTTGAGTTCGTCGGTAGCCTGGAGGTAGAGTCTCGGCCTCGTGAACAAGGGATCCGGGGTTCGATCCTAGGTGCCAGCAAACTCCCCTTTCACGACACAAACTTTTAGCTTACTGTGAAAGGTGTATAAGGTTGTATTTGGCTTTATATGAAAACCCTGATATATCTTTTTTTGGATGTCTTAAGTTTTGTTTTCATGGAGAGGACAGCTTGCATGTTTATTGCACAAGGCTGGTCTGCTGGCTACCCCACTCGTGAGGTATGCCGAGATGAAATAGTAGTAGTAGTAATAGTAGATCATAATACCTATTTATTTGAAGAAAATTTTCATATTATTTAGCTTATCCCGTGGAGCACCCGGTAAAGAATTGGTCTCCCACTCTTCTGCGTAAGTTTTCGAGTGTCCTGTAAAAGGCAGGTGTTCGAAAAAATTAAGACATTTTACATCTTTAATTCAGCGATGAAGTTTGCCACCCATTGTGAATGATGAATAGGACAGTTTTCTCGTTTATTACTTGCAGCTAATCTGCTGGCTACTCCACTTGTGGGATAATATTATGCTGAGATGATAAAATTTGTTTCGTAAAAGTATTAGTATAGGTAAATGCGCTCTTAAGGTGATTTAATTACAAAAACAACTGAGTATAAATGATCCGATAATAATAAATGACATACCTACTTCGACGTATGACGCTACCGTAAAACCAATAATCCGTCAGCTAAAGAGGTAATTTTTAAAGAGTAACAATGATAAATAAATAAATAAATAAGATAAAAGTATTCTCAGTTAATTGGACACGGTAGAGTATAATATTATACCTACCTAATTAGTACATATAACTGAGAATCCATCTCCAAGTTTTGATTGACTGCTTCGTGTTTAGTTTCCACTTGACCACGGTTTAAGTTGGCTAATAAAATAATTGTGATACCGTTTATAATATTATGTATCTTGCTCGCCTCACTGATCGCAATACTGTGTGTACGTACAGTGGGAGAATTAAAGATTAATACACTTTTAGGTCCAAACTATGTGTCTGTATTCAAACGATCCAAAATAATCAAGCGTGCGAGTGCAAATGTGCAAGCAAAAATTTAGATGCACATTTGTTTCGTGCTGTTGGTCCGCTGGCTACCCCACTTATGGAAAACGCCGTATTGGTATGAATGAATAATTTAATGCAAATTTTCCGGTTTTCAATTTTTTAATGTAGGTGTATAAGGTAGGTGTAGGTGATTAGTGAAATTTAATTAAAATAAGTGATCAAATAGAGTATGCCGAATTAGGATACTGAAGCTTGACCCCTCATACCAGGAGAAATTCTATTTGGGGCAATGCTTATGACTTATTATTATAAAGTATGTTATTGTATAAATTTTATGTACCTATTGTTATTATTGTGTTTTAAATAAAAAAATATTAAAATTCAATTTAATTGTTTTATCTACAACTCATACATTTGACAACATTTTTTCAATCACACTTAACACATCTAAAGCGGAACATGCTGTATTTTAATTCATTTTATTTCATCTTGTTTGTGGATTTTTAGTCAATAAGTACATAATAATAATAATAGTAATATAATTACTATTATTATTTTCTTAATTTTATCGACCGCGCGTTCGACGAGATACCGGCATCTGCTATGAACCGTTTTGTAATAAAATAATAATAATATTATTTATAAATAATGACTATAGAGTATAGGTACTTATAATATTTATTATGGATGGACGAAGACCGTGTTGCCGATATTCAAAACAGTTAACACTTAAGTACTTATTTACTGTGAAAAATATAATAAGTACCTGTTATAATAACGATCTACCTGGCACTGAATACATACTCTGTGTGAGTATCTGCTCAGAACACTCGGTACTTGTTCGCAGAATAACGATACTATTGAAGGGACTTTAAAGAAATTAATAAATAAATGTTTTTTTCTATAATATGCTTTTTATTTATGCTCCGTATACAGGAGAGACGATGGTCCTGGTTGGGACATGTTTTGAGAATGCCCAATGATAGTTGGCCAAAAAGAGCATTGTTCTTCCGTCCGCAGGGGTTCCGTCAGCCCGGGCATCCCTCTTTCACAATTCACCGTTACTATGACAACGATATCAGAGCGCAGTGAATGTCGTGGAAAGAGGTGACGCAATTGGCGCAGAGACGCTCTGAATGGAGGAGGCTGGTTTCTGCCCTGTGCTCCCGAGAGGAGCGTTGAGGGCGAGAGAGAGAGATGCTTTTTATTAAGAAAAACGACTTTCGTCTTATGTGAACATTGCCAATCCCTTATTAAAAGTTGATATTTTCAACCGACGGTACTTGGTGGAAATTTATGTTGAATTAATTATAAATAAAACAATTATTTATAGTATATCCACAGTGACTTTTTATTAGACGCGAGCCGGCTTTCAAGAGTTTCCGCTCTCATCATGGCTTGCGAAAAGTGACTGTGGTTATTATTATATTATTATTCCGCTCTCATCACTTTTCGCTAGCCTGATGATGAGAGCGGAAACTCTTGAAAGCCGGCTCGCGTCTAATAAAAAGTCACTGTGGTTATACTATAAATAAGTGTTTTATTTATAATTAATTCAATTCACACAATGTCCTTATAAGACAAAGGACGTCTCGCTTAGTAAAAAATTATTTGTGTTTTAATTTCGTTATGGAATTCTACTACTCAAAAACTGACACAGTGACTTTAGTTACTCTCTCTCTCTGGTTTCAATCCTGGGATTGGTTTGCAGCAATTATCTCTTTAATTCTTCTCCTCCACTCCTCCCTGTCTTGTGCGGTTCTTTTGAATTCTGCATATGATGAGCAGCGCATGTCCACCAGCAGGTCCTCCAGGTACTCTCGGCGTGGGCGTCCCCTACAGTTTGTCCCCTCGGTCATACCCTCCATTACGGCATGCAAGAGGCCTTCTTAGTTATAGTTTTTTAGTTACATTATGACTATAATTCATAATATTTACATGAAATTTAGATCTGGGTAGACTATACGATTATAAACATTGGAGATGACATAGAAATCATGTAAAATAAAAAATTTATTCACCAATTATTAAAAAAAAAGTATAAGAAACTGTATGAATGTGGAGGAAGCGAAAAAAAATGTGTAAATATAGATCTGTTTGGCGTTCCGTTCTCTTCCGCCTACTCCACATGGGACACGGCGTGAGTGTATAGTATAGTATAATTATTAACGACTACTATTCACCGGCGCCCTTAAAACGTTTTAAAAACTGTTAAACGACGTCAAAACAAAGTCGTCTATGATCATCCGGAAAGTTATCTTCAAAAGTTAAAATTTCGTGATGGAAAACTAAATACCATTAATAAGTTTTTTGAACAGATTTACATGGGCTTATTCAAACCACAGATCTTCCGATTCGAAGTTCAACACTTTTTTGCCTTCAGAGAATCAAACGCATATTTAGTTATACATTGTGATTTGTTAAAGAGCAATTTTATTACATTTTAATTCTAATTTCATTTTACGGCAATGCACCCGCAATCGAGTGAATTATGATTACATTTTAATCAAAGAACGTTTTCCGAAATGAATTTTGAATTTGATATTATTCTTACTTTCATAAATTTACTAAAAATTTAAACTAGCATATCTATAAGATTAATATATCTGTGGTTATTAGGAAAATATTTGCAGAGTTAGCATGCTATAAATAGGGAAGTTATAATTTACGAATGTTCCACATGTTTGAC
This sequence comes from Athripsodes cinereus, assembly GCA_947579605.1. Classification (NCBI taxonomy): domain Eukaryota; kingdom Metazoa; phylum Arthropoda; class Insecta; order Trichoptera; family Leptoceridae; genus Athripsodes; species Athripsodes cinereus. The sequence goes on from OX388314.1 coordinate 23,135,455, forward strand.
ATATCGGGTTAATTGTTTTGATAGTGCAAGTATTTCATATCAAATTATAATTACAGATGAATCAACTCTCCCCGCGCAGTTATTTGCAATTAATAATTTATAATATATTAAAGCATTATCATAATATTTACCTCATTCATTTCAATAAGTAGGTGTAATCTACGAAGAGAAGGGATAAATATACAGAGAAATTATATGAATTTAGTATTGAAAGTAGGTATATGTTTATCTAAGTTATTTTTACAATTACCCATTGTATGAGGTAATATATGTAAATTTAACACATGAAAGTAGCAAGTAGCATATAAGGCTAAGAAAAGACAACATCACCTTATTCGGTAGTGCCCCGGACGGGACTTGAACCCGCATCCCTAACCTTGTCGCGAGGAGTGCTTTAAATATTCAACTTGTATTGTCTGTGATATTGTTTAGCAATTTTTTTGTGTAATATAATAGCATGTAGATGCCTCGTGGGTATCTTTTAGGCTATATATACGCCTTCAACGTTCTTTTTAAGAGGGTAAATGTCAAAAAAGACAATATCAAAGGATAAAATATAGGTATAATATACAAATACGAAATATCAAATTGAGTTTACTCTCTTTCAAGAACATTCCTAAAGCACTGGTATTATTGAAAACGTATATTATGAAAGAAGATATTCTAAACCACCAATAAGTATTAGAAATATTCAGTTGCAATTATTTAGCTGTGGGTACCTATAATTATGAAATAAAAATCTTGTATGAAAATAACATCAACGCAGAGTAAACATCAAACCTGTTATCGATTATTAATTGTGTCGGTGCACACGTAGTAGAATTCCATAATAATGCAATTTGAAACAAGTGTTCCTTTCTACTATTGTTTGTTAATTCGCAGAGAGACGTCTTTCGACTTATAAGGTCATTATCAATCGTTGATAATGACCTTATAAGTCGAAAGACGTCTCTCTGCGAATTAACAAACAATAGTAGAAAGGAACACTTGTTTCAAATTGCATTACTGTTATCGATTGTTACGATTACATTTCTATTGTTCGATAAAAAAAGAACAACTAGGTAAACGGAATAGATAAATAGAGGTTTAATAGATTTCTGTCTATGACAGTGGTTTTATTACAACACTATTGTTTTTGCCAATTAGAGTACAATTTTTCACATCGCTCTGCCAATAGATCTGGCATCAATAAATTATTCAATAACAATATAGAAGGCGCGAAAAACACGTGACGAAATGGTTACTTGTATAAATATTTATTACATCGATGGTTTGAATTCAATGGAAGTGTAAAATTGATAAACTATCTACCTAGAAATCAATTGGAGCAGATTTTGATTAATTAATTATTCTGCAACACGTCAGTGAGATAATATTTTGTCTATGTTTGGTTGAATTTGATAGACCTGAGCAAATTATAAATGTATACCTATACAGTGATATAGCAATTGTCGATTGAGTACTAGTGTATGTAGTAATGTGTGCTTATTTTAGTTTTATTGATTAATTTTGTTTTTTGTAATTATTGAAGACTGTATAATCTTCATGTTCATATTGAATTATAAAAAAGAGTAAACCGTGTACTTCACGAATAAATAAATAATAAATTAATTAATTAACAGTTTTAAGTAGTTATTTGAAAGATAAGTTAACAGTGACATAATAATATGTAGAATTACTATTGTTGGGTTGAATTAATGAAAAAGTTTATGTACTTTCACAGTGAAATTCTCAGTACAGAACAGATCATCCACCATTTATGCGCCCTTGCGGTGGTTTGTACCACAAAACGGCGCTCAATAAATTATCCAGATTATTACTATTATTATTTCATTATTATTCCGTATTCCATATCTCACATCAACATATATCAATTATTCCAAATTCATATTCATCTGAATAAAATAAAAAGTATAAAATTCACGACACAAGCTTTTAGTAGCTTACTGTAAAAGGTGAATAAGGTTGTATTTGGGTTTATAACAAACAAAACCCAGATATATCTTGTTTTTTTTTAAAAAAAGAAAGATATGTGATAAATAATCCTATATAGATAGAATTCTATGTTGCCATAAAGTTTGTGGAATTGGCTTCATTATGTCGTCACAATGAATACTATTTCATGCTGAAACATAGGTGAAGATATAAAGACGTCATTTCATTGTGAAAAGACTCGCTATACATTTTAACAACTATCTCCTTTTCTTCATCTCAGTAGTTCTTTTGCTAAGTGTCACTTCTATAGATTTCCAATCTTCATTAAACTTATTCTTCTTACTATTAAAACTGAGTAGAAAATTGCTGTTAGACTAGTGTGTATCTTTGCAATGTATAGTTATAAATAATCAGCTGGTACCCGAGCTCAGAGGAGTACTCAATACATTGTTGTCGTATGAACGCAATCATTTGATACTGTTATAGTAGACACAGCTACAAGATCAATTTTATTAGGTACAAATCCGCATACAACGTTTCATACAAATATTATTTAGTTTATAATAAAAGCTGTCTAAAGCTTAATTTGTTTATTATGATTTATGATTATGCTCATATAGGTATTACATATTAAACAGCCTGAGTTACCTGATGGTATAGGTTTTGAACTTTTAATTAAGATATTCTGGATTGCCGTGGAGCACCCGGCAAAGAATAGGGCTCTTGTTCTTTTCCGTAAGTTTGCGAATGTAATGTTAAAGGTTGATGGACGAAAAAAAAAATATTTCGAATAAATACAGATATATGTAATATCGAGGAAATCAAACACCGAACCTATTTATTTATCACTCAATGTGCATGTACAAATATACGATCCTTGGCGACTTCGAGGTCTCAAGGAGTTTAATCATTTGATACTTTACCTTTCTACTCCCATTTCCAGTTCCATTCCTTTCTTTCCTTCTTGATTGGAGATGATTGATTACATGTGATTTAAAACTTTTTTTTTGTTAATTGTGTCGGTGCACACGTAGTAGAATTCCATAATAATGCATACATTCCATAACTTTTTTTTTTTGTTTTTTTTCATGTCTACTATATCATAGAGTAAGTAATATTGATCTTTGTACTATATATTGTATTGTTGAAAATATATAACACTAAACAATGATTGCAAACTTTGCTGTTTTCTAGATTTTAATTGATTTTGTTGTATATTATTAGTTGTATACTATTTATCTATAATCTTTTCTTTCTATTATTAATTATGTTAAAACTGTATGTTTGCGAAAGAAAATAAAAAAATAAAAAGAAATAGCATCACAGTATCTGTCACATGTGGGGTAGAGATTAGTCTCATAGTAAAACACAGGACCTCCAGGTTAAGAATCTAAGATGTTGTCATCGAGCTACATTCCAACTAAAATGATCATATTATTTTCTTTTTAATGGGAAATAAAATAAATAAATATAAGTACGTAGGTATTTGAATTAAATTTCACCATGTTTTTAAAAAGATGACTGCTCTAGACAACAATACCATAAATTATTCTAAAATATTGTTTTATTATTTTCGAATAGCTGTTCCAAATTCAAATACATAGTAGAATTGTAATTAAAATGAGTAGTTATAATACAAATAGGTACATTGGTAAGTATATACGTACTTGGATTGTTTTATCTACGGCGGCATTGCTAACTGTTTGACAGCAGCAAGAGAAATGGCAGATGCATTTACCGCCATAACATTGCTTCCGATGATAATGGAACCATCAGAGTACATTTTCTTGCAATCTTGTTTCAGTTATGTCGACGCCGCTACAGCGAAACGTTTGCTGCTTCTATGCAATAATCAAATTGTAAAACATCTTTACATTATAGTCAATCGTGAGTACTATTATAATCGGTTAACGTTTTCCCGCGAATATTTCGAATTCGTTCCATTTTCAAATATTTCAAATCCGTTGATTCAGTTTTTGAAATTTCGAGATGTTTTAGTGCATTAATTAATACTGCCGCATTTTTCGAAATGTTACTGTGACTTTTTTTTTATTAATTTTAAGGTTTCATTGAAAATATTAGGGTTGTAAGCTTGTACTTAATTTTTCGAGAACATTTGATAAATATTTTTTTAACTGTATTTCTCATATAATTTTTCTTAAAGCCATTGATTTTCAAAAAATGAAAACTAAATTAATTTAAACCCTGTTTGTTTTAGTGCAAAAAAATACATAACTTAAGGCACATTAAAGTCAAAATATTTCGTGTTATTTTTTTATAAAAAAGTAGCTCTTCATATAAACATACCTAACTAAATAACTAACGGACAAATTAGATCATTTTTGATTCAAGAACCAGCGAAGAGGTATTTTACCTATTTTGAATGTCTAAAATATTTTAACGGCACATAAAAGATAACTTTTATATTGCCACATACTCAAATTCATCTGTTGATATGCTGCAAAAATAACTAATAATAAAAAATAAAAATATTGAAAGCAATTCTTATTAAAATAGACAAGTTTGTAACAATATTTGATTAAACTAAAGAACAAGTTAACAATTATTCACACACAAACTTCTGTGCATAAATTGTATGTTAATAAAAAAAGTCCGACATCTAAAACATATCACACGGAACTGATCTAACACTAACACACATTTTAAAATATTATGAATATTCGCATTCTTATTTCAAATAATAATAATATTCCATTATTTCAAAACAAGACCATAGAGTTCTATATTTAAAATTACAATTATTATGAATCATAATCGGGTGTACCCACCTTCGCATACATAATAATTATGGATTTAAAAATAATATAATTATTTCTCACGTATTGGAATAAGTTATCGTGCTTCAATATAACGAACTTTTATATTACGAATATTTTATTTTAATTTTTAACAAATTATAAAATCGTGCATTTCTCGGGAGGTTTTATAAGATTATTGGCGTCATTGAGTGGAATACAAAAATAAAACAAATACTTATATCAAAAAGGCTGTTTAATTGTTAGTTATCATATTATTTATCAACCCTAGGCTTTAATTTATAGCAAAAGAATAATTATTATGAAAAACTTTTTTTCATTATCTTAAAGAAACAGTGTTTTACTAGTAGGAAAACAAATAAATATATTTACAACAAAAATGTATACATATTTTTTATTTATTTAAGATTGTGGTCGTCTTGGACGTTTATTTGCCTTCCTTTTTAGTAACGAAGTATGTAAGCCATGCTAAATGTCTTAATATGAACAACGAATAGAAAATGTTTCGATATCTTATATATCTGTTCTATGAATTTGCTGGCTACCCCAACTATTGACGATAGATTCATTTTAATGCTAACTATACAATCCCATTAAATTATTTTATCTTTAAAATAAAAAATACATTGCTAATTTATATTTATGAACGATATTTGTTAAACTGAAAATGTCGTATTATAAAATTACGTTATATTGAAATGCGTATTATTTTTATTGTTACTAGTGTTATATTTTTTTTACATATTTTTACAAGTAATCTTTTTACATATATTCCGAGTAGGTGAATAATTCTTAATATAGACTAGAGATAAAACCGCAATTTATACCGTAACAGTGTTGAACCGTGTACCTATACATATAACAACAGACATACACATGTACGAGTACCTTTGAATATATGTATTAATAATAAATTGTTCTTTTATGTGTGATATTTATCTATGGTATTCAAACTTTGTTATTGTTGGTGGAAAGTTAAACAGAGCGAGGAGATCATCATATTTTGTAAATAGAACAAGGAATAATATTATTATTCTGTGAAGAAAAAAATGGCGCCCAATCATCAGCTGTCAATGTCTGTGATATTTTTGTTGACGTTTATGGTAAGTGTGCATTACGCTGTTATTTTGAACTCTACTTTTGTGTGTATTTGTTGTTACTTTTGAAAAAAATAATTGACCAAGATATGTGTAAAAAATAATAATTGCGCTCTATGCAGTTTTATTGTTTGCTCGTAAGGGAATACATAAATGTCCAAATATCTTCAAAATAGAATGAGCTCAACCATACTCACTTTGCATTCTAAAATTGGAGAATCTTCTTATTTTGGTGTCGTGATAGATCCTCCAACGTTGACTATCTCTTAAGATAAAGTGTCCCAATTCAGGGCAGGTCGAAATAACTCCTCAACGATTGACCTTATTCCTGTACACTTATGTACATAATCATCGAGCCAAAAGATCGGCCTTCTTCTAACACATCTCCTTTACATAATAAATTAGAGTTATTTGTACATTGAAGCTTCTAAATTTAGTAATTTGCCATGAAAAAGTAGAATATCCTTGTCCTTGACTGATGAGTAAGACTACCTAAGTATTTATAGTTGCATCGGCTTATTCTATTTAAAAAATGAGTTTTCAATTAGATTCGAACACGTAATATACAGCAGGGTTATTCTTGAAACAATCTTAATACGATTTTAATCTTGTCTTAATCTTAATCATATTAATCTCGCGATAGTGGTAACGCGTTGTTTTTTACTATAGTCTGTTCGCGCGTCCTATAATTAAGATCGTATTTAGATTGTGTCAAGAGTAACACTGCTGTTCTTAGAAAATTAACGAGTAACATTTATTTTAGAAGGATTAAATATGTAACATTTTCGAGATATTTTGAATGGTTTTAGTGTTCTACAATGCACTTCCGCAACTTGATTATTTAAATCGCGATCGATTTCGGTAAACCTTTACAATTGACGAGCGATACAATACCAAAATGAATGAGAACTGTATTTTTCCATGGATCACCTGAAAAAGAAATGGTATTCCACTCTTGCTTGCATGTTTTTACATACAGCTTGTCTGCTGGCTCCCCACTTGTGGGATATGCCGTGATGGTATAATAGTAGGTATTAGTATTTTGCTAACTGTTTAGTATTGAGAAGAATGTATCAAAAAATAAAAATGTTTTATTGCCATCATCACCTGAATGTATTGAAGATACTTTTATTCCAAGTGATTATGTTAATGATCTACAATAATAATAAAAGAAAATACAAGTAATCTTTCTAGATCATCTTGTCTTATGCATACCTATTAAAGTATAGGCAATATGTCTGGATGATTATTATAAGAGTAAATTTTCTTTGTAACTTTTTTGCAGACAGTAAGTACATAAGATATTTTTTGATGGATATCAGTGCCTTGAACATGATGCTCTTCTACTTATATGTTCAAAACTTTGATCATATACGTCATCGTAAGCTTTTTTACGTCCATTTACAGATACAAAAAGGCCTCTCCCTTTTTCCTCACATATTCTTTTCTGAAGCAGACTACTTCCAATCACTAGCGATCACCAGCTATAGTCATTAGGACTAAACCAACTTACTTGTAGCCTGCCAACACTATTCTTTCCGTACCAGGCCAGCATTCTAGCATTCCAAAACCTTCCTAGTCAGTCTGGAGTCATTCTGGAAATGTGATAATCCCAATCCCACCTCATATTGATGACTCTCTGGATTATGCCAGTTTTTGAATACACAAGGATCTCTAAGATCTAGACGACGACGTCAGAGCATTAAAAATTGTCGTGAGAGGAGGTGACTTAATTGGTGTACCATACAAAAAAGGGATTATTGTTGAATTTACTGCATTGAATTAATATCCATCTTGTTCTCCATAGGTCATAAAAAACTAAGTATTCTACATGCCTCATCAATAGATTTAAGATGTTTGATGTTGATAAACAATTTTATATTCTCATTCTACACAAATTATGGAAGCAAATCCTTGTGTATAAATGGAATTATCTGCTGTTCAGACTTCTTTGCCTTCCCTACGTGGAACGTTGCGTTATTTATACATAAATACGGAAGTATATGGAGTGATATATTGAATAGCGTGCTATTAATGAAAAATGCAGATTGCAATAATTAGATAATCGATACAATGCTAATATGATTGTTTCGTTCCTTTTCTGGAACTTTTCTTGTTCTGCCAGGGAAATATTGTCTTTAATATCTATTAATTATATCACATTATAGTTGCATATATACAACTACTGATATCAACTTGATTTATCTAATAATTTTAAAAAGATTATTATTGTTATAATTATTAATTGTTATGGTCAGATCATTCATTTCATTCATCTCATCTATTGATTGAGTGATTAATAATACTGTATGCGAAACAACCAGTGTAGGTATAACAGTACCGATAGATCAGAGATTCTCAATTCGTGGTGCGGATATATTACTTTTTACGGGATTTATATTTTATTACGTTTTTAACAGTCATTTTAAATATCTTCTTCTTCAGCGATATCTCTACTGCTAGATGTGGATTCCTTCAATATTATTATCAATTTATTTCTTTCTATGTCCACTCTTGTCTATCTACTACCAACACCAATTATAGATTACCAACAGCCTAATTTTTCTGATTCCGATCTTTTCCTATTTTTTCTACTCCACTATCCCATCTCTAAGAATTTTCGAATATTTTTCTGATACTTTAACCAAAACAAATTAAGATATTATATTCAAAAATGGAGCAGCAAAGTCCTTGGCGTTATCATTAATCAGGAATTTCTTAAATTAGATGGCTCTTATGATTCACAGCGTGAATGAAAATGTTTGTAGAATAATCTGTATATTTATCACTGACGTGGTAGGGTCGGAGATGCTAACACTGGCATAGTGGTACTAGACTAGAGAGAGTTGTAATATAAATAAATTGTCACCTAAACGGATAAATAGGAGTCCTTGGACTCCTGAAATATCCTACAAATAAAGTTATTTATTAGTGCATTATTGATCTACTGGCTACCTCGTTTGTGGGATAATCCGTGACAGATCTGTGTATAATTTCAACTAAAATGTCACCCGATCCACCATCACAATTGCTTCTTCTTCTTCTTCTCTTTAGGCACTTATTAGTCCCACATGGTGATGGAATCTGCCTGAGTTCATCCTCATGGGAAACATCACGGTTCTGCATGTATGTATGTTCCGCACCATCACAATTGCTATATCTATCAATTTATTAAAATGCATCCCATTAAATTACATATATACATTGAAGACTCCCTCCCATACCCGGATATCTCAGAAGTCGGGGGACTTCTATTTATCCGCTCTTCTAAGCAAAACTTTAGTCCTCACGGGCGGGCCCCATTGGGCAGCCTGAAGGGCTGGCCGGCCAATACCGCCTCGTGGGAATCTTTTATGCTACATTTACGTCTTCGATGCCCCTCTCAGGAGGATAAAATGCAATTATAACCGAATCAAACACAATAAATAACAACAAATAAACAAAGCTCAACAACAAAAACCCAAAAAAAAAAAAAAAAAAAAAATGACAAGCAAGCACAATAATTATCAATGGTTATAACAATATAGTATCTAATTTGGACCAGAGGCCGAAATAAGGTGTCCAGAGATTTGTTATTGGGCTTTCAGAAGGTGAGACTCGAGAGTCGCCGTTACCAGCGCAATGAAAAGACATTTCCCTCCCAACAGGAACATCCCTCCCATATCTACTCTCCACCAAGGGAGACAGGACGAAACACAACAAATAACGAGTTCGCTCAACAGATCCCGCCGCAAAGGGCAACAATCAATCCTAGAGCACTCCTACCTCAGTCGGGGGTAAACCCGGCTGACGCAGGAGATCCCACCGAGAAACCCATGTCTCCACAAATTCCAAAAATGCCCTGAGATTCCGTGGACATTGCAGCACCTCCCCGAACCAAACAGGTCGGGGAGTGTTCTCGCTCATATTACATATCATTCTATCCCTAGCATCCATCATCTCGGGGCACTCCCAGAGGATATGCTCCGCACTTTGCGCACCCGTCCCACAAACACACCACGGATTCTCCACTAGTCCAAGCTCAAAGAGCTTGCCCTTTAGATCACCGTGGCCTGTCACTAATTGTACAGCATGGTGGTTGAGAGACAGAAAACGCCGCTTCATTCTCTCGCTAACATCCGGGAGGAACTTGTGGACATATAGTAAATTACATATAGTAAGAAATTTATTTATGTTTTGGCGACTAACGCCTGTAATCGCCAAGAAAAACTGAGTGTACGATCAGCTGAGCGAACGATCAGCCTTATACCTCCCTCAGCCTAAGTCACGTATACCTCGTTACCGATCTACAATGATTACTTAAGAGTCAAACGAGTCATTTAAATTTATTTAGTCATTTAAGTTTATATGGATATTATATCATTACAATGTGAGAACCACTGCTGCAGACAGACACTGATGTACAATATTATAACGTTCAATTTGCTAAGGTCAGATTTGTATCTGTTCAAGTTATTATTAAATAGTTAATGCTAATATAATATAATAATTATCTAAAAATATTAATTAATAAAATGATTATCATTGTAGTTTTATCATTTACAATGTTATCTCCGAATGCCGACAAACGATTAGGTATATTTAAAAATAAAACTTATGATGTGCTTTGTATTTGATCTCTCGATCAACGATGGTTCTATAAGCGGTATTGTTTCCTATGAAAAACTGTCAATTAATTAGATCGATTATATTGGGTATCCATTTGAAAAATGTGTACTAACTAACTACCTCGATATAGCTATAGTATAGGTGGAATGTGATTATATACCAATAGTACCTAATATTTATGACATACAATAAGTTGTACCTCAATTGTAGGAAATGCTGCGATGGTATAAAATTTATAAATTAATGAATGATCTAAATACTGATACCTAAAATATACAGGTGTCGAGATTATCCTGTAAAAAGAAGGTGTTCGAAAAAATGAAGGCATTTTAGGTACACCTTTAATTCAGCGATGAGGTTTGTCACCCATCCTGAATGTCTTATTTTTTTGTTGGCACGGAGAGGACAACTTGCATGTTTGTTGCATGTGGCTGGTCTGCTGGCTACCCCACTTGTGGGATATGCCGTGATGGAATAGTAGTAGTGTGGTAGAGTTTATCGGAAAGGTGCGATTTCTTCTAAATAATCCAACTGTCTATTAAATTTAATAGGAAGGCACACCATGTTTAATTCAGCTATGGGCTATACCACAAATAGTATCTTATTTTCTAAGTAAGCAAAACATAATATCAATCTTCATTTCATCATCATCATCATCATCGCCCTCAACGCTCCTCTCGGGAGCACAGGGCAGAAACCAGCCTCCTCCATTCAGAGCGTCTCTGTGCCAATTGCGTCACCTCTTCCCACAATATTCCTTGCGCTCTGATATCGTTGTCATAGGAACGGTGTATTGTGAAAGAGGGACGCCCGGGCCTACGGAACCCCTGCGGACGGAAGAACAGTGCTCTTTTTGGCCAACTATCATTGGGCATTCTCAAAACATGTCCCAGCCAGGACCATCGTCTCTCTTGTATTACGGAGATTACAGGTCTCTGCTGGGTGCGCCGGCGCACAGCATCATTTGTAACATGTTCATACCATCTGACATCCAAAATCCTACGATGATCTCAAAGAATAACTAAACAATATTCTAATCGATTAATAATGACTTGATCATTCGTTGCTGGCTTCTTGTTGCGGGCAGTCGTGTTTTTTGTTATAGCGTGCTTACAGTGCTGTTATTTTTGTTCAGAATTATTTTTTGTTTTGTTGCTGCTTCTGGGGAGCGGAGAGGGGCGGTCGATAAGTTTTTTTTTTCTTTTATTATTTTTCTTACCATTTATTTTTCTTTTTAAAATACTGTATTAGATCTACACGTATTAGCGTCTTTACATATCAAGATGGAGGCTCCTTCGGAGCCTCCTGATTTAAGAAAAAGATCAAGATCGCCTAGCGAGCTTACGAGCGCTCACCCTTCGAAGATGCCTTTTTCTCCAAGTGGTGTTACGGAGAGGCCATTGGAGCTGTATAGTGTGGAGGCCCATGGCCCATATTTAATATTCGTACAAAATCAGGATCCAAGTAAACATATGGATCCAATGGCATTCGGGAAATTATTATGCAATTCGGGAATAAAAAACATAGCGACAGGTGGAGTTAAGATAGAGGCGAGAAATAAAATTTCTCTAACATTTAAATCGGCTCTTGCAGCAAACGACTTCTTAACTTCTAATTTCGTATCAGCAAATAACCTGAAATGTTATATCCCATCTTTTAAGCTCCACAAAATGGGTATAGTAAGAGGTGTTTCTACCGACATCTCAATTGAAGAGATAGTGGAAGCTACGGAGGTGCCTTACGGCTATGGCAAAGTAATAAAGGCGCGTCGCCTTAATTTCAAGGATTCTTCTTCAGGAACAGTAGAATGGCCTCCTTCAAGGTCGGTCGTACTGACCTTTGAGGGTCAGAAGTTACCCCCACACGTATACCTCTATCATGTCTCAATGAAAACAGAGCAATATGTATTTCCAACCGTCTTGTGTTTTGGGTGCTGCCGATTTGGTCACCAAAAGACACAATGTAGATCAAATCCCCGTTGTTTCAAATGTGGAGAAGCCCATTTCGGAGAGGAATGCACTTCTACGTTGGCTAAATGTGTCAATTGCAATGGCTCACATAATGCATCTAGTCTATCCTGCCCAGAACTCACCCGCCAAAAAAATATTAAGCACTCAATGGCTATGGACAATATTTCCTACAAAGAAGCATCTACTCGTCATCTTCCTGCAATATCCAGTTTTGCAGAAAAAGTTGCATCTGCTCCTCAATCTTCCCCTACTCAATCATTTACTGTCACTAAAATTTCAAAAACAACGAAAAATCACCACCAACCCATTCACAACAAACCAATTAACACTGAACACGAAAACCTCCTATTCTACAAAAATGGCCAAGTTTCGAATCCTGTAGACGGATGTGCCTTAAGTGGCAATTCCACCCCAGACAATCCAAAACCCTCAACTTCTGACCTCCAAACTATTATTAATTGTTTTATGCAATTATTCTTTCAACTAATGTCACAACCCAATTCTTTACCGTCCATCGCTGCCTCACTTCCTTCAATACTCACTTCTTTTCATAAAAATCATAATGGTGACCAACAAGACAAAAGCTAGTTTTTCAAAGCTCAATATTATCCAATGGAACAGCCGAAGTATCGTTTCAAACAGAAGCGAAGCAATATCACTCATAAAAAAATTTAACATTTCCGTCGCAGCCATTTCTGAAACATGGTTACATCCAGAATCTCTTTTTAATCTGCCCGGATACATGTCTGTTCGTGATGATCGTTTAGACGGAAAAGGGGGTGCAGCTTTGTTTATAAAGTCTGATATCCCCTATATCCGAATCCCATTGCCCAAACGTGCAGATTTCCAAATTGTTGCTGTGGACATTTCTGGAACATCTTTTGTCTCTGTTTATCTACCCCCTAAGACTCCATTTGACCTTACATATTTCAATAATTTGCTACACAAAATCTCAAAATCTTTTATACTCTTGGGAGACTTTAATGCACATTCCACTTCATGGGGTTGCCACTCCACAGATTCGTGTGGGAAAGCTATTCTTGATTTTATAGATAGTAATACGCTTTGTATCCTCAACGACGGATCCCCTACTCGCTTTTCTCCTCCCACACAAAATTCTAGTGCCGTGGATCTCACCATTTGCACTGCTGACCTAGCGCCATCTATAGTATGGCATGTTCTGGAAGATCCTTACTCCAGTGATCATTTCCCAATTAAAGTAGCAGTAAACGTTAAGTTTAATATTAATATCAAAAAAAATCGTCGAAATTGTTTTAACACTGGGCGGGCTGATTGGGAGAGCTTTAGAACTTCTCTTGAGACATCTTTTCTGCGTGAACAAGTTCCTTCGGATATTGATACTATGACATCAACCTTAACCGAACATATAATATCTGCGGCTAATTCGTCAATCCCGCGTGCATCATTATCTCGCAATCTAAAAGAGTCTCCCCCATGGTGGGACCCAGAGTGTAGTACCGCAGTGCAAGATCGAAAAAACGCAATGCGAAAGTATAGAAGGGATATGTCGCTTGGAAATTACTTGGAGGTTAAGAGATTGCAAGCTTTGGCAAAGCGAATCTTGCAACGTAAGAAGAGACAGGGATGGCGAAATTTTTGTTCCTCATTGTCACCAGAAACTGCTACCTCGGAGGTTTGGAGCATGATTCGCCGATTTAGGGGCTCATTCTCTCAACCAAATAAATCTTCCCAAATAGGAGAATGCATAGAAGATTTCCTGGATCGACTTGCCCCACCTTTTGTTGCTAACCAAATAGAGCCTCTTTCATTAAATACAGAGGATCCAACGGCAAGTTGGTTGGCAGAAAAATTTACATTCAATGAACTTCTATCAGCGGTAAAAAGTTGCATCTCTGACTCTGCCCCTGGAGTGGATTTTATTAACTACTCCATGATAAAACACTGTCCTGCCCCAGTTTTATCCACAATTTTATCCATCTACAATTTGGCTCTTAATTTATCCATAATTCCTCTGGCATGGAAAAAACAATTGGTCGTCCCTATTTTGAAAAATGGCAAGAACCCTTCTCTAGCATCTTCATATAGACCCATAGCATTGTCATGTTGTTTACTCAAAATCCTTGAGCTCATGGTGAAGGTGCGTCTGGAGTGGTTTGTGGAAAATAGGTGTCTCCTCCCCCCTCATCAACTCGGATTTAGGAAAGAAAAATCTTGTCTCGACAACGTAAGTATCCTGGTGACTGATATTCAGCTTGCTCAATTGGAACAGAAGAGCACAGTTGCGTGCTTTGCAGATATATCCAGCGCCTATGACAATGTCGATATTAATACTTTAAAACGAAAATTAAGTAATATAGGAGTCCCAAATTCTCTTACTAGCTTGATATTCGACATGTTAACCCAAAGAGAGATTGTGATCGACACTCCAGACGGTCAGGTACGTAGAACGGTTTTCAAAGGCTTGCCCCAGGGTTCAGTGCTGAGCCCTTTATTATTTAACATATATTCATATGACATTCATGGCCTCCTCCCAAATGATTGTAAATTATTGCAATATGCCGATGACTTAGTTATATATGTGCATCATAAAGACATTAAAGTCGGAGCTGATCAGTTGAGTCAGGTAATGAAGGGCTTGAGCACATGGCTTTCTGACAATAGTCTTGATCTCGCTCCGGATAAAAGTAAGGTAGTTGTTTTCTCCAAAAAACGGAATCCTCCCAACGTTGATGTTTTGTTTAAGGGAACTCAGATTCCTAGTGTGGATTCTGTCAAATTCTTGGGGATGAATTTGCAAAGAAAGTTGTCATGGAACATCCACATAGACCTTATTGTGAGCAAATGTGAAAAAAACTTGAATATCCTTCGTGCGGTTTCGCGGGTTTCGTGGGGCGCACACCCCTCCACGCTGAAGATGTTATACTCCTCTCTGATTCGAAGTCATTTGGACTATGGCAGCTATCTTTTGGATCCTTTACCAAAATATCAAGCTTACAAATTAGATAAGATTCAGTCACAGTGTTTGCGCCTTATATTGGGGGCAATGAGATCGTCTCCAATAGTCTCTCTGCAGGTGGAAGTGGGCGAGATGCCATTATTCCTACGACGAAAATTCCTGGCATGTAAGTTCATTATGAAGAGAATCGAATACGTGGATAACCCACTTATTCTGAGTTTAAGCGCTTTGGCCAATAAGGTCTGCGGTGAGGAAACCACTTACAGAGAGGTTCCACCGTTGCTTGCCTCTTGTTTTCATTCACTTATGTCAGATATTCCAATATACCCCAGAGAAAAATTACCTCTATTCACGACCCCTTTCAAAGCTCTATCTTTTCCTCTTCAGATTGAGGAGTCAATAGGCATTTTCAAATCATATTCATCTCAAAACCATAATAGCAATAACCAAATATTCATGTCGACTACTGAAGAGAGATGGCCAAATCACGTGGCTATATTCACTGACGGATCCAAGTGTTCCCAAGGTTGTGGCTCTGCTTTTTATATTCCATCACTTCATTTGGAAGGGATTTTCAAAATTCCCATCCTCTCTTCAGTATTTACCGCAGAATGCATAGCAATGAAAGAGGCACTGCTAAAAATCATCCATCTAAAAATAAGATTTTCAGTAATATACACTGACTCACTTTCACTTCTTCAAAACCTTAAATCTAATGCGAAAAAGTGTAGCAACAGTATAGTATTTGAAATCCGACATCTTGCATTCTATGCCTCATGCATGGGATATGATATTGTATTCTGTTGGATCCCGTCTCATATTGGAATATCCGGAAACGAAGCCGTTGACCGCCTGGCAAAATTGGCCTGCACAGGCGGGTGCTTGCCTAACCCATTTTCCCAACCCACGGACGATTTCTTACCCACCATCATGAATCTCATAAGGTCGGAGTGGCACAGTTATTGGCAAATATCAGCAACCGGAATGTTCTATAAAAACATACAAAAAAAGATTCCATGTCGTCCGTGGTTTGAAATTGAACGACAATCAAAATTGGACATTTCCCTCATTTCCAGAATGCGAATCGGACATTGTTTGGTTGCCACCCACTTAGCAAGGATTGGAGTTTTCCCCTCCCCTGTGTGCGAATGTGGTACCAATGAGGAATCTCTGGACCACGTATTTTTCGAGTGCCCCAAATATGACAGATCAGAATTCCTGGATAATCTCGTGGAGGAATGCATTACATACCCCCTCAATGTCCAATTTTTACTATCATTGAACTCAATAGAGGTATATAAATGTATGACGAAATTCCTCAAAGTAAATAATAAAAATATTTAACTTTTCGAGTCACCTTGTTATTGAATTGGAATAGGTATAATTAGTTATAATAGGTAGCTGTGTATTTTTGTAAACAACAGCTGTGCGATGCATCGAATGAAGTATTGTCATTATTATTTACTACCCCGTCTTTATATTAAGGTTCATTTTGCTGTGAATCACCTCATTATTGTTTATAAGGTTCATTTTGCTGTGAATCACCTCATACCTATATATCATTGTTAAAAACTCGTTGTTCCATGTTGGCCTAAATCACTCGCAAACGAGTGGATGGCCTTGAGAAGAATAGAATAATGACTTGATAAGTCGAAAGACATCTCTCTGTGGATCAATTATTTATAGTAGAAAGAAACACTTGTTTCAAATTACATAATTATGGAATTCTACAACGTGTACGAGGATACCGACACAATTTATTAATATTTCACACAAAGCAATAATATTTCGTTATACAAGTTGCTATGCAAAATAAAAACTATTTTTGATTAGCGTACCTAACGAGCGGCATCAATATATAAATGAAGCATATTAATTTAATTGACTTTACTTCACGATTTTTTCGAGTTGATAATGCATAAAAAATATTTGCCTACAACACTCCGTCTCAATATAGAACTTTATTGAAGTGGATATCGGTAAATTTAGCGGGATACCAAACATATTAACTGCGAAGTGATATTATTATATTATAAATAGTAGTGCAGAGCCCGAAGCTGTGGACTACCTTAATTCATATTGTTGTTTGTGACTGTTTGTATGTTGTATTTTGGAATATATAATTTACGTCATAAAAATACCATAATATACCTATGTCTTTCGTTTGATATATTTAAATAGGTATTATGCGTTCCAAATATTTGTACCTACACGTTATTTGAAACTGTATCGAAATTGCTTAATTTGATCACTATAATAAAGATAATATTTTATACACCCACATTCGATTTTCAAATAAACCTGTATTTTGAATAAAGAATTATTATTTCATTTATCTATTGGTCTATATACCTTTTAAAGTTTCCTTTATTTTTGAATAGACTGTCTAATAATTTAAAAAATAGCAATTGTTTACCAAAAAAAACATTACTTGTCCAAATTATTATATGCTTCAAAATAAATAGGTACCAACCGGTATTTTAACAATGAGTTAACCAAACTTTTTAAACTCAGTTTTATAACAAGTTTTATTCAATGTTAAGCACATTACTCATCCTAAATGCTTTATTTTATGTTACATACTCATACATACACTGATGGACTAAACAACCACCCGAATAATGGAGAAGTCTGGGGATTTCCATTTATACGTTTCTGATTTCTATACTAGAAACTTCATACACGCAACACGTGGCATGATAATATTATATAAAGGGTAGCTTGAAGGGCTGAAAACCACCACATGTGGAATCTTTTGACTAAATTTCATCGACGTCCCTCTAAAAAAAAATATGATACAGAGAAACAACCTGTCTTTTCGTTAACAAATCTCATTAGAGCAAACAGCAGAAACCATCCTCCTCCAATCTGAGCATCTTTGTATCAGTTGAATCAACCCTTCTCACGACGTTCTTAATATTCTGATATCGATAGATAGTAAGAAAATGTTATTTGAATGCTTTGACTAAACTGTATAATTAAGATTTGATTTCATCGAGTGTATAACGCTAGTACACAGAACTAAGTATTTAAATTTTTACAACCGATGCAAATAATATTATAAAAATAATTAAGTATGTATTTTTTTATTAACGTAGCCATATTAAACACGAAATTATAAATTTATAACTATTCTTTAATAGTCAGTTTACCTGCGGGATACTAAACGAAGACCTCTAAATTGAGTTATTAAAACATTTCTTTATATGAGGTACATTATCTTCTCATCAACGTAAGTATAGTAAATTAATTCTAAGAATTTTATATCAAACGTAAAACGTTTAAGCTGAATAAAATAAAAATAATTTACAGTTGTTTCATTCAATTCTTAAAATTATTGCGAGAATAATTTTTATTTATTTTTTATTGAGATGCAGAAGAATGAGTTGTATTATTTTAAGTAATAGTCTTATTACTCGGAAGCTGTTGAAAGCCAATGATTCTAAAAAAAATGATAATTGTAATTCGATGTAGTTTTATCTAAGTATTATCAATAGATACAAAAAGAGAAATGGAGTAATTGATGCAAAAAACGGATCGAATGGAAATAATATAGAAAACGCTGGGGGGCTACTTATTCAAGTAATCTCTTCACTAGCTAAACTTTAAAAGTTCTGTCTATAGGTACCTTTACGACACCCACATCCTTTGCATGGCAGACAGGATAGAATGCCAATTCGAACTGTCCTTTTACACAACTTTTGATTCCTTCACATTCGTGTTGTGCCATGCACGCTCAATACTAGATCGTCCGATCCGTATGGTCAAGTCATGTGATTCTCGGACGTCTGCGCTTTCTTACAATCCAATCATACTTTATTTAGATGAAAAATAAACAAACAAATTACAATTCACGCACGAATCAAATTGCATTCAAAATTATTATAAGTTCTCCAGACAGCATTTGCTGGTCAAGGAGAAATCAATTGACACAGATAATACAAAAAGAAAGAAAACTAATTATTCATTATTCACCACTGCACGCTTTTCCAGAATTATTTTTTTGTATTGTTAAAAAAATATATAATCTTTCAGAAGCAAAACTTAATTTGGAAATAAATATATTGCAGATAAAATATAATACGATTAAAAAATAGGAAATACCTTTTTTCTCCTTTAAAATCTTTTAGAAGTATTAAATGATAGTCATTGAACATTGTAGATACGTATAATATGGTCTCCATTGAATTAGGTATTCTAGTATGAAATTTGGCACACTGTCGTAGTAAACAGTCCATGAAACCAAAACCATACAAGAGAATTATTACTTACTATAACATTGGATTATTACTAGCATTTAACCCTGTTTCCCTCGAGAAATAACCACGAGCACGCGTTGCTAATTTATAAATCCATCTGGGTACCTAAAAAGCTGCAAGGTTATAGTTACCCAAAAAGAAAATTAAATTAAAAAAGACAATGACATGTAATGATTCAATTTTCATATCTTAATTTAGGTATTGGCTTGAAACTGTAATATGAATGATTTTATTATCCAAACATATGACCAAAATAATTATGGCAATGTATAGAGGGTTTTATTCATATTCTTATAGCCCCCAAAAAATTCCTTGTAATGTTAGGTGTACATTTTATTTAGAGTATTTTACAAATATCTGCTTACACAATATTAAAACTTCAAAGGAATTTCATGACTTAAATTCAAAAATGTTTGTTCTATCTTGCTAAGTAAAGGTGTTTTAACAGTAGGTACTTACATACAAACAAAGATGGATACATTATAAACGAACGTACCTACTTAAATATTTATATAGATACCTAGATTTAGTTTGTTTAAAACACAATTCACACGAAATTTGCACAGCGATGATCTCCTTTTACTGTTGAGTAAATCGCGTGGAAAATTAGAATCATGTTTAAAAACGTGTTACTACTTCTTGGACAAGTAAAAATGAAAGCATTATTATGTACTTTAATGGAATATAATAATTAAGCTTGAGTTTAAATTGAGTTGGTTTCTTTATCTTTTGTTTTAATCGACACAGTTTTTGTTTTACTATAATAATTTGCCTTGCGAATTATTTTTTGGATTTAAAAGAAAACTCTGAGACCTTTTTAACAATATTAAGATAATAATGAGTAAATATAAATAAATAAGCACATTAAACTTACTATTCCAAGAAGTTAATAGCTTGGTAACTTGCTTAGTTATCAATCGATCATTTTAATCCCTTAGTGAATTTATACCATCTCCATACTTTTACGAGCTTTTCTGACTTGAGCCTTCTACACAACAAAACGGTAATTCTTTTCATCAAGTTAGAATAAACTATTTGCTCGAAATCCCCCAAATTCTGAGATATCTGGGCATGTCAGTAATGCCAGTAATAATTTATATTGTAAACAATGTACAACGGAGAATAAAATAAAATAAATTAATTAATATTCTAGCTATTTATCCCGCCACGGAATTTCCCACGATTAAGGTAACTTATAGACATTACTGCACGTAATAAAAATGCGAGTGATTCTCTTTGTTTTATTATTATTTATAAGATTACGGCAACCCGTCCCTTGTGGGACGAATTGTGCCAAGAACAATATTTTAGGAAGATGTCACGTAATATTAAGGCATTAATTTATAAGATAATAAAATTTCTTTTGGCGGATTTTAGAATCTTGAGATATACAGACAGGGCATCAGTGTGTAAGAGGCAAGACATATTGATTGGATACTGGACTTCAGTTATCTCATAATACAAGTTATAAGAGTCTCTTATTGGGCAACCGAGGAAGACGTGGTCCAGAGATTCCACATCGAGCTCGCACTCGCAAAAAGGGGACGAGACCAAACCTAATCTAAATAGATGACTGTCTAATCTGCTTTTTGTTTTACTAAAAAATAAAATATTTAAGATGGGTGACATGTAGAACGAATGCATGGTGAAGGATGTAGAAAAAGGTATATTTATTTAGTGGAGGTATGAGAACAATGAGGATCCGAGAACTACGTGTTTTGATAATAGATCAAATTCTTAAGGACGCTGCGTGTTAAGTTGAATATGCATTAATGTGGAGAAGATGCAAGAAGAATGTAAGGATCGAACAACATGGCGTTTCTTCCTATCTCCTACCCCACTAGGGATACAGCATGAGGATATTGTAAAATAAAGTAGGCATAAATAGTAAATACAAATGAAGCAAAATCAAATTATCGAATAATTATAAAATTTTAGCCACCAACTTGAGCAACGTAAATAAGTAGATGCAGTAGATGAACCTACATAATTATATACCTAGTTACAGGTTACACCATTTTATATTAATCGCTAGTTAGTATATAAGTTTAGTAGCGAAGAGTAATGACATTCAATTTAATTGTTCCCTTGACTAACTGTCATGGTCTAAGTACGCTGTATTATTAAGAACTAGCTATAAGCTTGCCTTTTTCAAGGAAGAGTCGATAAAATCTGTAAAAAACTCTGTAAATATAAAACCATTGAAATTTTTAATATTTATTTTAAATATTTTATTTAGATAACCGTGCCTTTTCACCGAGCTCGTAATAAGTTCACTCTTTAATATATGACATTCGTAATAGATATCATTTTCCAAAATAATTTCACATGTTCATTAAAATAACGAATTTCATACATACCTACATACGTCTTTAGATACGAGTCCGAACAGTTGAGTTCCTGCTCTTGACACAATCTAAACACGCGAAGGGACTATAGTAAAAAATACGGCGTAACCGTTACAGCGAGATTGGTATTTTTTTTTATTTTTTTTTTCCAATGAATGTTAAGGGGCCTTGTATCCAGGCGCGTGCCTTCCGTGCCGTGCCGTGCCCTAAAATAAGGTAATAAATCTTAAAAATTAAATACTGTAAGTAGTAGTTAGAAATTCATAAATAATCTAAAAATGATATTCTACACTACTATATTAGACAATTTTTAAGATTTTACATTTATTGTAGAGCATGCGTTGCATATTTGCATGTATGGAAGGCACGCCGCTGCTTGTATCCCTTGTGTCACCGCGACCATAGTAGATCTATTGTGACATCCTTTCTGTGTCATATCCCACTCTCAAGACCTACATGCGTCATGTAGCTCACGATTTGTCTTGGTGTGAGAAGCCTCACTTTCTCCGAGTCCAGCAGTGGTCCTCCGAGGATGTGACTTCGATTGCGAGCGAGTGCGTCACAATTGCAGAAGATGTGGAAAGGTGTCTCATTATCCTCTGAACAAAATCTGCAGACTGGGGTATCTGACAGTCCTATTTTTGTCATGTGTTTCCGTAGTCTGCAGTGTCCCGTCAAGGTCCTGGTTAGAATCCTTATTTGTTTTTTATTAAGTTTTAGGCGAAATTGGTATACACGTAGGTATTTTTGACTATAGTCGATCATGATTAAGATAAGATTAAGATCGTATTTAGATTGTGTCAAGAGTAACCCTGCAGAATCAATTGGTTTCCTTACTAAACGATTATTATATTAAAGATGGTCTTCATAAATATTTAGTAAAGAATATTCAGGTAAAACTCGATAATATAGATGTAGATACTTTGCAACTAACTTGGTTTCTTATCTAATAAATAATATTCAGGTAACATAGATTATACAAATACAATGTTAGGTGGGGTAACTATTTATACGAGTATATAGGTATTATCATTATAAATACAAGGTATAGACCAACTTACATTATACATAATAATGTATCTATTTATGCATTAGATTTAACTATATAACACTTGCATTTATGAGACGATAATATATCATTCATTGTCACGGTAATGTTGTATTATAGTTGCCTATTGCGTTAATTTGCTTTAATTACCTGTTTATGAGAGATTATATTTATATAAAGCGATGCTAGATTTTGGGATTGATGTTTATGGCAAGCTTTCTTCACTCGTTCGTTTGGTAGAACTCGTATGGTATGATTATTTCATAATACGTGCAGAATATGATTACATACGGGTCATCCTTTCCGTGCCATTTAGGTATTAATAAGACATTCATAATTGGTGACATAATAATAATAATCTTTATTGCACAAAATTAGTATACAAAGAATTAAAAAAAAAACATGACAACATTACCACTGAATACATAATTTTGTGCAATGGGCGAGTTTATGACATACCTCATCGTTGAAATAAAGATGTTTAACGTCTTTTATTTCTTTATTCTTTCTTTACTGTACATTGATTTCAAACTTCATAGAAGGTATACATTCAAATTAAATAGGTACAATCAATATACAGAGGGCGAGCTTAGATTTATATAAAATAGATTTCTGTTAGCACCTAAAAGCAAAAAATTTATCTCCCACTCATTTCCGTAAGTTCTCTGATATACCTACCGTTCAAGGTTGGTGTTCGAAAAAATAAAGCCATCATACATCTTTAAACTCAGCGATGAGGTTTGCCATCCATCCTGAATTTCATTTTTTTGTTGGCACGGAGAGGACAGCATACATGTTTATTAAATGCAGCTGATCTACTGACTACCCCACTTGTGGGATATGCCGTGATGGTATAGTGGTAGCAAAATATACGCAATTCTGGTTCTTCATCGGTGGATGATGCAAATTTAATGTATTATACGAAAGCATAATAATATAAGCTAATGTTCAAAGCAATCAAATATATTTCCGATAAAACATAGGTAGGTACCTACTTTGTCTTTGCATAACGCACCTGTGATAGAAGACATTAGACGGCAACAGGTCGTCACGGCATGCTGGCCGTGTAACGGATTGCATAGTCATTATTTCAAATAATTTTATCTAGTTGATATAGGTAGTCAGTCGGTGCTCAGTAAATAAATAATAGTACCTAGGTTTTCTTTCTTATACTTATACCTATGATTGTATGCTGCCTAACCTGAATTTATTTTATTTAAATAAACTTTGCTTTCTCAGAATAAACTATATTAAAAACTAATCCTGGATAAGTGTGCTGTCGTGAATAGTTAAGATTTTTTGTTTTGTGTTGTCTGTATCAATTTATCAATGATTTATTAATGTCCAATAGTTAATAGTACAAACACTAACTAAATAAAATCTCTAAAATCTCGAAAACTAACTAAGTTAATTTCTCCTCATACCAGCAAATGCTGTCTGGAGAACTTATGAACATTTTGAATGGAATATTAAACTGTGCTTGAAATGTAAATTATTTGTTCTTCATCTGAATAAAGTAGTTATGTTATTATTATACCCTGACGCCGTATCCCAAGTGGGATAGACAGCTAGAGCGGATAGAACGTCATAATTATTATAGATCTATCTATCCTTTAATTTTTTCTCGTTTCTTCTAAATTCATAAAATATCTCATATTCATTCACACAAGTATTCGCTAAATATCACATTTTTAGAAATTTTCAATTTAGCGATGAGATATGCCATCCATCTTGAATGTCTTAACTCTTATTGAAACGGAGAGGACCATTTGAATGTTTTCACTAGCAGTCGGTCCGCTAGCTACCTCACAAGATGCAATGTAAGTTTTTGCTATTCTATATAAGGAATATTTATCTAAAATAAATAATTAATTATACCTTCATGGTATATCCCACAATGGGGGTAGCCAGCAGACCATCTACATGTAATAAACATGCACGCTGTCTTCTACAGCCAACAAAAAATAAGACATTTAGGATGGGTGGCAAAACTCTATACGTGGAAAATAATTTTAGTTTTTCGAACACTTGCCTTTTATAGGACCCTCGAAAACTTACGGAAAAGAGTGAGAGACCACAGAACTAATACAGAACTAAAATAAGTACGTATATAAGTACTTAATACATTATTTATTTATTTATTTATTATTTAACGTTGACGTTTTAAATTTCTGTTCTATAAAGTAACATTAATGTTAACAGAATAACATTTTATGTTTTTATTCTTATCAACTATTTTTGCATTATTATAGCATGTCTGGTGTAATATTGCACTTCGTGTGCAAACGGATTAATAATAGGCAAATATTGATAAAGAAGTATAACAATAAGGGCTGAGTCCTATTACGAAGCAAATATTGCAACAACTTATCTAGGCAGGAAAATGCGTGTACTGTAGTTACACCAATGCTTGTCAAACTTTTTTCGTAGAACTCGTTCACGACAATAAGCTAAAGAAATTGCTTTTCATATATGTAAATGTTCGAGGTTTTATACTCGTGCGATTATATTTGTAACGTGAATAAAATATGTATAGATTAATAATTTGTATACACAGCTACTTTTTTAACTGTTTTTTTGTAAATAAAAATTTGCATTCAGTATTGCATCAGTTTTATGTTGTAAAATTTAGCAATGCTTTATACTACTATACGAATCTACTCACGCCGTGTCCCAAGTGGGGTAGGCAGAGAGAACGGAACGTCAAATAGATCTAACTTTACACTTTACTTGCTTCGCTTCCTCCACATTCATACAGTTTCTCATGCACGCACGTCGGTTCCTCTTACTCAACACACGGCCGTCTTTGAGAATTTGGTGCACGTGATCAAGCAACGTGGTTCTTGGACGCCCGCGCTTCCTCACACCCTTTCTTTCAGACAAGTTTATCCTCTGGGCATTTCTCCCAAATACTTTGTAATTAATACATACCTATTAAACTTGTTAAAATTGTTTATTGATAGAAAACATTTTGAGATGCTCTGAGAGATATCAACGCACTCTGCATTACATAGAATAATACAACTTTTCCCGTACATGAAGCTTTTGCATATCACACACAAGTTCAACTAGGCAATTGATACAACCTAGTTTACATATTTAATATTCGCATATTTTTCCGTTTCCTGATGTAACGTGCAGGCTATTTATTTATTTATTTATTCATTTTTCCGGTATTGTACACGCGGCGAGGAAATACTAACAACAAACATGTTTTCTAAATTATATAATATCACAAAACGGTACTATTGTGCATACATAATTATTTTATTGCACCCTGTTAATGAAATATTTGCATTGACATTTGAAAAGGCTGTCAGAAGCTCGATTGCAAACCTGTTGAACTTTCATGCGGGTATTAGCGGCCCAATACCGCTGCTGACCTACTTAGCTCTTTTTTTTATAAGTTCATTTTTTATGTCTTTTCATTGACTTGGAACTAACATCAAAAATCGACCATTTTATAATATTCGAAAAGCGTCTGTGAAAATGCTAAATAAAATATTTTTGTATATTTTTATAATTTTGCTACTTCTATTACTAGGTACTACAATAATTCCATTAAGACGTATCTTACAAATGGGATTACCAACAGTCCTAAATTTTATTAATTCACCTAAAACATTTGTCTTAGACAACAAAGAGGAAAAAACAAGACAAACTTTGTGGTATATATTTCTTCATTTGGCTGCGAAACATAAGGGAGTGGACCGGCATCCGAAGTATGGAAGAGATGTTCCAAGCGGCGCAGGACAGGGTCAGATTCGCCGAAGTGGACGCCAACGTTGAGGGGACCCGACAGGGCACTTGAAGAAGAAAAAATTGATATACTACCAAACTGAAAATAAACATACAACAAAATATGTTGTATATTAATTATATTATAAAAAATTTCTTTTATTATTATTATTGGATCACTTATATTGCGCTGTTTTTGCAATGTAATCATTTCAAGAGCGCATTTACAATATTGTTTGTCACTTTAATTTATTTTTATTACTTTTAAAACACAAATCATGTGAACTATTTTTATTGTCACAAATTGTAGGTACTTATTTGATTTAATTTTAAAAAAATTATCACTTAATTTTAAGAAACAAGCACAAAAAACAAAACTATCAAATAAAAAAAAACTTCATTTTAGTCGGAAAATAAAAATAAAATAAAAACTCAATTGATAAACTATTATATTTAATAAAAAAATGGAGAAGTTTTGGGTTCAGTCAGCTACAAGAGCGCCATCTACCCAAACTTCTTAATGCTACAAAAATTACACTTAGCCACAAAAATGTTACATCAAATAATTATTGTACTATTTTTAATTGCCTGTTTCGCATTAAAATAATACATATAGGAGTAATCCATTCCTATTACATGTATAATTGGATAAACTTTTTTCCTGGTAACGATTAGGTACCTACTTCAACACAGTATCATTAATAATAATAGGAGTTGGTATATAAAAGGTTGCAGGTATGATCAGAGTACTAAACTATGGTACTACCATCAAGGCGAATGACATTGAGTCTCATAAAACCAAAGTGCGTGAAACATCATCGGGTCTTAGTCTTGTTGTCGTTAAATAACGTAAAGTTCTATACTTACTGCTAAGTGTGTGTGCTTTATAATTACTATTGCAAAGAAGACAATATGATTATGATATATATTATAATTATTATTATTAGTCACAATGTTCATTAAAGTTACCGACGATGTGTAGATAATCATTTTATTGGACACATACCTAAACTAATTTTAATCATTTTTTAATACTTCATCATCATCTTTGTCGGTCTCTCAATCCTGAGGATCGTGACCATCTGCCTCGTTCTGTAGGTAGACCATCTGTCTCCACTTTGAGCGATCCTTCGCCATGTGCAAGGCCCCGTGTAGTGAACTCTGTGTGGCCCATAGAATTATGTACTTTAGTACATATAAATCTATGGTGTGGCCTCCTTAATTTGGTCGCTCTATCGTGCTGGTACTCAGCCCCTTCCACGCCTCCCGCCCCAGTTACATAATTACAAATTACAAACTTATTTATTTAAAACACAATAATAACAATAGGTACATCAAATTTAAATTATCAACTACTTTATAATAATAAGCCATAAGCATTGCCCCAACTAGAATTTGTCCTGGTATGAGGGGTCAAGCTTCAGTTATAATTACTCTTTCCAGGTTTTCAGTTTTTTTCCATTGTTAATACTTATTTGAGGTAAATTTGTGATCTTTGCTGGTCCACATATGGAATGTATAGTTTGTTAACATATTCTGAAATCGACTGTTTGATTCTGTAAAAATTGCAAAAAATAAACAAAGTAATATATTAATATTTTTTAAAGGAGAATCCAAGACTTGAATATGCTTACAGGTGCAGTTATCCAAAATTATTTATTTTGTATCATAAAAATAATAATTACATATTATTTTATGCTGTATAGAAAGGAATATTCACATTACCATCCAATAAACCATTGCAAATAGTTGACCTTATTATTATGATACTCGCACACACGTCGATTGACATTTCAATTTTAAATTAGTTACTATTTTATATGGTTTTTCATAAAATTTGTATTTCCATAATTAAAATATTACATAAACGAATATATTTTCCATATCTTTCCAAAAAACGATATCTGATAAAAAAAAACAAGGGTTATTCAAACAAGATTTTTACTAATAAATATAAAAAAAAATAGCACAAACCACATGCTCTGAATAAGAATAATCAATACTATTATTCAGTTTGCATCAAATGAACCAAAAACCGCATTCCAAGTAAATCATTCATTTAAATCTGATTACACTACCCATCTCACACCGCGCATGTCCAATTATACAATGACAGAATATTGACAATCTCATTTATTTTCTTTCACAGATTATGATGATATTAATATCGACTTGATCTTTAATTCCGTTTGTCATTTTATGATTTGATTTGGTAGTAGATACTATTATGATTCTTTATAATTGATTGCACGGTTTTATATTTGGGTGGTCTAGCACATTTGCATTCCTCATAAATATTTATATCTTAAAAGTCTTAGACTTCAAATTGATATTGAAATTCTACGGAAAATTATGGAGAGATATTGTTTTGTTTTCTTTTGTTTTCTTTTGTTTTTTTTTTGTTTTGTTTTCTTTTGTTTTCTTTTCTTGTCTATGATCATTGTGAAGTGTTTGATATTATGGTGAAGTAACGAACTATTGAAAATTGTTTGTGATTGTTATAAAATAGCAAATTATTTGTATTATTTGACGATTCCAAGTGCTAAATATATGGCCTACGGATGATATGAAAAATAAATAAAATAAATAAATAAATTATGCCCAAAAAGAAACAGTGAGCTATGATTTATTTATTCACGATTTATTTATTTATATACTTTGGTGTCTAATATTTGTTATTGTTAATGTCGATCTGTTATATTTTCTTCATTTTAACTTGTTGACTGGGTGAAATTGCGAACAACGCGAAATAGACCTAGGTACCTGAAAATATCGCATTGTGATTTTTTTAAAGCGAAATTAATTTATGTAAGTTTAATATCAGTTAAGAAGGTAAATACAATTATTCGAGTTTATTTTAATTGATATTTAATCAAAGAGTAAATACAACCATCATTTATCGAAAAAGCTTATACGTAATTTGAATTGATTTCCGAATATTTTTTCGCGTTATTTACTTTTGACAAAGAACTATTATATTCTTAGTAATATTTTTACGTTATCTGTCACATCTTTATAAGTTAGACGCACACCTACAATTCTTTTATCTGATGTAAGTTTACATAAGGACATTGGTTGTCGAATCACTTGCAAAAACAGCTTTAACGGACATGCGCAGATGCAAATGTATTTATGTAAGTATTCATTTGATTACAGATATCTCGTGATATTCGATATGTACCCTATTAATAAAATGCGTCTCTAGGATATCAACACTCCTTCAGGTTTATTAATACAAGTATGCACATAAGAATGCGTACATTAATGTATGCAATTATTCTGATTATGCACGCCAAAAAGTAGATACCATAAACTATCAAGAACTGATTGAAGAGACGTGCGGCACAGCTACATCGTCTAATTTACGCCTATAACACTTGTCTTTACAATAATAATATGATAGACAATATTAAGAATAGCTGTACATTGTTCAAGCCGGACTTGACTGCAAAAACTCGAAATCCACGATGCGTCGTCGTTGAGATGTCCCGTTGGAACAACGACAACGAAGTGATGACAAAAACTGCTTTATAGACGAGTAATAGCAAAGCCAGTACAATAAATAACGTATAGAAGCTTATATAAGATCAATGTTAATAATACCACCGATTACTAATAATCGACACTCGAAGCTTTAAGAAGCTTTAGAAGTACAAGTATTCTTTGCAAAATTCATTATCTCGAACATCATTGTACTACCAATCAGAAAAAAAAATAAAAATTACTTAATATTCTAAACATCATTCATGAATCTCAAAAGAAAAATATTTTCTACTTATTATCTAATTATGGTATTTAGAGGCTTCAATTGATAATCTTCTACATAAAACTTAAATTATTGGACTTCCAATTTGAGGATCCTAAGTTGAAATCTCTTAGGCCCGAAATTACAATCAGTAGCTTATCGTGGAGCTTTGGTGAGGAGGCTTAAAAGTTAAGTCGAGCTTACTGCTCACACGAGAATTTCAATCAATATTCGACTGCGACTTGACAAAGCCGCAAATATGGTTAAGTTGGTAGCCCTACTAGTTGTTTTATCGTGATTTTGTTTATGCATTAACCTCACATCTGTCATGTTAACGGCGACGCGCGCCATTTTTCGTGTTGTTGTTTTGATTTCGTGAATGTTCTTGGATTATTTCGTTACCGACGAAACAGGGTCAGTAACGAAAAAATCCAAATAGAAGCGCAAATGAAAAAACCTTAGCAACAACAAACAAAAACCGTAATGAAAACGCGAACATATGACATTAATGTCAGTTTGTTCTTATTGTTACTAGTGGCGCCTCCTGGTGATGAAAAAATTAACTGAGTTTAAGCAAGCTTAACGTTGTTGAGGACACCCCCGGGTATTCCTTAACTTAAGGAGTAGGCTAAGCCGCAAATTCGTGCTAAGGAGACATTGTAATTCGCGTAATTTTGGAAAGCGAAGCTTTATGTGTTCCTTAAGGTTAAGGAGGATCTTAAGCCTGCATTGTAATTTTGGGCCTTACTGTGGCAATGTTATTGATTTAGCATCTTATATATCTTTATAATTATAAAGGAAGAAATATAACACAATTCAAATAACTTTCTTTTAGATAAGATAGTGTGTAGGATCAAACCTCTTACAAAATTCCCATCTGTTCAAAGAATTAGCATTAAAATATTATGTATTTGTTCACATTCACAAAATTCAAGCACGACAAGCACCTACATCTAAACATAACTAAAAAATATTGTGAAAGTGATGAAGTCGAATGCTTACAAAACTAACAAAAAATGTGGTGGTTTATAAAAGTTGAATACGTTCACGAATTAGGTTGTATCTCGTGGTTTATTCTTTATTCCAAATTTAAATAAATACTAAAAAATAATGTCGTGTATAGTGAGGTGACGGCAGCCATGGCGAATAAAAACTAATAAAAATGACCACAAATAGCACTGTTCTGAACCACAAAGAAGCACGTGGCTTCTTTCACCACATTCAGTGTGTTTAGTAGAATAAATAAATAAATACTAGATAAGTAGAATAGAGAGAACGATAGTAAAATTGTTTGATTATAGAATGTGTAAAAATTGACTGTGGTCTGCACAACTGGATTAAAAATACAATACATATCAAGATATTGTATGATCATACAGTTGATGGTTCAGTTCTGGCCTTGTCTGTACGTGTTCGTGTTCCGTGTTCGATTTCCTTTGAGTAATGAAACTTATATGAGATTGTTGTCTTATGTTTAATGGTAGTCTTATATAAAAGAATGAAAAAAATTGGTTTAATAATGGGAATGAATGAATTAGTAAATTGAGTGGAAAAATCATAACATAAAATAACATAACATGCATAGACAATTCACACAGATCGAGCTAGTCCCAAACTCTGATTAAATCTTTTATCATGAGTACTAACGCGACGATACACATATATATGTACAATGCACTAAACACATATACATGTAACACCCAGACCCAGGACAATTTGAAAAAAGTCATTCTTCAATCTGCCCTGGCCGGGAATCGAACCCGTGACCTTGTGACTCAAAGGCAAGAGCGTTACCTCTACGCCACACCGGCCGGCCATAGGTCGATAAATTGAATTGTACATTTTCTTGTAGGTAATTATAGACTTGATTGTTTTAATATTATATCATTTTTATATTTTAGCCGTTATATATAGAGGGTTTCTTTTCCTCTATACATTCTAAAAAAAAAAGTACATTATTCTTAAAAACAAAATAATGAACAGCTTTTTTATTATACGGCAACATCAATTAATCAACCTTGAATGTCACAATGAAATTGCAATTATCACAAAATAAAAATAGAATTGTACCGAATGTATCTTCAATCACTTAAATTAAAGAATAAAAATAACCTCATTTTAACTACAAACGATTTAATACCATAATAAACCTAACCTCAATATGAAACAGCTGATTTCAAATAATATAATATACAATATACGTAATATAGGCTATCTTCACAACATGAATTATACTGATAAAATCTAAGCTACTTTATAAAAGTCCTAATATACATACTCTAGGTACATTATTCCATACTTTCTTGTGATACACTGTACTTTAACTAGGGTTTCCATACTCCATATTATATTGTTTTCACTTCGGGAGTTATTTTATTTATTTTATTTTACAAATTTAACATGACAAAGACAGTTATAAAAATACATTAAGACCATTAATACAAATCAATACATAAATCAGTAAGGGTCCCACAGATTACCAAAAAAATATGTCACCAATGATACAAGAAACAAACATAAGTATAATATAAACTTTCAAACAAAATAACGCAAAACATAAACCATTTAATGAACAATTGCGCAAATATTTTTTGAAACAATTTTATTGAACACAAAATAATTATATCATTAAATGTGTTTGATTACATAAGCATAAGTAACTTGTATTGTAGTGTTTTACCCTGCTTAAAAAGTAAGCTTGTGTAAATGAAATGGGATATCAAATGTATGGGATATAGATGATATTGGTAAAAATGTTTATGCGAAGTCCGTGATTCGATCCCAGGTGCCGGCAAACTCCCCTTTCACGACACAAGCTTTTAGCTTAGTGTGAAAGGTGTGTAAGGTTGTATTTGGGTTTATAACAAAACCCAGATATATCTTTAAAAAAAAAATCTTAACAGTATATTACAATGGTATACTTGGATGAACCATTACGAAATGACCAATACAAAATGAATCATGCATGCCAAAACAAAAGAACACGAAATTTATAAATGGTATGGTTTCCAAAACAGAAGTGACACAAATCGTTTTGAACTTCAAAATAGCAGAGCTTCAGAAATCTGGTTTATTTGGAAGCCCTTGATTCAACACTCAGTTAAAACTAAAAATAATACGGAAACGTTACGCTCAATAGCATGAAACTGGTCATT
Source organism: Athripsodes cinereus (assembly GCA_947579605.1). NCBI lineage: Eukaryota > Metazoa > Arthropoda > Insecta > Trichoptera > Leptoceridae > Athripsodes > Athripsodes cinereus. The sequence continues at coordinate 23,169,073 of OX388314.1, forward strand.
GTTTACAATAAACTAGTAGTAACTTCTACAAACACAATGCTTAGAATAAATTAAACAACAATAATATCACACGTGGATGCGACTAAATAACATGCACATAATATGTAAATGCAATAATGATATTCTTACATTTAAATTTCAGAAAAAGGAAAAAATGTATATTGTAAGTAAAGTTAATTACAAAAATTTATGAAGAATTGTTCGACAAACAAACCGTGGGTCCTGTAAAAGGTAAGTTTTCGAAAAATAAAGCTTTTAATATCTGATGAAATTAAGCATATAATATCTGAGATCTGCTGGCTACCCCAAGTGTGGGATATAATCTGACGGTATAGTAGTATTACTAGTATTATCTATGTATCACTTTATCAGATTATCGCAAAGAACGATCAAATATTTGAAAACACACAACATAGCACTGAATGACACGAATTGTTTTATTTTTTTATTACCTATTGAAATGAATAGTAATAATGCACTATTGTTTTAAATATTTTTCTATTCCATTGAACTTGGTTAGCACGGAGGTCGGAAAACAAAAGATTTAGACTTTATGTTAGTACCTAAACTACCTATGTCTTTTTATGCACGGACAATTATTTGTTTAACACCTTTTTTAGATCACAACATAACCTCAAAGACGCTGTATAGGGAACCTATTGCCCTAAATTCCCAGTTAACAAACCTTAATATGAAATATTGCTAGTATAAATAGCGACCCCTCTGGTTAGCCGTGGAGCACTTGTCAGAGAATAGGTCTCCCACTCTTTTCTGCATGTTTACGAGTGTCCTGTAAAAGACAGATATTTAAAAAAAATACTTTTTACATTTTATATTTAGCGGTTTAGGTTTGGTTTGGTTTAGCGAGGTTTGTCACCCATCTTAATGGATTTTTTATTGGCATATATAGAGAGGACTATTTTCATGTTTAATATATGCAACTGGTCTGCTGGCTACCCCACTTGTGAGAAATACCGTGATGGTATAGTTGGTAGTTAATAGTGGCGGAATATTTTTCTGAATGTATTTTATCCATGGATGGTTTCATATTAATCTTGTGACTTATATTCCCAGCCAGGGCAAAATGACAGGTCATCTATATAAAATTATCCTAGGTCTGGGTGTTACATGTATAGGTACGTGTTAAGTGCATTGTATATATGTATGTATCATCGCATAAGTACCCATAATACAAGATTCATACATACATAAGTTTGAGACTAGCTTGATCTGCGTAAATTCTTCATATATAATGTTACAAATAATTTAATCGAGTTGGTAATTAGTTGAAAAAATTGACGTTCATTAAAATCCACTGTCATACAAGCTTATAAAATCGACATTCCTAAACTGCAATTTCGTCGCCAACTTAACACATCTTTTAGCAAAAAAAAAACGTGATTTATTTTCATGATTTACTGTAAGACAATTCAAATTTTATTCAATTTAAATTCTTTAAATAAAGTTTACAATATTGTTTGACGTACTTGCACAAAATGTTTCATGCGTGCGTATATTTTTTTGCATGCAAATGCATAGCGATAATCTTGCCACTGCATATTATATTTTCTAATCTTAATATAATTATGTTTTCTATGTTGATTTGTATAAAATGATGTGCAGAAAGAATAAATAAATAAATAATATGAAAAAAGTTTCCAACTAAACTAAACATTACAATGATTCGTTATTTAAATAACTGTCATTAAACAAAATAACGTTAAACTTTATAGTGCAAATGTTTTTATTTATAACCGTTGCGTATTTACTTTAGTGATATAACGAATATTCGTATTCGTGAATATTCGGTGATTTCAAAGTATTCGCATTCGCAGAAATATGCGAATGTTTTGCGAATATTATTTGGGTAATAAAGTAATAAAGTTGGAAGAGAGGAAGCGACTGCGAACATTGCATTAAATGGAGTGAGCATCAAACAAGTAAGTGAATTCGTGTACCTGGGCAGCAGAATAAACCAGGATGGACGCTCCAAAGCAGAAATTGTAAGCAGAATAAACCAGGCAAGGATTGCCTTCAACAAAAAATCGAAGATATTGGAATCCCCAAATATCGACTTAAGCGTAAGGAAGAACCTTACTAAAGCCTTTGTATGGAGCATTCTGCTTTATGGTTGTGAGACATGGACCATCAGCAAGAGTGAAAGCGGATGGTTGGCGGCCTTTGAGATGTGGTGCTACAGACGCATGCTTAAGATCCATTGGTCGGAGCACGTCGAAAACGAAGAAGTCTTAACCAGGGTAGGCGAAAAAAGGCAACTCCTTAAGAGAATCAGCCAACAACGAGCTAACTGGATTGGCCACAACATCAGGCACCCAGGACTACTCATCGCCATCGCGGAGGGTAAGACCGAGGGAACAAATGGCAGAGGCCGACCAAGAGACGCATATATGGACCAACTGAAGAGGGACATGAACTGTGGCTCATACGTAGAGCTTAAAAGACTGGCTGAGAATAGGGAGGAATGGAGAAGAAAAACCAAACTCGTTGCAGACCAATCCAATGGATTGTAACTAAATATATAATAAAGTATCAGATACTCGGTAAAAGTATCGGATATTACTTATACTTAGTTTGGAAAACAATAGTCAGTACAAATACCCGGTACATCGTAGAAAAAAGTACTGCAATAAAATATTCTTTCGGAAAATCGTGGAGTTTTTGAAATTATTTAAATTCCTATACCATTTTGAAAGGGGGGGGGGGGTAGAAATTTTAACATTTGAGCAATTGTAGAAATTTAAACTTTTAGTAAAGCCAGCACCGACAGGCTCGTGCAAGTCAATATTCGCATTCGCGAATATTCAGAATATTCAAAATCGCACATTCGTTATATCACTAATTTAATTACAACAGTAGAAATATTATCTCATGCAAATAAACGCATATAAAATTAAATTAAAAGCTATTGAGGTGACTTTATTAAATCATTACATTGTCTTTTTATTTCTCTTTTGGTACAACAATCAGGTTAATAGAAAATTTCGTTAAAATAACTAGGTATGTCCCATACTATCAAACAAATCTTATGTAGGTACTGAGTTTTACGTGCTTTTTATTGCTCTTGCAGAGGCGGTCCCGACACACAAGGCGTTCAAAAATAATTTCGTGGGTTCCATACATTTTTGGCACCCTCTCAAAAATTTGTTATCTACCAAACATTTGCTTGTAGTTAGTAGTATACCATTCGTATTTACATAATAATAGATATATGTTAAAAGTTTACAGTAATTGATAATATTTCCAAAAAAAATATGGCATGTACAATTTATTATTATTTGAATATTTTTTAATGATAACTTTATCGATCAGCATATAAATAAAATAATTGTACAAATTTATCAAGATTTTTTTCTTGATTTTCAATATTCCATATTCTCATTAATATATTAATCTACCTACTTACAATATTTTTATAAAAAAACAATTGCGTCAATTCACTTGAATTTTCTGAATGTCATAATTTTTCGTTATTATGGAAAAGATGGCTTGCGTGTTTGTTATATGCGGCTGGTCTGCTGACTACCACACTTGTGGAATATGCCGTGATAAAAATACAAGGAAGACGATCTTTAGGTCAAAACTATTACCGTACATATTTTGTTTAGCAATTTGTAAGGCTTCTTAAAATGCGGGGGATCTACCACGGGCCATTGATCCATTAGTAACGCCACTGGTTTGGATTATATGAATTGTGTATGTACCCATTTATTTGTGGTAATTTTACATTGAATCACGTTTAATGTTTTATGCAGTTTTTATTAAGCTATGTTGGTTAATTTAATCAAATTTGTTTTATTCGCAATTTGTGAACTAATGTGTTTTTCATTTTGCGACCAACCCACTTCCCATTTTATTTATTTGTTTTTTATAGAAATTTAAATTTAATACATATTTAACTTATTTCTTTTTATGATTAACATCAATGATTTTATATGATATTTATGATAAACTCACCATTTAAATATTGATTTATTTTTGGACCCAGTTTGAGTCCTACATTAACTTAAAGTTTGTGAGAATGGCGTAATTTTTTTCATGATATTAAGTATTGTCGTTAACAGTGTTTACCCGTAATCTTATTTTATCATATCAATCATGTTATTCATCTCATTTAGGTACTTCAAATTAAAATAAAAGTTCATAATTACTGCACTAGATGTGCGAAATAAACTAGTGAAGTCAACATACATGTATTATGCATTGGATTAGTTGTTTCACTTTAGAGCGTCCTCTCTGTGCCATAAACAAAGAAATACATTCAGGATGGGTAAAATAAGATAAGCTTCTAATGAAGCACCCGGCAAAGAATTAGTCTACGACTCATTTCCGTAAGTTTTTGAGTGATGTGAAAAAAGCAGGTGTTCGAAAAAAATAAAGACATTTTACATCTTAAATATTTGACACGGAGAAGACAGTTTTCATGTTTATTGCGTGCAGCTTATCCGCTGGCTACCACATGCGGGATATGCCATGATGGTAAAATAGGTAGTATAGTTGAAATAATTCAGTTAATTACCGATACGTATATTTCTAACGCACTTAATTGATAATATTAAACTTTAAGTTCCTATTTCCTTACGAGCTACACAAACGCATGAAGATTTCTATCAACGCACATTACTCAGATATCGTTCCACTTCCCCATTTCTCTATTTTATTATGTAGATATTTAAGTGGTACCTAATATGATAATTGTAATGGTCACGATCCACAGAAATTATGTTAAATATTATGATTATTATTTCCTCACGCATGTTATTATAATGTAAAACAAACAATAACAACGTGAAATGATACGCAGTGCAATAATTCTTCGCCTGAAATAATTATGTAAAATACTCTAGAGTAAAATAGAGCTAGTCCCAAATTAAGATTGAATCTTTTGTTATGGGTACTAACGCAACGATACACATATATACAATACACTAAATAATAATAATAATAACTAGACAATTTATAGTGCGCCGTTTTGTGGAATATATTCACTTCAAGGGCGCATCCTAAAATATCGTGTTTATACCTGTGATTGGAGCCTGATACATATATATGTAACATCCAGGGTACATCACACATATGTAACATCCAGGGTCTGGGTGTTACATATAAACTGCCGAACAAGTAGGTATATAATATTTGCAAAGCTCAATTACTTACTTTGTCTTCATAGAAGCACCACGACAAACTTTTCAACAATTTTTTTTTGTATTTACTTTTTTTTATCAAGAAAATTCTTTAAAAACCATCATATTTATATATAATAGAAAAAAAATTCTTCATCAACATAATAAAACACAACAAATCAAATATAAATCGTTAAAATGACATTTGAAATTCTAAAATAAAGCAAAATATTGCCCCCAGACAGCATCTTAGAGCTGGTATTAGAGGCCTGAAGTTCTTTTAATTAGAATTGTCTTTAAAAAAAACACATAATTTAACTTTTCTAAAATCTTGACACATATCCTAAAAATGTCCTAATTAAAGTTTTTTTCTTTTCTTTCTAGCGTTTTCTTCCTTAACTGCCTCTTGAATGTATAATAACTATTTCTATTTTTTGTCATTCAAAAATTGTCATTCATTCATTGATGATCCTTTTAATCGTCTTCCTTCATATTTTTACATACATATTTGTACACTCGCTCGTTACTCCTTTTGTAGCATATATTGATAGATTAAAATTACAATAAAACATGAAAAAAATGTACTAAATAACTAGTACTATTCTCGTACCTAGTTTGTTGGCATGTACGTCTCATATGAGATCAACTCAATTTATCTTTGTAGAAACTCTTTGTAGCAGAACACGCACGCTTTGTCCGGAAGATTATTTTGTAAAAATCTGATTAAAACATTGTGAAGATTATTTTGATGTTGATGAACGCTATGAGATATTATAATAAGGTATATAGTAGGTATGTATTATCATAATTCAAACTACTTACAATCTACTTACATTCAAACCGAGCGTTGTTCGGAAACGAATAAGTGTTCAAATTAATAAAAAACGTGCTAGAAGAATAAGTTTTATTACAGATTTACTGAGCAAAAAGTGAAATCCGTCTATGATAAACCATATTGTTTTGAACTCTGCCTTCAATATTTATACCACTTTTTATTCTTAAATTTGTTGTGTATTTGATATATTGATTTTAAGATAGATAGATTTTTATGTGTCTTATGAAATTTGCATTATGTTTTTTCATAATAATTTTGCCGAATGTTGAAGAAATAAATAAATATTAATTCAACTGAAAGAAAAATATCAACATGTTAGGAAAGGCATATTTGACTTGAATAAGCAAAAAAGTATTTATATTATGTAGGTGCCTAACTGCCTACCAATCCACAGTGCTTACCATTGTTTCCTTAACCACATACTGCTTTTTTCATATTCTTACTTATCGGGAATGTTGACTAATATTTCGATTATTTTTTGAAAATGGCGTTCCTAGTAAAATATGTAGTGTGACATTACTATGATAAAAGACGTCCAAAACAGTATAAAATTTTATTTTATTTGGCATATAAACAGACGTTTTACAAATACGAGTATGAGAGATACAATTATTTAATTACATTAATACGTTTACTGATGGCACATTATATTAGAATCAGCACACATTAATAGAATATTTCTGATAATGTTCTATATTTTAAAGTTGTTGGGTAGCTGTTATTAGTTGAGTTTAAAAGACACATAAACAAACATAATTTGTATAATTCAAACAAAATAAAATATTTGTATAGATATATCTTACTTCTTATTATTATTCATAAGTATCAACATAAATTATGTTTCATGATTATAATAATAATAATAATAAAAGTAATTGTAGGTCACTGTATCAGGTCTATTTAAAATTAGGTAGAAATGTAATAATGTATATAAGAGACATTATTATATTTAATAACATCACGAGAAACTCGCCCCGTAAATAGCTGCACTATCATTGTAATAGTCTAAAATTAAATCACTTTAATGTTTCTCTGTCTACCATTTACCAAAATCTATACCACCACAGCAAATGTCAAAAGAAAGGCAACCAGTAGACTAACTGTATAGTGAGTTACAATCCATTGGATTGGTCTACAACGAGTTTGGATTTTCTTCAATCTATTGGATTGGTCTACAACGAGTGGATTTTCTTCAATCCATTGGATTGGTCTACAACGAGTTTAGATTTTCTTCTCCATTCCTGGATATTCTCTGCTAGCTTCTTTAATTCTACGTTTATGACACAGTTCATGTCCTTCTTCACTTGGTCCATATAGGTTGAAATAACTTTATTTCTCGGATATTTCAGGAGTCAAAAGACTCCTATTTATCCGTTTAGGTGACAATCTACATATTTATCTTTTAACTCTCTCTAGTCTATCAGAACTACTATGTTTGTATTGGCATCTCCGACCTTACAACGTCAGTGGGCGGGGGACCCGGCTACCGTAGCAGATCCCATCTTGAGACCCACACATCCACATAGGTGTCTATTGGTCAGCCTCTACTATTTCTGCTCTCCGCGATGGTGATAAGCAGGCCTGGGTGCCTTATGTTGTTGGCAATCTAGTTAGCTCGCTGTTATCTGATTTTTTAAGGGAACTAACAATTACGTGTAGTAAATTTACAAATTGTCCTCTCCGTGCTAGTAAAAGATAAAGACAGTCAGGATGGGTGGGATAGCTACCTCATCGCTGAATGGAAGATGTTTAGTTAATGTATCATACGGGATCTTTTACGAGCTGCCTTTTACAGGACACTTAAACACTAAATAAAAAAGAAGGATATATTTACTTTGCCGGCGACTCCACGAAGCTTCACTCCACTCTGAGGACATTAAATATTATCAGATGTTATGAGTAAATTACAATAGATTTACATAATAGGTAGTATTTTACCAATGAACATGGCATTGCCTTTAAAATATTACAAAACAAACAGTGCTTGCATAAATAAAAAAAGATTTGCTAGTAGTTATAAATTATTTATTGTATTATAGTAGGAGATGAACTTGAATGCCTCTATGTATTCTAAATACAATGCAATGTTACTCGCGCGTCGTTTAATCTAAGCTTGCTGCTTATTGTATGAACCACTGACCGAGAAATTATGGGTCACCAATTCTTTTTCTTCTTCCATCTGACTTTGCGCCATTTCTGATGATCATGGCAACAAAACGTTGAGTTTTTTTTTATTGTAATGAATCTATGACTACTCGTATAAGATATTACATAGTTCATTCATTCATAGTTCAAATGATTACGGCATTTCCTTTAAGTGGGGTAACCCCAAGACAAACTGTTTGCTGTGAACACAATAGTGTTCTTCTACGTGTCATAATATTAATTATTCCAGATATTGGCGCCATCCAGCAGTTCTTGGATCGTTTCAAGGGCGCCGGTGAACAGCACCTACTGTCTTCATTTTGTTTGTGAAGCTGAATGGAATAAATTTCTCCTCAATTAATTAGATAGGTTATGTCTTATATTCAACCAATGATTAATGAATAGCTGGTCTGAAATTGTTGTTGAAGGAACACAGAATTATGCCTTAAGGCTTGTCCAGGCTGTAAGAAATCTAGTGAATGGATTTTTTTAAGAAGAAGTGAGAAAGGCGTCCCAATACTTACGAATTGGTTCTAGGCTGGTTTAAGTGATCATTTTTAGTGTGCATGGACAACTTTAACCAATTCTGCATTTCTCACTGTCTCTTGCAGAAACATTTCATGCTATGGAAGCAACCATTTTTTGAGATAAATTAAAAAAAAACAGTATGTAGTTAACTTCCAAATGACTTAATTAACCTCGCTTACCATTATTCGGAGACTCACGACTCCATCATCAGGTGATTAGAAAAAATATAGAATCCATTTTTTGGGTTATACGATAAAAAAAAATAATAAATATTCTAAACAGTATGATGTATTTGAACATACTACTTCTTTTCCGACGGTACCTCAGTTCTGAGTATCGAGACTACCATGCCTCATCCTATTCAACATCTACCACTGTAATGTGTGCGATCTTCTTCCACTTTGAATAGCCTCCTATATTTGGTCGCTCCATATTTATTATGTTCTACTCCTTCCTTGAATATACGAAACTACCCACTCAGTTGATAATATTTCAAAGTCTAACTTAAATATTCTCATTATGCAAATATGTGCTTTGAATACCCACATAAAAGTTTAACATTTCCTCTTTAATCTTATTGTTTTACAAACATTCCATTAAGGTCAAATTACTATTTACACTTGATCGTGACCTTAGATAGCGCATGTTTTTATTAGCAACAATAATTTAGGAAGCAGTTCTTCCGCGGGTAAATGACTCGTACTTACATAATGTAATAAATTAATGATGAAACGGATTCGGTTTGACCGAATACCAGACATTGAATATTCACTGTCAGTAGTCGAGTATTCGACCACATTAATGACGTATTTAGAGCAATCCTGTGTGGAGGAAGACCTAATGTTTGCAAATACTCTCTCCCTATACATAAGATATTTCTATTAAGGAGGCAGAACATTATAACTTATTTGATTGCATAAGATTAGTCCCACATGGTGGTGGGCTTTGCCTTTCTTGTAAAATTTCGCCACTTGGTTCTGTCGAGTGCATCCTCGTGAGAAACATCGAAGTGTCTTTCTTGTCTTGCTACTTCACGCTATCTGCGCTTTAGGATACATTTTACTTTATTGCCTACATATTATTCAGGTGATTACAATGATTATTTTGTATTTATGGGAAATTAATACGTTTACTAATATCATAATTATCTTCGTATAAATCTTGATTTTTTTTTTCATAATTTCATTATATTGGTATTTTTCTGAATAGGTAAATTTGTGAACTATCCGGAATCTGACCGAAATTTGAGTTACTATCCACTATTCCACCACATAATTAAACAAAGCTGATCATGCCGAATATATATTTTTTTTTTTTTTTTTTTTTTTTTTTTTTTTTTTTTTATTTTTTTTTTTTTTTTTTAAAAGATATATCTGGGTTTTGTTTGTTATAAACCCAAATACAACCTTATACACCTTTCACAGTAAGCTACTAAAAGCTTGTGTCGTGAAAGGGGAGTTTGCCGGCACCTGGTATCGAACCATCGACCCCATGTTCACGAGGCCGAGACTCTACCTCCAGGCTACCGACGAATTCAATTCGTCTTTACAATATACTTACTTGTTTTTAAGTATCCAACACGATCTTCATATAAAACAATAAGACAGATAAGTGCAAAAGATGTTAAAAATAAACAATGTTGTTTCTGCAGGATCAAGATACATTTTATTATGCTTTCATTGTTAATAATAACAGGTGACCTAGTGAAATAAAATTATAGAATATGCGTATTTCTTATCTTGATCTTAAACAAAAGATCAAGGATAAATACATATGCTTTTAACACCACGCATCATTAACAAAGAGTTTTGTATATTTTGTTGTTTGTGTTTTTTTTGTTGTATTTATTGAATTTTTCACACCTAGTCATAGGTACGTTAGTATTATTGTGTGGAAATAAGAATTGTTTTCTTAGGTATGCAAACGAATTGACTCAAAACAGTTTTTCTTTTATCTTTTTGCTCAATCCTGGCATCTTCCACAAGTCGAATAATTATTGCCTATAATGAATGCGCAAGTCAACCTCTCTGTGCCATTTTCCATAAAATAAACCATAATGTAATTTCCCACTAGTGAAGTAGCCAGTGGGGTGGGAAGAATGTATGAGGTAGGTACCTAATAATAAACGCACAAGTTGTGCTTCCTGTAACAATAAATGTAAAACGTTCAGAACGGTTGTTATATACTTCATTGCTAAATTGAAGATACTATATCCTCTCCATGGCTTTTCTTATCGCTAGAAGATGTTAAATACAAGATATTTTATAATATGTTCCCGATGCATATGGACGTTCTCGGCATCACGATTGTTTTTACCAGCCTAAAAGTAGAAAAAACATATTGACGAAGTCCCCAATAGAAAGAGCTATTCAATACAGGGCAACCTAGTGAGGCTGCTGCAACTTAATTGTAGCCAATTGGTGATATATTGTCTCAACGTTTGTACATTGATATTGATTGAATAAAATATTTATTTATTTATATTCAAAAAAATAAAAAAAAAATTAATGGTCTGGCTAGATACATATATTGATATCTTTGGCGTGACGTATGCGAAGTTTGTCAGGAAAATTGAAAGTGTATTGTAGTTGCGTTGCTGTCTGGATATAGTTAGTTTTCTTCTGGGATCGCATTGGCCTTAAGCTGTATTAATCATTGTAAGAATCGTCTTATATGTCAATAATAATAATTGCACGAAACTCGAAAACCTGCAGAAAAGAGTAGAATGCTTATATTATATAATAAAATAACGTTATGCATGATTTAATTAAATAAATGATAATAATTATCCAAAAATATCTCAAACAAAATAAATACTATAAGAGTGTGTAACTAAATATTTATGAACTAGTAACATTATTTGCAAAACTTTTTCCAACCATACTTCCCAGTTCCCACTATTTAACGGATTAGTTTTGACAGTACAACACGACATGACAGTACAGTAACTAGCTATCATATGCTATCATAATAATAACTTTCATAATTTGAACTTGTTTAAATCCACCATAATACGAGTATAGAACGTACTCGTATATTGTCTGCATAAGACTCTAACTACCTATGCATAAATAATCTTATTTTACGATCTAATGTATGTTTGTATGATACGTAATAAAAAATTGAGATTGAATGATAACATCTATTCTAAATTAACTGACAAAATTTTCTCATACCCACAAAACAGTTATTATATTATTACAATGTTTTTATCTGCATGTCTTTATTATCATCATCTGTGACATATTTCTAGTTCGTTCTGTCATCTCTATATAGCTATAGTTAATATGAAGTAGTTATATACATCATTTTACAATATTTTTTTGTCTATATCTATTCCAACACGTGTTTTTTTACGATTGGGGATGCCAGTGAATGAACTGAGCGGATGAAATGTGAAATTTTGATATTAATTTTTTTTAGAAAAAAAATCAAGGCAAAACACATCTCGCCTCTCAAAGCTCCTCTTGGAAGCACTAGGCAAAAACTAGCTTCTCTGCACTAATTGACTCACTTCTTCCCACGACATTCCTAGCGCTCTAATGTTGTTGTCATTGGAACAATGAACTGTGAAAGAGGGACGTCCGACCCTTCAGAACCCTCGTGCGGATGAAAGAACAATGCTCTTTTTGGCCAACTATCACTAGACATTCTCAAAACATGACACAACCATGGTCATCATCTCTTCCGTATTACTGAGACATCTAATCTACTAAAGACATTTATTGACTCATTAATTCTGTCATTTCACAAAGACTTTTACTGTTCTACAAAAAAGTGCATCATTTTAAGTAAAGATATACGATTTAATTTATTATTGTATATTATTTTTTTTTCAATGAAATCAGTCTATATCATCGTGCGGCCCTTAAAAAAATATGTGGGGTAGTCATTTAACTAACTGTGTTTAATAAGCACACAAATTCTTTTAAAATTCTACATGAATATCTAAACAAAATTAAATCACGTTTTAATTATTATAATTATTTTAATTATTTGGGAAGTATGTTTACGAGGGATGGAAGATGCGATGGGGACATTGAAAGAAGGAAAGTGGCCGGTGCTAGAGTAAACGGTGCACTTCGACCCATTGTCAGCAATGACAATGTGTCGAACATGGCTAAAATGCTGGTGCACAATACCATTCTGGTACCGTCACTTACGTATGCAAGCGAGACATGGACGTGGTTGAAGAAGGACGAAAGTGGAATAAATGCAGTAGAGATGCGATCGTTGAGAAGAATGGTTGGTAAAACGCTGCGTGATAGAGTGAAGAATGAGGATATTAGAAGAATGAGCGGATGCAAGAAGAGTGTTGTGGACAGAATGCGCGTGAATAAACTACGGTGGTTTGGGCATGTTGAACGAATGAACGAGGTAAGAATGACAAAGAGGATATACTTATCTGAAAGAAAGGGTGTGAGGAAACGCGGGCGTCCGAGAACCACGTGGCTTGATCACGTGGATCAAATTCTCAAGGACGGCCGCGTGTTGAGTAAGAGGAACCGACGTGCGTGTATGAGGAACTGTATGAATGTGGAGGAAGCGAAGGAAGTGTGTAAAGATAGATCTGTTTGGCGTTCCGTTCTCTCTGCCTACCCCACTTGGGACATGGCGTGAGGGTATAGTATAGTAGTATTAATTATTATAATTATGTAATTACTAATGTTCAACTTTTTGTGAATTTTGTTTTTACAACTAACCAATGTATGAGGTTATATAATTACGTAAAATTAACATAATGTTGCCAGTTCAAGTCCCGTCGAGAGAACTACTAAATAAAGTGACGTTGTGTTTTCTAAGTCTATGATAATTAGGATCCATAATTAAAATAATCAAGTTAATACCAAACTTTTAACAACATTTTTATAAGGTAGATAAATGCACAACTAATATGCCATCACAGCATGTCCCACATGTGGGATAGCCAGCAAACCAGCTGTATGCAATAAACATCCATGCTGTCCTCTCTTAAAAAATTAAGACATTTAGGATGAGTGGCAAACTTCATCACTGAATTTCATATTTAACATGTTTTAATTTTTTCGAACACATGCTTTTTACAGGACACTCGAAAACATGCGGAAAAAAGTGGAAGACTAATTATTTGTCGATCGCTCCACGGAACTATAGATAAGCGTACTTCATTGCAAAAAAAAAACACGTCTTTATATTTAATATATAAACGGTATAAAACGATTTCATCCATTTATTAGACAAACTATTAATTTCATGCAAAATAATGAGGTGTAAAATAATATATACCTGTCGTAATATCAAACGTACCAATTACCTACTAAAAACTTGTATCTATAGATAATACACAAGCTGTAAACACTTTAATAAATCAATATAACTATATTTCTCACATTTAACAATAAAGTTTATAATGTATCGAATTGGCATATCAAGACTCCAAAACAACGGTTTACAAACTGTTTATCGTTTTCATGGTTGTCAAAGATGTGAAAGAAGTTTATTATAGAGTTGCCAATGTATCAATAAATAAATTATATATACTCAGTTAAGTTAAACTTGTTACTTTTATGATACAAATATAAAACAATATTACATTAATTTATTTATTTTAGAGAAATTTGAGTTATTGTCGATTAGGTTTTTAAAAAATATTTACAAACGAATTTTATTAATTTATCCTTTGGTAAGAAAATATAATTAATAATTGAATTGATATTGCAATGACCTTGACATGCACTCGTCAATGAGTATGATGTTCCAATAAACCCTAAATTAAATTACAACAAAAGCATAACAAGAAATTCCATAAGTTTAATGTTTGGGCTGTTTTTATATATGTTGCCCTTCTTGAACTTGTGTACTTTACTGTACATTGATTTCAAGCAATTTTATGCAAAAATGCTTGTAGGTATAATTAATACAACCAATGAACACAGTGCAAGTTTATGACAATTTTCAAATCTGTTCCAACTAACCCAAGTGAAGAAACTCAATGTTATTATGAATTCAAAGAAAATAAGATTAAACTTATAAAATAATGAAATACAGGTTTACACCAGTTCAAATACTCTTTTGTGTGGTTACCTAGAATAACTATGAAAAAAAAAACTTATCGTGACTGTCAACTCTTAATTATTGACTTTTCACCTTGTCATGGTTTTACGTAGGTATTGATAACAGTTACCTACTGGTAAAATACTTGAAATATCAATATCTTCTGGTTGTACATGAATTTGGTAGATAGATGAGTGTGTGACAACGGTTTATCTGCTACTATACAAGTATATAAATCATCTTTACCGTTGGTAAAAGAATAACTCGTCTACTTTTGTGTTAATGGGTCAAATTTATTTTTTTATTTAAATAAAGGCATTTCTTGATTACAATTAGTTACATTGGTCAATTTCGATTAAAAAAAAAAGTAAGCTGGATGTAGAATTGGATACATTTGTAAAAAGTTGCGTTCTTTCATGAAGGGAATGTTATGTGAACATAGACAAAAGTCAGTTGTGTAATGAATTAATATATTTTGTTCAAATGATAATAAATTGATTGATATTTATAATCTGTTTTTTTCTTTATTTCAGGTTCTAGCGGTTAACTCACAAGACTATGATGGTATGTATACTATTTCTAAAAAATAATCAATTTCAAATAAAAGTTCTGACTGCATTTATGTGGTTCAAACTATATTTTAAAAAATCTGTGAAAGCGCAGTTGGATAAACTAGGCTATCATCGAATGAGAGGGAATATCAAAATCTCCGTAATACAGGAGAGACGATGGTCCTGGCTGGGACATGTTTTGAGAATGCCCAATGATAGTTGGCCAAAAAGAGCACTGTTCTTCCGTCCGCAGGGGTTCCGTCGGCCCGGGCGTCCCTCTTTCACAATACACCGTTCCTATGACAACGATATCAGAGCGCAAGGAATGTCGTGGAAAGAGGTGATGCAATTGGCGCAGAGACGCTCTGAATGGAGGAGGCTGGTTTTTGTCCTGTGCTCCCGAGAGGAGCGTTGAGGGCGATGATGATGATTTCCCGCCTTCATCAAGAATTCGAGTAACAATTCATTTACTTAGGTACCTACTCACTTCCAAATAATATTTTTTATATATGTATCTGTGTAATTTTTTACAGTAACCGATATTCAATGCACATTCGCCGCTCCAGGCGGGGGTGGAAGAGATTCCATAGCAGCCCTTCTTAGAAAACCCGAGGGCTTCAGAGGAGCCCCTCTGTTTGCTGACGACAGAACTGTAGATGCTAGAAGTGATTCGGCTTGTCAGATCCGACCTGAACCATCCGATCCACAAGGACTGCTTTATAGATTGAAAATTACAGACTTTTCACGATGTGGAGTTTTGAAAAGAAATGTGAGTATGATTGCAATATAATTATTTTGAAAATCTACTTGGTGTATGATGACTGAAGTTTTCAATTGTCATGCCATTCACTGCTATTTTACAAACCCTTCATTGTATTTGAATTTGCTTGAAAGTGTACAACATTAATGCATGGGCAAATGGCGCAACCCACCCCAATACAAACTGTTGCTCGATGTGAGTGGTGTATGTGTTGCGTTAATCATAAATTCAGAAACATCTTTAATTTCAACGATTTTTTTTCCAGGGTTTTGTTCACGTGAGAGTATGGTTCCCGCAATTCTCAGGGGTTGTGATGCAATCAGATCAAGAGCTCATAATCATGTGCAAGCCTCCAGAGCCAACCATCATAGAGAACAAGGCAGCAGGATTCGCTGGAAGCTTGTAAGTAACATATTTTCAGAGAAAATAGGTCCCATCTCTCGAAATACCTTATGTTAGAAATGGGAAATGCTACTTAAAATAAACAATAATAATATACTCCGACATCGTTACCCATCCATGCATGAGACGTAACAAACTAAAGCCATTCATTCGAATATTTCTTCGGAGAATGCTCCTAATTGTCGCCGAAAGATTTAAGATTTTTGCTTGATGCTTGATGATTGACGTTCGCATCCAGCTGTCTATACGCCGCAATTTCCGGAAAATGACATTGTTTTGTCGCACAATATTTTCTTGAGAAATGGCGTATATTCATCCGCAATTTTCAACTACGTCATAGATATTGCAATTTAATGAAAATATTTCATACATAAATACATATGCGCATTATTTGAAACAACCTCAACAAAGAATAAAAGTAAAAAGATATCACACATATGTAGATATAATTACTAAACGAAAGTAATCTCTGCCCACAGATGTTTATCTTATTACTATTCTATAGAATATAATAATCCATTAGTCGAACTAATTTATTTTATATTACTTATTTTTCGTAAATTAACATAAAACAAACAGCAATTAAAAATAGCAATAAATAATTTCTGATTTTTTAAATATTTTCGTTTTTCTGAAATTACATATATTTTAGACATCATACTGCATAAAGATTTAAATAATTATTTTTTCTTACAAGATAAATACATAAACATGAGTATCTCTACATATTGAAATCGAAAGACGCTTTCGATATGCATGCAAATAATTAATTATTATAATGTTTTTAATTGTTAATTAAGTGTCTATGTGAGTCGTGTGGGTGCGAGCGGCGCTGTCTCCTTTTGGGAACAATTGAACATGCAAGATACTTCTTAATATTTGGTTTTAATGTCTTGTAAAATGTTCTACTTTCTAAATGTAAGCATATTGCTTTCTCTTTGCTTTAGTTATTTTCAGACTTTTTTTCGCTTAACATTGCCAATATTTCAAATACGTTTGCCCAACATAATTTTTTCTTGTAGAGAGATAGTGCTGTTTGCATTTGTACGGCTCATATGTAAATTTTTATCTCTGATTATGAATCTTTTGATGTGTTCTTTTTTTTTAATGTATAAAAAAAGCTTATTATTAATAGCTGTTAACAAATGAATAAATAAATAATTTACATAAAATAGAGAGCATAAGTATGTAAAATAGACAATATGAAATATTATCAAAAATTCATTAAGTACCTATTAATAATTAATTCCTAATAAATAAAATCGTTGTGAATATTTGAGATAAAATTAATACTTCGCAAAAACTCGGTAGATTTATAAAATTTCATTTATTTGCATAACTTTTACAGTCCCAAATCCATTTTTTATAAAATTAGAATGTTTTGTTTTGATTTACTTTCACGCTAAAATAACTGCATGACTCGTAGGTAAATATATAAAATAATATGCTCATGCATTATTGACAAAATATGGTAGGTACTATAGGACTAATACTTCCGGAAATAATTTTTCAACTTTATTCATAATAAGTTATAATGTTGTTTTACTTTTGGAGTTGTTCAGGATGTAGGTAGGTACTTCTTATGTTATAAGCCGTTGCGTTGAGGTTGTATTTATTATATCTATGAAATGTAAGAGACCTAGGTCGTAAATTAAATTAATTAAATAAATAAATTATGCTGTTCACTCCATAACATTAAGACGACAATACCCTTATCCCTACTTAAGTATTGCACATTATACTTACCTGTAAAAGCCATAAAAAGATTCTTACCTTGTTGGCTTGTAGGACATCTAAATAGATGTCCTACAAGCCTTGAAACACCAATGTCGCTTCATCAATTTTTCCTTTGAATATCTAGTCTATACAAAATATGTTGATTGGTTCACGATCGATGGTAGGTGCGACATTGAGAGTGATACCTGTGTGGTATCACTCTCAATGTCGCAAAAAATTAAAGGAGTTATAAAATGTTTCAAACATAGCAAATATTAGGCAGAGGAAAAATAATCACTAAATACAAAAGTTTATTAGGTACCTACCTTTGTCATGTAAAGAATAAAAATTTATTGGTTAATCGTTAAATTAATTCCATTTTTATGGTTGCAGCCCCCATGGTGCCAGGGTGTCAGGAGTCGTTGAGGAGACTCCAGGAAGATTGGAGTATGAAGTTGCTTTGTACAAGGAGGCGCCCGCCGCAAGGATCGCTAATACCTCCAACGAATTACCAGTCGACCAGGTAAATTGGTATTAATCTTAGTTTACATGATCTGGTTTCTGCTCTGTGATCCTTAGAGAAATAAGTCACATTTATTTTTAACCTTTTACTGTATATTTTTCCAGGCTGTCCCTATTGGAACTAAGTTACAGCTTAGAGCTAGGATTAATCCAGAATCAGCCTGGAAATACGTGAAGCTAATGGAAGTGACCGTGTCTCCAGATCCTGATGATCCTCATACTCCAGGAAGTGTCAGTCTAGTCAAAGAAGGGTAAGCATTAGAATTATTTTTGTTCTCTCGGTTAAAATCCGACCATAAACTTTTTTATCTCCAGCCTACGAGAATCTTGTCAGGATTTAATCAGTAAATGGTTTATACATTTTCCCTAGATGTTTCAGGAGCAAAGCTTCTATTTAAATTAGACTCAACATAACAATATTTTTTCTAAGAGAAGGGCTCAGGGCTTAGCGAAAAGGCTACCTTCCTGATAAAGTCTTACCCAAAACTTCAAGCCCATCCCTTGAAGAAGATGACGTCCCTTACAAAGCACTCAGAATAATAATATTATCTTTTTTTCAGATGTCGAAACCGTGACTTCGCATCCATTATTCCCCACCAACCAGCCAGGTACAGAGATAAGCACAACGAAGTATTCCTGGATTTCGAAGCCTTTCTCCTCAGCACTATGAAGGAGAGGAGTACATTGTGGATCCATTCACAGATTAAGGCTTGCATGGACGCTGCAGATTGTCAACCAGATTTCTGTTTGGACTTGTATGAATCTTCTGGTAAGCAAACATAGTTCATAATAACTGAATAGATATTGCAGTGACCTTGACATGCACTCGCCATATCAATAAAATTGTGATGTTCCAATAAAATCTAAATTAAATTACAACAAGAATTTTATAGGAATAGGAATTCTATAAATATAATGTTTGGATTTGTATCCTGTCTTAGTAGAAGTTGCTTTTCTTGACTTGTAGAGAACAACGTGAAAATTAAATATTACTTTTCTTAAAATTAATTTCAACATCTAAATTAACATTTTAATCTTTACAAACTAGAAATCCAATATTTTTTTATTTTCTTGATCTTGAGACATGTTAGAGATATTTAAAATTGAATTTTAAAATATAAAAATCTTAGTTCTACATTTCTTTTACAATATTATAATATTATAATAATTTCTTATTTACTTTTCTATTTATTCAATCTTTACTGTACATTGGTAACAAAAATTTTTTGAAGAAATATGTTCATACTTAATACAATCAATGCACAGAAGGCGTGTTTGTTGCAAAAGTGCTATCTCTTCTAAGTAACCCAATTTTCATTCTCAGGTCACGGCAGAAGGAAACGTCAAATGTCTTATGCCATGTTCGAGAACTCAACAAAGGTACAAAGCTCACCACACGGTATCAGACAAGCTCTGACACAGAAGTACAATGATACAACGCAATTTACTAGATTTAAGGAGAATATCGAGTACACAGTCATTATGCCAGGAGAACTGTTTCACAAAACATCCAGTATCGACGCTACTTGTAATTCCTCATTAGTTATGGCTGGAGCCTTGGGATGCCTACTCTTTATTTCAGCCTTAATTGTGAGTGTTTTGAGTTTAAATTTTTATTCAAGATTTTTAAAAATAAGATCTTATATATTAATTCCAGATATTATTATATCATACCACTCAATGTGTGTGGTATTTAGTATAGCTACTCAATTTTCAAATAAAAATGCATGTGTGAAATAAATAATAATTCATTAGTTTTTATTAAAAACTATATTATATCAAAGCAACATTGTGGCGGTCGATAGCCTAATTCCACCTGTGGCCAATCTAATTTATCTTCATGACACAAACATAATATTGCATGATATGGTATTGGGTAGATTCATCTATTATTAAATTAAAAGACGAAAATTCACAACACGAGAAATGAAAATCTTTTATTGCTGAATAAATTGAGTTCGTCGGTAGCCTGGAAGTAGAGTCTTGGCAAGGGGTCCATGGTTTGATCCTAGGTGCCGGCAAACTCCCCTTTCACAACACAAGCTTTTAGCTTACTGTGAAAGGTGTATAAGGTTGTATTTGGGTTTATAACAAAACCCAGATACAGTATATCTTTTTAAAAAAAAATATTAGTTTTTGCATATGTCGGTATTTTAACTTGAAATGATGGATCCAAAAAGCACAATAAGGCATGAAAAATTTATTTGTTGTAGGTGTATATACATGCTGTTGTCGTTGCTATCATAAAACTAAGACTCGCTGAGAAATAAATAAATATATACATAAACAAATTTGGTTCTTAAATGTAATGAAACAGAAGCAAACCTCGTCAATGAGCATGTAATATTTTATACTTGAATATCCCAAACTTTCTATCTATTAGAAAATTTTGGAAATTTCCATAGAAGACATAAATTTTAATACCTATTCATCTCTTTTTTACTTGTATTGTTATGCTCTTGATGTTAAGGGGTACTTCATAGAAATGCACAAACTATTACATATTTTTTTCTCCTTAATCATTGATTATTATCAAAATATTGATAAAGTTGTAGCCATTCCTTCATTGCACTTGTGTAGTTTTGTTGTATAACACGCTGTAAAATCATTATTTTTATAATAAAATATGATAATTCTTGTTCCTTTTTTAGATGTGTTACCTTGCAAATCGTTTGCATGCAGCAACAATGAGAAATTGTCATCCGAATCTCTCCAACAAATCCCTCGATCAGATTGTGAGAGAAGTGCAAGCACAGGCATATGGAGACACTATTGGATATACAGGAAGACCAACCTTACAATAAGAAAAGATAAATTGAAAAATATAAACACAGCTACCAACCTAAAAAAATAATGTTTTCATCTACTTTTAAAAACTTGGTATATGCATTTTAGTCTATATTTCAATACCAGTATTTTTAAACAAATCAAACTTATCTTTTTATTTACAAGTATTGTTAACTGAGGACAGATTTTTTATTATTTTAAATTATCTGCCTGAATCTATGACTTGATTCATTTCACTTTATATAACAAAGACATGGACATTAGGGTGTCCCTTATTTGGTCAAAAAAAAATTTTTTTCAGTTATTGAAACGCATACCCCCTAATTGTGTTTATTAGCCTACTACTTACCCAAATACAGAATTTAAGCTTTCTAAGTTGATTGGAACCCGTGCCGACAGAGCCTCAAAGTTTCAGAAAATAGCAGCTTAAAGGGTCTTTTAAATTTAGCTGTAGATAATCACTTCATACCACTATGTTAGCTGAATATTGATGAAAACACAAATTTATATGGAACATTTCTTGCAATTATCAAAAAAGTTACAAAATTGATATTAATTAATTTGAACATATCCTGTAAAAAGTCTCTTTTTTACAGTCTGGATACATTTTTCTATGTTCATGCACACAACGTAATAAGAACTGTTTCTATTCTTCTTCTGCGGTTATCAAACCATGAAGCCTTGGATTAGTTTAACAGCTCTTTCAGCTGTGTCATATACTGCTTTTAAGCTATATATCTTTTTTTAAGCTTCCAAAAATGCCACGTTTTCATTATACAAAGGTACACCTTCTTGAAGGAAACTGCTGACAAGTTTTAGTTGAGAAAATAAATTTTTGGTCTTGACGGATACAAAATAACTCAAAAATTTTCCTATAAAAACATTAAAGCTACTTGTAGAATACATAAAAAGAACATGTTATAACATATTTAGAATTAAATTGAGCTCTACTTCCTAACATATAGAGAGCCAGACATAGACAAACCGTAGACAAACCGAATGACTGTTCCTTGGATTTTTCAAATCTCTTACCGAAATCACCCTATTTTTCTTTTTTTGTAAATTTTCTACAGTGATCCCCTTGGTCTGCCCATCAATTACATCTTGAAAATTAAAAGGACGGCTATTTTTTTTGACAAATATCACAAATTGTTGACTGAACTTGTTTTAGGTCGCTATGGAAATCAGCTTGTTAATTCTTTTGTTACCATTTAATGTTTTTAAAAAACACAAGTCTTGATTCGGCGCTTTCACCACCAAACAGCATTCAAACAAGGACTTTACATGAACTACCACAATAAAAAAACAAACATCTAGTTTAGTTTCTTTATCCTAAGCGTCGATTTTAAACTGAGTCTGCAATAAACAGTTTTTTGAAGGGTAAATAGCTCTTGCTATCCATCGTGTTTGATGCTTTGCGCCAGTAGATCTGATTTTTAAATTATGTGGATGCCAGAGGCTCTTTCAGGCGTATCACAGATGTGTTGAGCAGCAGGTGACAACAAGCTCTCTGAAGTCATACGCTTTAATCTCTTTTTCTCTTCTGCTAGTTTTTTCAGCCTTGCTCTTTGTCAATTTCAGCCATTTTTTTTGTCAACACCCGCTAAGCATCCTGTACGTCTTGGTTCTCTTTGCTTTTACAATAATTTATTATCTTCTTTAATTTTTAGTCTTTTGAGAGCATCGGCGAATACAATATCGCATAAATTATCCAATTCAAGTGGAAATTCTCCTCACGGTGCCTATGAAAATCCTGAATCTTCTTGCTATTTTTTGGCAGCTCTTTCCAGACCTGATAAAGATCCCCTGATCTCTTAACAAGATTAGTAACAGCTCTATTAGGTGTTCTAGCCTTTTTCAGAATGTAATGCACACGCGAATGACTAGATTTTCGATTTCACTAACATTCAACTTAATATCGCGTATATCGAAAGACAGAACTGCGAGAACTTGACGATTGGGCGGTAATTTTGCACCTGTCATCTATTTATTTACTTCACTAACCATGAAAATACTTTTTATATTGCTTCTTTATTCCACTGACATCTTTGAAATATAAAAAAAATCCGCGACAATCACCAGAAAAACCGAGACTGAGTGACAATAACAGTTAGCACTCACCGCCCCTATGAGTTTTTGTATGAAACTTGTATGAAGATGTTTCCGTGCAAGTCGGCACGGGTTGCACTGTTCCGAATAAGATAAAAATTGGTTTTTGAGTGTTTTAGGACCAAATGAACAAAATAATAGCCTATGCGTTGTAAAATTAAAACTTTGAAAAATAAGGGACACCCTAATGGACATCAATAAATTGTTGAATTTATAAAAAGAGAAAAAAATATATAGAAAATGTCTTAACCAAGTTCTACACATTTTCTATAAAGTTTGCTTGTACAATAAGAATGAAATGATGTTTCTAATTTTAAAACAGCAAAAAGCAACATTCAATGAAAACATATTGGTTTTCAGAATGTCTAATTTCTAAATATTAAAGATTTGTAAATTGAAAGACTTGTGATTGGGAATAAGGAATATTAAGTACAGAATAAATATGTTCTTTTACATGTTTGTTAATGGGTGCGTCCAGATAGTAGGATGCGAACGTCAATCAATCATCAATCTTCAACGATTCGGAGCATTCTCCGAAGGAATATTTGAATGAATGCCTTCGTAACCCATATAAGGACGGGAAACAAACGCATTCATTCGAATATTTCTTCGGAGAATGCTCCGA
The DNA here is from genome assembly GCA_947579605.1 of Athripsodes cinereus. NCBI lineage: Eukaryota > Metazoa > Arthropoda > Insecta > Trichoptera > Leptoceridae > Athripsodes > Athripsodes cinereus. The sequence goes on from OX388314.1 coordinate 23,193,227, forward strand.
ATCGTTGAAAATTGATGATTGATTGACGTTCGCATCCTACTATCTGGACGCACCCAATAAAGATTTATATCCAAATTTTCCAATCATGACGATTAATTTTTAAGCGATTAATATAATTTACTTAACTTATTTTAGTTTAGAGCAGGGGTGGGCAAAAAAGACAATCGCGGCTATATTTCTAAAAAGGTGCCCTCACTTTAAAAAATTGTAAAAATTCTTCTACAAAAGTGAGGATATCACTAAATATTTCAAATTCATATACTCTTTTCGAAAATCTTGAAATGGGGTAGAAATTTAGAGTGTAAGGGAGATCATAAACTTCTGGGAATCTGAGATCTTTTTATGCTTGCGAGTCGTTCACTAGTTGTCTTATTTTATTGTTGTAGATCGCCAATAGTCTAAGTTTGCTCACCGCTGATTTTGAGTATTAATATCTTCGCTGTAAGTGTGTAATTGATAAAATATTATGTTAACAGCATAGAACAATAATGTTTAATTAATTTCAATTGTGTTTCATTATATACAAAACAGTTATAAGAAATACAATAAATTCGAAAAGTAAGACACATAGACAACCAATGACTTTAATATGAGTTTTTATGTTATGAAGAAATTAGTGAATGTGATGTTGCTACGCATGAAAATGTTATAACGCTACTTGCGAGAAACATTTGAAGCTTCGTTTATTCCATACAAATGTGGTATCATACTCACTTGTTACTTTTAAACAATTAAACTTGTATTTGGTTTGTACCTACAGCTAATATTTTTACTTCTTTTCAGCTGTTTTTTTGGTTTATTTGATAAATTAGTTTGGAATTTATGTTTGTAGCGTTAATGTTTTTAGTACCTTATATAAAATAAGCACATTATTGTTAAGTTTGCATTATAGTTTTTAATAAAAGATATAAAATAAAATACTGCTTGTTTAAATTAAATAGCATATTATATCTCTGGTAATATGGTGAAAGTTGATGTGTCTGAAAAAGTTAACTTTACAGGAGCACATTCCAAAGATTTCTGTCAGCGTACAATATCATTGCATCTTCATATCGTCGCTCGGCGTTCAATACCGCGAATGTAACAATTTCAAAATTTTACAGGAGGCCTAATAAACTGAATAAAAGTTACGTTAGCGCAGAGTCTATATTCACGATTTTGTTCCATATGGCATTCTAGCAGTTTGGACAATATTTGGGGATTTTTTTGTATACACAATCGCATATTTCAACATTCTGTACTAATATCTTAAAAACAAAAACTATTTCACCTAAATTGTCGAATTCGCGGTATTAAATGCCGAGCGACGATATTAATATTTATAATTTTATTGCTAATAATGATATTATTATTATTATAACCAGCCTCCTCCATTAAGGATGTCTCTGAACCAATTGGATACTTGGATCCTCTGTCCACGACTCTGATTCCATTGTCATAGGGAGTAATGTGAAAGAGGGACATTGAGGCTGTTAAAACCCTCGTAGATAAAAGAAGAGTGTTCTTTTTGGACAGCCAAGCTGTCATCAATATAGTTGTCGAGTAAGTTGACATAACTTTTACCAAGGTACAGGTATACGTGGTGTAGAAATGAAATAGAGAAAAGTGTAAGAATGAAAATGCTTTATTAAACAGTTTAAAAACATTATTTTGCATATCTATACACAAAAAAAAAAACAAGTAAATATGTTAAAATGGCAATAAAAGAAAAATGTGTCGGTAGAGATTTAAAACAGAAATTAAAATCTATGTGCTGTTAAAATAAGTTGACTAGATTTATAATTCTTTTCCTGTAGGTTGTTTTTTTTTATTCAACGATATTCAAGTTTAAGACAATTGTAACGTGAAAACCAAAACAAATAATTGACAAGATTTTCAAAAAGCTATTCCTTCAGTGCAACTCTGAATTCTAGCTCTTTTTATAAATTCTATTTTGATACAGAAATTTTTCAGATATTAATTCAAAATTACAACAAGCTATAAAAAAATAGTTTAGAATTATAATACACTTAGTCGACAAAATTTGTTAAAACAAAGTTGAGCAATTTTGAAACAACTGTCCATAAATATGACTGCAATACAGCTTCAAATTAAAAAAAATAAAATAAACAATCATAGGTACATTGTCTTTGGTGAGGTTTGGTAAGATATAAACAAAAGAAAAAAAGCAATTAGGTATATAATATATACATAAGTTTTATAATTTACAAATTGTTCTAAAGAAATATCAGGTTAAATAATTCATAGAGTTCATTTTGATAACATAAGCATTTTTCATAATAGAAATTATGAAAAATGCTTATTGTAAATCAATTATTGAGAAATATTAATTATTTAAAAGAGCAATATAAAAACACTCATTTACAAAACACACAAAATAAGAAGCATTACATTAAAAATGGATACAATTCATAATTGAGATTGATTGGAAAAATATCCAAAATCTAGGAGAATTTAATTAATAAAACACAAAAAACTAAGCATGATCCCTTTTCGATGTAATGCTCCGAATAAAAATACACGATATAAACAAAGTATGATTGGCTAAAAATTGAACAATGTACATAAACAATATACAAAAATAAAAACATTGTTTAACTAACTTTTCATCAACATAGCTATGTATTAAATAAAATACTTGAATAAAAAAATTACAGAAATATAAATATGTCACACGAAACAGTAAAATGTACTAAGTGTTGAATCATAAGGTTGATTATAGCTAGTCAGACAGAAACTTTTCAGAATGGTGTTTTATTGATTTTTCATAATATATCAGAAGTGATATTCTGTCCATTTCACAAAAAAAAAAATTATAAATCTTTGTAAATTTAATACATGAAACTACCATATAAGGTTCACAAAAGACAATGTCACCTTATTCGGTAGTACCCCGGATGAAACGCTAACCCGCATCTCTGCCTTTACGCGAGGAGTGTTTTGTCCAATTACAAATGTTTGTGTATTTGATTTGGTCAACTGTGATTGTGCCTCTAAACTTTGACATGTCGTATCTAAGAAATTAGAATTTCCAGTTGTCGGTTAATGCATCTGGTTGATCGATATATGCTTATTCCAACAAACTCTATAAATAAATAAAATACTCCCTACAAATATCTCACCAAGAAAAATATAAATTATTGCAAACTATATGCAAAAGATTATCATTAACTAACTCTGAAACTAACAAACACATGCAAAATTGATTTAAAGTTTCTCAACTAAACATAAATTTATAATTCAGTTAATTTTTTTTGAATAATTACTTTTATAATATCACACTGCTTTCCTTGCAGAGTAGGTATATAAAATAGACAGAACATTATACATACTGGCCATACACTAAATTCATTCCCGATTGTTTATTCACAAAGCATCCATTACTTTTCTTTCAATGCATTTCATATATTTTTTTAGAATCTAATTAAACAATATTTTAAAAATAAACTCTCGAGTACGAGATTGCATAAAAATCATTAAAATTGTGACAGAAATGAACACATTAAATTAATTTATAAATAACATAATGTCAATTATTCCTTGATTTGTTACAAGCAGGAATTGCAATTGAAAGTACAAATCCAATAAAAGGTTTAACACACAAAGCATAAGAGATTATAACCACAAGCAATAATAAAACCTAAGATTGCCTGTCTGAAAGTCTCGAGACATTATCAGTGATAAGTTTTCATTACTTTATATAGTAACAATTCCATGTATGTAAAAATTATTATATTATTAAAGTTTTTGTAAAATCAATTTGTCAATCCATAAATATCTATTGTCACACTAAGAATGTTCTAGAAAAAGAGTAAATACATGCCTCTTTTAGAAAATAGTTCATTTATATCATCATGACATTTCCCAGAGGTGGGTAACCGTGGACAAACCACAATTATGGCCAATTCTGAATCATAAAATAGTCGAACTAACTAAGTGTGAGAAGATAGTCATGATAATTAGTTCTAATTCGTATTCACAGTTTTCCATATTACAACAAATTTAGTTAGTTAGTTCATTTTGACACCTTAGTACAACTATAAATTTTGTCACAATATGGATTTCGTATTCAGAATGAAATTTTAGTTGACAAACGACGACTAAAATAAGTTGGATTTGGCAGAATTTTATCGTGACTTTTAATGTGCGACTATTATTAGTTGCTGTCATTTTGTCGCAGAATATTGCTATATTTTGGAAGTGTAAAGTCGTTTATTCAATTAAAAGTAAAAGAATTACATTTTAAGGGCCCTCGCAACTCTTAGCATATATAAATTGTAAAATTATACCACCACCGACGCAAATACGAATGTTAAAATATAGCGGCAAATCTGACATTTCACAATTTTTACACGCAACAACTATTAAATTGTTGCCAGAAGTGTAAATCGGAACGTGAAAAACATTTTGTATCGCGGCATTACTGACTAATATTAGTTTGTCCCATAGATTTTACCGTTTGCCCTTGGTGGTTCTCGAGTTTATAGTTCATAACTAATGCTGAATACGAATTTGTACTTACTATAATGACTAATATTAGTTAGTTCATTAAGATTCAGAATTGGCCCTAATGATAAACATGTAAGACGTCTTATTCGTGCCAATAAAAATTAAGACACTCAAGGTGGATGGCAAACTTGAATATGTATTGTCTTTCCATTGTTTTGTCTCCCTTTTGATGCCTTACTGCTTTGTATTCTTTTATGTATTCTTTTTATGTTGTTCTTTTTATCCTGTATAATTATGATTAACCCAAGTGTCCCGTAAGGGTCCTATGGGGAATGATTTACAATCAACAATGTGGGTAAATAGAAGATGATGTTAAATGTCTTATTTGCAATGTTTAATGAACACCTGCTTTTTACAGGACACTGGAAACTTCAAAAGAGTGGGAGACATATTCTTTGCCAGGAACTCCACAAAACATAGAAATTAGTTTCAGCTTCTATTGTATGTTTAAGTCAATTTTATTAAGATATCAATACTCACACGAGACAAACAATTGACTACAGTGATTTATTTCCCCTTTTAAAAACCATTGAAATTATTAAAATTATTTGATGCTGTACATCATAAAATTGTAACCAATATAATTAATATCTACACATTACATTGCACACATAATAATAAAACTAAACACTTTACAAATAAATACTAAACCCTTAAATTTTAAATATGAAATATACAAATAAAATTAATTAACATACAAATTTTGTGATACTATTTCCATAAATTACAAAACCAATCGGAGGCTATCTTAATAAGTCAACTATTTTGGTGTCGTCGACTCATTACCAACTCTGTAATCCTAATTATCCAGCATTATACCCGTTTTTAATTAGACAAGTATTGATAGAAGAGACAAAAAATACAAGACTAAAATATAAAACATTTCTGCAAAATTAATATTAAAATTAAAATGCATTTGGAGTGTATGAAGCAATATATTCCAAGATGTCAGTCACACACGATGACAGTACCTACAACCAAACTTAATAAGAACCAAAATAAGAATCAAATTGATAAACTCTTGTATTTACAAGATCTTTTATTTTTGAAGCATTAGTGTTTCAGAATTATTTGAACTTCTTACACAATAATATACCTATCTTGATATTGTCCCTTCTTTCAAATACATTTTAAAAAAAATTTAATTTGTATCTACGTCTCATATCTAATTCTATCTACTTCACAATATTTTCAACATTTTCTCGACTATTCACGCACTCATTTTTTATCCCCTACCACGATCTCAAAACATTCCGCTAAATTACAAACTTCAGTAAACAAAGTAAAAATTTATCACCATCATTACCATCACGCCGCTTCCCTTTTGGGGTAAGCAGAAAAGATCGAGTGCCACTTACTCTGATCCTTGCATACACTCTTTGTTTCCATCACTGTCATATAATTTTTCAAGCATGCTCTCCTATTCAATATGCTCAATAGATATCCGTACTGGAGGATCTTGTTTATGTAGTTTGCCATTTAATCGTCAGACAGACACGTTTTCAAGCACCATTCCTCTCAGCCATATATATTTCGCTGTCATTCTATCCTCATTCATTCTTTCCGCGTGCCCAAACCATTGTAGTTTGTTTACTTTCATTCTTGTTTTCACCCATTAAAAATTTATCTACTTACAAATATGTATCCATACAAAAGAAGCCTAACTTCACACACTACAACAATTCCAATTGAGTCACAGACGATATAAAAATAATAATGCTATCCAAATATCCAACAACATGACTAACGATAAAACTAAATGTAACAATATTCCCTCCTCTATACAAAGCGCAATAAAAACACTTCAATTTACAAAAGGTAAGTCCAATAGATACATACATACATATTTACAATATAAAAAGCACAACAACAAATTTAATAAAAGACAACATTATTTAGATACATTCATTATAAACAGCTACTTACATCATAATATAAGTATATTTTACTAAATCTTAGGAAACCCATTTGATGTAGTAATCTTTTATATATCGCTTCAGAATTTCTCAAGGCATGATGAGTTTTCAAGTCTCAAAAATCTTTACTAGCAATTGTTTTTGAGTTAAATAGAATTAAAGAGTCATTTGTTAGTTGAGTCTGTTGTTTGAACCTAGTCAAGCAAAAAAAAACCCCTAAGATAAATTTAGAATAAAACTTTGTACATAAAACGTTTGATCATAGGGCAGTGGCCAGTAGCCTGCGATGGTAGAATCTCTGATCATTAAGTAGAAGGGGCGTGGTTCAAAACCAGTTGCCTACTTACTCCTTCCAGGTAAAAGATATTGCTAAGTGTGAATTATCAGAAAACCAGATTTTTTTTTTGAAAAAGTGACAATACAAATTACAGACTGCACAGATATACAACATGGCCAGTCAATCACAATTTTCGGTAGCAAATTATTGTACAATCTCAATCTTCAATACTCTAAACATGTGGGGTAAGGAGTAAACAGAAGCTAAACAAATATAATCTCGAGAAAAAAGAGGCTTTTTTACAATACACAAAGATTACAACAATCATCAGAGTTTGTTCCGTATGATAAACATTGTACAGTTGGTATCTAACCAGGCACATAACTTGTCACAATAAATAACCCTTTACATAATGAGTATCCACAGAAGAGTAACAAAACCAACTTCAGTTCTGTAAAACTTAGTGCATAATTATGAATATGTTTAAAATATATTATAAAATCTTTTTTTTTGCTTTATAATATGTTTTACCACAAAGTGTACAATTCAAAACGACCAGCAAATCATAATTTTTGAAATTGAAACTTTATAGATTCTTTTTATAACAGACAATGTTTAGATTTGTTTAGTTAATTAGTTTATTGAGGTTTCGCCTTGTGCTCCCGACAGGAGCGTTAAAGGACGAGATGGGACGAATGGTTCGATGAAAGAAATTACTACATAGTGATAATCTCGCCACTGCATATCATCTCAATATTTTGTATTCTATATTGTTTAGTTATTTCTGTTCTATAATGATGATGTGCAAAAATAATAAATTTATATTTTTATCAGTAGGTATGTGCAATTTGGCGTTTTTCAGAACTGAATATGATCTGCAACATCCCTTGTGCTGTACATAGACACATTAGTTGTATTATAAAATATACAAATACACAACAATTTCCTATTTTTAATATTAATGGATATGAGTTACTTGTAAACCAATAGCTTTCTCATTTACAGAATAACCAATAGATTACTTGCTCACATAGATTATGACAATAATCCGTAGGTTACTCACACACAATATAAACAAAAAGATAACTCCCTCCTATTACATAATATAACCAATAAGTTACTAGTTCACACAACAGCATTCAATATAAGGTAACATTAAGAGACATAAGAAGAAATATTAAGAAAAAGCGATAATAAAGCAATAAAGACTATTTGATTCACACAGGAATGTTGTCATGGGACCCTTATAATTTAATATCCAAAAAATGGTACTTGTGTTGCCATCTATCGAAATCCTGTGAAAGCCCTGGCCCCTATCTAGAGAAATCGTAAATACCTTTTGCTATTATCATAAAAACAGATTCCTTCTTCTTGATCCTTTTCCGGGAGTCAGCCATTTTGGCCTGTCTCCTGCTATTCGTCTTACAATAGACATAGCAGGGGCTCGCTCCAAAAATAAAATGTCTCTTCTCTTCTACAAAATACTGTGAGTGTCGCTATAATAATGTAATTCAGTATTAAAAACTGTGAATTGTTTTGTTTGGTGTAATAATAATCTGTGTAACCATATTCTTCGTCAATAAACCGATCATACAACATCATGCTAGTGTTTCCTTAGCACAACCACCACAATAAATTTACCCAACGATAAACCCTGAGAGAGTCACTGAAATCTGCCGACTATGGGAGAAATGTTACAGTTTGAATGTTACAGTTTGGCGCTCCAACGTGATGCCTAATTATTGTGGTTTTTGTTGTGTTTGAAGTGAATTTAACAATGCATAAATGATAACATTAAATAGTGCGTAGATAAGTTCGTTACGTATCACGTGACCCACCCATGTTTCCATGCATCACCAACACACACACACTTCTCTAGAATGTTCGATCAAAAAACGGTTAAAAATTCCATTACCATCTCAACAAGACTGTACAACTTTGCTCTTCAAGAAATTTCACCGCGTGACCAATAAGGACTATGATGGTGCTTCAGTGAATAATTGAATTAAATAAACAGTGCTATAAATAATAAAAAAAAAAACATTTTAATAAATAAATAAGTGAGAATTAATAAATAATAAAGTGCGTGATACATTTGCGCGCCCTCAAAAAAAAACTCATATAATAAGGAAAAAAAACCGTTACATCAACAAAGAAAGAATGAACGAGTCTATTTATTTGAATTATAAACAGTGTTAAAAATAAAAACGATTTAATAATAAATATATGCGAAATACATTTATGATCTTCAAAAAAAAATCCGCTATATTGCAAGTACGACCCGATATTGTTAATGAATGGAGAATTTAAGAAATAAATACAACGAGAAATTGACAAGATTGTGAACAGATACTCCAAACTTTCCTAAGACGTCCAGATAATTTCCTTCTGATGAGATGAAGATCTCCAACGTTACAATCCCTTAAGAAGCCTGCTACCACCACTACGAAGGATGTCTATGACGGAATTTTCTTCCTTGACGGTTCCTGACCTCCAATAGAAGGATGTCCCATGTTTTGTCATCTAGATCTGACGTTTCTTCGAGGCCTTCTTTATCTACACAGAGAACCCTTGATGCTTGATGGTTTTGAGGATGAGGAAATAAATGCTTCCTTCACTAGTAATAGACAACCTTATTCGTCTGACTACTACACAGGTTTTTATGGAAAAATATGGTGTTGTTGTGTTCATTTTGTACTGAAATATTTTGTATACCTACTATAGATACAGTTTTTTTTACATGTTGTTCTATGCTTTGCCTTTTGTGCCAAAGAGATTGTAAAAATTCCAGTTTCAATTTTGCATAAATTCAAGTGATACTAGCTAAGATCATTTTACAATTATTTGCGGAATTATTTGCTTGTTGATGTAAGATTCTACACTGAAGGATCTACAAAGTAAGAGTTGTAAATTTATAAATGTCCAGTTTGTGAAATGGTCCAAGTAAAGTTTTTTCTATATCTGGCAAATTACACTCAAAAGTAAAGAAATTAAATTTAAATTCATTATACTTGTACCTACCTAGCGTGCGTGTCACGCGGGCTGTGGATGTATTTATGTATGGTTTGAAGTGAAATGATCATAGACCTCAATATTGCTGGAAGAGGCTTAACAAAACAGATTTGAATAATTACCAATAATTCTTTTACTCATATGCTGGAATTGTTAATTTTATGATATGTAATGTATGTAATGTTATGTCTACGATATTTCCTGGGAATGTCAAACTTTCCAGCGGTTTCCAAACTTTAACAATTTAAAGAAATAATTGTTATTGATTTTTTTTTCGAGTCTTATCGAAGGACAAGACTTCCAAACATTTTTTTTAGTATCCAATGGTTCCCAACTGTTGAGGTTTGATGTTACAAAGGTTGGCAAACTTTTTTTTTGAACACTAAAAAAAAAAAAAACAGTAGAATCTCAAAATGTCTGAATCATCGTTCATAGCAACGCTGCGAATTATTTTTCAAAGAAATTGGCACCTCGTTTCATCAAGTCTCAGGTTCACCGAATCATATCCCCTAACGTATACGAGCTATGCGATGTAGATACTGGAGCAATGGGAAACTATCATGCTAAGGATATCATTAAGTTCTGAGTCCTAGGTATGTGTTTCTCCAAAATTTTGTTGTTATATTTCATTCTGAATGTAAATCCATCAATGTAAACTTGAAATTTTGGTAATGTAAAGAATTTATGTAAAAATGTAATGTTTTCTTGGGCTGCAATTTTAATGAATAAAAAGAACTATGTCTATACATCACAGGTCAATGTTAATAGTGAATTTTGTATGTAATAACAATGTTAGACTCACAAAAGAAATTATATTTACAGTCATAGTAATGTCAAAGGAATTATCTTTCTTTCTTCTTTAAAGCAAAATAAATTATAATACTGTTAATAGTCAAAAATTTGGTATTTCTACTCTTAAAGTACTTGTAACTTTTGCAGCCCATGTTATTGTAAACTTTTAGTTAAGAAAACTCATAGAGGCTCTTCAAGGTTCCGCTTCTGTGAGAATTTTGAATTGTTCGAATCTTGTGGCGCCCTTAAATAATATTTTTTGTATGTTTGATCACCTTTTTTTTGTTTGCGCCCGTGGATGCATGAAGTTGCCTTTATCATCTCATATGCTAGCCGTTTTCATTAGCAACGTGTTCACAATAATCTGAACCCATCCACTGTCGCAGGCAAAAGTCATACAACATGTTAGTTTTAAGGAATTTTGTACTGTACAACTGATGTAATTTTGACCCTCCAGTATACGAAAGTATACGAATTCTTTTGTTGTTTTCCTTAAATTTTGTGTGAACTCTTGAATCACTGAGTTATGTGGTAACTGATGAATGACTTATGACAGATGATGAATGCAAGGTACGGAAGAATGAAGTATACATGAAAAAACGGCCGATAAAAGATGAAGTATGAAAATGCGTGAAAAGTTACCACTAATTCTCTTAGTTTATCAAATCATTAATGTAAAATCTTAACTTGAGAATCAAGGTTGCATCAGTCAAATTATAATAAGTTTATTGTTATCAATCTTTAGTGTGCATGGTTTTCTAAATAAATTATATGGCAAGGTTACTCACATGGTGTGAACCTGCTGGCCATTTTGCGGCAATTTTACTGTATGGAATGCGTACCCTTACAGTAATTTCTATTTGCCTAGTATGAATGTTAAGGAGTCATTGGATGATTCGCCATCTTCCATGTACATCTCCTGGGTTAGACTGATATAGAGGAATGACTAATCGTCCTACCCTAATACAATCAGTTCTAACTCAAATTTATTTTAGTAAAATTTTCAATTTTTTAATGCCCGACAAGCTTGTTGTCCAAGTGAGGTTTGAGGACGCTCAAACAGAAAATTCATACAGGTCGCTTAGAGAAGCTCTGCGCGATAGGTTTGGTACCTGATATTAACCATTTGCCTGTATGAAATTGGTGGAAATTTCCACAAAAGAAAAATGCTATAGGGTAAAGGATTACCGCCCTTATAATAGAGGTAGATCAGATATAATTGTAATGAATACCTCCTCTTGGAGTAAAGAAAAGTGTTTGTAAAATTGTTGAAGGTTTTGTTATATTATGTAAAAAGAATTAATTTTTTTTTTGTTTTGTCTTAAGCATGTAAAGGTTTACCTAGAAGTATGGCGAGAACATTGTCTACGATCCCGTTTCCGCGACCTGTTCTGTCGGTGCATCTTCCTGGTCCCTTGCTTGCTTGAGACATGTCTATTTGTAAGGATTAGTTAAGAATTTGTTTCTAATGTCTGTTATGATAATTTGTATCCTTGTTTTGACACTCACAGTGTTGTAAAATCTATCTTGTTTTGACACTCACAGTATTGTAAAATCTTTCTTATCTTTGACACTCTTAGTTCTGTAGAATCCTTCTTGTTACTGACTTTGAAACTTTTCTTTTTTTTTTTTTTTATTCATTTTTTTTCTTTAAAAGACAACTTGAGATGGTGTCATGGGACCCTTATAATTTAATATCCAAAAAATGGTACTTGTGTTGCCATCTATCGAAATCCTGTGAAAGCCCTGGCCCCTATCTAGAGAAATCGTAAATACCTTTTGCTATTATCATAAAAACAGATTCCTTCTTCTTGATCCTTTTCCGGGAGTCAGCCATTTTGGCCTGTCTCCTGCTATTCGTCTTACAATAGACATAGCAGGGGCTCGCTCCAAAAATAAAATGTCTCTTCTCTTCTACAAAATACTGTGAGTGTCGCTATAATAATGTAATTCAGTATTAAAAACTGTGAATTGTTTTGTTTGGTGTAATAATAATCTGTGTAACCATATTCTTCGTCAATAAACCGATCATACAACATCATGCTAGTGTTTCCTTAGCACAACCACCACAATAAATTTACCCAACGATAAACCCTGAGAGAGTCACTGAAATCTGCCGACTATGGGAGAAATGTTACAGTTTGAATGTTACAATGTACATACATCAAAGAAACATATTTTACAATTTCTCCTTAAATTGGAATGCAACAACACTCTGGAAAGTGTATTAAGACTCATAATAATTGCATTTATTAATTTAAATAAATAATAAAATAAATAGTTATTTACACAAATTGTAAAATAGGTAACACCAACACTAATGATATTTACACAATCCAAAGATTCAATGTTCTAGTGGTGTATTATATTTCATTCTAGCTCTCTACTTTGGCGTATAAATAAAAAAATATACAAGATAGTATCTTTGGTACAGTGTGTGAATGAATAGTATAAAACATTGAGCAATAATTGACTAAGAATGCTCAAGAAATATTAAGTTAAAGAAATTAACAAAGTGTTCGTAAACTACAAAATAGAAGTAATTAGAAAATATGAAAATGGTAACATGCATGTGGTTTTTACACACAAAAAAATTTACAAGCTAAAAAAATTTTAATTGATAGATTTGCCTCCGAACAATAACCTCAGATGTCTACACAAATCAGTCAGGTGACAAATGTACTATGTAAATTTAATAATTTGTCATTAAATTGATGTCAAAAAAATTTAAAAAAAATCAATCGGATATCTCAACTAGAGAAATGCAAAATCCAATCGAAAAACACAAAAAAGACATCCAGATGCTTACGAATTGGCTCTAGTAAAGAAAAAATGTAAATATTCTAAACATTAATTCCATGATATAAACCAATTCAGTGATGGAGTGTGCCACCCAATATCTTGCCTTATATTGGAACGACTTACTACATGTAGCCGGTCTTGTACAAACCGCGTCGTGATGGTATGAATAAATTAATGAAATAAACATTAATCAAAAAATCCGATTGACGGTAATAAATTAAAGGAGTGAAAGCATCAAGCAACTTCAATTCAAAGTACAAAAGAAAGAAACAACAATTGTCATAAGCAGCAGATTTGATAAAATATCTATAAAAGTTTATATTCGATATACTGTTGCAACACAAAATGCAAAAATTAGTACTAATATGTCTACCAAAAACTCAATCAGAAATTTCTCCGTTCCCATTGCACGCCTTGCCATTTGTCAGGAGTTTTAATTGCTGCATTTCTTTTAATTCTTTATTCTGATTTCGAACTTCGAACTCCAGTCGATGTTTGATTATTCTCTGAATAATGTGCTCCGTTGTCATTGGGTTGTGTGAGTCTATGACTTTGAAAATACCTTTTCGTTTCGGAGCGAGGTACGGATCTGAGCCATCTCTATCAGGTGCGATTGGAGTCTTTCCGTGACACACAACGTCTACTTTGAAGTGATTCATTAGTTCGTCCGTAACACTGTATGGCGCTCCGATTACAACTTCATGTACGTACTGCAAAATAAATAGTTTTTTTTTTATTGGATGTTAGTCAAAAATGTTGAGAGAATAATGAAAAATTATCAATTTAATTCTATCCTAATTCAAAATGTAGAATTTTAAAAAATCTTCACAGTGAGCAATATAATAGTGTTTTAAAGGTGAAGTAATGGACAGCAGGATTCGAAAACAGAATTTCCTGATTAAAAGTCCAAGTCTACGTCATCAGACTACAGACTATCTTGAAGGTCTGGGATACTTAAGTATAAATAATTCTTACAGGACTATATTTCAAAGTATAATTAATGGTGAGTAAAGATTGACTAAGTTATAAAATTTATATGTTACCTTGCAAGCTAAAACACTCAGTACTCTCTCATGTAGATTCATGATGGGACAGTTGCACCCCTTGTATCTGTTGACTTCAGGATCAGTGTGGAGTCCCACAATAAGGAAGTCTCCCTGCTTCCGTGCCCCTTCTAAAAAGTCCAGATGTCCCACGTGGAATAGATCAAAGGCACCAGCCACATATACTACCTGCAATGAAAATTCAACTTTCAATATATATTTTTTCAATACTTTAAATTTTAGCAACATGAGGTTAATAAAATAAGGCTATCATTTAAACGATCAGCATAATATTGATGTTATGTTCAGCAGAAAAATGTATTCTGCCGACAAATATATCATGTTGATATGCTACTTATGCCCAGCGAGAATATTATATTTCTATTGCAAATAATATGATATTGTAAAACTCTAAATTTAATCGACTGGCAAAATTATTATTTGACCGGCATAATGATTATTTGTCCAGCAAAATAAATAAATGAGCAGCAAACTGGCATTATTTTCGTAGTCATCATTAATTTGGTAAGAAATCACAAAAACTTCATGTGGATCCAAAGGTAAATCGGTGTTTGAAAAAAATTGTTTATCTAATATTTTCTGCCGGTCAAATAATAATGCTGCTGCTCAAATAACAATTCTGCCGGTCAATTAATTATTTTGTTGTGCGAGTATTTATTAAGCTGTTAAATTTGTTAATTTGCCGATACAACCAAGTTTGTTTGTAAAACAAGTGTTGCGCTTATTTTTTTATTTATTGCCGATGAAAACATTGTTTGCTGTGCAAATGACTTAAATGCTGATTTTTTCTTGCCGAACGAATGGATTAATAGACGAACAAATAATTAGTTCCCATAAAATAATCATATTAATATATGAGGTTGCAATTATGATACCTGGGTCATGTATTAGAAAACAGATTGATATTAAGATTTTTAAAAGCAGTAGAAGATGTCAGGAGACCAGCAGGTCTTCCGAGAAGAAACTAACAAGTGCAGAAATTAGCAGGTGTCAAACATATTGTGTAATGAAAGATTTGGTTTTGAGTAAATAGTGGACAAAAATCTAAATACGAATTCCTTACACGCAATTTGCCGACTCAGCTAGGACAAGGCAAGATAATTAAAAAATAATAATTAAGATACACTCTTGCCTTATCTGTGGGTTTCGGTGAGACTCCATTACTGAACTGGATGATCTTCTGTGTGGTGGGGAGGAACTGTGAGCATCCTGTATAAGGGCTCCTTGCTGCTGAATCCTGTCCCATATTGGACGATATGTCCTGTCCTACGCTGTACTCTAACTCTCCTCGTCTGCAAAAAAATAAACAAATGTGTATTAAATAAAATACTCATTGTCGAGTGAAATGAACAAAATCTATAAAATCATGCAGGAATCACTTGGGTTATCCCTAGAAATCTATTAACGAAAATGTGAATCTAATCTGGATGAAGATTAATGACATATAAATGGTCCTCTCTGCCTACCCCATAAAGGGAACAATATGAAGATGATGTCTATCCACCAATCATACAATTTTCCACACCTACTCTAAATTATCAAGCATACCAAATATGTGAAGAATCACAACATTCTTGCTGCATATCCAGTAAACAAAAGGATAAAATAAAAAATGGAGAAAGGGTGACAGAGAGGATATACTTGTTTGAAAGGAGTATGAGGAAATGAGGTCGTCTGAGAACTATGTGGCTTGATCACCTGGATCAAATTCTCAAGAATGGTCATGTGTCGAGTAAGAGAAATTGACATGCGTGCAGAAATTACATGGATGTAGAAAAAGCAAAAGAAGTATGTAAGGACAGGTCTATATAACATTCCATTCTCTCTGCCTACCCCACTTGGATTACGGCGTGAGGGTATAGAAAGATAGATAAAATGAAATTATAATCACCATCTTTTTGCAGAACAGCAAAAAAATAATCAAAAACATCCTATTCTATTACCATTTCTGAATGTCGTCAGAAAAGTTTCTTCAGAAATTCCCATATCTTTGAATATGCCCACACAAAACAAAATTATTCAATAAATAATAAATACTAGATGTGAACAAAAACAGTACATGTCATATGTGGACTATTGATTTTTTCAAATAAATGTGTGAAACATTAATACCCCTTTCACACAACAAAAACAATACCAGACTAAATTAAAAATATCCATTTGTTGTCTAAAAAATAATACACAAATGACTTTTCACTTCAAAATACTTTTTTATTATTAGACTTTTAGCTGTGAAGAAACATACAAAATAAAGTTTGTAAAATAAATACATTATTTATAGTAATTTGCAAAATGTTATAGTTTAAATGCATACATGTGTGTACTGGCTTAAAATAAAAGCAAACCATGCAGAATTGCAAACCTAAGAACAATAATATGAAAAAGACAAGGACATTAGTAGAAAATTTAAAAAAAACTGCATAAATTATTACATATACCTAGATACTTTGAATGAGCAAATAAAAAATAGAATATTTTTAAAATCTACGCGATACTTGTAAAAGCTAAAAACTATAATATGCGTATATAGTGAAGGCAAAGTTTTGATAGTCAGAGGCGACTCTATCATCAGACTACATCAGTTTAATCTTATCCTAAATCTAATAGTTAATTTGCTGTTTCACTTATTTTCATTCACCCTCTACATTTCTCTTTTGACCATAGAGATAATATGTACAAGCCTTTTCTATTTACAACTATTCTTGTCTTCAAAATGACTAATTTTTCTTTTCAAGTGATGTCTACGAAATGTAAATAAAGTGGTACAAATTACTCGTCCTAGATTGAATATACACATCATCAATTGAAATAATGTATAAAACCATACAAAAATGAACTCAACACAACAAAAAATCATAACCTAATTAAAGATGAATGATGGTTTAAATGACTGAATATGTAAATAAAAAAATTGTACAGCTAGTGAATCTCAATGCAATTTACATTGAAGTGTTTCCTTGCCGTTGGAACAAACGGGTAAGAATGTAATATAGAAATTATAAATGTTTTGTGATGCAATATGTAAATGATATTTCATAATGTTTTTAATGTGAAACTCTCAAAAGCAAAAAACCCATCATGCAAAATATAAATATGCTAAGTCTCAACATACAAATTTGGTAAATATAACTTTTCATTTTAACTTGAAATGAATATATGGTGATATGAAAATGGTTTGAAATCTTGAGATGATGAAATCTATAGGTTTAACGGAGCCCACTTTTCACTGCGAGCAGAAAATCTTAATTACACTCTGATTCAAAATTTCTCTATTTGATTGATTACATGATTGAATTATACTTTTTTTTCTCAACTTTAAAAATAAATACCTAGTGTATTGATAAAATGTAAGCAATTAAGATATTTGAGATTTCCAATTCAATTGTAATTTATAAATTCTTTTTCATTTATTCCAATTCTGAATAGTTAACCCATAGCACTATATGTCGGATGACAGCTGACAGATTATAATATGCATTGATTTGGACCACACATGATATTTATCCAAATGAACATGCAAAGAAATGTTTATTCTTCCTGAATTTAAATATTTATGAACTAATATTGAATGAATTTTGTCTATACACAAAGATTTTATTTTTATTTCAATTTGTACAAATTCAAAAATGAAACAATTAACAAAATGTATAAGAAAAATATGAGTGCTAAGGGTTAAATTTGCAGTGAATTCTATACAGAGATAAAGACAGTGTGAAAAGGGGTCACTCTATTTCCCGCTCGCAGCGAAAAGTTTGCCCGTGTGTGCTGTTGGAGGTTACCTCTGTTTGTCATAATAGTGCGCACTGTCTTGAATATAATCTTGCTTATCCAGTTTATCTAGTCCTATATACATTTTAGAAGCTTTCTCAGTTAATTGCTGAAAGTACATGTGGTTCTTTATATTGTTATACCTACAACACACAGAAAGAAACAAACGGTGGAGTTAGGAGATGAAAAAGCGTCACTCTTCACTTTGCTACGTGTTTATATTAGGTGAATAGCAATACATACTGAATATACATGGGATACTTATGCAACTGTACCCATAGTACAAGTTCTTACGCAATGAAAAAGGCGAAATAGCAGCTATGATATAAACGTGAAATAGCAGCACCAATGACGACATAGTGAAAATATTTTCACTTATTTTGCATCAATGTGAAATTCATACTAGGTTAACTGTATATCAAAAGTTTGTTAAATCTACATCTGAACTATACTATAATAAATTAAGTTACCACACTCGGAGTCTTTTGGGTGAAATAGAACATGAAAATCTAACTTTCTAGCTACACAAATACTACAACAATAATAGGGGAACTAGTGAATTACTTGTGAAAACAAGGGAATATATATATTTAATGTTTCCTACATAATAAAGGATACAAGTTTCTAAATAATCTATTAAATATTTTATTTGGTTTACCATAAATGTTGGACTATTTGTATACCTGTCAACGTCCTATAGTATTTTGTCAGTATTTATTTTTTTCCTCCATATTTATATTATATAGAAACTCCCTATCAACAATATAATAACACAAAACCTATCAACAATATAATAACACAAAACTAAACATTAACAATAAGAAGACACCAGTATGTACATAAAATGATAATTCTATTTTTACCATTAAAATCATTATGACTTATCAGAAAGATCACTACCACAAGGCTGTATTATTCACTTATCCATAACACTATGTTTACAGTTTACTATAGAATCATAAATATAATACATACATATACACCATTATCCCACTTCCCTTATGGGGTAAGCAGAAAAGATTAAGCAACACTTTCTCCTGTTCAAGCACATGCTATTTGCTTCCATTACATCAATGCGATTTCTCATACATGCTCTCTTACTCACTGTACTCAGCATGTGATCATCCTTTATGATCTGGTACCCTTTATCTCAGCCATGTTTATACTTTTTGTCACTCTGTCCACTCTGTCTGCCTGAACCACCATAACTTATTTATACCTATTCATTTTGGTTACTACACCAACTTTCATTTCACATTCTTCTCATATACTTATATAGTGTCTATGTTTTTTTGTTGTTGTAAAGTTATGTGTAATACATAAGAAGCTAGTTTTTCAAAGAGTTAGTCTGACAGACATTATATATGTCGAAACCTAGGTCACTCAAATACCATATTTTCATTTTTATATCATAAATATTACTACTACAACTATTTTAACTTATTGGACTTGTTCATTTTGTATTTTGAGTATTTATTGAATGATATATTCCGCATATCATCATCACACGCACTGCAAAACATGTGTCACAGGTAGGCAGAGAGGATCAAATACTGTTATATTATAATACGTAAAAAAGTCAGGAGTAATATATTATTATATTAACTCGGGTTTGTTGGAAGAGATCGCGCCTTTGCAATAAACTGACCCTCTGTATTGTATTATATTATAGAAATATAGTACCTACAACATAATTTCTTAAATAATTTTCTATAAATAAATCATGAAATAAACTATAGTTTAATGTAAAATCTACATTCAAAGTAACTCTTATTTCAATTTACGCAAAAACTACAAACAGTAAAATAAAAAAGTTGAAAATGCTAACAAAAGATTAAAAAAAAATTAAAAAAACTACCATGCTACAATTCTATATAATTTTTGTGCAATAATAAAGTACTGTTAGATGCATTCTCAAGGAAATTTAAAAAATATTATGCAGGACAGAAGATTAAGAATAGTAGGAGTATAAATGATTTTTGTCATACAAGTTAGACTCACCTAAAGTGTTGCCGGGTCATCAGTAACATTCTACCTACAAGATCTGTCGTTGAGACACCCGCTGTTCTCTGTACCTCTCTGAAACAATGGAAAATAAATAAATAAATAGAGGAAAGATAAAAAAAATTAAGACTACGTCTCGCACTTCATTCTGTTAGCTTTCAAGTGTTCAATAAAAGACAATTGTTCATAAATGTCTCGAATAAAACATTTAACATCTTCAATTCATCGATGAGATATGCAACCTATTCAGAATGTCTTAATTTTTATTGGAAGAAAGAGGAAAACTTGCATTTTCATAACATGCAGTTAGTCTAACATTTGTGGAATTTGGCTGTAATGATACCTATAGATGAAAGATAATAATGTAAAAAGTTAAGTATGTATGGATGGAACAAATTGGTGTTCTGTTCTCTCTGCCAACTCCAACAAGGGATACAGAGTGAGGAGATGAAATAATATACGGTGATCTAGGAATGGAGTAGAATATAATAAACCCCTGCATACTACGTGGAGTTCTTGGATTAAAATTGGCATCCAATTGGTATTCCATAATAGGTTTTACAAGCATACCATCAATACCCCCTATTCTATATTGATTCAAACTAAAATAAGAATGTTACAAAATTTTATAATCAAGTTCACTTGAACTAACGGAACTAACATTCATATTCTATATGATACAAGTTGTATATAATTCTAATAAGGAACAATTTCAGAGTTTACAGAATACCAATGTAGACTAACTAAAATTGGAAAGTTCCTATTTTAGTTAGTGCACACTAAAAATAAAATAGAATCGGGCATTATGTAGGGGTGATTATCAACCTAACACTTAAAACATTACATTTCTCATAACAAGAAATGTATTATAATGCACTGAAGCAGTGAAATTATCATAGATTACCGATATGTGACATATTGATGCTTGCAATTTTTTTTAAATTACTATACTATAATTACGTAAACGTATCATCCAGTTCCCGATAATAGAATGAATGGGCATATGACTACAATGATAACACAATTATTTCACAACAAACGAGAAAGATATTATGTACTATTTACAAGTGGTATCAGTGATTATGTGACGATATGATAAGTGGGACAGTTATTATATATTACTGAATTATATTTATAGATTAAATTTTTCCGGTGGTAGGTAATTTTACGAATTTTAATTTTTACTTGTATTCGAATGATTGAATTAAAACACTGTAACTTTCACAATATAAATTTTATATTTGGCATAGGTCTTTCGGAACTAGTCTATCATCAGTGCCTATGTTTCAGTTATTAAGCTTATGGCACTGATGATGGACTAGTTCCGATAGGCCAAAATTTATAATTTACATTGTGAAAGTTAGTGTTTTAATTAAATCATTTTAACACAAGTAATTATATTTATACTTGTATATTGCTAAAAAAATAAAATAAATTAGTAGTCATAATGACTGTGTGCTTTGCACTTGTAAGGCACTTATGAAAAATCACTGAGGTTTTCGAATAATATATCTAAAGTACTTAAGACTGGTTACTACTTATAAAAATATTCCAGTTTTTCAAATGCGAAACAGGAAGTTGAATCTTGCAGCTGATATAGTACTTTCTAAATTCAACTTAAATGGATTTATAAAAAAATCTAATGTAAAAGACCGACCTGTATCTGCCAGCAGCCTTGACTAGATGATATGTATCAACTCCATCTGCAGTCATTGTAATGTCATCTGGAAAAAGCAACAAGGAAGTTCAAACAACAATGAAGATTAAAATAGCTAGTTGGTAAAATTTGCATTTCAAAAAACATTTCCTTCCATATTTGCATATTCAAAATGAAACATCAATTGCTGCTGATTCATGTTAATTGATAGTTACATATTTATTTATATTGATCTGAGTGTATAATATCTCTAAGAATTGGTGCTATATCATTTTACACAGTACGTACACTGCCTGATAATAGTAGTTTCAACACACCATATCATCAAATCCAGACATGACAAAAAAATGAAAAATATTATGCTTTTACGGATTGAAATGAAATAAAATCTTATTGTTAAATAGATGAATATGATTTAACAATAAACCGAAATCAAAATACAAACATATGATGTAAATAAAAACAATAACAAAAAAGAAGCGAAGATGGATTACAATAACATACATTACCTCCGTGCACACAAAAGTCACACTGATTCTCATCCAAGGTTTCCAGAGTGGTCACATAGGGGGCTCCCTCCACCACGTGATCCACCCACTTGATAGCTTTCACCATCTTGTAACGTTCTTCCTGCGTAAAGACAGGTGGCCCTTTGTGTTTAGTGATCTCTTCATCCGTGTGAACTCCAACCACCAACAAGTCACCCAGTGCCTTGGCTTGTCTGAGGGAGTTGGCGTGTCCAAAGTGTACCATGTCATAACTGAAAAAATAAATATACATTCATTACTTTGCCAAAAAGCTGCGATTCTAAAGTAAAAGAAAAATTCATAATATGTCCTTCATTTCAGATGTCATTCTCAATACTCTACAAGTTCATAGAAATTGTGCGCTTATTATAGAAGGTTGTCAGCTATCAGATACTGGGTAGAAAAAAGAGTGTATCTTTTGACCAACTCATTAGGGACATTCTCAAAAAATTACTAAGCAAAGAC
Source organism: Athripsodes cinereus (assembly GCA_947579605.1). Lineage (NCBI taxonomy): Eukaryota > Metazoa > Arthropoda > Insecta > Trichoptera > Leptoceridae > Athripsodes > Athripsodes cinereus. The sequence goes on from OX388314.1 coordinate 23,216,020, forward strand.
AATTGCCTCCTACATCATAGAGACTACAGATTTCTGTTGAGTGTATTAATGACAAAATCATTTATGAATAGCATGAAAGATATTCAGATTAATCATCAAATTCACAATAAAAGTTAACACAACATCTTTATAGATTGTTAACAATCATTTCGAGGAAATAAATTGAATAATGAAAGATAAAATAAAATACAAAACGTGACTCATAAAACTTTAGCATACAATGAAACCATCCTATATCCAGTTGGCACAAAATCAAAGACGTCAATACGACAAATACAACATTGAAAAGAAATACAATTGAGTAGAATGCCAAAGCAACTTGTGATACACAACTAATTAGCTTTGATGGATATAATACAATGTATTAATTGTCCAGCGAGGAAAATGATATAAAACACTACATATTTTATACGCCATAATAGTATTAAGATATAAATTATAGAGCTTCCTGAATGATACACCATTAATATTTACTATTCATTTATCCATTTAATTGGTAAAGTGGATAAGTTTATTGCTGTGAATTTGCCTTAGAATCACCCATCACATATAAAATAAATAACATCAAAAAATTATGAAAACTAACTGAAGTTTGAATCTATTGTAAATATGATTGGTGTATTTAATATAATTTGAGAATGCCCAGACATAAAAATAAATTGCAAAGCACTACGAACGAATATTGAACAAAATCACAAATTTAGACCTTATTTATTTAAACACAATATATGGCAATTGCCTTTATAAGTATACAGATAAACTTTAAAATATCACACAATCATTCAACACATGTACAAAAATATAAAAACAAACAAAACATAGCCATACTCCAGTTCAAGTCAAAAAATAAAAATGAAAATTTAAATACAAATACAATAAATTCATTAAAAGAAACATTCATAAACCATATACCCAAATCAATTATATTCAATCATACACCCAAAAGAAATTAAAGAAATTTAAAAAAAAAAAATTAAATATACAAAGCATTAAATTTTTTTGTTTATGGAATACAAAGAAAAAAAACTCAATTTTGAAATACTCCGAATTGTAGGCCTACGGAAGTGGGCAATCAACATATTGTACCATAAATTTTATCCGGCATTCAGTAAGGGTGGCATACCTCATCTTACAGAACACATAAACTTACATAAAATAGTGGAACACCTTTTATATTTGAGGGTCTCCATAGATTTTGTGGTAGACTAATTTCTTATTGAACAGTTCAGTCACAATGTAAAATGGAACACCTAGGCAGGTTTTAAGCCCATCAAATAGACGCATCTCGCTCTTTTAAATGCAAGGTTTCGAGTGGCCTGAAAAGGTTAGGTATTTGTAAAATATCCTATATAAGACATTCACTTATATCTTCAATTCAACAGTGAAGAATGTCACCCACCCTGAATGTCTTATTTTTTATTGGCACAGAGAAGATGAATTGCATATTTATTACATGTGGTATACCCGCTGACTACTTGAAAAAATTAATGAATAATATTTCAATAAATACTATTATATTCAATATTTTTCATTGTTCGCAAACGAGTGATGTCATAGACAAATAAACGTTTCGTCTTTATGAGATAGTTAAATGCACTACCTGTCTATCAAGCGCACATCTAAATACTATACAATGTGGAGAGAATGGACAACCAAGGTGAAACCGAGATGATAATGTATTAAAAAAACATTGGTTGACTCACCAATCATAGAAACATCATATTATTTTAACTAATATATTATGCAAAACAACAATATTCTACATAAAAAACAAGTTTAATAAATTCAGGAATTTGAGTTTCAAAACCAATAAATATACAAACGAAAGGTTAGGTGTGTGTTATATGAGTATTGTCAAACAATATAAGGTATTCAGTATAATTTTACTGTTGAATTCAAGAAGATAATAACTTACTAGCAGATGTTAATTTAATTTGGGCAAATGCTGCAGAGGAATTAAATAGCATAATGAATTGCTAAATACAGGAAGTTAAAATGTCCTAAACATTTTACGTAGTATATTTGGTATAACTATTTATTATACATGCCAAAATAAAAAAGTAGGAGTCTAATCTATATATTTTCCATTCACAAAAATCATCTTGTATAAATATCATGTCATGTCATCCCTTCAACGCTCCTCTCTAAAGTACATGTTGGAAACCAGCCTCCTCCATTTGGAGAGTCTCTGAGCCAATTGAATCACCTCTTCCCATAGGAACGTCGTATTGTGAAAGAGGGACATCTGGGCCAATCTGGGCCATTGAAACCCTTGTGGATGAAAGAACAGTGCTATTTGCCCAACTATCACTCGACATTCTCAAAACTTGGCCGTAAAAAGATCACTGGCTCTCCAGTATTATAGAGATTAAAAAACTATGCCGTCAAGTCATCCACATATTTAACTCACTCTTACAGACGTTTCACTCTTCAACGTGCACTGCCAAGGCCAACAATAGATTCTTCGAGGAATACAAATACAATTCACTTAAAAACCAGTAAATAACAGTCTGGTATAAAAAGGAGTTGAATAGAATCTTTCTACTCTTATTTTTTATAAGACCCTAAGATCTGTAAGTTATGCAAAAGGTTATTTTATGATGTGGAGGTTCAGTTATGCTTCTATCTTTTGGGGAGTCTTCCCAATGGGTAGTCCACAATATTTGAGATTCTAATATTATCCATAAAATAAAATCTAATATAAAAATCCAATGGACGCTTATTAATAACACACTTAATACATTGGAATGTGGGATGTGCAAAAAGCGGTGTAACCTCAATTTCAACAAGTACATTTCAAATTACATTCTATCTAAATTACTCAATAAACCCACGTTGTTCACTGCCATTTCCGATGGAGTAAATCTCTGGACAATGTGATAAGACACATCCGTGTTTTATACATAAACATTTTGTTTTGAATTTTATCGTTCGTTGTACTTGCAATATCTGGCATTTACCAAAGAGTAATACTATATATATATTTATTAAGTATTAGAGATAAAAATAATTAAGTAATTTAATTACAAAATAATTTCATAATTATTATTATTTTATGTACAATTACTTCTGGAGGAAGTATCTAGGTGTTATGAGTTTTTGTAAGTACATACTTTCTTTATGATATTTTGATAATAAAACCATATTGAAAACTCAAATATATCGAAAAATATGACTACAAAAGCAGAGTAAGACTATAATCGTATTAAAACTCTAGATCTCTTGATCAAAAGACAAAGAGACTACCAATGGGTATTATGAGATTTAAACTTTTTATCTATTTTATTGTTGAGGTATAGTATGCACCGCGACCTATAAGATCTATTGTACTCCCCCTACTCAGCTTTCCTGGTGTTGCAAGTGAAAGCAAACCCTCAAGTCACAGACATCTTATGAAGTCTAGGATCTTGACGGGTTCCAAGGTGTGAAGAGATTCCACTTCTACCCAATGTCTGCCTTTTATCTACTGCATACTGCAGGGTTATTCTTGACAAAACTAAACACGATCTTAATCTAGTCTTGATCTTGATCATACGACGCACGAAGGGACTATGGTCAAAAACATCGCGCTACCACTAATGCGCAATCGGTTTGCATGTATTTTTGGCCAATAGTCACTTCGTGCGTCGTATGATCAAGATCAAGATCGTGTTTAGTTTTGTCAAGAGTAGCCCTGCAGGTAATATGTTTTATGTTTTTAAGCTCTCACTTTTTGAACGAACTTAATGAGAGAACAAAATCTTTATCTGTGTAGTTTCTGAATAAGTCTCCCACTATTATCTGTATTTGAGTGTCCTGTTTAAGGCAAGTATTTGTAAAACATCACATAGGCATTATTAGTATTGCTTTAATGTGCACACATTGTGAATAATAATAAGTCCATTTTACTGGCTGGTGCTGCAGTCTGCATTATTGAATTGTGTATGTGTGGGTGAATGTGTGATAAAGATATGTTACTTAAAATTAAATCTTGTTTTAATGCATCAAACAGATTGTATTTTTTATATTTGATGACCTCGTGCCGTATATGAAATAAAATAAGAATGATTGACATCTTCAAGCAAACGATGTGGTATTTCACTGATCGTAAATGTCTCGTTCATTTAGGAAACGAAGATGATGACTTGTACATTTATTGCATAATGCAAATAGTCCATTGGTTGCTCCAAGATGGTATGATGTTACAGAAAGATAAACAGTCTTTTATATTTCTATTGGGTGTGGTGGCTTTTAATCAATATTTATAATTATCTCTCTGATGAAATGTCAGAAGACATAACATCTGTATAGAGTAATTAATATCATTATTATTATTATGTTACATGGACCGGACTTTGCCATCCAGTGGTGTGACTCCACGAGAGAGGAAAACAGATTATGTGTTTGTAAACAGATTGAGTGTAATAATTGATGTTGCAGCAAGAACAAGGGACCATAAGCCAAAATGGTATTTTGAGATACGTTTGTTTGAAGTTTTCAATTGTGTTCAATTCATTACCCTCAATATTGTTTACATTATTTGACTACTTAATGAAACCTCAATATTCTTTATTTAAAAATATTTACATACTAAATACAAGTTTAAGCAGAGTAAAAACTATTCCAAATAATATTGAAACTGAAATTATTTTGTTTAAAAATGAATTTAAAAAAAAAAAAAAAAGGAATATGAGCATGAAAGAAGTCCAACCCCCCTAGACAAACCGTCACTTGTCGATCGATTAGAAACGAATTAACGACTATAACCCCAACGATAACGCACAATTACATGGTACATGTAGGTAGATTGTCGAAATATTGCCAGTAGTCGATCGCTAAGTACGGTTTGTCTACGGCCCAAGGTGTTTAAATAAAAATTTACAAAAACATAGACAAGACTAAAGTATATTAACGTTTGCACTCTCTGAAAAAAGGGTGCATGGGTCATTGTTCCAGCTGGCATCAATTATAATATTATTATTAATAATTATGTATAATTTATTTTATAGAGATCACTACACACTAACCTCTGACATTGAACAAGATTTATTATTTCTCAACACTCACAACAACAGTTTACATTATCATTCAAATATACAATGGAATATATTTTTATATACAACATCATTATGTTCCTATATCAGCTATCAGTAGAGTCCCTACAAAACAATAAGTTTGATAATGTTTTCTGTTCAACTTTTCAAGTGCCTTGTAAAAAGCGGACCCACTTTTGTGTGATATTTACACATAAAAGGCAAATATTGGCTACCTTTAATTCTTCAACAATGACACCCATCCTAAATAATTTATTTTACTACATGCCTTAAGGAGGCTGATCTTTATGTCGAATATGATGTGTTTAATAGGTTCTCTAGATGAATTCGCTGTGTAATAAACATGCCTTTTAGCACATACATTTATCTAAGATTAATTATATCTTCAGATTACTGCCCACCTTACAAGTAGGAAATGTTATGGTGATAGAGATAAATTTATTTATCAATCTTTATCCATCTATTTAAATACATGTAAATAGTTACAATATACTGCTTCTAAGCCGTAATAGATTCTAAATGTGTGATTCCACACAACATCTATCTGGATGATGAAACAAATAAATTTGCCTTCGTATACCTCCTTATCCTCTTTGTGGGAAGAGCCATAATGACATAATAGTAAGCATTACAGTATTTTACTTTAATACATAAACTGTTAATAGAAACATTATTATACGTGTTAACATACAACATATCGTTGGCTTAATTCAAATACACCATAAGTCATTTTTCCGATTTCAAATTTTTGATGGATTCATGTTCCGTTTACAGTAATACAAATCTTTTTTTTAATTTGTCAATTTTATACAAGACGTTTCGAGTGGAAGTATAAACTGAGTCGCAAATAACCACCTCAATCCAAATGATTATTAAAAAAAAAAGTTTTTTGTTCTTCCTGTTAAATTAGATATAACTGACTTACAGTGTTTTAGAATTAAGCCGACAATATAGTTAAATAAAATATATACGTAGCTAGGTGTAGTATCTAACTTAATTATTCATCCGGACAATAACAGATTCATAAATATTAATCAATCAATAATCACCTATCTATTATATTTAAAATCTATGTCAAACAGTAACTAGGAAGATTGAAATTTCAATTTGTTAGCTTACGAAAGAGATAACAGACAAGTGCTGCATAGATTATAACTTTTAGATTTGTTTATATTTTTTAATTATTTCGCTGCTTACCAACCTAGGTTACTGAAAAATTGCACATCATAAAAAATTTTGACTACATTATTTTGCTTGATGCGGAGAATTAGTAAGAGAGAGAATGAGACATGATGCTGTACTACGATTTCGTTCAACCAAACTAGATTGAAATTATCAAATATGTAGACGCGATAATGTAGAAACATTCACATTGTTTCACTTGACATCATCATCCAGAGTGAAAAGGTGGAAGTTGTTCATCGAAAGTGAATATGTCTGTTCACACTTTTCATCCTGTGCTTTTACTGCCATGCCTATAATCACGGCCATGTTATCTGTGGTTTAAGAAAGATAGTTTTGAAAATTAAATATAAATTTAAGAAAGTACTTGAGGTTTCTCAATAAATTAAAGTGAAAAATTAACTGTGTTTTTTAATAAAAATAAATTTTATCATCAGTATGAATTTTCACTTTGTGAACGTACAGACTATAGAATATTATAAAAATATAAATTAATAAAATTCTCGTAAGCAAACAAAATGTTTCTGAAATTTGATACTAATTCATAGAGAATAAGGACAAATGATAAAAAAAAACTTGCTTATGGTCGTTTCAACGAAATGAGCTTTCATAAAAAATATATCGGTTGGTAATCGTTTTCATGTGTCATTCCACTTTAAATGATTCATTCTGAGTGATCACATAAGTGATAAATCTAAATGCCTCTTATGTTGATAAAAGTAGATTTCATTATAACACAGAGACGAGACTTATTTTAAAAAGTTTGTAGACTGCCCTATACAAGTCATTTTACTAATTTTTAGCACAAGTCTATCTGATATCGCTGGATTTTCGGACTGGTGTGGTAAATACACATGCATTATGGACTTAGAAATTCAAACAATTTTCGCCGATTCCAATATTGCATTCATATAATGAATAAACTAACTTAAACCTTATTGAGTTTTATTGCTTATAAATTATTATTTTGTGTAACAAATTTCCTTTTATAGCACGTCATAATGTGTTAAAGTTCAGAAAGAACATCAATGCGAAAATAATAATATATAATGCTAATAACCTCATGTGCTATTTATCCTATATGCTAGATATTATTCCTAGTGAAATTCTTTCTATCTTCAATAAAAATATACAAAATCACACATATAAATTATTGGACTGAAATATTTCCATAGGTATCACATATGAATAACCCAAAGACGAACACCTCAACCATAAAACTAAGATATCTTAGTAGGTATATCTTTTTATTGTTTTTTTAACATAATATTTACTCATGTTTAGTTAATTATACTTAAACTATTAATGGTTGACTGGAAGACATCGCAAGTGCAATAAGCCTGCCTTTTGATACTTCCTCTATTTTTTGTCATTATATGTATGTCGGATGATTTATTTGGTGCCATTCAATGGAAGATCCATCTAAAGGGCAAATATATACATATATGTATATTTTATTATCGCCAATAAAGCTTTATTTATTTATTATTATTATATTAACAAAACAATAAAACGTAACAGATTATTCTATGTTGCATTAACATTATCAGCGGCAATCAGTTTTATCAACGTAGTATAAGATTGTTGGAATTTGGTGCACTATTGCGACACTTCTTCCTTTTCCAAGACATTCGTAATTTTTACAGTAGTTATAATTAAGATTTTGTAATTACCAGCGGGCCTAGAGGAGTCTATTATTATTATTATTATTTGGATGATTTGTAAAGCGCCGTTTTGTGAAAAAAAATCCACCTCAAGGGCGCTCTTTGCTAACTAAGGTTGTGCTTGGATTATTCCGTGAGATTTCTTGAATAGATAAGTCTTCAGTTGGTTCTTGAAACAAGATATGTCCTGCGTTTCTCTGATCATTTGTGGAAGCCTGTTCCAGACTACAGGTATAGTTTAATTTATATTAAACACACAACACACAGTACAAAACTAATTCTAAAATGACTTATTTTACATGGTCATGCAAAGTATGAAAATCAGATTCTATTGTGTTAGAATTACATACATATACAACACAAAAATATCACATTTCAAATTCAAGAACATTCATAAAATGACATTTGGCATTTGACACCTGCCCATGCTCAGAACAAACCAGAATCAAAATATGACAATACACCAAATAATGCGAATATTTATATTAGGTTTGTAAACGCAATAAATTTGGAATAAACTACTTTATAAATACTGTTTAATTTATTTAACTAAAACTTTCAGGGTAAAAAAATATATATAAAATTCAAAAATAAAATTTGACAACTATACATTATGTATAGTTATATACAATTATTTGATAATCATCGAATTATATGAATTTCGTGTAAACTTTCAAATTCTATTGAGTTTCAAACTCTATATAAACAAATGAATCAAGGTACGAAAGAAAATTAAAAAGAAAATTTCACTACAAAATGCGTACATCTACATACACAATGTAACATGTATTTGTGCGCATAATCAAAGGAAAAACACGTTTTCTGAACGGCATTGATGAACCTACGAAGTGCAAGGCCGTCTTATAATAATATTACAATCTTAGTATGTTAGAATTATTGAGGAAAGAACTAAAAATAAATATGATAAATTCACTGTGTACTAACCAGCCATCACACCAAACACGAATTATTTTCTTTTCCCCGTTACTTTCAGTCATGATTTAAGTTTAAATTTAAAACGAGATATATTTTAAAACGTTTAATGCCGCGCACGACACAACAATTGATTATTATCCACACACATCAATTAAAATTCCAAATCATTTACGAATTAAATCCACGATCGACAGAAAACACTTCGCCCGACGTGATATTGCCAGAGAGCAATTTAACCATTCGTCAAATACTTTTTCTACACAGTCACTCTATCCTTTGGAATATGACTTCATAATATTTAATTGAAATACCTAAATTTAAAAACAAATCAAGTATTTATTTGTATTAAATGTTCTTTATATAACAATTTTCTTGTCTTCTTTGAAAAATACATTTTTCGTAAATAGTGGTTAAATATTTTTTAAGACAATAATATTATTAAATTCGTGAAATGTGACGTTATGGTTTGTATTATGGTAGCACTGAATCATGACGCATTCAAGGAACTGTCAGTGGAATGCTTTCTGATTGGTCAATTAAATCACGCGATGGCGCTATCTACTTGAACCCGGAATGTACTTTAGTAATTTCTAGTATTATGCGCTTGCAAATAAAAACTATGTTAAATGTATTTATTTGGTCTATTTATCTAAAACATTGAAGGAAAAACTATTCATTATTAAATAATACAGAAATTTGGAGACAAATTTTACACAATCATTTTGAAATAATTTAATTTTCCCGCTAAAATATTTCAGGATTTCAATTTTTACCAACTTGATAATATGAAATGAAATAATTATGAAAATAAAATTTGGCGGTAAAACAATCAAATTTAAAAACTTTGTATATATATAAGGTGTATAAATATAGCTTTTTAAAAGAAATCATAAGCGTCAATGGAATATTAGTTTTTCCATATCCTAAATCACTCGCAAACGAGTGGATGGCCTTGAGAAAAATAGAAGTTTTTCCATAATGCTTATTAGATAAATTTGAAAAGCGATAATTTTCAAAATTGGTTAGATAAATATTGAAGAAACATACATAAAAGTTTTTTTTATTATGAGACGCTATAATTAAATTAACAATTTATTGTTATCTAGATAATTAATAGGTATGTATTATGAAATTATATATTATTATTATTTATCTATTTAATTATAAGTAACATTAAATCAAAACCTAGACACCATAGACACGTCACACATTAATCGGTGAATAAATCGTCTAAAAAGTTTTATTTTTTATCGGTAGGGTGCGTAATATTATGTTATATTCGGGTTCGATTCCCGGCCAGGGCAGAATGAAAAATTACCTTTTTCAAATCCTGAGTCAGAGTGTTACATGTACCTAAATGTTTTTTTATGCATTGTATTTTTGTTTATCGTCACGTTAGTACCCATTTATACATTACTTTGGGACTAGCTCGATCTGTGTGAATTGTCTATGCATATTATGTTGTGCGTTTTTATCGAATATTAGTCCACTGTCTCTGATAAAATGAAATGTCTTATGTGCTCTAAATTCAAATCAATGTAAGCAAATAGAAACAATGGAATTGTAATTAAACGTCACTTTAAATGAGCTCAATTGTATAGAATAACAAACGTGTTATTGGATAAAATAAAAATACAGGTTAACAAACCATATAAATAAAAAAATAATAAACATAAAAAATTAAGAAGGTGTATCCCAAACTATATAATTATTTGGTTTATGAATAGTGTACTATACACATTATATGTACATAAAAATATAACAATAGTCCTATTCTATCTTTAAAAGGCCATCCACTCGTTTACGAGTGATCAGGAATAACAATAGTTGGTAAGTTTCTTTGAATATGTTATGGATAATCAATATTTTGTACCTATTCTAAAATATTTCCATTTTTAACCCAAAATTTTTGCTGGCTACCGCCCATTTGCATGCCCACGCTAAAAATAAGTGTAGCAATATCACATTTAGAATATTGTGTTGTTTTGAAGGAATTCACCATAAGCCCCCCCCCCGGCATTTTTTTATTTGGTATAGAAATTTGTATAGGAATGATCCTGTGCTCCTTATTGTATAATCATTACAAGAGGAAGGGCAGGTGTCCCTGATGGGAACGCTCATTTTATGTACCTACCTATTAATTTTATAAAATTTAAGGTATATTATCACTAAATATGAATTAATTAATTTCAATGTTAAATTATGTCACGTTTTGATCGCTAGTCCAGTTACTAAGAGCATTTGTTGGTAAATTTGTTTAATTGGTTTAATTAAAAAAAATATATTACTGTCCATAAAATGTCCGTCTTGGTGCAATTTGATAATTTATGTACAGAGAGGGAAATTAAAAGCGGTACAGCCTTAGAACACTCAAACTTTCGTGCAATTATCTATTTATTCTCTATTTTACACTTCATGGGCGAAGGTAAGTACACAAGATTTTCTCAAGAAGGGGAGGAAAAGTAGTTTAGTAATTTTTTACTTTTTAACTTCTAGGGGGCAGCTTCCCACTTTGATGCCTATTTTCCTAATAATTTCGAGAAATTAGGGGATAGTTGCCCCCCTTTCCTCCTCCTAAGTACACCCATGGTACACTTACTGACTTATTCACCTTTTTTTCTTTTTTACAACACATGACAATCATGGTTAAAAAAAGCTATCTCTGTATTATTTTTCAGAATTCATCCAGGTGACACAGAGAAAACCAAACTTTTAAAACTTGATTGCTTTGTGTCAATGAGGACTTTGCTATTTCTCTGACTTCCAGTAGTTTACCTGAACTAAACGTGTGCGTACCTATTAGGTATATTAAAATAAATTATTGAAATAGGCCCCTATACGATTTTGCGCAAGACTCAATTATTAGTGTAACCTGTAATCAAACTGTTACCAAATATATATAAGTAAGTGTACTTACTAAATAGTAGAAGTAGGTATCAATAAAAACAAGTTGACATTCATACTCAGAGGCGGTCCCAACGATTATCAACTCTTCAGGGACCCCGTACTCAGTAAAGAAGTACACTCTACAGAATAGGTGGCCAACCTTTTCAGCAGCCGGGCCAAATTTCAGAATGAGATTTTTCCCAACGGGCCGCACAACAATATACTCCATATATATGGAACATTTGATAATTTTACTTCACCTTGAAATTTCTACCACCCTGTCGCTAAATTTTCAAAATGGTATAGGAATTTGAAATGTTTCAAAACTCCTCGCGGGCCGCACGTAGACATGCCGCATGCTGCCCGCGGGCCGCGGGTTGGCCACCCTTGCTCTACAGTCTACACGCGTTAAAGTTCTAATAGAGATTCTAATATCTAATTAAATAGGTAATTAGCAAGTTTTTATTTTAATGCTTATTAGTTAAAGATAAATGTCTTTCATTTTTTTGTAAATTAATAATAGCCGTATCTAAACTGCTTGGCAAATGCAGTGAACGAAGGGTTCTGTCTTTTTTCTTTGTGATTTAGGAGAGAGGGAAATCAAATTATTTTCTTTATTTATTTTTTCATATAAGTATTGACTGTTTAATCTTAACATTAGTAATTTGAGTTAAACTCGAGCTATGTACCTATATTGATTCTGATTGTATTTAATATTGATATGTTGCTGTGTAAAATTGCTTGTATTAAATGAACAGTAAAGGATGTATAAATAAGTAATTAAAACGTATTTTCCGAACTAATCAACATTATAACTAATGTATAAGGTGTGATTTTTGTGGATGTAACTGTGATATCAAGCTTCTTATTCTGTATTTGCCGCGTACAGACAGCTGGATGCGAACGTCAAGCATCAAGCAAAAATCTTAAATCTTTCGGCGACAATTCGGAGCATTCTCTGAAGAAATACTCGAATAAATGCCTTCGTTACGTCTCATGGAATGGTAACGAAGGCATTCATTCGAATATTTCTTCGGAGAATGCTCCAAATTGTCGCCGAAAGATTTAAGATTTTTGCTTGATGCTTGACGTTCGCATCCAGCTGTCTGTACACGGCAATTTGTGATCTTTCAAAACTCCTTTTGAAGTGTTGAACCAAACTTGTTGTGTTGTCAAACGGTAGATACTTAATTCACGGACATTGTGATCTAACTACAAAGATAAATTCACCGGGATCCCACGATATTTTGGACCGCCTCTGTTTTTACTCGTTATAATAATTGTGAATTCATGATACACATTATGTAGATTTACTCATTTATACATTTACTTCTACGTTACGTATGTTTTACAGTAATTATATTATTATTGTTGCCGGCCGGCGTAATGCATGAGTGGTTCATAATCCTTCATAATGACATCGATTACTGAAAAATAATCGAATGCACGATGTTTTCAATGTGTTTACTCACTGTGAGTTGACTAAAGTATAGGTATGTTAAATGCGATTTAGTGGAACAGCAATAATCACCGCCGTGTACCTACTCTCCAAAGAAACATTTCAATGATGAAAAGTTGTAAAAGAAAGTAATGTATGTATAGTTTAAGACTGGTAGTTAAATGATACTATGGGTTGCATTTGATTATAGGGATGTATTTAGGTATGTTTTTTTTAAGTACCTACCGTTGCTCGCCAAATCTTTCATCAGTTATTATGAATTCAGTATTGATACTGTTGTGCAAAGAAAACTTTAACTGCATCGAATCATTATAAGAACGATCATCATTTCATGATAGGCATACCTAAAATTTACAACTACACTCAAAAACAGCCAGTGCCATGCACACTACTAACTAGTAGGTATACTGTGACACTACAAAATATTGATAACACGTTCATAAGATAGTATTATTTATTGTATGTTTTACTGATTAACTTCATCTTTTTACATAATATCAACTGTCAATAAATATTTGTTTTTGTCATTACTTTATCGAGTTATTTTTACGTTTTGTGTTTTCAGATTTGGTCAGTCAGTTGACGTTTTATTTGACTACGTATTGTCGGTGTGGTTCGCTGGCGTGTAGTGGTGATTCCGTAACTAGAATACATAACTAATTTAAATTTGATATTATTTAGTTCAATATGGCAACCATCATAAAGAAAATTATAACATCGGCGAATTGCTACAAGCCGGTAGGACCATACAGGTTAGTTTTATTTATTTTTTATTACCAAATATATTATATTTATTTGTACTTTACGTTAATATAACAACAGTTGATAAAATTATTATATTAACTTGTTTACAGTGAACACTGTCATTTACAAAGTGTACAAGCATTGACTTTCAACACCAATACAATGATAAGTAATGGTACAACTACATAAACTCAACAAAACTAGTTGTAATAACTAGATTTAAATAAAAATAGCACACTGTAGGTAATTTGTGACTGTGTTACTACGGTATATCCTATAAGTTTTTTTTTTCCTGCTGAGATCGCCTTGGCTTTGGCCAGCTTTTGAGCTGTTATGGTCTCAGTGCAGGGCAGTGACGGATACATATGTGGCGCCCCCCCTTGCGGAGTCTATTGACGATGTCTTGTAGGTATATCTGTATAATCAGTTAAAATAAAACTTTCTTAAACTTTGCATGTGACTTGATTATTTTTTTATTACGATAAAAATAAAGGTAGCTCAAGATATCTGATACGCCCCCCCTCCCTTAAGTTTTTTTCTGAATCCGCCACTGGTGCAGGATGACATTTTTAAGATAATTTTAAGAGAGGTAGCCAAAGAATTCAATTTCACTCCGATAAATAAATAAATGAATAAAGTAAAATTTATTTTCTTAGAACGAAATATTATCTAAAATGTTAAGATTAGAATATCGTATGGAAATTAAAAGACAAAGACGATTGCTGCAGTAAAACAGCAATGAATTTATGATTCATGAATACGATATACCTACCTTGGTTCATTTGACCTCTAAAATAATACTGAATAAAAAAAATTAATTGCTAATTATGCAGTTAAAAATATATGCTTTTACATCTGCAGGGTTACTCCTGACACAATTTAAATACGATCTTAATCTTGACTTGATCTTAATCCTAGGATGCGCGTAGCGAATATAGTAAAAAATACGTGCATACCAATCCCGCGGAAGTTGAGAACACTCGTTTTTAAGATTTACATTAATATTATGGTTGTATTATGTGATTATAACTCCGAGAATGCACCAGACATTGATGTATACACATTTATATTGTTGTGATATTTATCAAATTTTATGAAATATGCCTTTTAATTTAATTTAATTTCGTTAACCGTTTGCTACTGCGGGCTTGGCATGCACGTATTTTTGCACATTGTAGGGTTAAGATCAAGACAAGATTAAGATCGTATTTAGATTGTGTCAAGAGTAAACCTGCTGATCCCAAATCGATGAACAATATTTCATTCATATAATTATTATTACCTATTACTCTCCTAAACTAACTCTGCACATCGTTACAGCTTTTGTCCAATGCGATGTGCAAAGAGATACTAAATTGTAAGCAAAAAAGTACACCTACAAACCCATGATATTTTATTTTTATTACACAACACAGTTAATTTTTCACTTTGATTTAATTAAAATCTCGAGTACTTTCGTCAACGTAGATATATTGACATTTTCAAGAGTTCTCTTGAAAATTTTCTATATCTGTATTGACAAAAGTACCTACTCGAGATTTTAAATAAATCAATGTGAAAAATCAACTGTGGTGTGTTATAAAAATAAAATATCATCAGTATGAATTTGCACTCTGTGAACCAACACATTTGTACATCAAATATCACCATTTTATTTCCAGTCAAGCCATATTAGTAGACCGTACCCTCTACGTGTCTGGAGTTCTTGGTATCGATAAGGAGAGCAACAAACTGGTGGATGGTGGAGCGGCCTCCGAAGCCAGGATGGCGCTCACCAACCTGGGACACGTTCTATCTGCAGCTGGATCCAAGTACGACAACGTGGTGAAGACCACCATCATGCTAAATGATATCAAGGACTTCCCAGATGTTAACAAAGTTTATCAAGAATGTAAGTTTTACTGGAGTTTACCAGGTTATCTTGTTGTTGTTTGTTTAACATAATTACTTAATTAAGTAAGTAAAAATTAGCCAGGGGGCCTAAAATGGGCACATTGAGCAATTTATCTACAATTCATATTTGGTGAAATGTTTCCGTTAAATCGTTTTACAATTCCTAATATGATCCTATTATGATTAATATAAAGTGGCCTTTTTAGCCCCCCTGGACGTTACTTCAAGCGCGGATCTTATTCATAGATAGGTATTATGTTAATTAATTTTTTTTTTAAATTGATTTCATTATGACATACCTACCAATCATCAACCGAAATTGTAAATACTAGAAAATCAAAGGAAAAATTGGTAATGTGACCAAACGCATTTATGTTGCAAGGCTTGAAGAAAATTGATTGTTTTTATTATTGTATGGGTCCTTTTATGGCCTTTTCAAATATAAAGGAAGTGAAGTTCTTATGTATAAGTAGGAAAATGACCTCAAGCATCTCAACTTTATGGAGTGAAACAGCTTAATGATATAATTATAAAAATTAATTTTGGAACATATTATATTTTCTGAGAAATAAATACTAGTCTTTACCATATAGGTCTATGGTATCTAAAGACTTTTTATAAATATATAACATAAAATTAATAAAGATTTATACCATGACACCATTACGCTATCTCCTACAAGTGGGGTAGCCAACGGGCGAACTGCATGTAATAAACACGCAAGTCGTCCTCTCCGTGACAATAAAAGTAAAGATATTCAATATTGGTGGCATACCTTGACGCTGAACCGAAGATATTAAATATCTTAAATATTTTAATGATGTTTTACAAATATTTGCCTTTTACAGAAAACTTATGGAAAAGAGTGTGAGATGTTTTCTTTACCGAATACTTCCTCGTTATTTAATTTACAACTTATTTAAATTTGCTTTTCTTATATTTTATATTGGTATACCTATACAATACAGCCCTATTTACAATTTGTTTATAAGTAAATAAAAGTTAGGTTAATATGTTTTATTCCTCAAAATAAACTCTTATCTTTATATTTTACTTGACGATCTGACTGAAGTAAGTATTCAAAATATTGTTATACACCTCATTATTTTTGTAGGATATTTGGTAGGTACTCTTGAGGTTGAACATTCTATTTTTAAAAACGAAATTTTGACGTTTGTTAGATACTAGATAAGATTCTTAAAATAAGAAACAAATTGCGAGTAATTCCCCAGTCCACAGAAATAAGCGATATGACGTCACTGTGACGTTACTTATATTTGAATATAGAATCACTTCGCTGACATGAGCACACTTGTGAGGATATCTAATGACGTCATTTTTGCATGCTTTATAATATTTTCCTCCAGATGAAGTCTCGTCCGGCCAAAATAACCTCAAATGCAATGCTTCAATTTGCATTATCTGATCATGATATGATTACAGGTTGAACGCAAGTGAAAACATGAACTTTAATTAAATTCAGTTAATAATCTGCTCCGTGGAATCTTCGGCAAAGAATAGACCTCTGATTATTTTTGTATAGGTTTTTGACTGTCCTCTAAAAGATGGGTGTTCGAATAAGATGGCTGGCTTTAAAAAAAAATCTTAAAAGTAGATTTACAGATATAGATTTAATAATGGAAAATAGATTTAATTGTTATTTAATTTAATTAACGGAATTAGGTAGTTTATTTGATTTTTTCAAAACATTTATTTTTGTACGATGTGTGTTTTTCTTTTTTTTTCAAGTTTTATGGATATGTTTTAGTAATATTTTGATAGTGTTTTCTTTTTTTATTTACTTTTGTAATATTGTAACAAGTAACTCACTTCAAAACACGAGATTATCTCTTTTTGAAGTTGAGTCATTGAAATTTATTGTTTTATTTATATGTATTTGCTAACTATGAAAAAAATGTGAAAAAAAATGATAAAATAAAATTAAAAAAAAGAAAAGATAATTGACATTTATGATTCAGAGATGATGTGTGCTAACCATTTTGAATGTTTTGTTATTTAATTAACATGGAGAGGACAATCCATGTGTTTGTTACTTGCATTCAATCTGCTGGCTACCCCACTTGTGGGATATGCCATGATGGTATAGATAGATAGATTCGCACTTGCTCTCACAAGTGACGCCACAGATTCTTTACTAAATACTCGTACTAGATGTATGCCTTCGGATTATACCTACATCCTTTAATTTTGTTCACAGTTTTCAAGTCAAATTTCCCAGCCCGATCTACCTACCAAGTTGGAAAGTTGCCTCTCGGAGCCAATGTAGAGATTGAAGTCATCGCTCTCGTAGGAGATGTCAAAACAGAAAATGCGTGACTAGAAGAAAAGGCACTGTCTTTTGATTCCAAACTATAAGACGACTCCATATTATAATCTTACTTGTTATTCATTATTTTGTTTATAATCTGTAATATTAATAAAACTGTTTTTACACACTATTCTTTATGTTATTTTTATTTATCCTTGTACAAAATCTCTTGAATTTTTTTCGTAGAATATTGTTTTTATTTTTTTTGAGATTTTTACTCTTATTTCATGATGCATCATAACGGGGTGTCGATCGAAATATATTGCAAACAAAATTATTAAATTGTAATTAAACACTTCTGTCATTTTTTTCTAGAGTTTTTAATAGCATTTAATACTTTATTACCTATTCAATATTCTACTTTATCATTTTTCAAACACATTGTAGATAAATCAATCTACAATATTGTTAACCCCTACGTTAGCAACAGTATGAACAAATACCTACATTAAAAACTTAATTCGATCATGTTGGGTTTATGTTATTTTTATCAAAAACCGTGTGCATTCTGGACAACATAAAAGGGTGGGTTTTAAGAATCATAAATATGAAAATAAAATTTTAACACGACATTAGGGCGTTGCTCTCATAACTATATTAATAATACCAAAGAGTTTAAAAAGATTTATGTGTATAAATATACAAGTTATAGGTGTTTATGTTTCGCATTCTATCACACACGTTTACTTACCTATACGAATATAATATATTGTATTACAATGTTATGTACAAGTATTTTTAAATTTAGTATAATATAAATCAAAATAATATAATACCTATCATTAAAATAATATTTAGTATGTTTGGAATGAGTAAAATTATTACTTTTGTCTAATTATTTTCTCATATTAAATTTATGCAATAATTTTCCATGGCGCTTCAATCTACGATTCAGATTGAAATCTCATATATTAAAATATTTTTACAAAAAAAGATAACTTTTATAATCCAATATATTTATTTATTTATTTTATCCTTTTTACATATAATCTTTATATAACAGTGTAATAAAACAATTAAAAATTTAAAGTACTAAGACGTGGTAAGTGGCAAGATTACAACTATGAAGTGATTTCTTCCATTTCCATCTATCTCACGATATCCTAAATCTAATATGAAATGTAATCGTACCAGTACCTTTATTGTCTTAACCTTTACGTAATTTTTGGTTCATTGATAAAAAAAAGAAAATAATGACAAACAACTGGTATTCTTTTGTCTTCACAATGTAAGGTCCACCAACCGAGAAACGCTTTATGCAAACCATAGTAGCAACCATCTTTTTTGGATTTCATATTTGAGATCTCAAATGGATCGCGAACTCCGTTTTAAATGACGCCGGAACAATTAAGTTCAATACTTTCCATCCATTTGATCCATTTGAGATCTGAAATATGAAAACCCAAAAAGATGGTTGCTTCTACGGTTTGCATAAAGCGTTTCTTTGTCTTTAAGTAAACCGTTAAGAGCAAATGATAACACCTTCCAATGAACCAATTAAAAACCTCCTTGGAATGCCCTCTTGTACTCAGCTCCCAATTAAATTTGTTGTTTTTGTTGTGTGCTAATTTTTCTGTAGGTATTCTTCCAAATGTTTCTACACAATGTTGCGATGAAAATAGCTTTCGACCGGACATGCTGTATAACATTGCTGTTATGTGTAGGTATATAGATAGGTATATGTCGTGTGACAGAGTAGTCTTGCGTGCTTTCTTGTAAAATAAAATTCCTTTTTTTATCGATTGCAACAAAACACCAAAAATGTTAATCATACAAGGTCACGTGATAGTCGGTATTTTACATAATATTATTTAATTTTAGATTTTTGTTCGCCACCACCTGAAAGTACTTTTCTCTGTTTGAATAGAAAAGACGTCCAAGTTTTTCAAGAGTTAGTATCGATTTATTTATCTATTTTACTTTCTTTTCCAGCATTTGACGGCTATCATCGAAATAGAGGAAATGTTATACTAAAACTCGTATGACACTCCCTCTTATTCGATCATAGCCTTATTTGTAGGTATTCCTCATTGCTGAGGTGTGCGTCGTTATCTCGCGTATATTTTTTAAACGATAAATCTGGGTTTCTGATAAACCCAAATACACCCCCATAACCCTCACAGAAAGTAATATGCTTGTATCGTGAAGGTAAACTAGAACATCAGCAGGAGGAATAGAACCTGCTGGTATCTCGTGAAAGAGTAAGACGTTAATATCAGGGCCACCTCCTTTTGTACCAAATATCTTGGTCCACAATTAATCTTAATTTAGGCTTCTGAATCGGAGATGTTATGCTGTGACTAGATGAAGACCTAGCCTGTCCATCATATCGATGAGCGATCTATTGGTTGAAATTTCGGTACATTTCTGTCGAACAATACACAACTATTATGTCATCAACCGATGACAATAAATATCAATTTAAGACGTATGAAGACGAGAAATAAGCAGAAGACAGTAGATATCATAGTTGTACAATATATTTACGAAAGTGGACTCAGAAAAGACATGCCTAAAAATGAACGATTTTTCTAAGATTATTCCGAAAAGATTGGCGGCGCAAGGACCTCATTGAACCTGAAAAAGAAGTAAAGTTTTGTAGATTTTCAGTCAGAAACTCCAAGCTTGGAATCCCAAAGTTTTCGTACTCTAACTTCGGACCAAAAATATAGTAAATAAAAGTTATCTTCACGAGTGTTAAGATGTTGAAAAAATATTCTCTTCTCATTACAAAGAGAGTTTTAGAAACACTGACCAAATTTTCGAAAGTGAAATTTCTGGACGATCACTCTGTGACCGGATGTCCAATGAGACACGATTATTTTATATTTTCCAGCTATTTTGTGTTTATAACGTCAAGCATTGCTCGTTGTATAGTGAACCAACACGCAAACTTTATTGTTTTTTTTTTTGTAATTTTATTAGACTTAATATCATAATAAAAAAGAATCGGACTTTTTACCTCACCCTCACAATATGGCGAATATTTCCGAAAGGTTGACGTATTAGGATTAGTACTCACCAGAGAGTTTGTTGACTTTTAACGTTGAAATTCCTTGCAAGTCAGGCAAAGAAATAAAAAGAGAGAATTAAATGATACGCAAACATGTTTCGCACACAACCCCGTCGTAATACATTTTCTTCTTGTAATTCACCATGTGTGAATAAGCTTCCAAAATAAAGTATACAAACATGGGGATAAGAGATGTATGGAAGTGAAAGTAATTATATTTAATTGTTCACGAAATTCTCAGCTAAAAATAGAATTCCATTCTTTTCGACTGTACTGTAAGAGGAAGGTTTTCGTAAAATATAAGACATATGCCATCTTCAATTCAGTGATGAGGTTCGCCAATCACCTAGATTGTCTTATTATTTATGCCACAGAAAACAGAGATAATTGGTCGGCTAGTTACCCCAATTTTTGATAAAATTCCTGACGCATCGAATAAACAGTTTGGGTATGTTGATAGGAAAAAAAAACTATTAAGAGATAAAAAAAGTGACGTATGATCGATGAAGGAGGATGGTAGCTGAAATAAGTTCTAGGAGTTAAAATATGGTACGTGGCTTGACCACGTGGATCAAATTGTCAAGAACGGTTGCGTGTTAAGTAAGAGGAATCGGCGTGCATATACGAGAAACTGGATGAATGTAGAGGAAGCGAAAGAAGTATGTAAGGTTAGATCAACATGGCGTTCCGTTCTCTCTGCCTACCCCACCTGGGACACGGCGTGAAGATATAGTATAGTAGTTTGAATAAGAGGCCTATGTCCAACACTAAATACAAGAAAGTTTAGTATGTCAACGTCAACAATACACTTTCATCTTTCAGTGATCCTTTAATACTAACCTCAGTAACACAAAGTGGATTCACTCATTCCAATTTGCCATTTACTTACCTGATTCACTCAACAAGTTACTTCTTTACTCGACATTTCTAAACTTTTGATATTTTTGTCAAAGGAACGTGTATTGTGAAAGAGGGTTAAAATTTGTACGCGAAAAAATCCTCTTTTTAGCCAAATATGATTCAACAGATTAAATAAATTGGTATAGTGTAAGTATTAATTAGACTTTCACAAGAATTTGAATACAGAAATTAAAAACCCATTATTACACTAATTTAAAATTCTTTCGTACAAATTGTACGGGTGTGTGTAATTGTAGTATTGAAGTGTAATTTCTATACATTATTTCAACATTCTAATTAATGATTACTTGAGTGTTGAAGAATTAAAATTACTGTATAGTATTTTGATTATGTAATACTACATGCTCCAATCAATTAATCGATTAAAATACTATTACTTTTCCATTACACAAATCGTCAAATACAATTATATTATTGTTTTTCGATATTTATGATTTCAACGCGTCACTGTTTTGTACCTTATCAATAAATTAAATGTTGAATTAATTTTATTTTAAAGGGTACATTATTGGTGATATTCGTCATTAAAGAGAGACCCACCTCATATCCGAATATCTCAAGTGTCGTAAACTCCTACTTATCCGCACATTCAAACCAAAATTGTCCTCACGTTCACGAGCAGACCATTGGGCAGGCCTGAAGGGCCGGCCGGTCAAAACCGCCGTCGCAGGAATATTTTATACTACTTCTTTCTTCAATGTCCCTTTTGGAAGTGAGTAAATTTATTAAGAACATAAACAAAATAAAGTAGGACAAGAAAACTTAGATGGGTGATATTCGTCATGGAATCTTATACATATTTGAATTCTTTCGTATGTGTGTTTATTATATATCCTTTATAGCTGCTTTCGCCTGATAAGTAACAGTCGGGTAACCGATGCCATCTTCTGGAAGCAAACCTTTGTCATTCAGTTGTAGCAATGTTGAGGAAGCTTGTGTGCATTACGATGAATATAATAATAATAAAAATAATAATAATAAGAACACTTTATTGATCAGAAAAAAAAAATCATGAGCAATTGGCGAGCTTATTGCCTGGAGGCAATATCTTCCAGCTAACCAAAATAATGTGTGATACTATGTTGACAATGTGTAATTAATACTAAATGTGAACAGTTAATACTAAATTTAATTATAACTAATTACATTCTTAGTCCTAAGTAGAACATTATATATGTCATGTTTCCTCTAATACAGTGTTTCTTAACCTTTCTAGCGAGTCGCACCCCTTTGAATCTGAAAATATATCTCCGCACCCCATTGAAAAATATGTTTTAATTTTAATGCGGCTCTCGAAGTATTAAGTGGTGAAGCGCACTGGCATAATAATTTTTATGAGCTTCAATATTGGGGCGACACTATTGCAGATTTCAAATATTTTATTACAAGAAATTTAATAAATGATATTTTATCATTTTTATGGTTAGGTAGGGGCTTCTCCCGCACCCCCAAAAATACATTCCCGCACCCCTGGGGGGTGCGGGCACCCCCTGTTAAGAACCACTGCTCTAATAAATACTATAAAATGAAGGATAAAGGCACGGGGAGGAACTTTTTAGTAGCGTAGAGGAATTTCTAATATTGCAAGGTAGATTATTCCACATTCTAATTGCATGGGTCGTAAATGGTGAACTGAAGAAGGTTGTGGTGTGGTGCATCAGGGACGGCAAGTAACTGGTTATTCTGAGATCTCAGAGGACGTCCATGTGAAGACAGGTATTCAAAACGCTTAAAAAGGTATTGAGGGGAATTGTGCTTTAGGATGTTGTACAGAAAGTAGAGTATATGTAGATCGCGGGATTGTTTGTATGTTGGCCATTTAAGTTCTGCTCGAAATTTGGAATATAGTTTTGTTTAAACTAAAATACACTACCAGAAACCTCCAAAGTCAGCAACATGCTTGTGTTGTAAAAGTTGAGCCGCGAATTATGTATTTTTTTGCTGATACTAACCAGTTTTTTCTATTCTTCATACTAACATGTCCTCCACTATTTGATAAACGTAAGTAATTGTTTCTTGGCTAATCTCTGCAATTCCTAACCTTACCTTAATTAAAATGAGTATTGAGAGTGAAAATGACAGCGACAAAAATGTGTAGGCTTTGGTACTGTTATAGGTTACTAGATAGGCTTGCATATCTAGTAAATTAAAAAAGAATATGACACTTCAATTCAGTTACCTATCAAAATTTTCCAAGTCAGTGATTTATTATTTTATTTGAATAAAGTCATCACTCTATTGCTAATTATAATATTTTCAGCAATCTCAAATTTGCTGAAGGACAATGGAACAACTTTATACAGGCCTAAATGACGTCACAAAGAAAACAGTATGAAATACTTTTAAACGTAAGTAATAATATTACGTTGTTCATTTAATTTCTACGTGACGTAAGAAGTACATTATAATAGTCGGTAAAACGTAGAAAAGTAATGTGAACCTTCCCCTTGGAGAATGAGAGGAAAGGTGTTTCTGCAAATTACGATACACTGTTAAAAATAACAGCAGAATAATTAATAACAAGAAACAGTAATCGCTGTGAAATTTGTAAGCCTGATTTTTTTTTGAAAATTTCGTGATGCTTTTTTCTAGTTTTATTCACAATTAATAGAAATTTAATATGACGATTGGGTCATAGAACATAAACAATTGTGTACCTATAACGGTTTTGGGGATTTTCACCGAAAAATATATTTCTTGCGCTTTCGACGTTCCTGCTGTCGCCATCCTCAGGAGCTAAATATAAACAGCTGAGAAAACACAGAGATAAGTCATTAAAGTATTAAATGTGATAAAAACTATGACAATATAAAGAATTATCTAACCTTTATATAGAAAATGTTCCCGATTTTGTCTCTCAGCCAAAAGACTTGTAGAACCTTTACGCTTTTTTTAAAAATTGCATTAAACGATTTTCAGAAATGTTTCATAACTCTCAGTTTTATTTTTAGTAACTGTTCTTAGTTAAAGTATTGGTTTTAAATATGCTCAATATTATTTTTTATTCAGTTGGCAATTTCAACAAATCACTTCTCATTTAAAAGAAAAAAATAACTGTTAACTTCAATCTCAAGACTTCGCTACGTTTTGATCAGATTTCTGTCAAGCTTTTCACAAGTCTCCTAACGGGTAGTGTTGCCACCTAATCATGTTTATGTCCAATATTTTTATCGATAGCCTTGTTCTTTATAGCAATATATAATTATTATTTTATTGCCTAGAATTGTTACTGTTAAATGAAAGATTGTGGGCAGAATCAAAGCTGAAATCGAGATTTTTTTTATATATGTATAATGGATGTTTATACTTGAAATAAAGCAATCAGTGTTTTTCTGAAATAATATCAAAAATTTATTAAAAACATTATTTAAACTAAAGAAACTAAATATTACTAAAAATAAAATAAACAATAATAAAACAATTACCTGAAATAATATCAAAAAAACAACATTTAAAGTCTTTACTTCAGGTCTTTCAAAACTAACACAAAATTACAAACAAAATTACTTTACCAACTGTCAAAACAAAAATTCTAAATTCAAATAAATAAACTAAAGGAAATCACTCCTATGAGTAGGTAGGTGGTTTTCTTTACACCTCCCCTCCAAGAAAAAAACAATTACAAGTGAAAACGTACGTAATTGTTCACTTAATAACAAATACTGGAAAAAGTTTCGTAATGTGGTAGAAATTTGACTCTGTTTTCTTGTGTCCGGTATCAACTTCATAGATTGAGTTTGAAATTTTCTTTAAAATTTTGTATGGTCCAATCTTTAATTCATCCATTTTCTTCCTATTTAGTCGATTTCCATTTTCTACGTAAACTCTGTCTCCCACTTCCAATTTATATTCTTCCCTATGCAAGTCGAATATATTCTTATTATAATTGTGAGATTTTATTGTATTTTCAAGGGCTAGTTTTCTGTCTCTATTCAAATCTTCTTTTGTAAATTTTGATTTTAATTCTAGTGGTAAAATATTAACATTTTCGCCTTCCAAAAGGTATTTTGGAGCAAACTTAGTGACTGTGTGTTCTGTTTCATTATATTTTTCTACACATTTCTGTGCAACAGTAGTCCATGCTGTTTTCCTATCACTTTCATTTATTTTACATCTTATTTTATTTACTAAGGTTTGATTTAACCTTTCATTGATCCCATTCGAAAAAGGTGAATCCACAGCAGTGAAAACTATTCTTATGTTTTCCATTTTTAGAAATTCTTTAAATTCTTTTGAATTTATGCCAGGATATTGGTCTGTTAGTACCATATCAATATTGTAGTTTTGTGTCACATTTTTTATCAGTTTAATAAAATCATTTGCGGTTTGGTTTTTCGATGTGAGAATGTAAGCATATCTCGTGAAATGATCTACCAGCAGATGTAAATATTTTTTTGTTGATCGTGATCCTCCAAACCCTCCTATGGTATCAA
The DNA here is from genome assembly GCA_947579605.1 of Athripsodes cinereus. Classification (NCBI taxonomy): domain Eukaryota; kingdom Metazoa; phylum Arthropoda; class Insecta; order Trichoptera; family Leptoceridae; genus Athripsodes; species Athripsodes cinereus. Next base: position 23,242,513 of record OX388314.1, read on the forward strand.
TAGATATAATTTCAAATGGGCGTGTAGCTGGTCCTAAATGTGACATTAAACCATATTTTGATTTCCTCCTTGATTTGTTTTTTATACAAATTTCACACTCATCGCAAATTTGTTTAATGTTTGTGATGATATTCTTTGCAGTATAGCATGGTGTTATTTTATTTATCATTTGTGTTCTTCCAATGTGGCAGTAGGTATCATGGACATCTTTTATTATTGTTTTACTATATTCTTCTGATAGTATGATTTTTTTCCTTTTTTTATACATTTTGTAGTAAATATCATTCTCCAATATAAATTTGCTATTTTGTAGTTCCATATTCATGTGTTGGTCATTTTTTATATCTTGCAGGTTTACTAAATTTACTACTTTTATAAAATCGTCATTATTTTCATTTGGTTCTAGAACTGGATTTCTGCTTAAACAGTCTGCTTCTTGATTTAATCTTCCTGGGTTATATTTTATCTTAAAATTATATTGAGATAAATAATACATCAAATCCCCTAATTCCTCATCAGTTCTGGCCTTGATGTTCATATTTTCTAATGGTTTATGATCTGAGTACACTATAAATTCTTTTCCCATTAGCCAGTGTTGCCAATATTTCACAGCTTCTTTTATTGCCAGACATTCTAGATAAATTGCCTTCTTCTTTTTTTGTGCTTCAGTTAATTTTTTTGAAAAATAAGCAACCGGCTTACTGTTTTCGTTTTTATCTTCTTGTTTCAACACTGCTCCCACTCCTTTGATACTAGCATCCGTGTAAATGTATATTGGTAATTCAGGGTCAAAAATATTCAGGATTGGCTCTGAACACAGCAATTCTTTAATTTTTTCAAATGATTTCTGGCATTTGTCGGACCATATGAATTTCACATCTTTTCGTAATAAATTGTGTAACGGGTCCAGAATAATTGCGCTGTTTGGTAAAAATTTATGATGAAAATTTATTTTTCCTAAGAATTGACGTATATTTTTTCTTGTTTCTGGTATTGGAAAATTTTTCACAGCGGTTAAATAATCTTTCAGAGGTCTTACTGAATTATTTTGTATTATGTGACCTAAATATTTGGCATAATTATTTGCAAAAGTACATTTGGAAAATTTTAGTCTAAAACCTTCTGTTATTATTGCCTCCAGTAGTCTTGTTAGATGTAGTATATGTTCTTGAAAAGTTTTCGAAAAAATTAAAATATCGTCTATAAAATTTACTGCAAAATCAGAGAGTTTGTATTTCCTTATGATGTTACTCAATATTCTTTGGAAGATAGCTGGAGCAGTCTTTAATCCAAACGGAAGACACGTCCATTGGTAATGGCCTTCTTGTGTAACAAATGCAGTTTTGTGTCTATCTTCAATCTTCAAAGGTATCGACCAAAATGCTGAATTTACATCAAAAGTAGAAAAATATTTGCAGTTTACAGTTTTCACCATCAAATCCTCAATTAATGGAAATGGTTGTGATTGAGGTACGACAATTTTATTCAATTCTCTGAAATCTATACATAATCTTGTTTTCTTGTTATCTTCTTTTTTATAAGCCAGAGTTACTGGAGCAGCAAATGGGCTATAAGATTCCTCAATCAGATTCTTCTTTAATAGTTGTGATATTTGATCTTCTATTTCTTTTCTATCTTCAGCTGTGCATCTATATGGACGTTTGTAACAGTATTTATCCACCATTAAATCAATATGAGCCTCATAATCTCGCACAGTACCTATGTCATATTTATCTTTTGCAAAGACTGATTTGTATTTTTCTATCAACTTATCGATTTGTGATTTTTCATATAAATCTAGATGGTTTACAAACATTTCAAAACCATCTGAGTTAATATGTTCATTGAAATTTATTTTACATTGGTTTGATTGTTTGTTTTCTCGTTGTAATACCTCAGTGGGTAGAAAAACATCTTCTTTATTCTTGTCACCTAGTACATCAGGAATATCGACATTTTGAATATTTGAAGTTTCTCTTTCATTTAAACTTAATATGTAATTTTCTTTTTTATCATTACATTGCATTATCTTTAATTCTTCATTTTGTGTTAATCTGAAGTTTTTGATGCAATCCAATCCAATTAGAAAATCATAATTAAAATTTTCATTATCTATTATGAAAATATCCATAATCTTTTCAATATTGAAAATCTTTATTTTAAGTGTTACCATACCTTTAGTTTTCTTCTCACCATTAATAGTTTTCAAGTTAACCATTTGTATATCTCTTGTATCTGGTTTTTGTTGTATTTTTAATAATTTAGCATTAATTAATGATACATTTGAACCCGAATCATAAATTCCAGAAACATTTAAAGCATCATTTATTATTAACTTTACTTTTATTAATGGTGGCATATCTAGTTTTTTGGATTCTTTTCATTCAATTCTATTTCCAATTCTGAGTTATTTACAGTTACAATAGAATTTTGACTTTTAAACCAGCAATTTTCTTCAGAATGGTAACGTTTTCCTTTTTTCTCATTAGCACAGATTTTGCATGGTTTTTTGTATTCATTTTTATTTAATTGAGTGTCAGGATATGAAACCCTTTTTTTAACATATTTATTCTTCCCAACAAGATATTCTAATTTTCCTAATGCATTGTATAGATCTTCCGTTCCTTGTAAAGCTTCTCTATCAATTTTATCAGCAACATAATTTGGTAGTCCAAATGCTATGAGGTCTACAAGTGTTCCAGTATCAATTGATTTTCTCACTCTCAACAATAGTTTTTCTTTTTTTAAAGCATACTCAATTAACGGGCCTGTTTGATAATTAAAAGCGAGAGCGTATCTAATAGGTGACCATCCTTTGTTTTCAAAAGTCACGCAAAAACTTTTTTCCCACTCTTCCCATCTCGATTCCACTGTATGTTTAATCAACATACAGCTGTACCAATCTTGACTGGAGTATTCCAAAAAGGCTTTTAATATTTCAATTTTTTTTATATCATCCTCGATTTGAAATCGTTTACATTCTAAATTAAAATCTTTCATCCACTGGCATGCATTTGTATTTCTGCCTGTAAATTTTTCAATCATGAATTTCTCTGCAATTTTTCCCAAATTTGGATTTTCATATTTTGTTTGCTTATCTTCAACTAATTTTGTTAACAGTTTTTCCAACGTTTCATTTAGTTTATCCATGGTGTTAAATATTATCAATAAATGTTGTTTTATAATGGATGTTTATACTTGAAATAAAGCAATCAGTGTTTTTCTGAAATAATATCAAAAATTTATTAAAAACATTATTTAAACTAAAGAAACTAAATATTACTAAAAATAAAATAAACAATAATAAAACAATTACCTGAAATAATATCAAAAAAACAACATTTAAAGTCTTTACTTCAGGTCTTTCAAAACTAACACAAAATTACAAACAAAATTACTTTACCAACTGTCAAAACAAAAATTCTAAATTCAAATAAATAAACTAAAGGAAATCACTCCTATGAGTAGGTAGGTGGTTTTCTTTACATATGTAATAATTTATGATTTATAAATTATGATATTTATTAAGGTCAGTTATTGTCATAAGTTTATTATAATTGTCTTTAATATTATTACTGTTCATTGCATAGGTTCTTTATACTCGTATACCTTAAGCTACCTTAGGCACATCTCAGACTTTCTGACATTACTCCAATTTATTGTCACATACCTACATATCTGATACACTTTTTACGGCAACATTAAAATATTACCTGCTACATTTTCCAATCAACAAAAAAATATTACCAGCTACATTTTGCAAAGGTTAAAAAACAGATAAATAAAACACCAAATTTGTTCAAAAAAAAGAGTGAATGTTCTTGAGAATTTACGACCTATAAATTCATTTATTTTTACCAATAATAGAATTCCTAAATATTGTGTTTTATCTTGCTAATAAGGTGTCATGAACATCCTCCTAGATATGTTGAGCTTAAAATTACCCTTAATTTTGGAAAAGTCAAACTTTTTAAGGTGTCTTTTGTAAGGTGTGTGGAAAACACATTCTTAATTCCACATATTTAACAATTTAAACAAGAGTTTTGGTTAATCTTATAAATCTCATCGTTCATCTTATCATCTTATTAAATCTTTGATTATAGAGAAGTATATTTGTCAATCACCTAGTAATATATTTCCAGAAAAATCATAATTTACTAAATAATATAATAACTACCACCTTTTACAGTTTAACTCCTTGCATACAAGACATAATATGGTCTACGTACATAACTATAAAGAGATGGCTTCATAGACTTGGTATTATTTGGAGCACGTTATTATATTATGTAGGTATATGTATGGAAATCAGTTTTTCGGGGTAATTTTAATACAAATTTAAGTAAGTACATACGATATTATACTCACCTGTGATATGTAAACACGAACATTGTAATAAAGCAGAAGGTCACACTACTAAGCCAAAAATAGTCTAGGTGCCAGGCAACATCATAATAACTCTTCATGTGGACAAAACAGGTAAATTATTGTAGAAAAAGTAAAAGAAAAGTTTAATTAGATAAATTACCTTTATTTTATTCATTTAAGAAATACAGCAATCTACCAGTGAATTTTCTAAAGTAAAATGAAAAAGACGTTGATTTATTACTGTTTTTAATATTAGATGTTCGTGAAATTTCACATCCTTGAATTCAGAAATAAAATGCTTCGTTGATCTGTACGTCCATTGTAATTATACTCGTATTGATATCACTTTATTTTTCGACATTGTTGTATGGTTTTTAAGATTTATAGACCCATTCTCAAACACAACATTTGAATGTCAATGGTTTAAGTGTAGGTATAAGGAATAAATGTGAATGAAAAAGTCGTAGAAAGGGAATTTGTAAAAGGGGTGACGTTGGGAGTCACTTTAAATGGAAGAAGTTCATTTCAAATACCTACCTATTAAAATAGAGACAGGTGTATGTATGTTAATTTATCTTTTTTCAGATGTCATATCAGTCCCATAATCATATTATTGCTGTTTGGGGAATACGAAGTGTTTATTGTTAACTATAATAAAATATCAATATAAATGTATCGAAATATAATATAAGTTGTGTCCCCCTAACGTCTACTATCACTTGTGAGAAAGCGTCTCTACTCTAAGCAACCTGAAACAGTTCCTCAATGCTCCTCATAACTATCCAATAACGTAGATCTTGGCACCAGGTAATTTCCAACAATTTTGTCCTGAATTATCAAGTAGAGCAAATTAAAAATTTATTAACACTATAGGTACTCCCAATTGGTAAATTTCGATATTATAAACAACTTTATTAGTATTTTTTTATTGTGTTGTAAAATAGGCATGTATAATATATGTACCAAAAACATCAATATATCAAAGTTTTTTTATGATACGCCTATCGCTTTCTAATCAAAAATATTGCAGCGTATTTATAGCCGCCGAGACGTGCCAAAATAGCTCTACACTCTGGGCCATATGAATAAGACTCATAAATTTTCATCACTTCCTTTACCTTTTGTTTTATTTTTATACCGTTAATATTTTACTTTGTTTATAAATAGAACCAAATACACCTACTTACTTTAGGGTGTTACCATACATTCTCAACACCTTGTAGGCATTTGAGAATAAATAACCACATTCACTAGTCAAGCTAACCTTTTTGTTAAATATATAAGACTATTTTAAAAACTTTTGTGTACATACTCGTACGTTTTGAATAATAGAGGAATTTAACAAATAGCACACAGTTTAAAAATAATTACACAGGAATTTAAATTCAAATAAACCCCAAATACAACCTGAATCTCTTCGCCTTAAACAATAGCTTGTATCATAAGCGTACCTATGTAGGTGAACAGATCATTATGGGTGTAAAAACAGCGTTCTTTTTGGTCATCTATCGTTGGAAATTCACTGAACATGACTCAGCATAACACCTATTGTTTTTTTGTAAAAATTGACACATTTAAATATATTTAAATTACTAAAGAATGAATGGATGAGGACAGAATGACTAAGAGGATATATTTGTCTGAGAGGAATGGTGCTCGGAGACGTGGACGTCCGAGGATTAAATGGCAAGATCATTTAAATCAAATCCTACAGGACGGTCACGTGTTGAGCACATTGAACAGGAGAGCATGCATGAGGAATTGTATGACAGTGACGGAAGCGAAAGATGTATGCAAAGATAGAAGGAAGTGGCGCTCGATCCTTTCTGCCTACCCCGCGAGGGAAGCGGCGTGATGGTATGTATGTATGTAAATTACTATTGAATTTCAGACTAAGAGGAGACCAACATATTGTACAAAAAATATTTCTAGCTTAGCCATACTTACTTATTTACTTGTGCAGCTATTCCTCTCCACTGCTGAACATAAGTCTCCCCCAAATGTCTCCAGCCATCTCGCTTTCAGCAACCAGTCACCAGCAATTCTTCTAATGTCATCTGACCATTTGTCGGTTAGCAATACTGAATAGATAATATATTTTTTGTCCTTGTTGGTTCCAGATCAACTGAGCTTAGATATTTTCTTGAAAGATTCCTGTCCATTTCTGCTGCTTCCAGCACGTCTGTAGTGTTTGTACACATCTTACCAAATCATTCAACTTTGAACCCGATTTATTAAAATTAAGATTAAATTTTAACAATCCTTAGCAACAAAACACCTTCATTATATTAAGCACTTTTTAGCAAACCTTGAGTTTTGTACACAAGTAATTAATTTATTATTTTACATACTTTATCACGATCTCTTTTCTAACAAAATATTAGGCGGAACTCAGAACACTACGAAGCGTGATAATTATTATATTGGACAGTGTAGCTTTTGCGTTACTTTGATTTTGTAAAAGTTTACCTACAATAATTAACATAGTAAACACTATTAATTTTATGACTCAGCTATTACTTTTTCAGTCAACTTGCGTAAGTATTTCAATTTTTCTTCCCACTCCTTGGTGCTCCTTACCTTGGAATTATTTTAACCATTAATTTTCATCTTATACTTATTTTCTTTATGTTTATTTATAAATTTTGTTTGTCCTTTGAAAAAAAAGCTACCTACCCAAATTGAAGTTTGTAACAATTTTTAATGTGTTGCGCCTTGCGCTGCTGTATTTGAATCCAGAACCTCTGGATTGAAATCCAATCTACTGACACCTACGAATTTGGTACGAACCTCACAACAAATCCATGGATTTTACACTTATTACCTAGATTCTTATGTTTTTTTATAGTATTGGTATGCTAGCAGTAGAATTTCATAATCAAAATAAGGGTTTCGTTCTTCCATAGATTGAGAGAAAGACATCTTTCGACTTTTTAGGTCATTATCACTCAAGTTGATTTATAACGATCGCTTGAACGAATCGCTTGATTCAATATCAGTTATTTTAGAAGGATTAACTATGTAACAGTTACGAGACATTTTGAATGTTTTTTTAAGTATTCTGCTTTTTTTAATAATTAATATCGCGATTTTAATAATCAAGTAACGAATGTGCATTGTAGAATACTCAAAAAACATTCAAAATCGATTGATTCAATTTATGTCATGAATTCGTTTTGCTTTTTACAGTTTACAGATCAGTGCTAGATTTATTTATTTTAAGTAAAAATTAAATATCGTATAAAGTAATAGTAAGACGAATTAGTGAGTATACATTTTAAGTGAACGAATACAGAGAGACTTTTACGAGTGTTATTTTCAAAATGATTTATTATCTCTTGTTGAAATTGATTAATATTTGTTTTTAACTGTTATTAGTTAACCTTTGTTTCTTTTACAGCATATTTTGCGTTCGTGACACTTAAACTATGGTAATTATTTTTATTTTGCTTACAGAAATAAATTAATAATTAAATGTTAGCCGCCTCAATTTGTCACAAAGATTTGAATCTGATTTTTAATTGCGTCTTTTTAAGAAATCTTTTGTTTTGTTTTCACTAAAAGATGACTAAAACTTTCAAAATGTGTTTTTGAGTATTTTGTAGAAAACTATGTATTTGCGTCTATTTTTATTAAGTTTTTGTTATGTTTATTCCTATTTTATGAGTAGTAAAATACATGGAAAAAACTTCATATAAAAATTTTGCTGTTTCTTCGTTTCTGTCAAGACTTTTACAACAAAATAAATTTCTTATAAATTTTTCAGAATAACTTTTGATATCCTTTAATGCCCATCACGTAAGATTTTTAAATCTATATATCCTTCCATACATCGCATTCATTCCAGGGGAGGCTGAAAGAAGGAATTTCAAAATTTTACAGTATTTCTTTCAACATGCATTTCATTACTTCCAATTTTAACTTGTATTTCTGTCTTGCATTAAGTTGGTTGTCAGAAAGTGCCTAAATGCAATAAACCAGCTTCTTAAACCATTTTATTTGTACTAGAAAGCTTTTTTTATATATCTTAAATCTTTTTGAATAATTTATATTACGATTTAGTGTAAAACCTGAGGACAAATAAATAAATGAATGTTTATATAATAAAGATATTTTATTAGTCAACATTAAGAATTGAATATTGTGACATATAATATTATAAATAAATAAATTTGAAGTGTTTCTACTTAATGTAAAAGTTTAATTATTAATAATAATATATTTTCAATTAATTGAATCATATAAAATTGCCATCTACTTAAAATACATTTTTATTTAATACTTGTAATACATTGTTGAAAAATACATAATGAGATGAATTCATTGGTAGTCTAAAGGCTGAGTTTCAGCCTCATGCACAAGAGGTGTGCGGTTCGATCGATGTGCCGGCAGACTGCACTTTCACGACAAAAGCTTACTGTGAAAGGTCGTTATATAAGTTGTATATTGGGCTTTTAACAAAAATCCAGATACATCTTTTAAAAAAGCTCATCCAAGAAAAATCAGGTGTTTTAACATCTGCACGATATAAAAGCTTTGTTTACCGTTAGGGTATTTGTAGCGTAAATGGAATTAATTAAAATCCAGATTTTTCTGAAAGATTTAGTATGTTAAATAAATAGGTAATGTATATTTTTCGTAATAAGTTAAAACAAAAACCAAGATATAATCAAGAGAATTTAATCAAATTTTACATCAAGACTAAAGAGAATTTTAATCCTCGAGAAATTGTACTTTGTTGTTGTTACCCATTTTTTATGTCACAACTAAACTTATTTTTTGTATACTTTTCGAATATTCCATTTTTAAGTATTTTAAAAGTCTAAATTTTTCAACAATGTACTGCATGTATCATACATAAGTCACAAAGTGGAAGAATATGTATATTTTATAAAATAACATTGTCTTTATTTTTGAGTGCCAATATTATACAGTGATTTTGTAAAAGATTAAACATCTACTTAAATATGTACCTATAGAATCATATTATAAATAATGTTTTATCAAAACATTAAATTAATACCAAGTTTGTTAAATTATAACTTTAAATGTTTATTATCGTTTGAAAATATATAAATTATGATAATTAAAAAACATTTATTTGAAAATAAAAAAAAAATCACGTGTCCTTAATCATATGTTAAGTTTTAATTGAAAAAATAACATATTAAAAAAAAAAACAATTTTTTTCTACATTTTTCTCTTTAAATCATTACAGCGTTTTCAAAAATATGGTAACCAGAAGACTAACTGAATGTAATTAACACACAGGTCACCCTTTTGGTGCTAATAAATAAGACATTTAGGATAGGAGGCACACTTCACCAATGACATGAAGATTTTAAATATCGAATGCGTAATGTCTTTTACTTTATAGAACAACGTAAGTACAATATTGTTTATTAATTGTGTCGGTGCACACGTAGTAGAATTCCATAATTATGTAATTTGAAACAAGTGTTTCTTTCTACTATTGATTATTTCCATAGAGACGAGATTTGTCGATTGATAATGACCTTATAAGTCGAAAGACGTCTCTCTGGGAATAATCAATAGTAGAAAGAAACACTTGTTTCAAATTACATAAATACAATATTGTTATTGAGATTATTAAATAAATTGGCATATTTATTGTTTTAAATAATTAAAACAAAAATATGTAGAGACATAATATTAAACACACTAATTTTCACGTATAAGTAAATATTTAATCAATTAACAATGAACTGTTGCCCTGAAGATGCCGCAAGGCGAAAGCGATCGGGAATTAAGATTTGTTCTTAATCATTCTTAATTAATTAAATATTTACTTATGAGTGAAAATTAACAGTGTTTCCAAAAATAATAAAGTATTACAAAACACTGTTTTACTGCCACTGTTTCACTTCATACAAATGTCAGAACGTTTTCAAACAATATCTATTCATTATCTATGACAATGCAATGTTTATAATATTAAATTTTTACAACGTTAACGCACAAATTTTAAATTTTATTAATTATAACTATTATTTATTTTCATATTATATGAAAACATAATATTTCTTAGTCGGAGCAAATTACGTATTAAGTTGTCAAATGATGTTATTATGTAGGTAGGTACTATACTATACTTCAAACCATAAACAAACAATAGTTCAGGGGTCGTTTGAAACGTTTACAAAGAACATAAATACTTTTTTACTTGTATTACTATAATATCAGAAAGTACATATATTATATTGTATATAAATATAAGAACTTATATTCCACGTTATTTCAGTGAACACACACAGCTTTTTATATTCTTTACGAGCTTTTTGCATGAACTTTTAGTTTATGTTGACGTCATCAGGTTTCATTGTAAATCAATTTATTTACACACCCGAAATTTATGTCGCAAAAAATATATTTTAGTAAATATTATATATTAATTAAAAAGAAAATTCATGCATACAGTTTTTGGACCGTTTTATAGCTTTTAGTTAATAAATATATCAAATTTAAATAGCGAAAACAAACTGATAAATTAGGTATTTCACATAAACCTCGCTAAAATTTCTTATTACAATTTTTTCGATTCCTGAAAGACTTAATTTAAATAAATGTGTTTTTTAAATTGCATATCATGCACCAGAAAATAAATATAACAACTTTTCAATTTTGATATTAAAAATATTTTATAAATATTTTTTAAAGGAATGCATTAACTGCTTTCCTTGGGAAAAATATATTTTTAAACTCAACAGATCTGAATCAACATACATAGCAAGTTAGTTTTCTTATTTTTTCATAAATATATAAAAAAAAACACAAAAAAGCACCAATTCTATGCAATTTTACATATTACATTAAAAAATTAACAAAAAATATTTTACACAATATATCCATAAAAAAATAATACCTAGTAGATAATTTTCTTTCTCTCATTTCTTGATACCAAGTTTGATTTTATGAAAAAAGCATTTGTCCCAGGAGCTTCTCTGTTTATCCAGTAGCTTATTTCTAAAAACTACGCGGTAAAAACGAAGATTTTTGTTAATTCATATCATAAAAAACTTTCAATAAATTTTAATGATAAAGTTAGCTATCTTTTGATCACGAATATTTTTTAAATTTTCGTAGTAAAACGCTCTTATTTTTTCATATTGTTGATAAAATAACAAAATCGTTTGAAGTTTTGATAAAAAAAACACTTTGTTAGCTGTGTGTTTACAAAACCTAGAGAAAAAATTCTAAAGAAAATTATATGTCCTAGATCCTTACACACAGTTGAAATCTTGAAAATATATAAATTTAAATATTTTCCATAAACAAAAGATATAATAAAAGTATTTTTAGATGCTTTGAAATATAATGTCTTACGAAACAATATTTCTGAAGAATTTGAAAGATGTCATCAATCACACTTTTAATAATATAATTAAACACAAACAAACATGCTCCACAACACATTAATAATATTGAAGTTTCACTAATTTTCACTAAATTGTGGTTTGTGGTTTTCTGAAAACGTTGATGAGTTATTCACAATGATATTTTTTGCTATGTGAAAAAAATTCTAAACATGCAAATAGATTAATATATTGTTTTATATTTTAATTGAAAATTAATTTTCATAATCTTTCCTATCAAATAATTATTTTCAATTCATTAAGTACTTAATTGACAATTTTGATGAGTTTTTTTTTTAAATATCTCGGCTTTTGAGACCTGGAGATATTCTTCAACTACTTATATCTTTTAGAAAATACTGCTGAAAAAAAAACAATAATCATTTTTTCCTATTACTAAATATAAAAATTATACTAATATATATTTTGAACTATAAAATCTGATTGTGTATGCAGTTTTTGATATTTCGTATCTAATGACATCTAAAGTTTGACATGCGTTTGTTCTGTTTTACTCACACATGTGCATGTTGTGTATTCTATTATGAAGAAGAGTTAATGCTCTTTTCACCATGTACGAGTATGTTTGCTTCCCGATGCTGCCATGTTGTAAAATGTCTTTAGAGGTGATTGGAAGTATTGTCAAATCAGCGGGATAATATTATTATAATATTTTTCATTGTCAGATCTGAGTTTGAAAATATTATTAACTTATTATTATGAACTCAAATTCACCCTTATTTATAAGCAGTGAAAACATCCAACTTAACCTCACGGAGCAGAATGAACTCGAGAAGTAAAAAGCTACAAGAGAAAAGCATCGTCCTCGTTTCCTCTTTACGAGTTCTGTGGTGGGGTTTCTTGCCATAATAAGATCAGATCAGAGAATTAAAATGGTTTTATATCCATATTGACAAAAATATATTTAGTTCGGTCGATGTTTAAGTTTGAGATTACCCTTATTGTGACCTTGTCCACTAAATGAAATTTCATAAATTATATTTGTATCTTTGTATTTGTCTTTGTTACTTATTACAAGAGATTTTTTAGAAGAGATATGAGATTCCATTCATGAATATCACAATTATTTGTTTGTGATATCGAAATTTAAATTTGGATAGAAACAGTGTGATAAATGGCAGCAATAGGACCCAAATAATTATAAAGTGGTAATGGAGCACGTTATGTTGTGAAATAAAATGTTATTTTGAATTTGATTTGTGTAATAAACAATTATAAAATATGTTTGTGAATACGAATGTGCGCATGTGTTTGAGTTTAGTGTCCTGTTCACATTCAATAACATTTAATAATGCCCAGTGAAAACTGTGAAAATTGAACAGTTTTGTACCTTAAATCTTATTAGTATATCAGTATGTATTTATTATATACAAAGGTCATCTTTCGTTGTTAGTTTGACAGCTGGTGGTTTCCTTTTACTAGCTTTACCTATTACAGAAATAAATTTATACATTAATAAAATTTTATATCAATATTATTTCCTTATTTTAAACTATTCATTGAACAGAATGTGGATGGATATCAAAAGTATGGCTCAATACGCAAAAAATTACTCAATGAAAAATTAAAACTTTTAACTTTCACGTAAATGGCATATTGTTGTAGCTTTAAAACCATGTTTTAAAAATTGTGGTTTACTAGTATCGATACAGAATTATGTAAAAGAGTTTTTTTTTTTTTTTTTTAAATACGTTTACAACTTTTGCACTAAACTAAAAAGGTTTCCGTGAAATATTTTGTCGCAAAAAAAATCGAACCAACTTTTTTGTTTTTATCATTTCATTTCAATCAACTCCGGTCCGCTTCTAAACGAAAGCTTTGTTATCCCCTCAATGTTATTTAACGGTTAAATAACTGAATTTTATTTTAAAAATAATATTCTCAAAATAAGGTGTTTCAAATTTTACAATAAATGTAAGTCTTTTTGCTTAATTGTTGTTTTAATTATCCCAGATGTCATAGTGTCTAATTAGATAACAAATTGTCTAGGGCATTAAGTATTTAGTTATAAAAAAAAAACATTTAACACTGCGAAATTTTCTGGTGGGTTTTATATGAATCCATTATAATTCAATCAATAGAAATATTTGATATTGATTCAATCAATTGTGAACCTAGTAGAATATTAGCATGTCAATGCTAATTTTAAGTGTATAAGGTTATATTTGGGTTTATAATAAAACCCAGATATATTTTTTTTTTAAAAAGAAAAAAAAAGTAGAACTGAATAATATGTGGATTCTATAGAAACGTATTCGTATGCATTTCAATCAAGGTTAATAATCGATACACATCACATAATATATGTAATCTACAAAATACCTTAGAATTCCAATTTCGTCATATAAAGAGTTGGTGTCATATAAGATGTAAAAATAATTTAATATTTATAACAGGGCAATCTATATTACCTTATAAACATCCCATACTTCCGGAAATACAGGTGTAGGATAACAGAATATCTTTCATTAAGCTTATACAAAATAAATATATTTCCCAAAGATCTCATATAGAGCATAAAAAAAGAATTATTTGAAGACGAGGATAATATGATGATGATATCAACTTATTTTATTCCCATTGTTGAAGAAAAGTTGTAGCCTTACCTAAGTCGGATTGAAGTGCTCGTTCCGTCAGTAACGCTATACACTATCTCCATGGTAACAACATTATCTCCGTGGTAACAACGGTGCAACATTAGTAATTTCCGTTGTTACCATGGAGATAATGCAGCGTTACTGACGGTACAACAAATCCGACTTAGGCTCAAGAGTGATTTAGACCGACAATAATTCAATGGTATGTTTGAAATTTAAATCGAACACGGAAAGTAATAAGTAGGTAAGCTATTTCGGTATTTTTTGCGTATTATATAACCGTTACATTTTACAATAATATTTATAATAATAATACATTTTAAGTATCTCATAGGTTGTTACACATACAGAGTACCTTTGTCACAGCCACTTTATACCTAGATACCTAATGTCAAAACAACTTCACTTATTACGACTCTCATACTCATTAGTAATAGCCTGGCAGTATGGTATACCAGGACACCGTCTTTATAAGGCACTTTTAGCAGCTTGACTCTCACCGGATACTTGTTCCTTCAATACAGCTGAACGGAATCTGGAAGACCTGGACGAAGGTTCCTCGTCGACGATCACAGCGTAAAGTTGACCAGTTCCTAGATCTATCGACATTCTAGGTGGTAATTCGACAATAGCATCCGCCAGCGCTTCCCATTTCGTTGGTGGTACATCGAAACTGCACGAAAAACAAATTGTTTATTAATTATATTCAAATAAATTTATAAATACAATATAAACACACTTCGCATTTAATTTTAAAATAGAAATGAATATATTATTATAAACTACAGGCCTACATTACTATTTGTGAAAATATGATCTACAATGTGAAGCTAATATTTGAGGAATACTTTTGAATTATTACATTATACCAATGATTTACAATAAAACACTTTTTTTCACCTACTGAATCTACATACAATAAAATGTTCTTGTACAAAAACAAAATTTAAAATTTTGATTTTTTTAAGCGAAAAATACAGATATGTGAAAAGACAGCAGATTCTTTCAATCAAATATTTATGCCATTTGATTATATAATCTACTGCTTCTAAATCAACAATACGTTTAAGTCAATAATACAATTTAACTCACAATTTCAATTGTTGCATTTTTTTTAATATACTATCATATATTTGTGAAAGGACAAAAGACTATCTACTTAGTTTTGAGAGAAACTACACTACATAGTTTTTTTAATCAAAATAAGAAAAATAACAGTTTTCAAAGTGTGTGTATATAATATTTATAATATATATACGAATAGATCAATGAAAGCCTAGAAGAAGAAATGTTACTCAGTGAAAAGGAAAATTTCTAATAAATTATAAATAATATCATAAATGCGGCTGGTGAAACTTTCGCATATATACATAAAAGCTCAAAGCTTAACTTAGCAGCATTATTTGCTCAATATACATACATATGCGTCTGATGTAAGTTCATCATTGTTTTATTCTATCTAAATTAATTATTTGATTCGTATTTTATTTATTTTATCTACGACGAATTATTTAAAAATAATTTACGTCGTGTGTTTTCTAAGAATAATACTTACTAAAAGTTCTACATTATGAAAAGAAAATTAATTATTGATAGATATATATTATAATACTTGGTCCTACAAAAGCGTTTTTCTAATAATTTAATACACTGACTTACATAGAGGTATATCGTAGATTCAGCAGCTTTGAAATTTATAAAAATATACACATTATGATCTTCTGGTAAGTAAAGTTTATTTTGTGCGACACTTCCATGTAAATTCTTATTAATTTATTTTTTGTTATTTTTTATTTTGGTGATGTTTATTTTATTTATTATTTGTGTTATGATATTTGCATATATTATATAAGGTATATATATAATCACGCTGTGATGATGTAATGATGATCATGATGTATGGCCATGCGATACTCACTCTTGGTCGTCGGTTCCTTCTGTAGTAATTTCAGGTGGTGCTGTTTCTGTCATTGTTTCATCTTTTAATGCTTCAGCGACACTTTCAACTACTTCTGTCATTTCTGTTTTAGCATCTTCAATTTTCTCCCCCATAGCCGCGTCCATACTACTCATTACATCTGATTTCACTGTTTGCAGTGGCGGGAGAGGTGCTTTTTCTGTCATCATTGCATCAATTGATGATAATTTTGATTTTGTCATGTCTAACGGTGGCAGCTCTTTCTTCATAGTGTCATTAATTTTTGCTGTCACTTCTGTTGCCACAGCTTCTGTTTCTTTCAATAGCTCATCAGTTAACTGATCTATTGACGCATTTACTTCATCAATCTTTTCCATTGGCTTATCCATTAGTTCTAATGGACTACCAGTTCCAGGTGTTGGGGGTTTATCAAAACTGGGAACTGGAGTCGGTCGGAATTTTTCAAGAGGAGGGACGGGATCGGTCGGGGGTGGAGTTTTTTCAGCAGATTCCATTATATCTTTAATCATATCATTAACTTTTTTCTTATCGTCTTCAGGAGCTTTAAGAGGAATGTGTTTGCAAGCGTCGGAGTCGTTACCGTTGCTCATAAGTGGTTCAGGGGAAGCAGGGGCTGTTAGGACGGATGTTTCCTTTCTGATGCCTTCTGATATACTATGAGCCGCATTAGAAGCTTTAGCACCGACATTTTCCACAGCTGATTGTACACTACCTGCTGCAGTAGATACAGCAGCTTTCACATGATCTACAGCTTCGTGTGCAGCTTTGCCAGCTACCTTTCCCATATCTAGAATGAACAAGAAAAAGTATTTTAAACGATAATACAAAAGATGATCTAATTGAAATGATAAAAGTTATAGATTTAAACATTTATTAAGATAAACAGTTCAAACAATGGCAATTTAACAAAATAATTTTATGAAATGATTTTCGGAAGTATAAATATATGTAAAACTTCACAAAAATTGTAAGATTACATAAAAGGTTTTCAAATTATATACCTATGTGAATATGTGATGGATTTCTTACAAACAAATTCCGCATGTTCATTATTCTTTACAGTCTAGAAAATAGATCGGTATTTCAATATGTGTACTCCATAAGTAAAAATAATTTACATTTCTATAAAAAAAAATGGAATTAGAAGGCTATTAGAGGGGGACTATTATAAATACTCAATTATAAAACTGAAATGAGCAGTAATACTATAAAATATTTTTATATTTGGCAATAAACACTAGTGTGTAGATATTGAGTTATTTCAAGAATTTCAGTACTTGTATGTATATACTGAAATGGTTGTGTTTTCGTTTCTTCAATATAATAATATTGATTTATGCGAAAAGTAGAAAAAGTATGGAATTTAAATCATTTCAGAGTCAATTAATCGTAGAAAATTATGTTGTTATAATAAAATTGTGCTTTATTATTATTATTTCATGGTCGATTCATTTTAGACTAGAAGAGCGTTTCGTCAAGTCTAGAAGTAACATGTGGAATGTTTTATTCAGAACTGGACACTGTTAACCATTCATCTTTAAAATGAACTTGTAAATTGTTAAACCGCTACTTTAATCGATAACTTTGATTTTCGAGTCGTTTAACATTCCTTAGACCACCTCAATAATAACGTTACTTATGGAAAGGGAACTAAAGAAGTGCTTTACAACTATTTTCAAAAAAAAGGAAAGAATATAAAAAGTTCTCTAACGGTTAACTAGTCCGTACCTAAAAAAGGTTCGCTGCTGTTCACAACAGTGGTGATACTAGTTCATTGAAAAATCTAGGTTAACTAGGCGCCCTTGAGGTGGAGCTGTCCACAAAACGGTGCTATAAAATCATCCAGATATTATTATTATTAACGTTCCCCCGCTTCCATCTCTGTCACTCGAAGAATAAGAGACTTGATTTTACACGATCTTTCTATGTATAGCAAAAGTTAATAAATAGGTACCGTAACATAATGGTATTTCTTTATTACTTTAAAATTGTTTGTGAAAAAATATTGATGATTGCCTGACGATTTCAAGTGCCAAACTAATGGCCTACGGATGATTAGGAAGAATTAACGATAAAATAAATAATGTTTTTTTTTGTGATTAACTATACCACTTTTTGAACTTTGTTAATTTACGATTAACCCATGAATGAGTTAATACCCAGGTTTGATTATATCAATATGCTACATTGTGCTGTAGTACAATGGTAATAGCGTTTTAGGTACTTTTATTATTAGTATTGTGTAGAAATATATGAAAGGTATTGTTCTGAGATTTGTAGCGTGCCATGTCTAAAAATATCTATTTATTTTCTTGACTTTCGTTTCTTTCCCCTTAGAACAAATGCGAGGTTAAAGTTAATATATTATAATATTGAGAATATTTACAAATTTATTATTGTTTAACCGGGTTTGGGGACAACGTGCAGACCAGTCAGACAACTTGATTGGACAACCATGTTTACACATTGTAACATTGTGCAAAATCTAATCGGAAGATAATTATAAGGTCTGTCAATCGATTTTGTCAAACCATAGAACCATGTCAACCATTTTTTGGGAATTCTTATTTCAAATCTCAAATGAATCAAGATCTCCCCTCCAAGCGTTAATTTTATTTAATAGAGATAAGTTCACATTCTTTCGTATTTTATATCTATGCTAGAGCTGACCCGGCAAACGTTGTTTTGCCATAATTATACATTATGCCATGTACTAATATCGCTATTAAAAAATAGGAGTTGATGGTAGAAGGGTGAAAATTTAGGGCTGTAGGTATGTATTTTCTAATGCCTCGCTATAAAAAAATTAAAATAAAAATTTGTCCAAAAAATACAATAACATTCGGGATGGACCACCCTTAACTTTTAGGGGTATGAAAAATAGATGTTGGCTGATTCTCAGATCTACCCCATATGCACACTAAATCTCATCAAAATCGATCCAGCCGTTTCGGAGGAGTATGATAACAAACACCGTAACACGAGAATTTTTATATACTTATTAGATTTATTATCACGATACTTTCCACATCTGAGGTAGTCACTAAACTTCTGAAACTATAAACCATGAAATTAGTTTTTTACATGGCATATAAAACATAACATATACATACGGATAGTTATCTCATACTAAGATACTATAAATCTTGTTTATGGGTATTAACGCCACGATACACATACTTTTACAGTGCACCAAACACATAAAGGTACATGTTGTAACACCCAGATTCAGGACAATATTTGAAAAAGGCCAACTTTCATTTTGCCCTGGGCGGGAATTGAACTCGGAAACTCACGACTCAAAGATGCGATTGTTACGTCTGTGCCACACAGCAGGGCTACTAACTCTTGACACAATCTAAATACGATCTTAATCTAGTCATGATCTTGATCATACGACGCACGAAGGGACTATGATAAAAAATACCGCGCTACTGCTACAGCGCGATTGGTATGCGCGTATTTTTGGCCAATAGTTACTTCGCTTGTCGTATGATTAAGATTAAGTCGTGTTAAGATTTTGTCAAGAGTAACCCTACTGGTTGGCAAAAAATACGAGAAAAATTGAATTGAAGTGTATATTTATTTATATGTAATATGAACACGGTTTTAAAAACAATTGTGAGCATTGTTAAATACAATTGTTAATGAATTTCTGTATTTTACAGAATACTCGAACATTTGTAGAATAAAATTGGAAACGTTTTTATATTTTGCTGAGGACTTCAATCGAACAAAAAACTGATTAACCATCAATATTTCAAATTAAGCTATTTATGATTTGTTGGTAGGTTTATATACCGATATAATTGACAGTAATAGATATTATTAAAAACTATGAATAAATTATAAGCCTGAAAATATATCGAGTTAATTACACAGTGTATGAAAATAGTTTTACTAATAATAATTATCGGTTTGGGGTAAGAACATTTTGTGTTAGTACCGCCGTTTTCACAACACCAAGCGTAATTCGTGGAACATTAGCATAAGTTTAATAACAGCCTTCAAGGCGAATGCCGGAGGATCGATAATTCCATTATATTTTCACTGATTTGCAATTCAATGGAATAAAATATGAGTCCAATCATAAGGCCCTGTCTAAATTTGACAGATTTTTTTATGAATTTCAATATAACAACGTGTTTTCATCTATACCTAAATGGGCGTATTTTTCTGACCAATGGCCGTGACATATGGCCTAAGGCCAAGGTTCATGTTTCTTATATGTTATTAGTCTGCTGGCTACACCGCTTGTGGGATATGATGTGGAATAGATATAAACAAAATAATATAAAAAAAAAACTTGTTTATAGCTCTATGGAGTCACGTCTCAGGGCACCTCACCTCGGCCTTTTAGTATTCACCAATTAACATAATATATGTAATATGCCGAATTTTCTCTTATATACTCTAATTAACATGTGAATCTTAAGTTCTTACTCATTTTTTATTTAGCTTTTGTTTTGTTTATTTTCTACTTAACTACTTTGTGTTATCGTTATGGTAAATAATTTTATTTTTAATAATTATTATTTTATGAGCTATGCCCTCCAAAAAATGGATATTGAAGAGAGAGTAGTATTATAAAAGATTTACACGACAGTGGTTTAACTCGACCGGTCCTTCAAGCCTGCCCAAGCAAGCCTAATAAAGAATGGTTCTCCGATTCTTTTGTATAACATGGATTCATAACATAACAAATAAATCATCCTTCATTCAGCGATGAGATATGCCACCCATCCTGAATGTCTCATTCTATATTGACAAGATGACTTGGATATTTATTACACTCAGGTAATCTACTGGCTATCCCATTTGAGGTATATATATTATACTGTGATGGCTTAGATATATAGTTATACATGTTAAAGTTGATATTTTCAACCGACGGTACTTGGTGGAAATTCATGTTGAATTAATTAAAATAAAACACTTATTTGTAGTATATCCACGGTGACTTTTTATTGGACGCGAGCCGGCTTTCAAGAGCTTCCGCTCTCATCATCAGGCTGGCGAAAAGTGGCGAAAACTTTTCGCCAGCCTGATGATGAGAGCGGAAGCTCTTGAAAGCCGGCTCGCGTCCAATAAAAAGTCACCGTGGATATACTACAAATAAGTGTTTTATTTTAATTAGTTATACATGTTATTCATATTTCTTCGAATCCTTCGCTTCTTTATATAGACTACTTTGATAAACAGAGAAAAATAAATGGCAACCTTCTCCACCCTTTGATGCCATATTCATTCACTTGAAATTCATAAATCTTGTCTAAGATATTTAAAACTTGATGTATCCATTCAAATTGAAGACATTGATCAAATCACGTGGTATTTAAATATATATCTCTTTTCATACATACGTTTAAAAAACTATTTATAATAAAATAAAACAATATAGGCTCAACTTAAACATCTTAAGTAATATTGTTATGTAAAATAGAAATGTTAACACTCAATTTTGTTAAACATCGAGTCAATTTTGTTTAACATGCATTCGCATCAACATGCAAACAACAACACACTTTCAAGTAATCGATCTTAAAGCAATTTGTTGTGTAAAGTTTTTTTTTTTTTTTTTTTTTTTTTTTTTTTTTTTTTTTTTTTTTTTTTTTTTTTTTTTTTTTAAAAAGATATATCTGGGTTTTTGTTATAAACCCAAATACAACCTTATACACCTTTCACAGTAAGCTACTAAAAGCTTGTGTCGTGAAAGGGGAGTTTGCCGGCACCTGGTATCGAACCACGGACCCCAGGTTCACGAGGCCGAGACTCTACCTCCAGGCTACCGACGAACTCGTAAACGTAAACAGGTAATTTAAATAAATTTATACCTTTTACTCTTTACTTAAGTACAAAATAACAGGTATAATTTTACAATGTATTACAGAAAGTCATTAAATGAAAGCATACTTAATTTTTTGTAAATATGAAGTATTTTAATTTTATAAAACATTCAAAACCATATCAAATAAAATGTTCAAAGATTTTGTTTGCAGGATATTTTAATTTACTTTATACTTCAAGACAAAATGTTTATAAAACCAAACAACTTGACTCTAACCCCACACGTCGTATCCTCTGTAACGGGAGCAGAAAAGACGGAAATTTTTCTTGCACATTACTCTCACTTCCTTCAAATTCACACAGTTTCTGGAATGAGCAAACCAATAACTCTTACTCAATACTCGCCAGTCCTTGAAAATTTGATCTATATGCTTAAGTCACGTTATTCTTGGTCATCCGCGCTTTCTTACGTTCTGAAATTTTTCGGCTGTTTGAAAGATTTCAGTAATAAAATAACATTTTTATTTATTTATTTATTTCAATCAATATACGGCATTAACCTGATATTCCATAAAGGAATTTACTTTTCTTACTTCTGCAGTTTTGAATGGGTTTTTGGCATAGTAAACACTACTTTTAGGGATTAATTTTGTGGACTATGGTATGAATATTTTTTCTTTACGTATATTTACATTTTTTTTACATTTTCTATGTATATTTTAGTATTATTTTCCCTTCTTCATCTTTTTATTGAATAAAGTACCTACCTCAAATTTATGTTTATTGGTTGGTAAGAAAGGGATCTCGATTGGTTTGCTAATTTTTGTAATTAATTGTTATATTTATTGCTTTAAATGTATGATCCATAAAGAATAAATAAAATTAAAAAAATGCATTTTACAATACATATTAAATAAAGTAAAACAATATTCAATTATAAAAATAAGAAATTAAGTAAAAGGCAGGTGTTCGAAAAAATAAGACATTTTACATATTAAATTCAGTGATGAGGCTTGCCACCCGTCCTGAATGTCTTGATTTTATATTGGCACGGAGAGGACAGCTTGCATGTTTATTGTATGCAGCTGATCTGCTGGCTACCCTACTTGTGGGATATGCCATGATGGTATAGTAGTAGTAGCAATAGAAATTAACTTTAAAAAAAAACCATTGTTTTCATTTAAACAAGTCTAGCAATGTATCTCCTGTGGTATTCAAACAAAAATGATGTTAATGACCAAATAAAACTGCGTGTTCGACACTTTTCCAGGAGTTTTATCAAGCACCACACGTCATTACAATTTCAACTGTTCCAGAAATTATTATTTTACGACTGAATAATCATGACATGTAATAAAAAAAAACTTAAATTATAGCACCTAAATATAAAGCAATAAAACATTTTATTTTTAGGGTACAAATATTCTACCAAGATCATGTATAAATGAAGGAGTAATTAAAACGCCTGGTTTATATTCAACCTCAATACCTCAATATAAAATCATGAAAGAATTAGTAGTTTTCACAACAAGTCAACTCTTCTAGATTTTTGAAGAGCTTATAGAACTTGTTCGATAATATTTTTGCTTATAGGTATGAAAATTAATTGTAGAAGAAAACATATAATTATTGTATATACACATAAGTTTTTTGTGAGTAATCATAGGTATATATGATGTTTTATGATGAGGACACTAACGAAAAATGCAACATCTAGAACATAGACAAAAAAATATTTTCTCCGAAAACTAGCTGAAGTTACGTAACAGTTCAAAGCAATGAAAATGTTAACACAAAAATGTTAACACAAAAACATTTGATTTATTCAATGAAAATGTATTTATTACTGAGGTTGTCAGAGTGAAAATGTACGACAGTAGTAAAATTATCCGATGACGGTGGTCGTAGGCGTCGTATTCCGTTAAATATATGAAAAGTTAAGACTTTAAAATAAGTCGGAAAATTATTCTAATATAGCATATGCATATTACATATGCGCCAGTGCACTCTGCGAAGATCTGTAACCTCCGTAATATAGGAGAGACGATGATCTTGGATAAGTCATGTTTTGAAAATGTCTAGTGATATTTAGCCATTAAGAGCACTGCTGTTCTTTCATTCAGAAGGGTTCCGACGACCCGAATGTTTCTCTTTCACAATCTATCACTCTTATGGCAATGACATCAGAGCACTAAAATGTCATGGGAAGAGGTAACTCAATTGGTGCAGTGACGCTCTGGATGGAGGGTGCAGGTTTCTGTCCTGTGCACCCAGAGAAACATTGAAGGGTGAGATGATGATGAGACAATTATTACATTATCATTAAACCTTTGACTGCGCAAAACATTTTCACGTAGGTACCTACTCGTATTTATTAACTTTGTTGACTTTAAAATAATGTACTATATAGAGTGTCATTTTTCAATCCCTTTAGGCACTGTTATTTATGTAAATACGTTCATTTTAATTCGTGTATTAGTAAATATTACTTTCTCTTTCATTCAACAATCATGTTTTAGTACTGTTTTAATAATATATAAATAGTAAAAAAGGTGAATTTAAGGTGATAAATCTCACCTCAAATAAAACCTTTTATTAGTCCAACCTTATCGCAATGTTGAGATCTATTTCCAGATTCTAATTTTATTATCGGTTAAACTGAGAAATTAAAATACTTTCCACGTTTTTGGAAATAGTGCCAATAACCTATGAAACCTCACAGTAAATAATGGAATGTTCCTTAATGCCAAGTGAAATGGTCACGTAGAATGGACAATTTATCTTTGACTGAAGTTGAATAAATTTTTTTTTAAATTTTTTAAATTTTTTTAATTTTTTTTTTAAACTAAAAAAAGAAAAAACAACAAGACACCAATCCAACATGCATAACAGGCAGCCAAAACAGATATGTGACTGAGCGTGCGCGCCGGAACAAGCAAGTCAATCAGGACTATGCAGTCATAACCCGCAGCAACCTCACTAGGCGAATGCCTGTATCGAGGCAAGCCGCTACAAAACATCAAGAAAGTACCGTATCTACCAATTCACCTTGAAATCGCACAAAAAATTACACAACATGTAAAAATAGCCTCTTTTTTGCTTCCTCTCTACCCGTGTCAAGCAACCAAACCTTTAGCCATCGGCTGAAGCATCTACAAATAAATCTATAAATATGTTATGAAACTCAGAGTTATGTTTTGGAAGAAATGTCTACAATCAAATATAATAGCCTACTTAAAACTTTATGAAAAAACATTTTCGATTACAATGAGTATTAACTGTTTTTTAGAAAAGTGAAGGAATAAAATTGACCTAAATACCTTGAAAAACCTTAACAGTAAAATAAGTAAGTGTATACCTATAAGCAAATCGCAACAAGTCTTAAATATATGTGTATCAAAAAATTTACGTGATTTTATGAAAGAACAAACCATAGATTATGTCTAAGATTTATCAATTTCGTTATATTTTCCATACGCATTTAAAAATATTATTTCATACCATATCAGAAAGTGTATTTTTGTTTGGGTTTACAGATATCAAATATTCATCTCACAGTAGGTGATCAGAAACCTAATGCACCGCTTAACGCCACACGGTGCCGGCGACCTGTCCACGCAACCACGGGAGCCCTTGATAGGTAGGGAACTCGAAATTGTCACATGATTTTACGCAACCATTTTTCAACATTGATTATTAATTAATTGCAATATTTTCGTGATCGAGATGATATTTTTACTGTTTGTTTTTGATAATATCAAAATTTGAACATATTTTAATGTATTTTTAATAATAATAAAAAAAATAACCGAGAGATTCATGTAGAAATTATCGATTGAAAAACACCTTCCGAAATTTCATCACGACTAGCAGAGGTATTTTAAGACAATCATCTTAGAGGTTACATAAATGATGAAGTAAATTTTGCTCCAAGGATGCTTTAGAAAAAACCTATTTTTCTTAAATTTGGGTAATATTTAGCCGTATTTTTTTTAATATGCGAAAAAAATGGGATTTGTGACGTGCACATAAGAAAATATAATTTTTAGTTCGTCAAGTTCGAATAAGGAAAACATATTTAAAACAATTTTAATTGAATAATTTGTCATATGATTATAATAGCGTGATGTGTTATTTATATTTTGAAATTTTCATTTTAAATTTTCCGCTTGCGGGAAAGTTTTTATGAAAATTTCCGTAGAACTCAAAAATCGGGTTAGTTCGGCCAGCCGAGCCAAAGAGTCGGCACGCTGTTGAATCTGCGTCTGATTATTTATTTAAAATTATTAAAAAATAGAGATGGTTTTATGCTTGAAACTACATAATTACAGCACTAGATTACTTGATTTTTACCAAGGAAACATATTTTTATATGTGTCATCAAGTAATCCCTATATAAATGTTTTTTTTTCATAAAAAAAAACATTATAACTTAATATACCTAAATAATATTTATTTCCATGTCTGTCAAAATGCGAATCGACGAATACGAGAATGAGTGTTCAGTACTATAGATGAGGAGTTCACAAGTAAAGGCACACCGATCCATTTTTCACAAATATTTAACTATGAATGAAGTAAAATAAATCAGTGAAGTTGATATTTTCAACCGACGGTTCTCGGTGGAAATTCATGTTGAATTACTTACAAATAAATCACTTATTTATATTATATCCACTGTGACTTTTAATCAATAAAAAGTCACAGTTTAAACACTACAAATAAGTGTTTTATATAATTAATTCAAATAAATTAGTATTTTTTTATTTTTAATTTAATGTTGGTGAACTTGTTTGTGTACTTAATAAAACTGTAGATTGACCTCAGCATATCCGCCTATTTCTCTTTTTGCTTATTAGTTGCAACATATTTCTTTTCTAATGATAAACGCAAAGTGCCAGCTAATATCCAATTATTAAAAGATGAATACAGAAAATATGCTCTTAACACTAAATTACAGTTCGTATACCTTACAAAGACTATGATAAAATAATACAAATACATAGAAATATATCCGGTATCAGGGATCTAAATTGCTGCCGGTACCTACTCTGCAAAGAATTCACCAAATTTATTTAGGTATGCTGTTTTCTTAGTTTCAATGTTCTAGAGTTGATGTAGGTAACTTTGTGTATGAACTCCTCAGAATGACATTCACCGATGTCAATATTGTTGACAATTCAGAGGTAACAATTGACAAATCATCAATCCTTACATCTAAAATTCGAAGGAGTGAGCTGAAATTTACCCTTCATTCAGTGAAAAATACTGCCCCTGGAGATGATAACATTCCTTACCTGTTCTTGAAAAAATCTCCAGAATGTTTCTTAGAAAATGTATTGAAAATCTTCAATTCAATTTTGGAGATCGGATACGTCCCTTCAGACTGGAAAACCCAAATCATATTCCCTATTTTGAAACCTGGCAAAGACCCACAAGCTGGCGCTTCGTATAGGCCTATAGCACTCGCTTCTTGTACCATGAAGATATTTGAACGAATTATTTGTAATAGACTTACCTGGTACATCGAAAATTGCTCGTGCCTCCCAAACTTTCAATTCGGATTCAGAAAGTCTTTGTCCTGCATGGATAACTTAAGTACTTTCATATCAGATGTTCAAGTAGCTTTTACAAGGAAAGAGTTGGTCACTGCTGCGTTTTTAGATATCACCTCAGCATATGATAATGTCAACATCCTCACTTTATATGAAAAACTTTTAAAGTTCAATATTCCATGTTCTTTGGCTCGTTTAATATTCAATATGTATTCAGATAGAAATATCATCGTTCATGATGGAGATAGGAAAATATATAGACGAATATGGAGCGGATTACCACAGGGATCTGTTCTCAGCCCTCTCCTTTTCAACATCTACTGCGCGGATTTAGAGGCATCTATTCCGGACGACTGTAAGGTATTGCAATATGCTGATGACGTCGTCGTCTATTCTTCAAACAAAACAGTTGACAAAGGTATTTTTTCATTGCAAACAGCCCTTTACAGATTAAATAGTTGGATGGAACGAAATTCCTTTCAGCTCTCAGCTGATAAATCCAAAACAGTGGTGTTTTCTAGAAAACATATCAATCCCACCATTTCTCTGAATATAAGAGACAATTTGGTTCCTCAAGTCGAGGAAGTAAAATTCTTAGGTCTTACTATTGACAGAAAACTGAATTGGAATTCTCATGTGAACAAAACTATTACTAAATGTGAGAAAGCTTTAAATATTTTAAGAGCTGTAGTCGGAGTTTCTTGGGGTTCTCATCCCTCCACCGTAAAAATCATGTACAATGCGCTAATTAGGAGCCATCTTGATTATGCAAGTTTTCTCTTAACTCCACTTACTTCAACTCTTGAGCGTAAGCTAGAGAGAGTACAATCGAAGTCCCTCAGACTAATGATTGGCGCATTCCCATCCACCCCAATCAATTCTCTTCAAGTTGAGTGTGCTGATATGCCTCTCAGACTGCGAAGACAATTCCTGTCCGACTCATTTCTCATCAAAAGAATCCAATTCATTGACCACCCACTATCGAAAAACCTGCTCACTTTGAATCAACTTTGCAATTCAAATAGATTCTGGAAAAACAAAAAAAAGCCTTATCTGTGTAGCAGTTTCGAAAAATTCAAAACACACCCATTTACGACCAGACAAGCATCTCCCTCTCCTATATACAAATATTCCTTCGAAACTTTAGTGCATGAGCCTAATGTTGTTGAAAACGTTGGAATTGACAAAGTGACAAAACGGACGCCCCAACAGATTAACCAACTTTTTCAATTCGAGACTATTAAAAGATGGCCTCACCACATTCACATATTTACGGATGGCTCCAAATTTTCCCAGAACAATCCCTCTGGGGCAGCAGTATACTTTCCTCATAATGATTCCTCTACTTTGTTAAAACTGCCTCCAAAGGCGTCAGTTTTTACTGCTGAAGCTTTAGCTGTGCTAGAGGCTCTAAATATTAGCCAACGTTTACGTTTTGACAAGGTTGCTATTTTTACAGATTCGCTTTCACTGGTCCAATCCTTGATAATTACTCACCCTTTTAACTGTGAAAACATTAACATATTGAATATTAGGAAGACCCTACACGAGTTCAAAACGAAAGGAGGAGACGCCGTTGTGGTATGGATTCCTTCCCATTGCGGTATAAATCATAACGAGAAAGTTGACACTTTAGCTAAAAAGGCTACTGAAGATGGTTTGTATCCTTCCGGGCTTATAATACCAAATAGCGACCTTTCTCAAGCGGCCTTGAGAGAAGTATATCAGGAATGGGAACAACTTTGGAACTCAGCAAGTAACCATAAGGGATTTTATTATAAGTGTATTAAAAAACAGATAACAAGAAAACCTTGGTATCACAAAAAGAAGATAAATAGAACCCAGATTGTCACGATTTCGCGCATGCGATTCAATCACCATAGATTGGAGAGTCATCTCTTTAAACTGGGTCTCGCATCAATTCCTGACTGTGAGTGTGGTACAGATTATGAGACTCTTGACCACGTCTTTTTCGCGTGCCCACTTCGGGACCGCGGTGATTTGTATTTCTCCCTTCAGAATGTAGAATACCCACTTAACATCAGCTATCTGCTTGGTTTAGAGGATGATAAGGTGTATGGAATGTTGTTTGATTTTGTTCTGAAAAATTTCATTGTACTTTAAAAAATTGATCACTTTTGCTCATTATTGAACTAATTAGTTTAATCTATAGTTATAACCTGAAACAATAAACCCATGATTATAAATGGCGGAAATCATCCAAACAAGGATGCATCGCCAATAATAAAAAAAAAAAAAAAAAAAAAATATTGTTGTCATAGCAACATTTTGTTATTTTTGTGAGTATTAGTATTAAATCAGAAATATACTAAATACACTGATTTATAGTTTTATTTTAATTTTTTCATTATTTAAAATGACGAAAGAGTCATTACGAATGTTAAGAAAAAATAAATTAGCTACATATTATTCACACGATCAAAATGAGTGAGTATATTATAATGGTTGATTTATATTATATCGTTTTTGACATATTTTTTTTTTTGTAACGTAACCTTTCCTAAAGTAATTATTAAAAATAAAATATTTTAATACGCGTGAGTAAGCAAACAATGCAGCATCACTCATATATTGGGTGCAATGCCAAAAAGAGAGAGAGAGAGAGAGAGTAAGCAAACAATGTTTCTGATAGAATAAATTAATAAATTCTTTATGTTTTATACTTTCCAGATTATCAGATGATTAGATGATTAGTGACATTAAAACGGTGATGGAGAATTACTAAGACTTGAATTATCATTTGCAAATGTAAGTACATAGTTCTTAACTGATATCCTGATATTTAGGTATATAGTAAAATCAGCACGTATTATCTTATTTTCATGTTACTATTTCAAATAAGCTGATATATGAATACACGCAACATGTTTGAATCTCGGATACATATGTATGTTTTAAAACAAGCTTTGGTACAATTATTATTATTTTATTTTATGTATTTATTCATGATGCTATTCACTAGTTTGCGAATGATTTAAGTATTCCATAAATGTAATAAGTAATAATATAAAATTAGTTTGTGAATCAATAGTGAGAAAATGGTTTAATGTAAAAATATATCTCAGCATGCATTTGATTTTTAGATTATTATGAGTATTCGAAGTTTTCTAAATATGCATATTATATATTTACATATTTGCAGAAACCACTTTGCATGTATGGTTACTATGGAAACATATAATATTTATATTTTGACATTCCATTTCCACGTGAAATTTTAGCACAAAGACATTGTACTTTAATAAGACTGTGCATTATTGGCCGGTTTCAATAATCTATCTATCCGCTCCTGTCGATTGAAATCTATTGTGTTCTATATTTTGAATCATACATTTCAATCGATAGTCACGGATAGATAGGTTATTGAAACCGGCCATAAGACACGATTACACATTAAATCACTTTATTGCTATAATTTTGTTTTATTTCGATGATGAAAAAATACTCTGCAAATATATGGACAGATTGTAAATTTATCCTTGGATTATGATGACTCAAATCTTTTTTTGTGATACTAAAGATGCATGAATCATTCTCTCCAAATCCCGGCCTTTTTGTTGTTTGCAATTTAATGGTGGAGTCAAAAATAATAAACAAGGGAAAAACATATTAAATATTCTTTTATACTTTTGCAGCACTGGTGCCACAGTCGCCGTTTCTTAAGGCAGCCATCATTGTCACTTAATTTGACGTCCCAGAAGAAAGAATAAATTATGGTCAACTCAATGCAGAATGGTGCAACAAATTATGGATAAACTCAAATATACCTACTTTACGTGTACTTTTTAAGGTGTATAATATAAATTATATAATTGTTGCAGAATAAAACTGAGTATTATTAAAAAAAAAGTATTTGAGTACTTTATTGGAAATATACCCACTTATACGCCCACATATATGTACATACAACAAGGTAGACATGTAAAGCTAATAAGCTTTTTTATGACCAATGATTTGATGAATCTATCTATACCCTCACGCCACATCCCATGTGGAGTAAGCAGAGAGAAGGGAACGCCAATTAAGTAAACACCTACCACTATCCAGCAAAAATAATAATAGTCTACCTACCTACGTGTTTGCTATATTCATGTATAGGTATATGTAGGCCTATTTATAACTCTTGGGGCATGAATGCTCTCTCGCAGGTGGGCCTTGTTGACCTCTGGTGCATCAATTGCATTATACATGCCGTTTTTTCAATGGAGTGCACAATCTTGTTAAAAATTATGTCTTTGTACGCAATGATTTTTGTGTCATTTGGTGTCATAGATAATGAGTGAAATATACATCACGTACGTCGCATTTTTTATCTCCTTTTTCACTTACCGCAAAAAGAGAGACAGTGATTTTTTAATGTTCGTAGTTTTTCGGACATAATATTAACTATATTTACGTGTGTTAGTGACCAAGTGGTGTATAGATAATGAGTGAAATATACTTCATTTCTTTATCTCCCTTTTCACTTACCGCAAAAAGAGAGACAGTATTTTTTTAATGCTTCGTAGTTTATTGGTTCGTACGTAGTTTAAAAGTTAAAATTTGGAGTAAACACCTGTTTTTAGGCAATTTTTTGCATATAGTCGAACGATTTCAAATTAAATTCTGGCTGTGAAGTCCTGTTAAGTTATTTTTTTAGTGATTGAATTATGGCCACATATAAAAAAGCATATAAATATTATTACTGATCTCGATCAATCGTTTCACTTCGGCAATAACTATTTTAGGAGTTCATTG
The DNA here is from genome assembly GCA_947579605.1 of Athripsodes cinereus. Classification (NCBI taxonomy): domain Eukaryota; kingdom Metazoa; phylum Arthropoda; class Insecta; order Trichoptera; family Leptoceridae; genus Athripsodes; species Athripsodes cinereus. The sequence goes on from OX388314.1 coordinate 23,274,911, forward strand.
AATGAGATCGCCTTTAAGAATTTGCATATAAGACTAGACGAGGTGATATTTACTATCTTATAAATTAATACAGTAATAGATTTTATCAAATTATCTTAATAGCTATTTATTTAACAATTTATTGAGTTTGCTGCAAAATTTTATCAGTCAATTTATGAACTGTTAAATATTCAATAAAAGCACATACACATTTTGATAAAACATTGTCAAACAAAACTTTGATTGATATTTTTTTTTTCAATTTTTCTATATCATTTACAAAATTATTAAGTTCCTATATTTTATAATATGTAAAAAAAAAACCTTAAAGAAGGGATGTCAGAAAGTGCGGACGCTCGAGAACTACGCGGCTTGACTACGTGGATCAAATTCTCAAAGACAGCCGCGTGTTGAGAAAGAAATAGCGTGTAACGATTTTTCTATATCATAGACTAAATTGTTAAGTTTTTATATTTTGGAGTAAGAATAAAACCTGAAATGAAGGATGTCAGAGAGTGCGGACGCCCAAGAACTACGTGAATCAAATTCTCAAAGACACCCGCGTGTTGAGAAAGAAATCAGCGTGCATGTATATGAGTAATTAAGTATGTAAAGATAAATCAATATAATGTTTCGCGCTATGGCCAATTACTCAAGAGTTACAGCGTGAGGTTGGTAATGGACATTCGGATGTTAATGAATCAAGGTAAAAAATATTTCATCCACAAACTCAATGTGAAATTAATAATCCAACATAATTGTTGATACTTGTCACCTAGAAATATTTATTATCTCTAAGATTATGTACAGTGCGCTCCTGACCAAGTGACCTAGCCTCAAATTCAATCCTTCACTTTGCATTACCTATCTGATCAGATCATGGTTATAGATTAAATGCAGGTGAAAACATGAATTTAAATTTTATCCAGCTAATAAAAAAATAAATGCAGCAAAAGTGTTGGTCTTTGTAGTGCAATACTATTAGGTGTATCAAATATTTAATATGAAATCTCTATATTTCGTGTATTGAGATACCTCAGAACAATTTAGTTTTTCAATTGTTCAAATCATTTAATGTAAGTCTGAACATATAATCATGATTTAGACGTATGGTGAGATGCTACTTTTTATGAAATAGGATTCGTAGAGATATATCAAATATAAGAATGTCAAAGAATGATTTTTATGACACAAAATTAAAAAAAAATCAAGCAGGACATTTTTTCTTTAAAAAAATATATATATCTTGGTTTTGTTATAAACCCAAATACAACCTTTTGTACCTTTCACAGAAAGCTAAAAGCTTGTGTCGTGAAAGGGGAGTTTGCCGGCACCTGGGATTGAACCACGGTCCCCCGTATTATATTCTATCACATATTCCATATTTTTCCTTCATCTTTCAAAATATGTTTGGGTGATTTTGAAAGATTGATCTTCTCAAGATCTTTCATATCTTATGAATAACAAATAATGAAGCTACAGTGAAAGCTGCGTTCTATGTAAATTAATTCAATAATATTTTCAGAAGTTCGCATAACACAAATTATAATACTGTAATATTTATTTGAAAATCAAACTCATCAATCAACAACGACATTATACTACTAACGTGGTGGGGATAATTTTCCTGCTATCTTCCATTAGATCGATATATATAATTATATTGTAGGTATAATCGAACTATACCCAGGCGTGTTTTCCATTTTATCAGATATGTGAATCTGTGTGTAAAATGCAAACCATAATAACGTACTTTTTACAAGCAGTGCATGATTGTACGACTCATTTTATGGATTAGAGAGAGTTCAGGAATATTAACCATAACGTATATTCGGTATATTTGTTATTTTTAGTGCTTTTTTTTTATTAAAGATAAATGAAATTATTGAGTGGACACTTCGCGCATTGTTGATTTATTTTATTTGCTACAGAATATTTTAGGATATTCATAAAATCAGGTTGTTCCTATTTGATCTTAGTTATAGGTTTATGAAAAAAAAATCGAACTCAAACCGTTATTTTAGATCTTAAAAACGTTTTTTTTTGCACTTTTGACATGTAGTACTTTAAAAGACTCAGTATTTCTATGTATCTACCCTTTATTTTAGGGCCTTATATGAGATTTATTTATTTATTAAACATTACAGACAATATATTAACATAAAAACAAATAATGCAGTCAATGAAAGTATCAATACATCGCCCTATTTACAAGTGTACACATTATAACAATTTGTATTATATTAAAATCTCATGAGGTTGTCACATTTAAATAAAAGAAAAAAATACAAAATTGATAATAAAAAAAAAACAACTAGAACCCACTTTTAGACAATGAAAAAAATACAATAATGAATAACAGTTATCTGCTCTTACAACAGGGAGATGCCTTAGGAGTAGTAATTTTGCTGGTCAGCTAAAGAAAAAACTTTTAAGCATTATATTGATTTCAAAGATAGTACTAAGATTCAAGATCATAATATATTATAACAATTTTAAACTTACGATTGTGCAAGAAATGACTGTAGTTCGGTTACCTGATGGATAGCACTTATGATATTAAAACAATATTGCTAAGTTAGTATTATAAATGGGGAAGTTTCCGATCTGTTTAGCGATCACTAATGGGGTTGTGTACGAGTATAAAAATAGCTGAAATCAAAGCTGCTGTTTATTTGATGAGACCTTAGTAATCATTAAGTAAATGTGCCAAAATAAAATGTACCTACATGTTTACTTGTTTGCATTACACCCAATATTATAATTTGAGTGATTTAGCCACGAATACACTCACTTTGATTAGTTTATACAGTTTTACTTTTATTAGTTGGAGCCAAGACTGTAGAGGATACGACGCAGCCCATATGCGTTAAGATTTATCAACACACCGAGTCAAACGAAAAGTAAAGTAAGAATTAGTTTATCATCATTGACCATATTTCTATAATGAATTCTTTATTTGCAACGTAAATACAGCTCCATGGTCTATTATTTTGAAAAGGTTTTGTTTTGGTACCTACCTTATAAAAAACATACAAAAGTCAACAATGCTGTATTATAGGTAAACAATACTACGAGTGTTACTAATGTACCTACCATCACAGCATATCCCACAAGTAGGATAGCCAACGGACTAAGTGCATGTAATAAACATACCAATCGTTCTCTCCGCAGCAATAAAAAATAAAACATTCAGTATTGGTGTCATACCTCATCGCTGAATTGTAGATGATGTTAATTGTCATATATACATGAGGCTTTACGAAAACCTGCCGTAATGAGTGGGTAAGCTTTTTTTTACCGTGCATATATGAGAAACTAGATGAATGTGGACGAAGCGAAAGAAGTTTGTAAAGATAGATATATCCGTTCTCTCTGCCTACCCCTCCTAGGACATGGCGTGAGGGTATAGATAGATAGATAGATAGACTCCACGAGTTATATAGATAAAAAGTATAAATAATATACTATGGATTATATTATAGTTTTACAGATAATAAGAAAATTTACCTGAATTACGATTTCAAAATTCGATCGCTAAATTTATATAGGAATATTACTTATCAACACACAACACATGGTTTGGAGTGGCCAGAGGTCCTGGAAGCAGCGGTGGACAGAGATCTCTGGAGGAGGTACCTAGGCGCAATGGGCCCCCGACCCAACTAGGACAAGGGGAAGAAGATGTATGTATGTGTATTACTTGTAAACATAATTATAAAATAAGTGTTTATCTCATATCTCATTTAAAATTAACAATCGTCATTAACTGAGTACAAATATACCTATTTATTTATTCTATCTCAGTCTAAACTGTCATACCCCAATCAGTTTTGTTGTATCAAAGCCCTTATATAAATATGCACTAATAAACTAAATAATTTATATTTTAACTAATGAATTAGGTATGTAATGCTATTTTAAAACTATCCTGTTTAAAAAATACCTTCCTTGAAGTGGTGAAGGTTTCAGGGAAGTTTTATCACTTATAAAAAAAAAACAAATCTTCATACTAAGCATATTTAATTGTAATTTATATATTCTGCATTCTTTTTTAATGGATACATTAAATAACTTGAAGGATATTTATAAATATCTATTTGAATAAAAGTATTTGAGTTTCAAAGCATTTTGTTGTGTATATTAACATAACATAACAGTTATAGCTCATGCCCAGTTAGGTAGGTTTTTATGACTTATATTTTAAATACTGCTGTATAAATAAATCAATAACATGTATAGACAATTCACACAGATCGAGCTAGTCCCAAACTAAAATACGAATCTTCTATTATGGGTACTAACGCGACGATACTCATATACAATGAACTAAACACATAATACATGTAACACCCAGACCCAGGACAGTTTGAAAAAGGTCATTTTTCAATCTGCCCTGGCCGGGAATCGAACCCGAGACCTCGTGACTCAAAGGCAAAAGCATCAGCTTTTACAGTTACACAAGCTTTCGTTTAGCGTGAGAATGTGAGAGTCGGAAGGCTTATTTGGAATCAAAGTGAATTCAAGCTTATTTTCAGAAGGTACCTATTATAACAACTTCAGCAAAATATAATATATGAAAAGAAAAGATCATAGAATGTAAGTATTTCCAAAGTAGTAGAATAAATTATATTCAGTATGTTTAATACACGCGATGAACAAACAGGACGTCTACTACACGCTACATAAAAATAAGACTTTCAGCATACATAAGTGGATTAACCTATCGCTGAATTAGAGATGACAATTTTTTTACATTTACGTGGTGTTTGTTATAAGAATGCACGCTTATTACAAATTCGTTCAAAAATTTACAGACGTGCCTGGGATGCTCGCTTATTTCGAGCAGTCTACGGATATCTTTAAATTATTTGATACATTAATTTACAAAAGGAATGTTAATCGTAAAGACGCGATTTTTTCGGACTAATCCAAAATTACAATTTGATTCATGTTTAATAACATTCCTTTTCTGAAAAAGCCGGAAAACTTGGAATTGCAACAATGAAAAAAAGAAAAGTTAAGACTTAAACATGTAAGATATTTTCATCAAGGCTAGGACTATAAACAAAGATAAAGTTGCTAATTAATCGCATTCTTTTCAAAGCGCCTTTGCATTAATTTATTAATGAATTACATTACCTTGAAATTGTCTAACATAAAGGTTAAGAACAGTAATATCTACTCAATAAATAATGTCAGTACATTTTTATTAAATACAATAATATTTTATTCTTTTAATAAAAACGACCTTAAGGGGGTGGAGTTAAATGCATTTTTATGATAAATTATTCCATTGTTTCTTTTTCCTTTATGTCCCTTTTATTGTATTTTACATTTAATAAATAGAATAAGTTATCGATTATTCACCGAACGTGCCGACAAGATTCGGTCAAAAACAATTTTCTGGTCGGAAGAAAACAAACATTTTCTTACATCTAAATTTTGTAAATCACATGATTAAGAGCTTATTTATACGGCCACAAGGACATGTTTTCGTAAAAACATGCTAGTTTAAACACTTCACTCAGAGAATAAAATTTTAATTGACGATTCAGTGCAAATAATTCATACATATAATTTTTGTGATAAAACATGGAGAATGTTCTTACTTTACACAACTTCGACTACTTTTTATAAAAAAAATAATATCTGTGTTAATAAATAAAAATAATTAAACAAGACATTCTATCAGGGTGATTTGCCATAAAATTAAACCAATATTTTATAGAACCGTTGAGAAGGACGTGTGGTAAAAGTAAATAAATAAATAAAAAAAAAAAAAAAATAAATAAATAATAACAAAGATGCGTATAAATAAGTTACGATGGTTTAGGCGTGTGAAATAATGAATGAGGACAGAATGACTAAGAAAATATATTTGGCTAATTGGAATTGTGCTAGGAGACGCGGCCGTCCGAGGATCAAATGGCAAGATCATATTAACCAGATCCTACAGGACGGTCACGTGCTGAGCACATTGAACAGGTGAGCATGCATGAGGAATCGTATGACTGTGACGGAAGCTAAAGGTGTATGTAAGGATAGAAGGAAATGGCGCTTGATCCTTTCTGCCTACCCCACGAGGGAAGCGGCTTGATGGTGTGTATGTATTTTATAAAAAAAATCATGCAAGTTTCCTCATTTTAATCATATTCATCAAATTTAAAACCAATAGACCCGTTGTTTTAAGACAGAAATTTTACTAACTTTAAGCATAGTCGTATTTCGGTTGAATTTTGAATGAAATTTGGATAAACCTCCCGAAATTCGGTAAAAATGAAACATCAATCGGCCTCTAGAAATAATGACAAAGAATAATGAATTTCATATTATTATTGTAATAAATAAATCAGCTTCCAGTGTTGCAAGTCGACATAATTAATTGGATTTTATTTCTTTCTGAGTCTTTTGTTAGACACGCTATAAAGAATGACGTGTACGTATAAGTATTGAAATCTGAAAAAAGAAATACTCTTTGTTGCTTTTTCAGACGTATTAAGTAACGAAGAATTTGTATAATTAAATAAATGTATGTTAATGCTCACTACAAAAAAAAAATCTATTCAAAAGCTCACGCAGACATATTTTATAATTATATACAAAGTTGACTTGAAAGCTTATTACTTGTTACATACATAATTACATTAGTTACATACATAACAAGTTACATACATAATAATATTCAGTGTTATTATATACTACTAAAAATTAAAAGAAATGCATTTTGGGGTAGTAAAAAACACAACCAATTACACCAAGTGCTTTCACGAGACAATTAATTCCGAGCCAACTTTCAACAATTTCAGCTTTTAATTTAGACTGAAAATGAGCGTGGAAACATTTCAAATCCTTTTTTTTTAACTACTATTACTACTATCCCACCATATCATATCCCACAAGTGGGCTAACCAACAGACCAGCCGCATGCAACAAATATGCGAGCTGAACTCTCCGAGTCAATAAAAAAATATTGCATTCAGGTTGGTTGGAAAATCTGATTGTTGAATTTTAGATGAAAAATTTCTTTACTTTTTCGAACACCTACCTTTTACAGGACACTTGAAAACTTACAGAAAAGAGCAGGAAACCCATTCTTTTTTAATTTCTCTACGGAATTTAGAAAATAGAAATATCAATATTAATAAACACAGTTAATTTTTCACTATTTTTTTTTAATAAAACTCGAGCGCTTTCCTCAAAAGCTTAGTTTGACATTATCAAGAGGATTGATTGGAAAAAAATAAATTATAAATCTAAGTTAAAAAGGAGGAATAGGAGGGGGTGGGATAGTAGCAAATAAAGGTATTACAGATGTTTGTATGTTAGGAACATATTTTTTTGGTATGAATTACAGCATCAGATTGGTACTTCTTAATTCGATTGGTGGATTGATACATTGTTACAAAACACTCAGGAAAAGATCTACGCAAAACGAATAGACCCCAACGCATTATAGCACATTTCAATGAGGTTTAATTTTTTATATTTTCTCTTAATACTTAGCATATAAATTATTTGATAATTAAAACGTATTAAAATACTACTGAAATTCACGGTGTATTTTTTTACAACTCAGAGGAGTTTAGTAGCGGTTATAAGTTCCGTTCACAAAACGGAAGTGTATCGTTTCATTTTATAATGATTAGTATAGTGCAAATAACTGTTCTCAGTAGATTTCCTTTATTTAAATTATTATTATTTAAATAATTTCCATACATAATTGCCATTAAAAAAATTAACAGCGCCATAACAGCATGTCGTTGTTTGTAAGCATTTATCAAAGCTTTCTCCTCACATTTACGGCAGATATTCACTGTGATGATGTTTCTCAAACTTGAGTCTCGCATAATTGTGTAAAAACTTACTAAATAAAAAAAATACTGTTTACTTTGTAACGTGTATAGTTCGCAAAGTTTAATACTAAGGAAACTTTGATAATGGTATTTATATTTTATTGCATATATAATAATTCTCTTAGAATACAAAATCAACATTTACATACTTATGTATTCTGTTATCAGAACTAGACATTATCTCGTTAATCTGTCAAATAATAGAGATGCTATTTATTAAATTTATTTTCTTTACAGGGATACTAAATGTCATGTTCTAAATTATTATATGTAAAAGTTTAAGATATTCAACTACTACTATACCATCACGGCATATCCCACAAGTGGAGTAGCCAGCACACTAGCTGCATATAATAAACATGCAAGCTGTCTTCTCCGTGCCAATATAAAATCAAGACATTTAGAATGGGTGGCAAATCTCATCGCTGAATTTGAGATGTAAAATGTCTACATTTTTTTTAACAACAAGACATTTAAGATAATTTATAAAATGAAACACAATATATAGTTATTCCACTATTGACTTTATTTATTTTTGCGAGCCGGCTTTCAAGAGCTTCCGCTCTCATCGTCAGGCAAAAGTAAAGTGAAGTTTCATTACAAGTTAAGTATGTGACAAACAGAAAACAAAAGGTACCTAAAAAAATCCTAAAAATCGTTAATTTTCGTTGAAAAATCTCCAGTAAATTTTTTCCTTCGTTTCTTTCTAGGGAGGTAGTAGTAGTGGGGTTTTTATAAAATTTCTGGAGAACCGTTCCCGCATATGAATTTGTCTGTGACGTATAAGCTGCAACCTGTGTTAAATTAAAAAAAAAAGTTTTAAATTACCCTTTTTTATTATATGTAATGGTTTTCTAAGGTTCACAATAAGCAATTAATGTGTTATTAACTACCTCAATTATCTAAAAAGAAAACATGAATAAAATTCTCAAATTTTTAGAATCGCTGCTTTACAACTTCCTGAAGAAAATTCATATTTTTTGTTTTTCATTGCATTACTTCACAATAGCAGCATAAGATATATCTACCTAGTTAATATAGAGGCTATTATAGATACTGCTATTGTATGCTATTTCTGATATAATCCTATTTATATTATGAAGAATAAATTATTATTTCTTACTACTGTGTTTTAAAAGTCAAGGTTCCATTTAACAAAGCTTTTATACTTATTATAAAATGCATTCTGTTATCTTATTGCCTGTTTCACATTTCACTTCAGATTCTTTATTAGACTATTTTAATCACTTCATCGTCCCTGAAGATATAATTATACTTACTGAAATGTTTATAGTTTATTTATTTTTATTTTCAAACTACAATGAACATATTATAAAACAAGATAAGAAAATATTATACAAGATAATGTAATTTCAACATAAAAATTATTTGGCTTTCCAGCCAAATCTTCCAAATATTTCGTTATAAAGAATTCCCCAAAATGACATTTGTTTTTAGTCAAATAGATCATTTATTTTATTTATTCCTTACTGTATTGATTAAGAGCAAATTCAGATCATGACATACATCATAACAAATCATGAGTCACTGTCCACAGTACCTAAAGCGAAGAAAATTATTGAACTTTAGGCACATAAGAGTAAAAAAATATTTGTGCTACAATGAACATTGAAGAATAAGATATAAGGAAGAAGTTGGAAAAATTTTGGCAGAAGACGGGTGTCTGTGAGGAGTGTATGAGCTTTTTGGTTTTGTAGGAGATACAGAGGCATTGTTCCAAGTGATTGCCGACATCGGAAGGAGCTTAACATGATACGAGAGGGCGAAAAAGAAACAATAATAATATAAGGACAACCATAACAATTTAAGAAGAATGATATCAACATAACTAAATAAAAACATGTACTTCTGATACTCGTAGTAATCTATAGGTATATATTACTACTACTACTACTATACCATCACGGCATATCCCACAAGTGGGGTAGCCAGCAGACCAATGAATACATAAATATACGTACATGCACTGCACGTAACAAACAAGAAAGTTATCCTTTCCGTGTCATATACGTACATGCACTGCACGTAACAAACAAGAAAGTTATCCTTTCCGTGTCAATCAAAATGCATACCTCATCGCAGAACTGAAGGTGTCAAATGTCTTTAGATGTTTTTACGAATATATGCCTTTTACAGGACAATATTGTTAAATAACAGAAAAGAGTTGAAGACCTAGATACCTAGACAAATTGCATTTGGCGATCGACTACAAACATGTAGGTACATACATAATAGTGTTAAACATTGTCGAAAAGTTCATTTGTAGTTAATCGCCAAATGCAATTTGTCTAGGGCTGCTATTCTTTATTACCGGGTAATGTATGGTCGTAGGAAGAGAGGAAGCGACTGCGAACATTGCCATAAATGGAGTGAGCATCAAACAAGTAAGAGAATTCGTGTACTTGGGCAGCAGAATAAACCAGGATGGACGCTCCAAATCGGAAATTGTGAGCAGAAAAAACCAGGCAAGGATTGCCTTTAACAAAAAATCGAAGATATTGGAATCCCCAAATATTGATTTAAACGTAAGGAAAAACCTTACTAAAGCCTTTGTATGGAGCATTCTGCTTTATGGTTGTGAGACGTGGACCATCAGCAAGAGTGAAAGCGGACGGTTGGCGGCCTTTGAGATGTGGTGCTACAGACGCATGCTTAAGATCCATTGGTCGGAACACGTCGAAAACGAAGAAGTATTAACCAGGGTAGGCGAAAAAAGGCAACTTCTTAAGAGAATCGGCCAACAACGAGATAACTGCATTGGCCACAACATCAGGCACCCAGGACTACTCATCGCCATCGCGGAGGGTAAGGCCGAGGGGACAAATGGCAGAGGCCGACCAAGAGACGCCTATATGGACCAACTGAAGAGGGACATGAACTGTGGCTCATACGTGGAGCTGAAAAGACTGGCTGAGAATAGAGACGAATGGAGAGGAAAGACCAAACTCGTTGTAGACCAATCCAATGGATTGTAACTCTTTATATATTATAATATACTCCACGGGTTAAAAATAATAATTTGTAATTTGTCAAACACTAAATTTACTGAAAATGACAAAGTTACTGTAAAATGGTTAAATTACGATATTTACCGTAAAACTTATGAATATTTTATTGTTTGTAAAATACAACTGTATTCCTTGTTATTATCCAATTTAAATATCGTACAGTACATAGTAGTGATGAAATAGAAAATGATTATATCGGATACCAGAATATCCATGAGCTTTCAAACGGAGTAGCCCAATATTCAACCATTATTTATGAGCTGTTTAATTTAAATCGAATCACCTTGTGTATGTACAGTACACATCTAATTCTGTTTCTGTTGTAATCCTTCTGTTTTACATATATGTATTTGATGTACCTGTTTTTTTTTTAAGATAATATATCTGAGTTTGTTTTAAACCTTATACCTACACCTTTCACAGTAAGCTAAAAGCTTGCGTCGTGATAGGGGAGTTTGCTGGCACCTGGGACCAAATCACGGACCTCCTGGTTGATGTATGTTTGTTTTGAAAATAAAAACAAAAAAAGTAGCATGATTAAAGTGCAAATCAAAACATTTCTAAAAAATAATATCCTTGATGATTCTTATTATATTTTCCTCATTATCAATATTTTGATTAATTTCATTCTCATCATAAATATATTGGTTTATTTAAATGATTAATTTTATACAGGTTTTATTTTTAATGTATATATTTACAGATGTACGTCATCTTTTTAATGTTTTAATCGAGTTAACAGGAAGATGTTGCGTATCAGTAAATATTTTTCAAGATTTTTTATTATTTAATTATGGTCAATGATTTTATTTGACAACTATTCGATATTCGGTTGTGTATCTGGTATGCGGTTGGACAGTAAAACTTAACCAGACAGGCCAGATATTGCCTACTAAAGTGAATTTAGTACATATTTTTCCAGTTATATAAAAATTATATATCATGAATTAATATTTTTCCACTACATAATAATCATACCATACTATAATGACAGATTTGCGTTTGTTGATGAATGTTCTTATTTAGGTCACAATGTAGTACTTTTACCTTAGTGAACACATATTTCGGACCAAATGATCGTCTTAGTATAATAAAAATAATATTACCATACTAAAATCAAGGTAACATGCAAGAGAACAAGGTTAAGTTTTTTGTACATGTACTTTTATTTTGACGACAGAGAAAACTCAGAAAGGTTGGTGAAACAATCAAGTTGATAATCAATATTATATGGGTACTCGTATATACTCGTAAACTTGTATTTCAGAATAAAAATATCGTTTTACGAGTATGTGTATAAGCATCTAAAATGCGACTACATACCTACCTAAGATCTAATCAAAGGGTGCACGGCGTGCCTCATCGCTGAGTTGTAAATATTCATTGTTTTATATGTGAGGTAAAACGAATACCTTTTACAGGACACTCGAAAACTTTTGGAAAAGAGTAGGAGACCTATTCTTTACCGGGTGCTCCACGGCACAATGGTGATAATTGCCAAAAAATTTATGCAAGTGTGTTTCTTTTTAATTCGAAATATAAATTTATTATTATCAGAAAGGAGGTAGCTATAAACAGTAACACATCATGCTTTGTACCTTCTTTTTTCATTTTGTATATTTTTGATATCTTCTTCTCGATTTCAATTCTAATTGTCAAATTTATGAACTGTGGCTCATACGTGGAGCTGAAAAGACTGGCTGAGAATAGAGACGAATGGAGAGGAAAGACCAAACTCGTTGCAGACCAATCCAATGGATTGTAACTCTTTATATATATACCCTTACAGCAAAGAAATATGTGTTTATTTCAAATTGAAATTTAAATTCCCAGTAACTCAAACTTGAGAATAATACACTAATACAAAATAATACTTTTCTTACCAATCCTCAGCTTTCGCGGGTTTGGCATTCACGTATTGTTTACTACAGCTACTTCGCCATCGCGGAGGGTAAGACCGAGGGGACAAATGGCAGAGGCCGACCAAGAGACGCGTATATGGACCAACTGAAGAGGGACATGAACTGTGGCTCATACGTGGAGCTGAAAAGATTGGCTGAGAATAGAGACGAATGGAGAGGAAAGACCAAACTCGTTGCAGACCAATCCAATGGATTGTAACTCTTTATATTATATACTTCGCGCATCGTAGGGTTGAGAACGAAATAAGATTAAGATCGAATTTAGATTTTAAATCACATCATGAATAATCCTCCACATCTCTTGTCAGCTAATCCCTAATCTTTATTTCATATCTTCAGTCTCATGACTGAAAATGGCAACAGCAGTTGATCATACTCTTCTCTCTAGACTGTGTTGTTCCATTTGAAAGAAGTCAAAATATACATAATAATCAAGTTCAAAAACAATAAGATTCAGCCAGGAATCATATCTAAGTCCATTTGACTCGAAATGGAGTTGATAAACAAATTTTAGTCATTATGAAATTTCTTAATCTCCTTGAAAAGTGTTAAACTGTGAACCTATTTCGAACTAGACATTAAGACGGCAGAATGCATTCATTGTGCAGATAGTACGAAAAAGTAACAATAAAACCATAAGACAGACAGTATTGTTGACCAGTGTTCATGGATTTCTGTTGGGGTTGTAGTAACATACGGGGGTGTGATGCTAATCTATCAAGGGGAGGTTTTCAATTCATCTAGTCACGCCAACTCCAGCTCACTATACTTACGTACTCTGTATCTCTTCAATCTCTCACAATATTATGAATATTACTAGGCAAGTTCGTACAAACCATATACATATATGTAAACTTGAAATAACTTCAGATTCACTTTAGCAGCTTACTGAATGTAGCGAATGAGCTTACCAAACTGAAAGTTATACATGATATTATTATGTTGCATTACCTACAATTATTTTATTATAATACGTATGCCTGTTGTTACCAAACAATTTTACTTATTTTTCCATTCATGGACGACAACCTAAATGTATTAATTCTTTCAGCTAATCTGCTGGTTACCCCATTTTCGGATTGTGCCGTGATGGTATAGAAATAGTAGTTAGTACAACATCCAAGAATTCTATGAAATAGAATAGATCTTCCACTCTTTTCTCTAAAAGCTTGAAAAATAGAAAAAGAAAAAGGCTGAAGCTTAAACAATTAATTGTGAATACGCTGTTTCATGAAAACTCATTTTCGGGTGTCATAATACATATAATCTTGTAGATTTGTAACATAGTTTCGCACCAAATAATATTGCTTCTAGCATATTTTCACCATGCAAATCTTTGTTCAAAATATTACATACCTACGTAAAATAAGGTTTATTCCACCATCGAATCATTACTACTTTAAACTTCAAAATTAGAGTGAACGTTGTCTGACGCAGTAGAATACCAATTTTTGAATATATAAGATGCAAAATTACACTTTCACTATATCATTTATGAAGTTAGCGTTTCAGTTTTAAAATTTGAGCGTTTAAATTAAAAATTTAAGTGCAAGTTTGCATCATGTAAGTCGTCAAACTTCAAAATTAGAGTGAACGTTGTCTGACGCAGTAGAATACCAATTTTTGAATAGGTATATAAGATGCAAAATTACACTTTCACTATTTCATTTATGAAGTAAACGTTTCAGTTTAAAAATTTGAGCGTTTAAATTAAAAATTTAGTGTAAGTTTGCATCATGTAAGTCGTCAAACTGAGTTTGAGGAATAAACTATTTTATACACAAACACTAGCTACTTTTATAAATGATAATTTTATTAATTAGCACAGGCCTTTCGAACTAGTCCCATGTCAGTGTCAGATTCAATGAGATAAAAAAAAAATATTTGTTATGTAAACGGTGACTATATACTTTTTAATCAATTTGTGAAAAAGAACTTTCATATTGAAAATATCGCTTTCTTCACAATGTATCAGTACGTTTTACAAAGTAAACATCAACACAAAAAGGATTTCATATACTTTAGTTTAAACGTGTTTGAAATACTTATTTAAAAAGTGAGTGGTTTTAAAAAGTAAATCTTAACACTTTATTAATGACGCAAATAGTTTATTATGGGCCATAATACATAATATTATATTGTGGAGGTAAATAACCCTTACATGACCCCTGTGAATATTAAAATGTACCTAATAATAATAATATACATATAAGACGATAGACGCCATCGCTTATGCCGCCACCTTAGTAAAGCCACTGTATAGTGTGTATACGTCTTGTAGATGCTTATACTGAAACCCTTTACACATTATACACGTGACACATTTCGATACGATTTCCAAACGATATAATTGATTATTTTATGCACAATTGATGTAGATACGAGATTTCTAAAGAAATATTTGTCATCTACGATAATGTATCACTCTTCTTCTTTTTTTCAGCCTACTCCCTTCCGCTCCTGGACGAAGGCCTTCTCCATTTCCTTCCAAGTCATTCGTTTCTGCACTGTATGCATCCATTTGATCCCAGCGTGTCGAGTGATATCATCCCTCCACCTCATTAGGATGTATCACTAATAAATTAGTAGGTAAATATTATGACACATACCTACGTAGTTCCAAGCATTTTTAAATAATCTAAACATGCTATGTTCGATTTTCAGGAATTGACACTGAGATGATTATTAATCTACTACCTTTTCCTAGTAGTATACTGTTACTGGATATCCCACAAGTGCACTGAGAAAAATACTAACGAAATTTCACAACGAATCATTGGTACTTTCAGATTGTTGGCAAATTTACCAATGATTTGTTTGCGAAAAGTTAATATTATAGATTCGTACTAACGAATCGTTTGTACTATCTCTGGTCCTAATCTGATAGTACGTACCAATGATTCGTCGTGAGTATTTTTCTCAGTGTGGGGTAGCCAGCAAACTAACTGCAAGTAATAAACATACAGATTACCCTCTTTGTGCCAAAAAAAATTAGAAATTCAAGATAGGTGGCATACCTCATTGCTAATTTTAGAGGTTGGTCTTGTACGTGAGTTTTTACAGAATACTCAAAAACTAACCGAAAAGAGTGGGAATCCTATGTATTGCCTGGGGCATCACGAGATAGTCCACTCGTCTAACTGATACAAGTCCAATGGAAATTCTAATATGTGTAGAAGGGCTTTAATCCTACAATTGAAAGTAGTTATGCAAAAGGCAATCAGTTTACTGAAAATGTTATGAAGATGTTAAAAGTTTAAAAGTACGACTGTATTTCCATTTCCATTTTACTGAACTGATGGCAGCTTTCTGCTTAACTAAGTTAAATTATTTTTTATACGGTTAATACAGTTATAAACAACAGGTATATAAACTAAACGTTTTGCTATTGGCATAATAATATTATATTCCTACTCATGTATAAAGTAAAACAGATTATATTACGGTCAGTATACCGATAATAATTTATTTGACTAACGTGTGTCCTGTCTACGGAAATTCGACTTACGCTCTTATGCATTTTCAGCAATTTTTCGTATCACATCAGAATATGCAGACATGAGCAATCATAAGTTGCTAAGGTTTATTGTTTACTAAACATTCATATCAGAATCGCAGTAGCAGTTGTAAATATAAAAAAATAACAACAAATGATCAGACATTTTTGGGTCGTATCACTATTGACATCCCTTTATTGTTGAAGTTAAAAAAGCACCTAACACTCTTCTAAATTCTTTTTTTTTGGAATTCGACTGACTAGCAATATACAAGAAGACTGGTAATGTCATTATTATCCATTTCTCATTAATAAAGGAAAGTCTGATAATAAACGTCCTGTTCTTCAAGGAGCAGAATTCAAGGGAGAAAGTAAAAAAATATAAAAGATAAACAAGAATAGGTATGATTCACAATTTAAATGGAAAATAGAATACCTCCATTTACATCCAATTTTATTCTGTAGGTAAGTATCTATTTTGATTCGCGGTTACACATAGTTACAAGGAAAATAAAACATAGTATACAAAACTTGATTATCTTGTACCGTTAGAAACCATCTTAGATTTTTACCCAAAATTCTTATCTTAATAATATTTTATTATAATATTCCAGACTTTCAAACCTTTTCTTCTACTAAACTCAAAGGCTCAAATTTCGTAAAAACCTTGCTAAACTTAATTTCAAGTTTAAATGTATCTATGTCTTATTTTTAGTTTACTGAGTAAGCCTTCTATACACACTTTCTATAAGACGGACGTTTCTAAACTATGAATAAATTATTATACGAAGGAGATCAATACTGTATGTATATTCTATGTATTCACATTCAGTTATTCCCTGCTTGTAATTATGTTATCTTCAATATATTTATGTATTATAACTAGAATCTGATACTATATAGTTGATTGTATATTTCAGGAAGAAATATAAGTGACTGATCGATTGAAGCAATTGTTTTATTTGAGTTTGAGCTGTGGATACATAGAATGCGTGAAAACAAGTTATCAAGTTTGGGCATGTGAATCAAATAGACGATAAAATGTGACGAAAAGGGTGTGTTTATGTGAAAAAGGGGGTGCGAGAAAGCGTGGACGTCTAAGAACTACGTGGCTTGACCACGTGAATAAAATTCTGAATGACTGACCGCGTGTTGATAAATCGGCGTGGATGTTTGAGAAACTGGATGAATGTTTCCGATGTCGCAGGTCCTGTGATGTGGAATAGGCTGTCTGCCGATCTGGTTTTTTTTATCATAAATAAATATTTTGAAATTGAAAAAAAAAGCTTTAAACAGCTGAGATAATAAGCAAAAAAATATAGGCAGTAAGTATAATTTTACAACTTTTCCGTAAAATTTGCAAATTTATCGCAATTTTTTTTTTTGAAAGACCACATTGGATGACCCCCATCATTTAAGGTATGACGACAGAATATCCACAAAATTGACTGACTGTAAGTTTATCGGTTGAGAGACTAATTCCAATATACATTGTACAACTTGAATACGACATTAAGAAAGTAATTAACATACGAGTATAATAACTAAAAAATAGGGCACAACTAAGTTATTTAGGTTTCAAGAAAGTTGTCGGTGGTTCATATACTTTCCTAATACCCACATTTTCCCATAACATTAACCTATATTATGTATATAAATAACAATAATAATAATATTGGGTCATTTTATTGCAAGAAGGGGAAATTAATGAATTCCTGTACAACATGTGGCTCAGAAACACTACCTAAAGTCACATTGTTGTTTTTCGGAATATTTTTATGCAGTGGGTGTTTAAAAACATTTCTTTTGTAGTGTCTTTTATCTCACTAACTTTCGTCTTTCACACTGAAGCCATATTCAGTATGTTAGATGAATTGATTTGATCATGTTATAATGATAATTTTCTGAAGATAAAATGTCAAGTCTAAAAGAGTGTGCTTTTGGAAAATATTACTGCAAAAACCTTTGTCCATATTTGATGCTTTTGGTAGGTCATTACTGAATGTCTATTATCTGTTTATTTGAATAAAATTTTGTGACGTACATCATTTAAAAACATTGTCCAACGTGTAATCTCAAAATATCTTGGAGTTTTTTTTTAAAATTAGATTATTTACAAGGTTTTCTGTAAATGTAGTGCACAAAATTATAAGGCATACAATGGACAACGCAATGATTGGATCGATCACTTACTCATCAATTTATCGCTGTTTTTGGTATATTTATTCAGTAGAACCTGAAAATATGGTTTTTGGACGTGTGCCCTGTCAGACAAGTTAATATTTTATCGGAATTTAATGTAAGCACACAAAGTCTTTTTTGTACCTACAATAAATTCTTTTTTTTTCATTATGTTTTGACTACCGCAGCGTGATTTATCAGTGTTTAGTATGAATAAATTAAATCTAATTTTTACATCGAAAATATAATAATTCATACAGTTTATTATTAGAAATGAAATAACTTATACCAACCGAAAATTTATGTACAAATGAAAAAACAATCGTGTACCTACTCTTACAACCGAAACAACACAAACAAATCGTGCTTGTCAAAAGTTTCATAGTAGAAGTTAATAATATTATATTAGGAGTATAACCTCGTAAGACATTTTTACTAACTTTTTTTCATTCACCATTCAACACTTCAGACATTATTTTGATAATAAGTTAAACAATATTGTAGGAAATTGTGTATAATGAAATTCGATGCATCCAGAACAGTTTAATTAATTTTCCCCTCGAGAAAAATATAGACGACGCAAATACAAAATTTTCTACGAGGCGGATTTGACTGAAGACCAGCTTTTTAGGACACTCACGTTGTATTACGAGCCAAAGGAGCTGAAGCCTGTTTTTAGTTTGTTACTTTGTAAATGAAGATAAATAAAAAAAGCTTTGGACACTTAATATAAAAAGTATGTTAGATTTTGAAGATTTTGCTGTAAAACAGAATGAAAATAGATAAAATTTGGCGACCATTGGACTGTCTAGTAACTTGTGTAGAATACATTTTTTTTACATTATAATATCATTTATATGATTGTAAAATTTACTATTATTGTGAAATTTATTGAAATATCTTTATTTCTCGGATATTTCAGGAGTCCAAGGACTCCTATTTATCCGTTTAGGTGAAGATTTTATTTTTTAATATTTAGACTCTCTCTATTCTAATACAACTATGCCAGTGTTGGCATCTACGATCCTACCACGTCAGTGGGCGGGGGACCCGGCTGACGCAGCAGATCCCATCTTGATACCCACACATCTACGAATGTCTTAAAGCGTGAAGCGTTTGTGGCATTTAGAAACACTTCCCCAAACCAGATGGGTCGAGGAGTGTCAACAGTCATACCCAGAATCATTTCCTCTCTTGCATCCATCATCAAAGGACATTCCCAAAGGATATGTTCCGCATATTGAGCTCCTGTCCCACATGTGCACCATGGATTATCGTGAAATTTGCTGAAAAGCATTGACAACAGAAAAATTACAAATATAAAAAAAAAAATCTACACAAATTAACATAAAAAGTTCTAAATTGAAAGCCGATAGAAGGCGGAAGGGAAAACTTCAGGTAAAATGATTCGATGCGATCGCATTCAAAGAAATATCCACGGGAAGGAAATGGCTGAAAATAGGTAGGTACCTACTTACTGGATGAAAGTTTTGACATGTCAATGAGGTAACTTGTGCCAAACAATATTAAGATTCTAAAATGTTTGAAAACGTAAGAAACCTCCAGGTATATAAGTCATAGCTTATACGTAAATGTATGGATTAATCTGTTTAGAAATTCTAACAATATTATTATTTCTTAAAAATAATTTTGCCTAAACTTTTAACTTATCTTTGTTACATTGTTTGAATATTTTATTATAAATCGCGTGGTAGTAACCATCATACATACATACGTATGATTTCTTTGCGTGTTATGCTTAAATATATTTTTTTACCCGTTACATCATTTTCATTTATAATATTGTTTTTTTTTTAACAATTTTACAATGTAAGTTATAATAAATAGATGTAAATATAATATATTAAATATGTTGTGCGAGTGATTTTGTTTTGTACAGAATAAGCTTATCAGATTTGTAATATATTTTTTGTGAGTTGATTCAATTTATTATGTTTCAAAGACAAAGAAAGGTGACGGTCAGTCAAAGAGTTTGTATATCGACTCTTGTTTTACATAAAAATATTACAGATAATAATAGAAAAAAAATTATGAGTATTCTAAATTACAAATTTATACTTTCATTTTCTAGTTCTTCTTTTTTTCGTGTCGGTCAGCATCAAAAATAAAAACTAGAAAAAAACATCAAATCTATATTCCCATTCCCCCCTAGAAAGTCACAACCTCTCTTGCAGCTCCCCTCAGATGAGTTCGCTCTATGAATTCTTCCCGCAGTGACACTGGTTTGCTAGTAACCGTAGATGAATTATAACTATGGACAGGTCCATCGATTCTGCCCTATCATAGAAACTACAACTCCTTGCAGAGTATTGTGACGTTCTCAATGTTTTTGCCACTCTGTATCTTATATCCGTCTAAAATAATTATATTCAAAACTATGTTATTCCGCTTCCCATCTTTGAGAAGGTGTCAAGATTCATAGCCATAATATGAAGGATTGAATGCCACTTTGGCAGCTCCAAATAGTATTATTAGTTGTTAATCTTTTAACAAAATCACACACTACGAAGAAAATCGAAGAGTTATTAATAAAAATGTAATTTAAAATACAAGGCTCACTATTTTTGAAACTTTTTAAAATAGACAAACAAACGCACTTGGAAACATTTATAACATGATTGTGATACCCATATTAGGTATGCCAGAACAATACATGAAGCTGTATTGAGGTTTGTTAGAGGTAATTTTGAAGACTTCGGTATATCGGCCAATATCTAAATTGGATAAAGTACGGCTTGTGAAAAGAATGGTTTGCGGGATCAAGTTCCATATTATGGGGACTATCAAATGAGGTGATGTGATTTTTTCTAAAACTTTTATGGAAGTTTCACATACACAGTAACATACATTAATATATTACAGTGTAGTTTGCCTTGTGGAAATATACTGCACTTATTGCGGGTAGGAAAACTTACTATAATTCTTTAATTCATGATTCATTTATCATCTCGAAATGAACAACTTACAGGATATGAAAGAAGGAGGTACGTACATAGCGTATAAACTTTTTTTAATAAACCCATTGAAATATTTTCTGAGGAGACACCGGCAAAAAATGGGTTTCCCACGTTTTTATGTTAGATATTGAGTGTCCTGTAAAAAGCGGATTTTCGTAAAACATCACGTATACGATATTAAACATCTTTGATTGAATGTTTTAGTTTTATGGCACGGAGAGGACGGCCGGTGTGATCTTTATGTGTGGTTGGTCCGCTTGCTACCTTAATTGTGAGAGACACTTTGATGGTGTAGATAGATAGATATATCAAATATATCATATCAAACAAAGAAAATATACCAAGTACCTATATTAATTAACTCACGACATAATAAATTTAATATTCAATGATGTTTTGATGTGAACCCTAATATCTAAAGTCTTTTACGGAAGTTTTTAACTTCATTTTAACAAAATTTGTTTACAAGATTTTTTAGCAATTATAAGCTTAAGAAAAAGTTTTCTTACCGTGTAAAGCATGTTCTCCTGTTTCTACCATATCATCCGCAACACTTTTCACTTCACCCAACGCCCCACCGTCTGTTGCGAACGGGGCACTACTCGAACATCCCATTATTTCTTACTGTATGCTAAATTACTAAAATAAAATAATAAGTAAAATCGAAGAACACTAAGCAATCACGAAAAGAATAACTTAAATCAACAGCATCATCATCGTTGCCTAAAATTTAATCGAAAGAACATTGAACAAATTTGAAAATAACGCGGTAACTTATTATTATAACAGACAATAATTTGACAGAATTTGGAATGATTTTATGGCTATTGACTAATGTATGATTTTCAGCTAGTGTCTAATGTTTATAATAATAATGTACTACTTTCTAAGATAAAATAAATTGTTGTTGATGAGTTTCGCCGCGGCACTCCACGTTATGACTGATCGTCCACTACTAATGGTATTCTCTATTGTGATTTCACGTTGACCGCCTTGCCGGCCAACAATGACCCCAACCATCCCCAATAATATAACCAACCACTAACCACCTTCTTTGCCACCCCTTTACTCCACGGGGTGAGTTGACCCTTGACGAGGTGGTTTGATCAGATTTACACGCTCGCTAGTTTTGGTTTTATGATAAAATACAAGAAGCATACGATCAACGACGGACAACCAGCGCCACAAAATACAATAGGTTCTTACTTTCGCAGACTTACATACCTACTACCCACGTTGACGCTCCTGACTTGATAAATATCAACATTTTGCTTTGATGTATTATACAATATTATAAAAAAAAAACTTGTCAAAGGGTTAATTATTTTTGTTATGACACACGAGTTTAGCAAAGTTAAGCAATTGATATCCCCCGTCTTATTAATAAACGTGGATTTCAGTTTATTAAGTTAAGGGCCCCGTTTAGCAAAAACAGTAAAATATTCAATTTTCAACAAATTTGATAGAAAAACTGCCTTAACTTGTTGACCCTAGCGAACATATTGAGCGGGATCGGAGGCGGTGAGCTGGTTCTCGACACTAGAACCAAGACTGTAGAGGACACGACGCAGCCCACATGGGTTAAGATTCATCAACACCGAGCCATACGAAAAGTAAAGTAAGTATATTGATTTAATAAAATAGAAAAACAAATATTTATTACCAATATTAGTTTTTTACTAAAAAATAAATAAATCGCAGACTTTTTTTTTTTATTTTTTTTATTTTTTTTTTAAAAAGATATATCTGGGTTTTGTTATAAACCCAAATACAACCTTATACACCTTTCACAGTAAGCTAAAAGCTTGTGTCGTGAAAGGGGAGTTTGCCGGTACCTGGGATCGAACCACGGACCCCCTGTTCTAGAGGCCGAGGCTCTACCCCCAGGCTACCGACGAACTCTGACAAGATTTATTTAGGTACTCTTTGTTATATCAAAATACAGATTATTTGTAAAAAATATATATTTTTTATTCATCCTATCAAGCACATAAATACCATAGATTTGAGCAAACCTTTTTTAGTATCCAAAAAATCGAGTTCATGTGGAGATTTTTGGTTTCAAAATATGAGAAATTTTATCAAAAAAAAAATTTTTTAAATCGGTCAATATCCATGAAAAAAACAAAAAAAAAAAGGATTTTTTGTTGTTCTATAATTGTAAAAACTATCTAAATATTCGTAATATTAAAAAAAAATATGAAAATTTGTAGGGTTCTCGTGCGTTTGTATACCAAACACACCCCCGAATTCGATTTTTAGAAATATGCTTTTTTTATAAACGAATATTATGAAGCTAAAATCAAGTTTTTTTTTAAAGTGAAAGTTTGATATTGTTAATTAATATTTGTTTTCATATTTTATCAAATCAAAATGTTCGTAGGTTCAACAATTTTTGAGAGTTTGTGTACCAAACTTGTTGAAAATTGAATGATTTATCGTTTTTGCTAAACGGGCCCCTTAAGTAAGCGAGCGATCAACCACCGATCAAAAAACATTTTTTCGAATCTGGGTTACGATGAACCCATACAAATACCTTCACCAGAAACAAAAATAATGATTTAATAAAAAAAAAACAAATGTTTTTTTTCTATTATCATGTTTTTTTATTAAGAGAGAATTATTTCGTCTTATAAGGACATTGTCAATCAAAACGCCTCTTTCAATAAAAAAACCCATAGTAGAAAAAACTTTAATTTTAATTTCATTATAGAATTCTACAACCCAAACACTGACACAGTTACAACAATGATATTTTTATTATGAAAGTGAAGTAAGTCGACAGCAGGATTTATACCACGGAATTTTCGCTCCAAGAAATTCAGATCAAGACTCTTTTGCTTCAAAAAGCTTTTGACATGAAAAATACTTTGAAGTAATAGTTGAGAAAGAAAAAAATACCTTTTCCAAAAACACTGTCAAATAATTAATAGCTACATATATAATAATAATAACTAGACAACTTATTTAAGATGCGCCGTTTTGTAGAAAAACCACTGCAAGAGCCCATTCAAGAATCATAACACCTCCTGAACAATAGGGTCTTCAACCTCGCCTTGAACACCTCCACACTCTCCAGAGTTCGCAAATCATAGGGAATTTTGTTCCACAGCAACGGACCAGCCACATAGAAGGCACGGTCAACATAGTTGGCCAGACCCCCCTATGCGGCACAACAAGTCTATTGACAGAGTCATATGAAGCTATCAACTAGCTCAATGGTGAAAATATTCAGATATTGTCGGTAGCTTAGAATCTCCTATAGGTCGTTCGATTTCCGTTGTCGACTTTTATAGTCTAACTCATTTCAAAAAAAGAACACGAAACACAACCCAGAAGTGCGATAAATTTTGTAGTTAATTAGTATAAAATCGTAAAACTAGTTTTATTTTGTATAACGAGTACGAGTTTATCAAGGACATCATGTCTATGAAATGGCTGTAGTGTATGTGTGTGTGTGATTTTTTTTTATGTTAAGAATTTCTAATTAATCACATGTTGTTTGGCGATATAATATTAACACAATATTCCTCCTGCCACGCGCCACTTTCACCTCTATATTATTACTACTTCACATCACTACACCAAGCATACCTACTACTCACATATTATTTGACATGCATTATGTTTAAATTATAACCAAAATATGCGTATCACATGGGCATTTACAAAAATATAAAATATTAACACTGTTTATTCTTCAAATTTATATTCACTTACATTGGATATTCATCTAAAGTTTCGTTGCACTTACTTACTAAGACCATCTTTAGATATTTGTCTGTATTTTTTATTCTTATTGTACATTTCTACGAGTAGACTTATTATAAAGTTCACAATAAAAGCATACATAATACACAGTATACTAACTACGTCTAAATGTTGTTTTCTCAAAACTGCGTTTAATAAATTTTAATACAATTTTCATTCCTAATATTTCAGGATCTGAAAAGTTCCGAATGACTTCTGGTGGAATTGAACAGTTGTGACAGGTTTTGAATAAAAAATAAAGCAATAAATAAGATCGACCTACGTTATTAATTAATATTACCTATGTATATACAATGTATGTATCAGGTTCATGCAGATTATATTTTCATAAATCCCTCTGTTTCGGAAAATACGATGAATAATTATATGATTTCTGCGTCGATGTAGGATAATGGAGGACCTCAATTGCCAAAATAGCTCCTTAATAGGCATGCTTGGTTTATATATAGCATAATTTCTGAGTAGGTACTGAGTTTTCGTATTATCAACTTTGTTCCAACACTACGTCAGACATCGGCGCACTCATTAGAAACCCTTCGAGTCAATAGAAAAGATGAAGGGAGTTTTCTTGGAAAATGTTGTATCATGGCTATTTTTTTGCGTGTAAATTTCGTCATTTACCAAGAATTATAATACTTAAAAACTATTTTTAGAATATGTGGATATACTTACCTACTTTATTATAGACGAAGTTTGACGCTGTAGTAAATACCTAATATTATATAATTATAAAGGTAGTTTCTTGGAACTTGAATTTTTGGTTCCTTTTTTAATAAAAAAATTAATCTGGATTTGGAATAAACCAAAATACACCCAGAAACCTTCACAGTAAGCAATATTATGATTGAGTTATGAAAGTGGAATAGGTCGGCAGAGAATAGGTACATATTATAATTAATCCCGGGTCTCTCGATTGATCGTACGAGACTCTGACATTAGGCTGCCGACCACTTGGTTCTCTATTGAATATTTTACTATATATACCTAAATAAAGCACTAGCAAAGCACTAGAAGCAGAATATGACATAGAAAATAATGGAGATGACATCTTAAGAAGTGAATTTATATTGCCTTAGCAAAGTTGAAAGACGGCAAAGCACCAAAAGGCATGAAAAGGGAAAAGGCATGCTTGATACATTGTATAAGCTTGTCTGCAAAATATACGACACAGGAGAGATACCTGAGGACTTTGCCAAATGTCTGATACGAGCGCTCCCTAAGAAAGCAGGCACGACAAAGTGCGAACAACACAGAACCTTAAGCATGATATCACACGCTTCTAAGATACTCACCAACATTATAATGAAAAGGGCGGAAAGTAAAATCAACGAAACACTTTCAGAAGATCAATTTGGATTCCGCAAAGAGACAGGCACAAGAGATGCAATCCTGAGTCTCAGACTTACATACTCTAGAAAAGAGATTAATAAAAACACATATATAGCTTGGTTAGCTGGAAGATATTGCCTCCAGGCAATAAGCTCGCCAATTGCTCATGATTGTTTTTTTCTGATCAATAAAGTGTTCTTATTATTATTATTATTATTATTCATCGACCTTGAAAAAGCATTCGATAAAGTAGAATGGGAACAACTTTTTAACACCCTCAACCAGATAGGAATGAGTTATAAAGACAGAAGAGCAATCTGGAGCTTATACAAGAACGAAATGGCTGTGATTAAAAGCGGAGAGAGCTGCGCAGAAGCAAGGGTCGAACAAGGCGTAAGACAAGGATGCTCAATGTCGCCAGCTCTCTTTAACTGCTATATACAGCGAGCCATTGATGAACTGAGAGAAGAAATGAAGAACTGGACAGGAGTAAAAATAAATAGGAAAAAGGTCGACATGATAAGATATGCTGACGACATAGCACTGCTCGCAGACTCCGAGATGGAGCTGAACGAAGCCTTAGGAAAAATGAAAAGTATACTGTTGTCAAAGTACAATATGAAAATAAATAAAGAAAAAACAAAATGTATGGTCGTTGGAAAAGAGGAAGCGACTGCGGACATTGCCTTAAATGGAGTGAGCATCAAACAAGTAAGTGAATTCGTGTACCTAGGCAGCAGAATAAACCAGGATGGACGCTCCAAAGTAGAAATTGTAAGCAGAATAAACCAGGTAAGGATTGCCTTCAACAAAAAATCGAAGATATTGGAATCCCCAAATATTGACTTAAGCGTAAGGAAGAACCTTACTAAAGCCTTTGTTTGGAGCATTCTGCTTTATGGTTGTGAGACATGGACCATCAGCAAGAGTGAAAGCGGACGGTTGGCGGCCTTTGAAATGTGGTGCTACAGACGCATGCTTAAGATCCATTGGTCGGAGCACGTCGAAAACGAAGAAGTATTAACCAGGGTAGGCGAAAAAAGGCAACTCCTTAAGAGAATCAGCCAACAACGAGCTAACTGGATTGGCCACAATATTAGGCACCCAGGACTACTCATCGCCATCGCGGAGGGTAAGACCGAGGGGACAAATAGCAGAGGCCGACCAAGAGACGCATATATGCACCAACTGAAGAGGGACATGAACTGTGGCTCATACGTGGAGCTGAAAAGACTGGCTGAGAATAGGGACGAATGGAGAAGAAAAACCAAACTCGTTGCAGACCAATCCAATGGATTGTAACTCATTATATATATATATACCTAATAATTATAGGTATGAGATTTTACAAGACCATAAAGTAAGTGAAATCATTTCACCGTGATTTCAATTATTTATCTCAAAAACATTAGACTCAGTCGTTGACGAGAAAAAATTTATTGTGTCGAAAATTGACTTCGTTTTCACATACTTTACAGTTACATGAAATTCGTATATAGTTTACCTGCCTATCCAAGTACATAGGTAAACTATATAGACATTAATTTCTTATTAACTGCATACCTACTAAACCACTATTTTAGGAGAAATAAATAATATTATAGGTATGTGTTATCTTATATCCATAAAATATTAAATCTCATTTGCCAATAAATCATTTCAAATAGGAGTTCCCCGCGCTAAATTTATCAAGAGGTGATTGACGTAAGGAAAATCTTAAATTAAAGGAAAATATTTTTAAATTATTAGTTTCATTGCGGCTTTAGTAAATCCCATCGAATAAACTATAATTTTAATATCAATCAAAGTTTTTAACTGTAGTCATAATAATATACATGATAATTTAAATAAAATATTATATTGATTGAGTTTACGTTTATTTTGTAATACTCCATGTGTATGTATGGAAGAAAACATAATTGGTTTTGGTTTTACATATCTACTTTATAATATTTACTTATATAGTGACCTGGTTTCGACTTAAAAAAATCATTGTCAAACTAATGCATTTGTTTGACAATCTGAGTTTAAAAAATAAATTTATATGTCGAAACCAAGTCAATATAAAATTTAATATAATGTAAAACTAAATCCAATTATGTTTACTTCCAAATTGAATTTGAAATATTATATAGGTATATGTCCGACTTCAATTCATAGGTATAATGCTGGATGATAATTTGATTATAGAATAATGAGCACACTTAAATTTGATCAATTTTCCTTCGAGCTTGTATACGTCACTATGACATCATTGAAATATTTATGTGATAAAAAAATAATGAAAATGACCATAGACAACCATCATAGACAATCATTGTGAACCAGGGCTGCCACTACGTCGTAACTACACGTCCGACAGCTCGTTTACCTTGCGAAATGTCAAATTATTATTATTGTCCAGAATAGTACTATCATAGATGTACCTGTTGAAGTTATAATTAAATGTGCCAATAAAAATATAATATACCATGTCACTGTAATATAATATAGTACGCAGCTGTTGTGATGTACGATGAAAAAATATTAATATTACAATCCGCTGTGCTGCGCTAAACAACATACAATATCATTTGCCGCTGAAGTTGTATTGTTACGTCAACCAACCAAATAATGTATTATTCTGTTTAATTTACACAATTGATGTGATATAGTTTATAGGAAACGTTATAATATACGTACAAAGACAGATACACCGTCACATTGACAACTATTTACAATACACATATTAACAATCGTTTCATATTGTGCTGGTAAGCTACAAATGTTCACTTGATTTATTTAGTATTATTATTATCAATAATAACATGTAATTATTATCACCGTGTCGTGTGTTATAATTATTATAAATGTGTTGTGTGTTATCAATGTTGTTTTAATATTGTTATGTTCTTATCATTAACTTTATTGCATGCCGCTTCACCTATCCAAGGATGGATTCTTTACAAGGTTTGGGAATTAAAACAATAATTTTATTAAATGTTTCTTTGAGTTGTAGGTTGTGTAGCAGCACATAGGTTACATAAATAACTTTTCTATCGTTCAATAACACATTTTTAATGATAAAAGCATTGTAATTCATATTGTGACACAGCTGTCATATATTTTTAAAGGATTTTTGGTTATATCATTTTATCTTTATCTAAATTGATGTCCTATAAAAAATCTGTGCTCTGATTTTCATATAAAATATAATTTTTCTTAAAAACAATTTGTTACAATTTTATTGTTACAATCCAAATAAAAATAATAAGGCTTTTCAAACATTTTAAAATTTTGTGACCGTTTTAAAATCTAGGACCCCCTAGTTGTAATTAGTTCAAATGCACTCTAAAAGGCAGGTTCTGTAAAATATGTATAATACATTCAGCGATGAAGTATGCCACTTATACCAATGTCTTATTTTTAAAGGCGCAGTGAAGATCATCGGGCCATTGTCTACTAATAGGAGATAAATTGCAATGCTAGATAGATACACAGATCCATTTTAAAAATGCAACTCGTTAAAGAAAACAGGATTCAAGGTTTACTAATTATAGAAAGATTCATGACCAACAAATTTATATTATCTTTCTCATAAAATATTCCAATAAAATTATGTAAATATTTTGAAATATGCATTTTACGAGATTAAAAATCAAATCAAATGTAATTGTTTACTTTTAAGTCAGTTTATGTTGATTCCCACACACAGAATAATTTCATGGGTTCCATAATCGGTCAGTTGATTTTAATACCAATTTATATTATATGCAAAATCTTACTATTATGTAATAGTTTCAAACTGCATATACATCTAAATTAACTTTATTAAAAGAAAAACATCTGTTCATGTTTTGTAATTCATTTATCGATTAATTTATGGAAGAAAGTAAAATTATTTACATTCTCTCGGCCATTGTATTTGAGCTTAGCTAAAGGATTATTAAAAAAAAAATAGCCATATTAGTCCATCCATACCTGTATAATTATGTCTTATAGTATTAACCCTTCATGAAATCCTTTGTAGCGTCCCTCTAGTGAATTTGTTGCCAGTTGAACAACAGATTTAGCGACCCCAAAGTATAATTGTTGTGTCGGTTGACTTGACATTCCTTTATCTTTGAATCATTAAGGCCTAAAAGAATTAGACTCGTGTAACTCATTGCAGAGAGGAGATTGAGTTATTGGAATTATAAAAAATCTTCGAACAATACCTGTTTCAGTTTGGATAAGAATGTTGAAGTAAGCTGAGTAGCATTTCAATTATAATTAATTATAACTTTGGTGATGGGCATATTAAAAAATATCCTTTTCGCGTAAATCATAAACAATAATTAATGTCCCTAATTCCTTATTTGTTTGCATGTTTATTATCATAGAGAATCCTGTATTAATTTGCTAGGCTTTATTTTTTTGTTTAATAGTATTGTACTAATTTTTAAGTAGCCTTAACTTAGTACGTCAGTAATGAAACTTAAATATGGTTATGTATTAAAAACTAGTATTGTGAATGTTCAAGACTTGTTGTGAGGCCTGAATTTTATTAGTTTATAATGAAGGCAGATGGAAATTCATTTTTGTTTATTACTAATCCTCATCTGGGTGGATGAATTGAATATAAGTTATATGTTTCATTTTATAAATTAAACAGATAAAATCTGCTAATGCCAGAACATCATTAATGTTGTTTCAACAAAATTATCCATTGGAATTTTTTTGATTTAGTTGTGTCCTTCAAAATAATATAAATACATTATAAAGTATACAAATTTGTTATGTGGTTTGTGTGATTGATAAAGGTGATTAACTTTATAGCCCAGTAGTCTGCTACATGTAAACATGTTTCTTCCATTCAAAATATTTGTATACATATATCTAATAATAAATAATATATGTTAATACCGCCTTTATTATTATATGTTTAACTTAGTATTTTATCAATGCAAATGTGGAAACAAGTATTTACATAACATCAACAACATGAAATCAGAGTAGTTATTTAGATTTTCTAGCACGGTGTGGACCTGTGACTGCTCGGATGTGATGAAGCTGAATCAAAACAAAATTAAAATGATTTTAGATTTGAGAGTAAGTAAAATTTTAATACTACTTTATTTATTTTAGGAACATCGTCAAGATTTAAATCACCTTTTCTTGGTACTCGCTTTCGTCATTGGATCGGAGGTGTTCTCGTAGAGATGAGACGTAAGAGTCCTGTACAACAATGGGTAGACTCGATACCTCAGCAAGAAAATAATAAACCGTTGGAGAAAAGTTCTTCTCACGACGATATAAGTGTTACTGAAGAAGCGTGCGATGTCGCTTCTTTGAAATTGGATTCTGATTCTGAGAGTGCGTCGACGAAAGTTACAACAACTGCGACAGCTCGTAGAAGTAGTTCACCTGTGCCTTGTTCGAGTCATAGTCGGGATACGGAAACCAATGAAGATAACGCTTATGGTGGTATAGTGAACGAAGATGATAGTTCAGTTATAAACACCAACAAAACAAATGGTAGTGCTAGTAGTGATATGCAACATGCAAATAAAAACGGTAGTTCAATGAACAATAAAGAAGAAAATGGTAGTTGTTCCAATAGTGAAAGTGCCAAGACTCCTCAAAGTGAGGAATCCGGTGAACAGAATGACAGAGTGTATATATATTCCAAATCAGTGGACAGCGGGAGTCTGCTGGAACGTAGCAAAGCCCCCTTAATGAGAGACAGGTCTGTCAACTCTGAGGGCAATAGTCCCAAACATAAAAACATTTTGCGTAGAGATTCTTCGTTACAGGTAAGTTGTGTTTCATTCCTAATTAATCAGTGAATGTTTTAAAAAAATATTTTAATTATCTGTAGTCTCTGTCATACGGTTGAGGCAGTCCAGATTGTTTTACATTTTGAGAATATTCAATTATGTTATTATGAAGAGAGTCTTGTTTTTTTACCCATAACCTATCAACCTAGAAGTATGTTTTTAAATGATGGAAAAGAAGCAAAGGATATTTCTTTATTCAGTTAACACAAATTTCTGATATAACTAAATGCAGGCATACATTATATTGAGAGTACAAATAATTTAAATTATTACTGTTACGACGAAGGCTAGTTTTTTCTGATAGTGATGAAAGCAACTCTGGGTATTTGACTGTATGTACCTAATATTTATTTATTGTGCACTGAAATAAAAAAATGTATGTGGGTACATTTTTCTCAAGAGTGTTGACTCAATGTTGATATATTTGCATAATAATTACTGCAATTTCATGCCAAGTTTAATTGTGTACTTGCAAATCTATCTTGTCACAATTTAGTTATATTTAAAACATATTATGTTGATGAATCTTTATATTAGTTAAAAAAAAACATGTTTTTATGGTGGTTTAAATTTTTTAAAAGGAGACTGGTAGATTCTTCACTTTTCAAATAATTATTTGTTGAAGCATATTTTTTTTGGTAAGACATTTTTACACATAATAATCTGTATTTGGTGCTCATAGTATTCTGGATTTTCAAGGCATAAAACTTGTAAACTTCTAAATTTGCTAAGAATTATCACATGTTTCTTAAGTAGTTTTTTTATGTAGTTATTTATTCAGATATTATTTCACAGTCAGATACAAGCAGAGCATCGAGTGTAGAGAGTCTCCTAGAAGCCAGGAAGGTGGATGCTGAGGCTGTACTCAGAGGTGTTGGATTTGGTCCTAGTCCTGCCAAAGTACAACTAGCTAGAATACCAGATAGATTTCTTAAACCATCCAAGGTTAGTTCAAATTTCTCCCTTTTGCCTTTTTGAAGTCATAGAGAAATACACTGGTAATATAACCCTGGAGACTGTGGAGGTGTTCAAGGTAGGGCGAAAGACCCTATTGTTTAGGAGGTGTTATGATTTCAAAATGGCGCATCTTAAAAAAATTGTCTAGATATTATTATTACCAATATAGTGTCTTTACCAGTGAGTTATTTATTTATTTATTTCAATTTTACAGGATACATACAGTTGATACAAAAAATACAATGTTCTATTACATATTTAGCAATAAGCAAACCAGTGAAGATCCTTATATTACCCTTATGTGCTCTACAAAACATACATAACTAAACATAACAGATAAAATCAACAAGTGTTATATCTATCTATATATATCTATATTCTTACCTGCGTTTCTTGGCATCTCTTGTGGAGTAGGCAGAGTAATTTCTTATCTCTGTGTCTATACAAAAATTTAGACATTCAGAATGTCTTATTCATGATTATATGCATGTATAATGATACTGTTTATAATAATTTTATTTTCTGTCCTGGTTTTTTTTAATTTTTTATTTGATACTATTTTTATTTTAATCTTACAAAGAGTAATTAGTGTTAATTTTATGTAATTTGCAATACAGCCGTTTATTGCTTCAATAAATAAATATATGATCCCTTTTACGGGACACTGAAAAACTTATAGAAAGAAGTGGGAGACCTATTCTTTGCCAGGAACAATTTCTATTTTTGTATCATTCTGTAATATTAATATTGTTTCGTATTCATCTTAAATAATGCTTGCTGTGTATTGACGAAGGTCATATTTATCAATGCTCGTTAATCTGAAAAATGTCTCAACTGATTAAATTCCAATATGGAACAATAACAACACTCAGTTACAATGACCACATCTTGTTAGCAGTAATGTAATCATATGTCAGTCATAATACACCCAGTTAGTTCATTGAACAATCAATAGAATGATTGGTGGAACTGGGTTACCAAAGACCGTGTCAATCAAACCATTTGTCTGTCTTTCAATATTTTACAAATATTCCGAAGAAAAAAATAATGTCAATGATTTCTTTCCTGAGCCCGTAGACAAACCGTACTTAGCGATCGTCTACTGGCGAACTTTTGGACAATCTACCTACATGTTCCATATTATTATGCGTTATTGTTGCAGTTATAGGCGAAAATTCGTTTGTAGTCGATCGCCAAGTGCGTGTTTTTCTAGGGCAGCTGGAGTCCCCAGCAAAGAATATATCTCCCACTCTTTTCCGTTAGTTTTCTAGTGTCCTATAAAAGGCAGGTGTTGAGAAAACCTCACGAATAAGACCAATAACATGCAGCATCACTCATGTATTGAGTGCTATGACAGAAAAAGAGAGAGAATACCACTAACATTTACAATTCAGCAATGAGGTCCTGACCCATCTTGAATATTTTACTTTTATTGGGTCGGAAGGGATGACCTACATGTTTATTACACGCAATTGGTCTGCTGGCTTCCGCACTTGTGGGAGATATCATGATAAATTATATAGTAGCAATTACAGGTTACTTTCCTGTGGTACATTTGGCACGGTTCATGACTATCTTGAGGGCGTCACACCTCCTTCTGAGTAATAATGTTATTAGTTTGCTCCTGAATGTGGTGGTAGATTGGTTCAGCCGCAATTTCATTGTACAGTTTGATGCAAAATATCTTTCTAAATGTCCTGAATAAGGATCTATTTGCTGTGAATGTCTTAACACACAGACCCTTATTTAGGCAATCTTTCAATTTTCAATTCATAAATTAACTACTATACCTTTATGCCGTGTCCCAAGTGGGGTAGACAAAGAGAAGGGAACGCCAAATAGATATATTTTTACACACTTCCTTCGCTACCTTCAAATTCATACAATTTCTCATGCACACACATCAGTTTGTCTTACTCATCACACGACCGTCCTTGAGAATTTGATCCACGTGATCAAGTCACGTGGTTCTCGGACGCCTGCGATTCCTCACACCCTTTCTTTCAGACTAGTATATCCTCTTTGTCATTCCTACCTCGTTCAATGTCACATGCCCAAACCATCGTAGTTTATTCACGCGCAATCTGTCCACAACACTCTTCGTGCATTGATAAATTAAATTTAAAATAAAATATATAATTTTCAGGTTAAAGGTGTCAACACTGAACAATTCATTAAGGAGGAACAGAAGTCCATCAAAATGCATGACTGTGGTGTTTTTGGTTATAAAGGATTAACAGGTATATAATCAACTTTATCAAAATATAATTTGTTATATTTACTTATTTATTGAGGTGGTCAGTAGCTTAATAATAGTATTCGGGAGTTCCGAGACTTTAATTCTTCTGCTGACATAATTCACCATCATTATTTGGGGGTGTATTTTGTAATAGATTAGGCAGTTTTATAATAGGTTTAATCGATATAGGTTTTGAAATAACTTACATATCTAATTTTTTGAAAAACATATGCACTTAATTTATAGTTATTTTCTACATAAAAGAAACTTGCAGCGTTCTTCCAGGATACAACATATTAGTAAAAGGGTGTTTATCATAAACGCAGATCACTAAATATATTTGTTTACAAAAAAAGGTTCAAATTTATAAAAGTTTGTAAAATATCAAGCGAATGATTTTATCCTTTTTTTATTAGCTGTATGAGTTAAGGGAATTTTAATCACAAATTAATTAGAAGCCTAGATAAGATTATAATTAATGGCAGGAGCCAGGAATATTTGATTTGTTCTTGATAACGTATTGATATTAATTTGGTATCTTTTATTAATTATTTTTTTACCGTAACTACCGTAAATCTAATTAACCGTAATCGTATGTGATTACATTTTAGTAAGAATTATAAATATTTTTAACTGTTTGTGGATTCAACAGGTTTTGGAAAAAATGTCTCTCAACTATTTATAGTATTAATCAGTTTTCAAAACAACTTTTTTACAATGTTAAAATATTTACTGGTTTTGGGTACCATATCTAGATGACAATACTAATCAGACAAATGTCAATTGGAGACCAATTTCAAATAATGCAACAATAATGCAAATTGCCAAAAAAATTGGGATTAAATTCCGTACCTGAGAGTTATTAGGACTCGAGTGCATTTTTGACAAAAATGGCAAGCGGAAATAATACAACAGTCGTGAGTCTTAAGAACAGAAATGCTTAGGGTCATAAGAATTGAAGTGCTCATCACTATGGTATATACTATATACAGCTTATTACTAGTAAAATGTTAGACTTTTTCGATTAAAAAATTGAATTTGAAAATGGCATTTTAGTACTTAAGACTAAATGGCAATCAAGTACAGAATTATGTTGAAGAAACAACACATGTGGAGCTACCACTGCAATTTAAAAGAGAAAAACATCATACTTGTCAACAATGCTTCATTCTTAAACAAGTAACCATTCCATTTTTATTGAGCAACCAATATCAGTTGTCTAAGAAATATAGTTTTAAACTGATTTACATATATGTAGATCTACCTAACCTTTCTTATTAATAAAAGTGAAACAATTTAGGCGAGTGATATACCACCAATCAAATTTAAAAAATGTTGGACAGTTTTCATCTTTTCATGGTTCATTGCTAATTAAAGTTGTATTCCATGTATGTTCATAGACTGTATGTGTTCATGGACAACATTCACCAATTCATTGATTGGACGATTTTTTGTTTTTCAAACCTAGTTTGACAATTTTGATAATGCGATCTCCACTTGACATTTGACTGATTTATATAGTTTTTGCTAGGAATACTATTAACATTCATACTTATAAGCATTCACTATAACATAAGACATTATATTTCGTCGGTAGCCTGGAGGTAGAGTCTCGGCCTTGTGAACATGGGGTCCGTGGTTCGATACCAGGTGCCGGCAAACTCCCCTTTCACGACACAAGCTTTTAGTAGCTTACTGTGAAAGGTGTATAAGGTTGTATTTGGGTTTATAACAAAAACCCATATATATCTTTTTTAAAAAAAAAAAAAATATATTATATTTCTGTATGTGGAAGTGAAACTACACCGTGTCAAATTTTGGCCAAAGTGACTTATTAACATAATATCGTAGCCCTTGTTATGTTATTTTAGATGGCATATTCAACTATCTTGATTACGTGTTATATTTTTGGGAGTTTTGTTATTACAAAACCATTGTATGTAAATTTAACACATGAAACTATCATATAAGGCTTAGGCAAGACAGCGCCACCTTATTTGGTAGTGCCCTGCATGGCACTTGAACCCGTAACCCATCCCTATCGCGAGGTGCATACCATGGGTTAAGGATGGGTTGCGGGTACAAATCCCATCCAGGGCGCTACCAAATAAGGTGACATTGTCTTTTCTAAGCCTTATAAGATACTTTCGTGTGCTTAATTCACAGATTTATGTTTTGTGATATTCATACATAAAAAAATATGTCAAACAATGTCATTTTTACATGAAATTGTGTATTTTTTTCAAAGTGCAAGTTATGGATAATAGCAATTATCCATAATACCTAATTTTCGACAATAGTTTTGTATAAGCTAACATGTGAGAAGCAAATGTAATTTTGTTGGAAAATTTTGAAGGGCCACGCTGAAAAGTAATGTCACGTCTTATAGGTACTGTAGTTTCGCTCAGGCATACAGATTTATTATCACACAATATATATAATAAGTATACTACAATATGTATGATGTTTATTTGCGGGATTACGTTAGAGTTTTGTACTCCAATATGTCGCTTCATGAAAGTGCCTCCGCAACGAGTGAGAGCCAATTCGGGACCGGCGTTGCCAACTGTAACCATTCAGTAAGGAACTACACAATACTAACAACACCTACTACTACTACCACCACCCTATATCATATCACTTAGTGTTTACAGTCATACCTATTTGATGTTGTTTATTTAATAGAAAAACAAATATTATGAATGATAAAGTAGAAGTACCTATGTTTTAACATTATTTTTACGATAGTAAGATAACTTTTTGTGGACAAGGTCCTAATACAATTAACTGACTGAATCACGATTTTTTTAATATGGCAATTTTAATTTTACAGAGTAGGTCTTTGTGTTTTTTCTATGAGTTCTGTAATAGCCAGAAAAATGCAAGTGCTTTTAAAAATCACAAATAATACATTAAAAACTTTAATTCAGTAATGAGGCATGCTACACATCCTGAATGTCTTATTTTTCTGTGACATGAAAAGAACAAGCTCTGTTCATCATACGCAGTTAGTTCGCTGACTACCCCGTGTATGTGAGATGCCACGATGGTATAGAAATATGTAGATAAGAAATATATCTTCATTATAAGGATTTTCAAAGTCTTGTATATTAAAAATATGATTTACTTTTGAATCAATAAGTTCACCAGTAAAAAAATTAATGTTGTGGTTTTTAGTATTTGCGTCAATATTTTATAGACAACTATAGCTTTGATAGTCTTGTTATGATGTCTTAAAATCTCTTAAGTGGTAATTTAGTGTTAGGTGTAGGAAAATATATCGTTGGCATTTCTAGGAAATTGATAAAAATATACAAAATTGCTAACATAATTAGATAAAAATCTTACTAAAACTTGCCTAATTAGATAAAAATAGTTACATAAAAACAAATATTTGAGTCATATACACAGTAAATTCTCATTTACTGTGTATATGTTTCATGTAAATTAATTGATTAAGATAATATTTCAGTTTTAGTTAGTACCCAACTAGCACACAAGAGGTATAAGAAGCTCTAAATCAGCTGATTAACAGGTCTTTTTTACTCTAATGGTGATACAAAAGGGTTAAACATTGGCGATATAGCCAGCTATACCCCCGTTATACCTCCGGTTTGGGCACAAATTATTCAGCCTTGGGTGATGTTATCTCCTTTCTACCGCCTTTATAGCATTAAAGGTGATACAGTAGCGGTACAGTACAGTAAGATCGCTCTATTAGTTAAGAAGTGTACCGCTTGGTGTCGTGTCAATAGCTGTTAATATTTCTTCCTGATTTGTTGGTAAACAAACGTGGTGGAACATTGCAATTAAATACTTATTGACAATACTATACCAATATTAGTGAAAACATAATAACTATTTTGTCGATCAGGATTTTCATATATCAGGTATGTAATATTTTTGTTTGCTAAAGTATGATATTCCTCGAAAAATTGGTGCGGATGTAATTTTACTGTGATAATACATGTATGTTTAGATCAAAATTTTGAAGCGCCCGTGAAATATTAATATTTTATTGTGAAAAAATAATTTTAAACTAGTGTAGTGTGTACCAGTGTAGTAGTGCAAATATATTTTTTACTTAATTTGTTATAAATACAGATGATAATGAAATTAAATGAGTGAATTATAATAAATATTCGAGTTTACCACCATATTTCTCTAAAAATTGTTAATTTCATTTATTTTATTTCTCTATAATAATATTATTCAATGCATACAAAATGGCGAATCAATTAATACCGCTAAATGATCTATCGTACCAATAGTGCAGCCAGTGGTGGTTTATGAGTAGTCATGTGGTACATTATACCGCTGGAGGTATAAGAGACGTCGCGGCCGCTTTTGTATTACCTATAGTGACGTATACCACCATTATGCATTCTAAGGCGGGAAAGGTAGTAATAGAGTGACCCCTTTAAACGCTACTATATCACTTTAGGCTGAATACCATATCTAATTACTGTTGTATCGCTTTTATATTACTCAAGACGTTATATGAGGAAATAAAGTTCACATATATCGCTTTGGGAGAATG
This sequence comes from Athripsodes cinereus, assembly GCA_947579605.1. Lineage (NCBI taxonomy): Eukaryota > Metazoa > Arthropoda > Insecta > Trichoptera > Leptoceridae > Athripsodes > Athripsodes cinereus. Next base: position 23,314,986 of record OX388314.1, read on the forward strand.
AAAACACTATTATAGATCTCTTATTCAACTCAAGACTCCAAAAGGGTGGTATATCTTTGCTTTTACAGCTTATGTGCTAGTTGGGTAACATCATTCTTTTTATATTGTCAAAATAATTTAATTTCTATTTCATATAATAATTTAATCACTATATTCATAAATTATTTATCATATATGAAACCATGTTTATAGCTAGTTATTAAATACTTGTATTTCAACTATAAATCAAACTGTTTATGGACCATAACCACTATAAACATACGATTACATTTTATCATTCATAAAATTAACATAATTTTAATAATAATCAATTAGGTATATTATTTTTCCTATCAAGATATCTCCAATACATAGATGTCTCTAGATGTAATTTCCTTTCTTACTCACTCTGTCTCTCTCATCTTACACAACATATAGTATAACTATTATCCTTTCTCTCACTCTATCTTTCTTCTTTTTTTACTTTCTAGTGTTCTATATAGATGTACCCTGTCTGTTCATGTGATTGGTTTTGTTCCTTAGTACTTCGTGTCCAACAAATCCAATTTAATTATGTATCACCTCTGTACCTCTTCTTCGTCTTACTTCTAAGTTTTTAATGTATGTATACAAGGCATCAAACTCCTAGCATGATGTTGTGTGTTTTTTTTATTACGATTTATAATTATTGTTCAATCGGTTTTTATTACTTTTATATACTTATGGAAAACAATTTGGTAATCAGAGGACAAAAGGAGTCAATTTCATCAATAAGCAAAGAAAAGATTGTAGTTAATAACAGTTTTTTTTTTCTAAATATTCTACACTAATCTAAACTACTATTACATTATTTTGAAAAAAAATCTCTGCGTATTTCTGGTTCAGAATATATCTTTTATATTTGTCCATGATTTGCATTACCATTCAAAAGACAGGTATTTTATTATACATAATCCATTTGAAATATTTCATTCAACAGTTGTGAGTTAAGACATTAATCATGAATGTTTTATTTTCTGTAGCACTGAGAACATGGCAGTGTGAATGTTCGTTACATGCATCAGTCTACTGACTAACCTATTTTTAAGAGACGCCGTGATTACAAAAATGAACTTTCTCAAAATATTGTAGTGGTTAGAAGACTGATATGGAAGTATCCTAAAAAAACTACCTTCAAACAGCTTATGCAAAAGCTCCTTTTGCCATCTGTCTACCAATTTTGAATTTTTCTTCTATGCTGTGTGTGATTTCTTTGTTTACCGTGATGTATTTTTGATACGTATTTAAAATTCTAATGAATTACCTATCATTTAGGATTCTTTCAATGTTTTTAATTGATTTTCGGCTTGTTGTATTTTCAGCACCAATGTATATTTTAAATATAATTACGAATGTTTGGAGTCAAAAAAACTTTACTAATACCACTAAAAATTATTATACGCGCGACCAAGGTTTCAACAGGTAACCTGTCATTTGACAATAGTCAAATATTGCGCCTTGGTTACGCGTATAATAATTTGAAACCTTGGTCGCGCGTATAATAATTTTTAGTGGTATTAGTAAAGTTTTTTTGACTCCAAACATTCGTAATTATGTTTAGAAATTACCACAACGTTACCGCCAAATCAATAAATAATATATTTTAAATGTCTATATTTTTTATAAAACAGAATAAATCTTCTATATGCTTTATTGTTCACACACTTGTAAAGCATTCGCACTGTCTAATCCATTTGCCATAGAAATGATTTTATGTGATAAATAGATGGATGTAATTAAAATTATTCTGTATAATTTTTCACTTCATTCAGATTTTTGTCATGAATTTTGAGTGTCCGGTATTCTTTGGAATTCTTATCTTTTTAATCTTCTATTTTTTTTTGTTGTTTTAAAACACACTAATGTTTTTTTTTCAGTTTGGCATGATTATCACCATTCGTACATAAGTTTTATTATTTGCATTAATATGTTTGTAAACGTACAACACAATTGGCTTCTTAATAAATGTCTTTTTTTTCTCAAAATTTGTATATCTCTTGATTGGATTTATTTGAAATTGATGTGTTGATTTTTTTTGTGAATTTGATGTTGTATTATATAGATGTGTTTTAGTGCTTATTTACTTTCATTTGCACTATTTTGTCAAGTATTTATATGCTGTCAGCCATTTTGTAAAGTTCTATGTCAATTTCACAAGTAGAAAGATTTTAAATTAACAGAATATTCCAATTTTTTATGCAAAATTTTTACAAATTTTTTTTTTAGCTTTTGATCAAATTACATTGTTTTTATTACTTGACATCTTTTTAAATCAAATTTGTAAAAAATAATTTCTATAAATGTAAGTGTAAATGGAATGCTTTTTAAATTTAGAAAAAGGACAAACTTTGACATTTTATCTATGATTATAATTTCACATCTAGCAACACTTGTACAGCAAAGATAAATACTAAATAAACATGTACATCAGAGCAAAACTGCGCTATATTGATTTATAACTAAAGTGACTTATGAACTCATGACTTATGTTTTATTCGTCGTTATTCTTTCTCTTTTCTTCACAAAAGACAGCCATTGTAACTTGATATCGTTTGAGTTTTATAAAAGAGAATTTAACAATTAGCAGCAATGCACCACAATAATTATTGATAGTGATTTCATATTGACAAACATGTGAAAAGCAATTGTAATTTTGTTGAAAAAGCTTTGAATAGTTATACTGAAAAATGACATTTCCTGATGTGGTGTAGTTTTGCTCTGACATACATATATACTCTGCAGGTTCTTTATGGTTTTGTATTACATTCTTCTGTCTTTTTTCAGGGGACCCTCATGCTCCTACGTCGACAATAGTAACTAAAATCATCGAAAGAATTAGTAGTCGTGAAGAACTCCCTGAACCACCTCCTGAGATGAGATCAAGGAGAAATACAAATACTTATTAAATAATATCATAATAAATAACCAGAGTTGGGTACCATTAATGAAAAATTTAACCCGATTAATCGTTAATTCGTTAGTGAAGAGTTAATTTCGTTATTCATTATTTTTTTGACACCTTAATTTGATTTCCCAGTCTCCAACATAAAAAAATCAGGAACTGAAAAAAAGTCTGTTTTGACACTTTCAAAAAACCAGTACCTGTAAGGGTTGTGAGTTCTGTGAAAAATTGTTGGGAAACCCTCCTCAGAAAAAGTAACGAACTTAAATTTAACAAAAGTATTTTTTATAGGAAATTAATGCTATAGTTAAAATATGTTATGTTAAAAGTTAATCACAATTTTTAAAGGAAGATAAATAACTCATTAATCCCTAAAACCCAGCTCTGTAAATAACTCAATGTTGCCATTTGAATATTTGTAAATTAAGTGTGAATATTATAAAAAATAATGATTACGAGAAATGATTAACATTGTAATTTTTTTCTTAATCAACATAGTATTGGGACAGGATGTTTAAATTGTATTAATTAAATAGCTTATGAAAAATTGAAATGAATTTATATCACTCAAATATTTATTAAAATTGGAATGAATATATGTCGCTCAAATTTTTATTTAGTCACATCCAGACTGGGGCTAAGAATAAACAAACTAATTTTGTTTTGTCTCTTTTCTTATCCTTGTCAATAAAGAAAAGAAAAAAATAATGAAGACATTTTTTTCTGTCTTTTTTGTATATTTGCAATAAGGGGGAATGAGAGAATGAACATTAATTTGTTTGAAAGAATGTTTTTATCATTGTCAGTATAAAAATAAAGAGGGAGAAAAAACGATTTGTTCAATCCCCGTCTTCTATCTATATTTACAAAGGAAAAAAAGAGTAAAAGAGTATTTAATCATTCATTCATAGCTTTGGTGTGGATCAAAATTTTGACTATTTGCTTTTCATTGATGTCATTTGTTTTAGAAACAAAATAACACAAATTTTTATGACTAGTGTTTTATTTTATATATATGACGATTATAATATTATCTTTGTTGGTTGACAGATTGTATAAAGATGAAAAAAAACATGTTTTTATTTATTCAATTATATTTGTTTTAATTGAATTCATAAAACTGTTTTGAATATTGTTAGTTATATTTATTGTTAGTATGACAAGAGTGTTAAAATAACTGGTGGTCGGTGAGAAACTACGCCGTGTCAATTTTTGGCCATATTGAACATAGTGTTGTAGCTGTTGTTATGCCCTTTATGATAATGTGTTCACCTATTTATTTAACATATGCCAACAGGCACAACACTTACATAAAGGTATTAGTTGAAAATGCACTATATTTTGCAATATCCATAGGTACTCAAAGAAACAAGTAAAATTTTTGACAAAACAGATCAACTCTAATTCAATTTGACATAATTTGCATTTCAATGAAGGAATGACGCACAATAATCTTTGACAATAATTTTTTGTTAACAGATGACAAGTAAATATAATATTATATTGAAAAATTTGATTAACGGCCAAACTGAAAAATGTCAGAGCGTAGTTTCACTCCGACCGACAGATAATTATGCTTGCTTCATTTTTAAATCAAATATGACATGTGATATGTGTTTGTATTTTTACTTACGGATTTGCTCAATTGTGCGCACGCATTGATAGTTAGTCATAGCTTAAATAATTATTAGTTAATTTAGTCATTTTTAAAATATCCATTTTACGATTGCATAAAACTCTTAATAAGGAAAGAATGTTGAAAAATGAATTGAGATTAGTTTTAATAAAGATTATATATTAGTTAGCTGCTTTTTCCAGCTTCTTTAAGGGCCAAGTCTGTGAAAACTCAAGATTTTCATGTTGTGTTCTACACATTTTCAGTTCTTTAGTTTTACAAATACATATGTAATATAAATGCTCATGTAGATGTAAACTCTTTGACAATATAATGCAATCGTTATCTGGATGTGAATTAAATGTAGTGCATTTATCAAAGCATTTTCTATCAAATCCATAAATATAATTAATTGATTAGAGTCGAAAAGTGTCAAAAATCCCAATGTTGATGTTTTAATTTACGTTCATAAAAAATAGACTAACACAAACTTTGGTTTACATGAAAATATTTCTAATTACAAAGAAAATATATGCTATCCATACTGAATAACATATTTTTATGGACAACGTCATGTTTTACCACAGAGACGGTGATGGTATAGAGAGAAAATAAATTGATTATAAAGAAATGTTTCTTTCATTACTGTTTCAGTCATTCAGTCAGAAACGCTTTTTGTCCATGGTTTTTCTATAACAGTTTTGTACATAACTATTTAGGGTTTTTTGATACTAGACGACGGAAATATTGTACAATATCTAAATTCAAAGTATCACATAAAAGAGAGAGATACTAAAATAAAAGTTGGACATTTTGACGTTTATATATTATCGATTGTAGCAATGTCTACCAGCCAATCAGTGCCATTATAAAATCATTCTTGTTGGTGAATAATAATAATATGTTGTATTTATTGCATTTTTTAAATATTGTTATAGTATGTTTCTTTCAATTTTATGTAGGTAATAATTTTTATGTGTATAGTTATTTAATGATTTCACTGTTATTTTAAACAAAACAATAGTTACTTTGTATTTTAAATCTTTATTGCTTTTTGTTATAAAGATAATGTTAATTTTTGACTGTGCAGAAATTGCAATTTTATAAAATTGTATTTTTCTCTTTTCTTAGCACAAATTTGACATAATATTATTCAGTTTTGTATGCCTGTCTCAATAATACAGTGTTGGCTTGTCTCATGATACGAAGAAACCGGGTTCGATTCCCGGCTGAGTCAGATTGATTTTCATAATTTGGAAATGAGGCTCAGAGGTTGGTTTTCCATCTTAGTATTTTTAGAAGAATATTTAAAATTGTTTAGGTAGGTAGTCTGTAATTTATTGTGAAATGGTGTACATTCTATTGTATTAAATTGATTTTAAATTGTAGAGGAAAATATAAATTAAATTATTTGATTTACTTGGATTTTTTTGATTTACGATATTAATCGAATTACATTAGATAATTTTGGATTTTTATTGATATTTTATTTTCTGAATTTATTTGTAAGTAATTGTGGCTCAGTTTGTAAGTATTAAAATCAAAATAGTAGACAAATGCAAATTATTAAATGCAGTTCTTGAATTCACAAAGTGTTAACATAAGTCAGACTGAATGAAGTCAAAACATTTTAATGTACTTATATAACTTTTCAATTTTATATTTACCTCACACATTTTTATCCTTCCTACGAATTAAATCTTATGACTCTTAAAATTGTCCAAAGTATTTTAATGCCAAATTAATTTCGAATCAAATGTCTCATTCTTGGCATCCAATTGCTAAAAAAATTATGTTACCAATTTAGTGAAAACTTTGTACAGTTACTAACTGAAAATTTCTCTGTACTCTACTATCCATTCCATTTAGAAACATATCTTTTCAATGAGACATGATCTGTAGTAATATCACATTCCTTTATATACAATTTATTGATGATCTTTTATAACCCAATTTTGATAAATCAATTTTTTTATATTTGATTGTTTGAATTTAAAAATCATTTCATGTTATACACATTCTGTATGAAATAGATAATTTTTACAATCAGACATTTATGTAGTGCAATAAAGTAGTCTTAACACCTTTGGCACTTATTTTCCTATTTAATTTTCTTATTAATAATTCCATTATATTTTTCTATTTAAATCAATTTTACTTTTCATTATTATCATAATAGGCGGAGTCCTTTAAAAATTCCTTTTTTGTACGTCTTAACGTCCAATTTGTATAAGGTTGTCAAGATTTAGGTAGTAAAATATATATCTTATAGATAGCATAATGCCATGATTGTAGAACATAATTGCAGGTTCAAAATAGTTTATGAGACCAACACAAAATTTAAACATGCATAAGATGGTTAGCAGACTGATTATGATTTCAGACTCCCGATTGGGAGGTACGAGGTCAAATCTTGTTGCTGCTCATCTTTGCCTTTGTGAAACAAGTAAATTCTTTGCTGCAAGGATATTTGAAGTTGTATTTTGGTTCATAACAAACCCAGATTCTGAAAGTTAATGAAACTATTCATTTGAATTAAATCGGTTCTCATTAACTAAATAATAATTTATTAAATTAGATGCAACTGTTTTAATATTGAATGTTGCCAATATTGAAATTATCTTTTCTTCAGTTTGGTCTGTTTTGAATCTGCAAAGACAATATTTTATTCATATAATTACTACGTTACCCATTGTTGATTAATGACTTGTTATAATTTAATTAGTTTATCGTAACCATGATTAATTATTACCTATTGTTTAAAAGCTTTATAAAAGTTTAATGTACTGACTAGGTTTATAATATTATGCATTGCTTATGAATTTTAATGACAAAGTTAAGTGCTTTATCAATGTCTCATTTTGTTTTATTTAAAAATGCAGTTATTTGTATATATGATGTTATACAAATAGACTTGGATTTTTTTAAAAGTGCCCTAGCACCGCTACGCACACAGTCACAGGTAATGTGTATTACAGAACACGTGGTTGTATTAGTAACAGAGTAGCATCACTGTGATTGGCTGGTGCATTGTGTAGTGTGTGTAGCATACTCATTACTGAAGGATGTGTTAGTAATCATTTACCTATGAGCGGGGCATTCTTAAATAAATTCTACTCTACCTGCCTTTTACAAGATTCTCGAAAATTTGCATTAAAGAATGAGAAATCTATCCTATTCTGGATACTATCCTAGTCCATCTATCTGTACCATCATGGTCAGTAGACTAACTGTATGGAATTAACATGCAAGTTCTCCTCTCCATGCTAATAAATAATTAGAAATTCAGAATAGGTGGTCTAACTCATCACTGATTTAAAGATGTTTAACAGGTGTCTAAAAGGTGATGTTCTATGAATACCTGTCTTTTGTCAGATACTCGATAATGTATACTCGAGTGGGTTTCCTATTCTTTGCCAAAAATTCCATGGAACTCTTTGGGTAATCGAACATTATTACCATCACGGAATCTCCCACAAGTGAAGTGGCCAGCAAAATAACTGTGTGTAATATGCATGCAGGTTGTCCAATCCATCCCAATGAAAAATGAGACATAATGAACTTTATAGGAATACTGAACCTCAAAATATTGATAAATTATTAATATTATTTGTATTTAGTCATTTGTTAGTTAATCGATTAAATAATTAATATTTTTAGTATTGCAAAGCAAATTAATGAAATTGTTTCTGTAGTCTATGTTATGTTAAAATTATTTAATTTGAGTTTTGTAGCAAACCTGCTTCCAGTAGTAGACACACATTTTTTTTTTGTTTATTTTATAGAAGTGATATAACAGATATAAATGTTTAAATATCACATGTTTTTGTATATATCTATTGAATTATCTACCATTTTTTGTATGCCAGTATATCAAAAAACAATTTATAAATGTAATTTACAACTTTTAGGTATTTATTCCATGTTTATTGACCTATCTATCTATCTCTACCCTCATGCCGTATCCCAAGTAGGAGTTAGCAGAGAGAAGAGAACACAATATAATTCTAACCCTATATGCCTCTTCTACATTCATACAATATCTCATACATGCATATCAATTTCTCTTATTTAACACACGCTTGTCCTTGAGTATTTGATCCTCGTGGTTCTCTCTACACCCCTTCTTTCAGATAGGTATATCCTCGTTTATTGATTGTCAATGTAAAAGGTCTAAAGCATGATTGTTTTTTAATAAAATGACATCTTTAGATTTGTAAACTAATGCAGTCAATTAATGATATTTGACAATGAATCTTGGAATTATCACTAAAATCTCTTGTAATTAAATTTCTAAATAGACATTTTTACTCCGTCTCCTCTGGGACCAATTATAATATTTTAATGTTTAGTTATCTTTGATCTGACCTTTTACTTAAGAACTAAAATGCATGCCTTCATATTATATACACAAATTCATATGCTCATTATGTGAAATATATATAACTCAATATTCAATCAATAAATATTCAATTCTCGAGCACAGTTTGTAACATAACAACTCTAATATTAAAATTTTCCACTGGAATAGAGTACTTATATCAAATACGATAATAGAATACCTTTTTTATATCAAAGACATTGACCTCAACGTTTATTACATGTCGTGAGTACACATGTGGAATATTATGTAAAAATATGTCGTCACCTTCTTGTGGGTAGACTTAATCTTTTTTTCTACATTCAGAGTAATCTGTTGAACAGCCTCTTCCAACAATATTCCTAACACTTTGGTGTTACTTGTAACATAGGAAGATAAAAAGAAATCTATAGCGTTCTATTCCTAATGAAAATTGTTTATTTTTTAGTAAAATGTATATTATATGTGCAATGTGACTCCTGTTTATTTATTTTTTATCTCTAGTTAGATCAAAAACAAATTGTAGAATTATTTCCATAAGTTATAATTAAGCAAGATTGTTATTTTTATGCCTCGAAGTTTCACATGTAGCTTTAGTAAATTTTAAATTAATTATTGATTAAATTTTTGCCATTATTTTCATTTATTCTATTTAATCAAATTAAAGATGATATATGTTTCTTAAGACTTTTTATGACATGTTTGGACAATAAATCGAGAATTATTGAATATGCTCATATAAGATTTGTGGACATGTATGATAAATACCTACATCACAATTTTTTTGTGCAGGTACATTTTTCAAAATACAGTCAATTCCGCATAATTGGGACACATCGGGACTTGGGCATTTTATCCCAATTAAGCGGCTGTCCCAATTAAGCGAGTTTCACCTTTTTTTTTAATTCATTTATTTGGTTTTTAGCAACTAAGGCCATTAACCAGTAATACACACAAAATTAAACAATGCTTATTTTTTCAATTATTTTATTTTATAAACTCTTGGAAATTGTAAATTACATATACCTAGGTAATATAAATTACAAATATGTAATATAAACTTTAAAGAAAAAAGTAAATTCCTTATTTAAATAATAAATGGGTAGGTACATAGGTACAATTTAATTCAATGCAAAAATGAGTGAAAACAATATGTACTGTGATCTTAAATTTACTGTCCCAATTAAGCGGAATGTTGTCCCAATTAAACACATAAATTTGCTATTGGTTTCTGTTCTTTGAGATTCGTCCCAAATAAGCGGCTGTCCCAATTAAGCGTAATCGACTGTATTTATCGTTTTAACAAATATATCTAATAATTAGTAGTTGGTACCCTGTGCTCCTTAGAGGAGTGTTAAAGGATGAATGAAGAAGAATATTGAGGTTTAAAATTCATGCAGTTTACAGCTGCATTGCTCAAAGCAAATTTTGTTATAGTATATGAAATGTGTTTTGCAAAAATTTGTCAAGCTTTGAAATTGAACAAAATTCAAACCTGAAAATTATATTCTTGCATTACTTAACCACTTAGCTGCTAGGTATTATACATAAATGGCATACACCCTGTGCTGAATAAATTTCCATGAAACTAAAAGTTGATGTAAATTCTCTAATTATTGTAATTGTTACTTTTTTCCTTAGCACAGCTTTCAAAAATCATTGATAATAATTTGTAGCATCAAAAAATACTCCGACATCAACTAAGTTTATAAACAATGAACAAACAAGAAATTTCATGATATACCTTTGTTTTCATACAAAAGTACTAATATGGTGGCCGATTTGCGCAGGAAGTAGTCGACAAACATATTAATACTGACTTATACATTGTATGTATGTTGTGTAAGCGATGTTAATTTATCAAAGAAAAAGTCACACTACTATCTGTTCTTTTTATTTTCTATGGTGTTTGTCATATAAATGATTATTTTGACCATAAAGTATCAATACATACAAAATATCAATTATCCCTTATTGAGGTTTGTGCGGTTTGAAACATTATTGCATAACATATTCCATATACAATTTTTATTTACTGTTTAAATAATTGTTAGCAATTTGTACTTAGCACATCATATTTTATAATTTAATACAATTTTACATTAGTTACATTGTTGAAGTTTTCCACATTAATATAATTAATGAAAAAATAATTGTTGAAGTTTTTGCAATGTCGTCTTGTATTATTTATGTCTCTGGATGTGCTGCGTGGATGTATAATATTCTCCTTTGAGGTAAATATTATATTCTTGAAGATGGTTTTACCATCCATGCACAGTACCCAAAAACTTAAATAATAACGGAAAAATGTTACCGACAGCCTTTTTCTGTGGATACACTGTTTGTTTTTATACTAATATTTTATAAAGTTGTTAAGTTGCACAATTTTAATTGTCATTATATCGCGCAAGGATATTTTTTAATTAGAGAAAAATCTTTAATGATAGGCAAAATTTCAATTTGAATTTAATTTTTGTTTGTTATTTTGAGATTATCTTCAATTACGGAAATATTCAAAATTCCGTCGTTCTTAGTGAATGATTTGAAAAATAAAAAAAATAAAATTAGAATGTTAAGTATAAAATCTCATTAGAGACAATTTGTATATATATATTTTTATTGTAATTTTCTTTTTTACATGAATAATAGTTGTTGATTTTTAAATCCTACATTTTTCTAGGATCTTCAACTGCTCCAAATCAAGTTTTAATCAAAACTTTTTTGCTATATATTCACTTTTCAGCTCTTCTTAAGTAGTCCAGAATTCTTAAAATAATTTATCTTTAAGACATGCAAAAAACATATTTTAAGCAAAATCTATTAATTGTGTGCATACCAGCCAGTGACATCTTATCTGACGGCTTGATTAAGAATGTATTAAAATTATGTACATAGATTGATACATTCATAGACAATGATTTTGTATTCAGTGTTGCCATGTGCCATGTATGTGTCTACATCTATCAAATTTAAGAAACTTAGTTATCTTTCAAGTGTATTTTGATGTAATTTAACTACTCAATCGACCCTACTCCCTGTATTCTTATGACTCATGAACTTATTTTATACTTAATCTTATCTTTAATAATCATGATTATCGAACTTAATTATTTTTATACATACTTATTACATTACATTTATTGTATTATCTGTATTGTTGTAAAACTATCCATATCTAAGTGTATACTTACGACTTTTTTATCTTACATTTTACATTATTATCTCTCATAATATTATTCATATTTCAAGATTTATGGAATATAAATAAAATCCCCTTGTTAATTTTTTTGTTATCTATATGACAGAGGAAAAGTACACTGTGCCAAATTTTGGGCAAAGTGACTAATAAACATAGTTTTGTTGTTCTATGACATATCATTTATATTGAAAACGTGTTATATTTCGTAATATCCATAAAAAAAAGATGTCAAATTTATGTTGAAGCCAAACAACACGCTTCAAAAAAGTTTCTAATAGTTAGCAGTATTGAAAGAGTCCCACCATTCACCCCTATACCACAGAAGTATATTAAAAATACCACACTTAACAAATCTCATCCACATAGAAGGTGCCATAGTGGGCAGCCCGAAGAGCTGTCTGGTTGAAAAACCTGTGTGCGAAATCTTTTGACTACACTCTTTCGATGTCCCTCTAGCTGATATTAGCTAGTAGTCATGGCCCACAATAATTTTTAAGCAAATGTAATTTTGTTGAAAAAACTGAATGGTCATACTGAACAATGATATATCATGGCATCTTGTAGTTCACTCTGTCATAAGTGCAAGTATATTATTTAAATATTTTTATAGTCATAATATTGGGTAATGTTCCAGTCATTTGTCAACTCATAAATCCCTAATATTTACTTTGTTTATGTTTTCGGCATTAACTATATAACAATTTCTAGACATATTGATATGATTTTTTAGATTATTATGTAATTATTGTTATTTTTTGAGATTTTTATTTGCTACCGCGGTTTCGGTGGAGCGTCCACCATTAACGAGCGTTAATCTAAAACTTTTAAGTAAATAAAAAGCTCAAAAAATAACAATAATTACATAATAATCTAAAAAATCATATCAATATCCCTAATATTTATTTTAATTATAGACAAATAGTATGTCTAATTTTTTTTTATACTTTTGGAACTACTAAACACTGATGAATTTTCAAAGTAGTATTTTGTCTGTGTTGAGTGAACATATAAAGTCACTTATTTTTAGTAGACTTTTCTGGCTATATTGTACTGAGAAACGTGGTGTCAATCCAACCACATTAAAAAAATATTGCCTATCATTTTAAATACTACTTACTTATATTTTTTTTCAAAAAATCTTCATAAAGGTTTTGTGGTGATTCTTGTAAATAAAAATGCTTCTGAAAGCTTCTTTGAATACTAGTTCATATTTTTCATTTGGATATGGATCCCATATTGCATGTGATTGTTGTGATATATGAAAACCCCTTATGTGATTTAGAAACCTTTTTTTTATTTGAAATTAAAAAAGAATATTTTCTTCTACTTATGTTCTTTATTGAGAGAGAGACATCTTTCGTCTTATAAGGACATTGTCAATCTTTTTTTTATTGATAAATTTTACAGCGGTGTTTTCAACTTGCATAATTGATTCCTAAAATTCAACTGATTCCTAGAACATGCTTTAACTTCTAAATTTTATTTTATTTACACATCTTTAAACTTATAAATGAGTTCATGTTTAAAATTAAGTCCTAAATATTCCATCCCCATTTGAGTACTGACATAATTTTACTTTGTGTCGAAATCATGAAGAAGAGTTGTACTTTGAATATTATCAAGGAAATAATCATAAACTTTTTCCAATTTTGAATTGATTAATTACGTAATTAAGGAACAATAAACTTATAAATGAAGTTAATAATTGATGGTATCAACTTCTCCGCATTCATTATTCATGTTTTGTGATTTTGTGAGCTCTTTTCCTTTGTGTGACTCACGTTTTTATCACATACCGTAAAATGAGGTGAAGAGGGCCAATTTTTGAAGTTTTTTTTTAATAACTCTTTCATTTATGGTAGGATTGGATTGTAATTCCAAATATATAATAAATACATCTTTGCGCTTATTTTAGCGTAAAATAAAAAAATATTTATGTGACATGAGCAAAGTTATTGTCAGTTGAAAAGTGGCCCACTTTACCCTCATTTTGTGGTGAAGTGAACCACCCTTTATAACTTCATAACCAATCCACTTATCCACATTAGTGATGTAACGAATGTCTGATTTTGGATATTCGCGAATGCGAATGCGAATATTTCATGCCGACATTCGCGAATGCGAATGCGAATATTGACTTGAAAATGGTATAGGAATTTGAAATATTCCAAAACTCCTCGGTTTTCTTAAAGAATATTTTCTTGCAGTACCTTTTTCCACAATGTACCGGGTAAGTATTTGGTACTTTCACCGAATTACTGATTTGTTTCTTCATTTACATGGTACACAACAGATGAGAGACATATAAATATAAACATGTAAGCGACAAAAACATTCCAATAGTCTTACATCGAAACAGTGCATACTTCAGCAATAACACACAAAACAATTATAGAAAATCTTACACATAATATAGGTATTAATTCACAATACATCCAATCACCCATTCCTATTACAAATCGCTGCTCACCCAATTTCGCACACATACCTAATACATTCATTCGCACAAACACATTCACACTTCACTAATGTATGCAATAACAATACAAAAAACTCTTTAAAAAGAAAAATCAAAAATTTTAAAATTTAAAAAACAGTTGCCACCCATCCTGAATGTCTTGATTTTATATTGGCACGAAGAGGACAGTTTGCATGTTTCTTACATGCAGCTGGTCTGCTGGCTACCCCATTTGTGGGATATGCCGTGATGGTATAGTAGTAGTAGTAGTAGTAGTAGTAAAAAACAGTCTAAAAATTAATACTATCCCAAACACTTCACATTTTATCAAACATATACATTTTTTTTATATTTATTTCATCTTATTCTACCCTCAACTCTCCTTTCTCACAAACCTGACGTAATTGGCACTTTAAAATTCTATAAACAGGGTTTCTTGAGTCTGCAATCGTTTTTGTTTTTTTTAATGTAGAACGGAAAACAAGATCTTGTTAAAGGAAGCATTCTAAAGTTAATCCTATCTAAAATATTAGGCACATCGTATTCGGACAAGCATATTTTTCTCAGGTTGCATGCATCCAGCAAAACTCTTCACAATTCCAATTTAGGCAAATCTTTAATAAATACAGGATAATGCAATCTCTTCCTAACCAAACGAATGAATTTAGACTGAGTTCTCTCAACTTGATCGACATATTTTTTAAAATGTGGATTCCATACAGAGGAACAGTCCTCCAGCTTGGAGCGAAACAACGATAAGTACAAGTACAAATACGATTCATATAACCTAAATGACTTTGTAGATCTCAGAATAAATCCCAGTATTTTATTGCTCTCTTCGATAATTTTGTTCACGTGATCATCAAAGTGAAGCTCAGAGTCAAACACCACACCTAAATCTCTAATCTTATTTACTTCTTTTAAATCATGATTATGGATATTGTAAATTTATCGAATTTTGTTTCTATTTTTGGTAAAAGAGATCAGATTACACTTCTCCAGATTCAAGTGCAAGTTATTTCTTTTACAGTACTCGTGTAGTCTTTCCAAGTCCTCGTTAAGCATTTCATAGTCAAACAATAATTGAATTTGACAGTATATTTTTAAATCGTCCGCAAATAATAGAAGCTCTGAGAGGTCAAAGCACTTTTTTATGTTGTTTATGAATATCGTGAAAAGTAAAGGACCCAAAGAAGACCCCTGAGGGACACCAGATGTAACACTGACACTGCCAGATGAGTAACCGTTAAGTTTAACTGTCATCAATCTATCAGAAATATATGAGTCAATCCACCTTAGTTGAAAAAAGTCGATGTTCTACTTTATCAAATGCCTTTTGAAAGCCGATATAAATGGCATCCAACTGTATACGATTGTCCATAGCTGAGAAAAAAAATCAGATTTGTTACTGTCGATCTTCCACTCATGAATCCATGCTGCTCTACAAGAAGATACGGCTTCAGGAAAAAAGTAATTTGTTCACGAACCATACCCTCAAATATTTTTGAAATAGGTGATAGAATTAAAATTGGTCTGTAGTTACGAACGTCCGATTTGCTGCCAGATTTATGCAAAGGAATAATACTAGCCATCTTCCATTTGCATGGAAAGCATCCTTCTTGTAAACTCCTAATTTATTTATCGTGTCGAAACCCAGAGAAAAAACCCATCAAACTGATTTCCAGTACTGCGCAAAACGCGCAGCAGGTGGAGATGCGTCAAAAATATCCTCCATAGTGCAAGTGACAGGGCACAATGGACACTCCAACAAGTGTGGCATAGTCTGTGCTGCACCACAGTCACACGCTCCGGATTCGTCCTGTAGGAAGCCCAATCGTTCTCTATTGTCGCGGCAGTTTCCTACACCAGATCTCAGTCGATTTAGGGTTTTCCATGTCCCATAGTCTAGATTGCCTCCTGCAGCAAGGTGTTCTAATAAATGTCAGATACAATGGTTTGGTTAAATGACTTACACATCTCTTTAATATATTGGTGCTAGACCATCAGGGCCAACTCCTTTTGTCTCATCTATACCTAATAAACGTTTATGAATATCAGATTTCAAGATATTAACCATGGATAAACATGAGTTAGTTAAAATATTTTCCAATTCTTTAGTATTAGAATCATGCAAATTATTCAGTGAAAATACAGAACCAAAAAACGTCGAAAACAAGTTTGCAATCCCCTCTGGATCTCTCGAAGTCTGGTCACCGTCACCCATTACCCTTGGATAGCCTCTAGATTCTTTAAGGGAATTCACGAATGAAAAGAAAGACTTGACATTGCCCTTAAGTGACTTCTCAGTGTTATTAATAAAAGACCTATAATCGTGATTCTGCGACAACTTCAACTGAGCTCTTAGTTGAAAAAATAAATTGTAGTCAGAATCATTACGGTTCATCTTCAACTTACGCCAAGCCTTAGACTTCTCTTAAACAATAACAGAATTCTATTAGAGAACCATTTGGTAAAATTATTAGGTGACACCCTCTTCATATGTAGATGTATGCTTCTCAATTATTGGCAAAACATAACCATAAAAAGATTCAATCATCTTATTCACCGGTCCGTTTCCCAAAACACTGACCCAATCAACACTTTGTAGTTCAAAATTTATTTCCGAAAAGTTTGACTTAAAGTATATTAATTTCTGGATCATATTTTGAGACAAATCCTCAGCAATTTCAAACTCATAATCTATCAACAGTGAAGGATAGTGTGAATCCTTACCAACCAGTGGAGAGTCACATCTGGTAACAGAACACGGAATAGTTGAAAGAACTAAATCCAAGATAACTTGATTGCTGTTATAAACTCCGTTAGACTGAAACATATTGAGAAAAGATATATAGATTCTATCGAATACTGCGCAACAGGACACGAATAAGAATACGGAACAAAGATTGAATCAACATCGGGGTCTTTTTTCCATTGGATTGTTGGGATATTGGAATCTCCAATAAGACAAATATCCGTTTTGCTGTAATAGCTGATTAAACGTTCAGATATACTTTAAAAAAAAGATGTTTTAAGTATCTAAGGATGTGGAAGGCGGTATATACGTATACTACACCCAGTAGCGGTGAGCATTTTTTCATGCGTTACCGATGAAAAACGAATACTGGTAAAAAAAAACTTTCACCAGTATCATCCCAAACAAGAGTGGATGAATATCCTAGTGTCCGATCCACAGCAATTAAGACCCCACCTCCATCCCTTTTACCACTCAACATGAAATCCCTATCCTTGCGGTAAACTGTATATTCGTTTTGAAAAAGTTCGCTGTCAAATATGCCACAATTTAGCCAAGCTTCCGTCAGAACAATTATATCATAACTATTTGCAAATAAGTTTGCTCTAAACTCCTCGATCTTAGTCTTCAAGCCCCGAAAATTCTGAGAGAATACTTTAGTGTGGTTCACCTTGTAGTATGATATAAATATTCCTTAAATAGAATATAAAATTATTGTAGGGCCCTATACTCATAGCAGTTGTAATACTTAAAACAAACATATAAATTAAATCTCCACAAATGCATATTTCTCCTTATAATAATAACATCATCAAGCAAACGAACACAGGAAACAATACAACAAATGTGGCCAACACGGAACAGACCAGATACTTTATTACTAAAATAATATTCGCAAAACATTCGCATATTTTTTTGCGAATGCGAATGCGAATACTTTGAAATATGCGAATATTCGCGAATGCGAATGCGAATATTCGTTACATCACTAATCCACATGCAGATAGAACAGTTTTGTAAAACACCCAAAAACAATGAAGAAAAAATTGTAAAAAAAAATTTTTCATGTTTTTTCCCGTTTTTCAATTTAGTACTATTTTTTCCATTGAGCATTGTACTAATATTTTTCCTAAGAGCTAAATTTTGTATTAAATAAAATTTTCAGGATTCCATAATAAAAAAAAACATTTATAATCTTACAAAAAATATTATTATCTTTATTATAAAACATATTTATGGTATTACAGGTACTTAATGTATATTGAAGTTTGATTTTTCCAATTCACGAAAAACAAGTCTATCCCTTCTTAATGCGACTGGTGGTTTTAATTTTAAAATAATTTGGTCTTCGGTTATTTCATCTACATCTTCAATTTTTGGGTAAGAAAAATAAATAATTTTTTTCCCAACAGATTTTCGCAGAAAATTTACTTTATAATTATCATTCGTAATTTCAATAATATTGCCAATATATTGTTTGCGATTTTTTTTTGTTCCATAATTTACGAGAACATAATCTCCTTTACCTGGTGGAAGAGAATCGGTTTTTTTAGTTGTGTCAACTGATGTAGATTGAATTGGGTCTGAGCTTGTCTCATTGTCAAAGTCGTCTAAGCCAACATCTTCATTCACCATAATTAGTAAATTTGTATCTCCTTTATCAATATTAAGTGATTCTAGGGGATCTGTTATCATCTCTTCAGTAAATTCATCATTAAATGATTCTAGGGGATCTGTTATCATCTCTTCAGT
This sequence comes from Athripsodes cinereus, assembly GCA_947579605.1. Taxonomy (NCBI): domain Eukaryota; kingdom Metazoa; phylum Arthropoda; class Insecta; order Trichoptera; family Leptoceridae; genus Athripsodes; species Athripsodes cinereus. The sequence continues at coordinate 23,334,045 of OX388314.1, forward strand.
TAACTCATCATTGTCTAAATATTCGGTAGTATCTCCATAAATAAAGCTTACGCTTTTTCCAGCTTCCACTTGCATACGCTTGCCTCTCTTTTTTGGTTCAGATGTTTTATTCTCTCTTACGCTCTTCAATAAATCTATAAATGAATCAGTCAATACTGATGGATTGCAATCAGTGGTGGTTGATATTGCTTCAAAATTTGGTAGCTTCTTCAAAACTCTGTATCTGTCCAAAGGTACAATTCCACATGCTGCAAACCCAGCTTTAATGTTTGCAGCACTCTGTAAATCCAAGGCTGTAAAAGTATCATCCAGAAGTTTTGGAAAATCAGACTTTGGAAAAACGCCCCTGTTGTTTTTTTTCCATACCAGAAGAGTTTCCCTCCATTTCTTCTTTAATGGACCGAAGAAAGCCACGTCAAGGGGCTGGCAAATATGTGTAGAATTTGGTGGTAATAAGACAAATCTTATGTCATTTGATGTGCATGCTTCAATCACAGATTGTGATAGGTGACATGATAAATTATCACCTATTAATACCCGTGGTGATGGGCAACTTTTCAAATACGGTAAGGCTAAATTATTGAACCAGTCTTCAAAAATAGGACCGTCAAACCACCCACTTTTATTGCGATTGTATCGAGCCCCTGCTGGTCCATTTTCTATCCATGTTGGATATAAGTGCTCAGCTTTGTATACCACATATGGTGGTAATACTTTCCCTGAGGCACTAGCTGCAATCATCACTGAAATGCTGGTCTTACTGGAATCTATTATATTTTCTGGATGCTTAGCCTCTTTACGCCTCTTCACAATAAATTTGGTTTTTCCGGGATCATCAGAGAAATTTGTTTCATCATAATTGACGATTGATTCGGATTCTACATCCAAGAGAACACTGCCCAAGTTATCAAAATAATTTTGGATGGTTTCCGTATTTACTTCAGCCCGAACACGTTTTATGTTTTCACCAAAACGCACTGTTAAATTTTTGTGGCGTTTCAAAAAAGAGCCTACCCATTCAATACCTGGCAAGTTGTTTTTAAATTTTGCCACAGTGATTCCTTTCCTATCTATGTATCCTTTGACAAGCATTCGAATGTCTTTAGTAGTTAAAGGAAAGCCCCACTCGGCACAGGCAAGTAAACCCTTTACCAGATTGGCCTCTTCCTCATCAGACAAGATAGTCTGTCCACCATATTTCTTTACATGGGTCCCTTTTAGCCGTCGCTGTAGTGTTGTTCTTGGAATACCATATTCCTTCGAAGCTTGCCTTATTGTTTTTCCTTTTTTTATGTCTTCGAAGGCAGCATTCACTTTTTCTTGTGTATATTTACAGTAATTTGGGCCATCAATCCTGGGTTTGTATATTCTTGGCATAGTTATGGATAATTCTATATTATTTTTCCTATATTAGAAAAGTGACCCACTTCACCACTTGAAATCAAATTTGCTGGTCCACTTCACACCTAGAAATTCAATTTTTAAATTAAAATAATAATACTTCTAAAACTAACAAAACAAATCACATTTAACGAAATCAACATGATAACAATTAAATTATACACCATATGAGCCCATCGCGAGAAATTTAGCGTTACCACACTTAGCTGTACAATAGTTATAAACAGAGCTATAACCAAGTATATCTCATAAAAGTTTGTGGAAAAAACATAACACACTACTAACCTGTGACTCTACAGATGATTTCTCCAACTGACAATATTCAAGGTACTCTTGTTAAACCATAGACACAAATAAAATATTAATTATTGAAACAGTGTTGACACACAAATAATTTTTGTGTGGCAAGATGTAAATAACCCACTTCACCCCGGGTGGTCCATTTCACCTCATTTTACGGTACCTACTCATGATATTGTTTTGAGATTATTGAATTAATTTCATCTGATAGATCGCATTGCAATCTTTTTCCATTCCAAATTTAAATGTTCTCTGTCTTTTTTCAAACCTCTTTAAACTAAGACCTTTTTGAATATTTCGAATCACTGGTTTCCTGTATAAAATCATATATTTTTGAAAATAGTTTATTTTATTCAAGGTAAACGGTGATTGTTACTGTAATTTGTGAATTTTTTTTTTTCAATTAAAATGCCTTTTGAATTATTAGTAAAACTAGTAATTCTTTGTGAGATTATATAGTGATCATAAAAATATGAAGAAAATAAAATTGTCCTTCATAATAGAATAATCTTATTTTCATAGGTACTTATATTTGCCATTATTTTTTGAATAAAATTTAATATACCTTAACTCATAATGCCCTCTTATGATTGGTTAGTATTGTTTTTTCTTTAAACCAAATCTTTAACATTATTTTATTTTTTATTTGAACAATTTTTTTCCAAATGTATAAAATACAAATAAAATTGTACTTCATCATTTGAATATACTCCCATTTGTTAAGAGTAAAATAGCTTAAATGTTTTTGGCATTGCCTTCTTTCATTACATTAAATTATATTTACCAATCCATTTGTGTAACCTTTTTGGAAATATTGTACCTTTAAATATCAAATACAGGAATTTTTAATGTACATATTTGTGTAGTTTGGTATCAAAGCTGGACAAATCCAGTAATAATAAAAAGTCAGGAGAGCCCAAAAAATGATTAATTAAATTTTGACTGATTTTATCTGCTGTTTCTTACACAAATTTCATTGGGTTTGACTGTTTTGAAACAGTTTTATACATTCACACATATCTCTATGAACATAGTTGAAAAATGACATTATTGAATTTGTGTTTTTGATACCAGAGCCCCTAGACAAACATGCACTTGGCGATCGACTACAAACGAATTTTCGCCTATAACTGCAACAATAACGCATAATTATATGGTACATGTAGGTAGATTGTCGAAAAGTTCGCCAGTAGCCGATCGCTAAGTACGAATTGTCTACAGGCTCTGAACATTCATATGTCAATTAATTTATCGAACTATAATCTAATGCAAATTTTATAAGAAATTTTTAACTTTTATTGTCTTTAATATTATTACATAAATGTGTTCACATTTATGCTTTTTTATTTATTTATTATTTTTGAATGCATGTAATAATGTTTTGTTATGAAATACTGTACAGAAATTGTTATGAAATTATAAACCTTTTGAATTTACAAGCATTTTTATTTAACACATTTTTATCATATTTTATGTTATTTATAGTTATAGTGAGTTACAATCCATTGGATTAGTCCGCAACGAGTTTGGATTTTCTTCTCCATTCCTCCCTATTATCTGCTAGTCTCTTTAATTCTACGTATATGCCACAGTTCATGTCCTTCTTCACTTGGTCCATATAGGTGTATTTTGATTAGTCTCTACTATTTCTGCCTTCGATCTTGCCCTCCGCGATGGTTATGAGCAGGCCTGGGTGCCTGGTGTTATGGCCAACCAAGTTAGCTTGTTGTTGGCTGATTTTTTAAGGAGTTGCCTACCCTGATTAACACCTCTTCGTTTTCGACATGTTCCGACCAATGGATCTTCAAGAAAACCCAAAACCCGTTTTGCTCATTGAATTTCTTAGTGTATAAAATAATAAGGAGTTCAATTTAAGAGAGAAAATATCAGAGAGCCAGCGACATAAAAAGCAAGATTACCATATGCCGAGTTTTCCTAAAGGGATCGATCAGTCATTTTCTTCCACTTTTTAAAATGTCACTGTACATTATTTGGAAAAATCTTTTTATATTCTATGCCATAATAATTTTCTTTCATATACAACAATAATTTTTACACAAACAAAAAAATGGTCTTGTTTGATATTATGTGATTATTATGTTGTTTAATTAGATTATTCAAATAATAATAGCATGCAATTCAAATATGGAAAACAAATTGACGTTATCTAAAACACATAATGAATCAGCAAAATATGAAATAAATTATGAACTGCATACATAGATTAGAGGACATAAATGTTGTGTATATTTGAATAGCAAGAGAAATTATGTCATATTTGTTTTAGATTTAGTTTATTTTCTTTAAAAAATATCTTATAAAATGGCATGTTCTACAAGTGCCGGTAACCAGTACACCAGCTGCATGCAATAAATATGTAAGCTATCCTCTTTGTGCCAACAAAAAATTAAGAAACTCAGGATGAGTAACAAGCCTCACTGCAGAAGAAGATGTGAAATGTTTAATTTTTTCCAAAACCTTCCTTTTTACAGGATACTCAAAAACTTACAGAAAAGAGTGCAAGACCAATTCTTTGTCGTACACTCCACAGAATGAATAAAATGGATCATTTTACACTCTCATATAAACAATTAAGCATTTAAATATCATGAAGACGTTGTAAGTCGACAGTAGGATTCAACCTCACATGTTCTATTCACAAGTCTATCTATCTATCTATACTCGTTATTAGTTAGGCTTGTGAATATTTATGTATACCAGAGGCTCCCAAACTTTTTCGACCAACGCTCACTGTGAGATAACTAAAACTCTAGTGCCTCCCCCAACAGGTATCTTCAAGAAGGCAGCGTCTTCCAACTCTCCGGGTTTTCTGTCATCCCTTGGAAGACTCCAGCACCCACAGAGGGATGATAGCTACCTCTTTGGGAACCACAGATCTATGGCCCCACACCACGTCCCAGATTGGGTAGGCAGAGAGAAAGAAACACCATATTGATCAATTCTTACTTCTATCGCTTTCTCGACATTCATCCAGTTACTCATACATGTACGCTGATTTCTCTTACTCAACACAGGGTCAAGCCACACAGCTCTTGGACGTCCGCACTTTCTCACACCCCCTTTTTGAGATATATCCACCCCCTTCGTCATCCATTCGCTTCCCATATTCAAAACATCACAAATTATTTACACGCATTCTAATCTAAAATGAAAAAGATAAATGACTATTTTGTCGGAAAATATTTTTTTTATAATTTTTTTATGAAAAGAGTGTGGAGGTGTTCAAGGCAGGGTTAAAGACCCTATTGTTCAGGAGGTGCTATGATTCTTGAATGGGCCCTTGTGGGATTTTCCCACAAAACGGCGCATCTAAAAAAAATGTCTAGCTAATATTATCAAGGGGTCCATGGTTCGATCCCAGGTGCCGGCAAACTCCCCTTTCACGACACAAGCTTTTAGCTTACTGTGAGAGGTGTATAAGGTTGTATTTGGGTTTATAACAAAACCCAGATATATCTTTTTTTTTAAAAAAAAAATCTACTTAATTATAACAACATTCTTTTTTGCTTCATAAAATGTTCTTATTATTTCTTTTTCTGAAAATAATTAACATTATAAAATACTTTCAGTACTACTAAATATTGATGTCTATAGCCAGCTAAATAGTATAACAGATGATAATAAAAATCACAGTTACAATAAAATCACAACTATGCAATATACCTTATCATGCCTTTCAATATAAACACTACACAAGGACATTGCATTGCCTATCTATAGATAGTTAGCTAGCGCATAGCTATTTACTGCTATTATTTTTTATTAATATGCATTTGGGTTAAAGCAATTTAGCGCATGCATTATAAAAAGTATAGAGATGTTTTTTCAATGACTGGCAACATTAAGATTTCTACAGTATTATAATATTCAGTCATGCTAAGCTATTATGAGACATATTTTATTAACCTGAATATCTACAAATACAGGGAGAAATTTAAACTTATTTTATTGCAATATGAAAAATGTTACATCTTTTTCTAGACTACACATACATACACAAGTCATAAAGGTATTGATTGAGTTGAGATTTACTTTGTAAAACTTTATAAGTCATCAAGGACAATGACTTTGTACATCGAAACAAGGTCACTAAAAATTATAAAAATTGTTAAACTAAAATCATTTGTGCTCGTTTATATAAAAAAAAAAACACCGATCCATTCTACTTTTCAGCCTATTGTCCTCCACTCCTGGACGAAGGCCTCCTCCATTTCAATTCATGTTCTCCGGTCTTGAACCGTTTGCATCCAATCCACACCAAAGATCAAATTAATTTGTTATTGTATAATATTCTTCAAGAACTCTCATCTTCAATCTGGTGTACCTCCAAACCTGTTCTTGTCCGAAGAACACCCAGCATACAGACTTGGATTATATCTTATTAGAACAAATTTCACATTAAAATTGCAGTTGTTTCCAATTACTTTATAGATGTAAAAAGTTAGCCGGAGGAGTTGGAGGCGAGGGCTGATGGAAGCCAAGGCTCAATATGAGCTGTAGGGCCATCGATAAAGAAGTTTAGCTAAACAAAATGCACATATTTTTACATCAAGTTAAGTGGGAAAAAATAAAGCATAAAGTGGTGAAATAAACACAAAAAATCCCAGTAATATTACTTTATTACATTAAAAATTTACTTAAAGAAGCTAGGATTGTTGTTTACAAACATGAAATAAAAGAAAAAAATAATAACTAACATCAAAAATGTAATATATATATATAATACCAGCCACCCTCACGCACACATAGTTATTATGTTTACATATATTTTTCCAGATGATTATATATTTTATTACATAATGAAATTAACACAGTTTCTGAGATTATTTTATACATTTTTTTTGAAAATTTATAATTTTCCTAATTACTAGTTTTAATGATAATATACATACATATCGAAAATTAATTTAAAAAATAATTTAAAATTCAATAATACAGACCACGTCTATTGTATAATTTTTAACAACAGAAATCAACTATGTATTTCAACGTGCATCAAAATATTAAATATGCACAAAGAACAGAATAGAACAACTATAATTTCTATACAATTTGTGATGTATTGCAGATACACTGCAGATATCTGAGATGTGATAATCAGAAAAAAAATTGTTAATGAGTCGTTCACAGTCTGTAGGAATACATCTAAGGACTGAATCTCATGATGGACTACGCACGGAAGTCAAAGCAGGAAGGATGCTTGAATCAAGGAAAAGAGAATATAGAAATAAATAGCTATATTTTTAACCATGCAAGTTTGGGAGATGCCGTGAAGTTTCAAATTTAATTTAAACAAGATAAATATACCCAGTGTCTGTATATAAATTAATTATACACAATAACATACAAAACGCAAACAAGATATTTTTTATTTGAAAAGATGTTTTTGCTTGAAGACTTCACGATAGTGTATATTAATAATCCTAAGATGTTTTCGATACTAACACAATCCAATTAGTTATTATAACTCTGTTTTCCTATAGTCTACCTGATAGCTATGTGGCCAATGCGCAGTACGACAGAATGAATTGTATAATTTGAAAATAATCTGTTCCCTGTAACTGTTTGAAGATTTCTGTTATTAAAATTCAACTTTAAACTTTGTGAAATTTAAAATTTATATAAAAAGCCTGTTTTAGTTTTATAAATCATAATGTATAACATAATATATAATTTTTATTATTTATTATATTTAATGGTATATAACAACATAAATTTATGTCAGACCTTAAAGCTAAAATAGTAAATCACAAAAACTATAATATAGAAATAGAGGTAATGTTTTAACAATGAATCCAAAATGAAGAGAAAAGCTACGAAATTACAGTAACTTGTAAAGAAGCACCATAAATTGATAAGTGTTACGGAATAATTTATCAAGCCACACAAATATCAAACCGTGATAACTTTTTTTTAATGAGCCTACACTAATCATTAGGTATGGTAATAAAGGTTATATTTTATTATTTTTATGCTTTTCTGGACTTGAATTATGATAACTTGACTATCACATTGTTTTTTTTTTTCAATTTTATGCCTTGATGTAATGTAACATAACACTTTCCCAATGTTACTTGTGTCAGCCTAAAAATAATTGCAGAACATTGTCTTTTACATATCTTTGGTTTTTGACGTCGTCGTTTTTTTTAAATACTAACTGAATATAATACAAACTAACATCAGTATCTCTCCTTTTGCAAGTGTGTACGCACCAATAATAAACGTAAAAACAACCTTGTATTGTTTCCAGCAGAAAAATATCAAATAAAATTCAAACAAAAAATAAAAAACGTAATTATTGTGTATTGTGTACAAACTGATTGATAAATTAATGTCTTTACAATGTATTTTGAATCAAAGTGTGGTAATGTTAATGTACCCACATATTTATAACAACATACCACATAAGTAGTCAACAATAATAAACAGATGAAGGAATATTTACTATCAACAATTAGATAATAACAATGTATGTTTTATGATAACGTCAATTATTATTCTGTTCTCAGCATTGATCACACATTACCATACAAGACAATGGGTCCCGTTCTTTTTTGTCAGTTTTTGAAAAACAATAATTAGAAAGGAGAAGACAATAGATCTCCTGGCTTCTCCACTTTAGGAATTTGCTGATTGTATAAAAAGGGTAGATATTCTTCTAGATAGAATTACATAATGTTTATGAATTCATCTAAAACTGATGTACTATGGTTATCTTAAACTGGTTTTTGTAAAGAGATGGTCAGTAGTTTGACTGGTAAGTCTAGGACTTTAAATCAAGAGATACCAAGCTCAAACTACCAGCTGCCGGCTTACTTCTTCTATTTGTAAGCATTTACTTGAGCTTATATCAAGCCTAGATTAATATTTTTTAATTTAAATAATTGTTCCAATGTTTATTGAAGATGTCAATTAACTTTATTTCTAACGAGGTGGTCGGTGGGCTAACAGAAACGTCTGACTTTTAATCGGGACACCCAGGTTCGATTCCACCTGCTGCCGACTTAATCAACCTTCACGACAAAGCTTGAAAATGTTACGATATTGAAAGTGTTTCCATTTATGGGTTAACAACAACAACAAATGATGCAAAATGAATGGAGAAATCTGTAACAGGGTTGTGATAGTCAATTGTAAATGAAACAAGTAGTTATTAGAAACAATTATGAAAGTATAAAATGAAAACAAGGCATAATTGTACAATATTTACTAGGTCGTCATGATGGACAAAGCAATTTGTTAAATAGACAAAGAATTATTATATTACAATGGTGACACCAAAATCATAATTTAAATTTACGCTATTAAAAAAGAAAAGGAAAAATAGAGTTTCTTCTCCCTTGGCTTTGCCAAAACTCAAAAATTCGGCAATGCATTTTTTCCGCACCTTCACTGCAGAAATTAAGAAAGGGATAAGACAGAGAGTAATGAAAGATTCTGATGTTGAGATATCATTGCCCTTTAGATGGATACTCCATTTAATCGCGCCACCGAAATCATCCATAATCATCATTGGTGTTTCGTAAAAAGGCTGGTTATGTCATTCTTGAAATATCAAGTGTTTAAAAACAAAGACCTAGAGTTACACTAGAAGAATGTTACATATGCATCTCTTTGGCAAAATACGAACAACGACATGATATATTTTTCTGTTTGCAAGAGTCCAGAACACTGTCATACATTTTGGATTCATCGGTAAAACCTGTATAATAATAATTTTATAAAACAAAAATGTTAATACAAAGTAACTTTACGGAGAATACATCCATTCTGTATGATGACGTGTCATCACGAGACGATCGCTATCACAATTTTTCACAAAATATCAACACACAGTAAATAAGAGAAATATTACTACGTACATATCAGCTGACATCATATTGCAATAGCCGTGTCCACACTGAGCCAACAAATGTTGTCTCTGTCTCTCTTTTCTTCTCCTCATTGGTATAGAAAAGAAATGTGAAATAAAATTATTATTTTTCTTCAAAGAATGTCGATGGAGAGAAGAAAAGAAAGACAGAAATATTGTTCAAACCATTCATGTGCTCATTGTGGATGCATCTAATGTCAACAAAGACAATATTCATAGACAACTAAATCATTGAAAAATACTAGCATTGAATTATTCAAAATGATCATCATCAAAATATAAGTGTATTACAAATACTTTTTCATTTGTATTGTTTTAATTTTTTAATGTAAATCTTCATCATTGAAAATACATATTACAAATAAAGATAGAATTTAATTATATTTTTGTTGTTATTACAGCGATTACACACTTTACTAAATGTTTTATTTTAATCATTTATTTAGTATGTATCTATTAACGTCAGCAAACAAGGCAAAACAGCTGTTTATACAAGTCCTCAAAACTTGTTACTTATATTATTACTACACATTTACACTGATACATACTAGAACATTATTATGTGTAATGAAAAAAATGAGCTTCTTCAATAATTTATAGTAAATAGGGCCCAAAGGAATCTTTACTTGATACAAATTTCCATTGTTTAGTGTCTGACAATAGCATTTTTTGTAGTTAATAGATATTGCACAATGAATGAGTCATTTCTTTGTAGTAAATTATCAGAATAGTAGAGTATTTACACTAATTTATAAATATTACAATAGATATTATATTATTTTAACTCACCCCTAGTTTTCATAATAAAAATGAACTGAAACTCAGTTTAGATAAGAAGATGCAGCTAGTTTGACACAAATACATGGTAATGAAAAAACAACATGAAGTCAGCAGAATATTCATACTTAGTACCCAATCAAAGAATGATTCCAATATTGTAAAAAATTGCTTTTACAAAATATGGACAAGGTGGAATAGGACATAATGCTAATTTTAGACGCTTCCATATACATTCTCGTCAGAGAATGCGATGTACAGGAAGAAATCTTCGTCGTGATGTTCTTGGTATAAAGATCCCATTGTTGCCGATGTCGGAGGAATGGCATTGTTCACGAAGAAGAACAAAGCGTCTTCTGGCCTGAGGTGAATTCTCTTCCTTATGAGGAAGTAGAACTGTCCCACAGTGAGGTCTGAAGGGACTAAATATTTCTTCTTGTCAAGGTCGCCAAGCCTCGCCTTGGCAGCCTTCTCTACAATCACCGGAACGCGATCTGGGTATTTACGGCGAATTTTTTCACCTTCGGCTTTCCTCTTTTCGAAGGAATGCTCTTCTTTGTACAAGAATTTCATTTTGATGCTTGTTACACAACGATATCACTTTATTTCTGGCACAAGCGGCTATTGCGACTTGGTTTTTTTGTTTTCACTCGGACACAATGGTGACTGTCTCCTACACGGTATAATACACAATGACGCAATCAGCTGATGCAGCAAGATTGTTGTTTTTTTCACAATACAAATGCCTCGATAAGTTTTTAAAACTGTACTTTCTTTATGATTTATTATGTCGTGACTCACGAAACGATTAATACGCAGCAACAATTAATTTAACTAAATGTTTACACTTTACAATAACGCAGCTATAATTCTAGACCCGTAATGCAAAACGCAGAAACGGAAATACAAAACATGAAAACAAGAAAATGTCGATAAAATAATTGCCATACGTAACAACATTTAATTGGGGAAATACTTTTTTAATTAAATAAAATTGAACAAAAAAGAAGACACAAAATAAAAGGAAATACTTAAACTTATGTTTTATTTTGTAGTTTATTTTTTCAATAAAAAAAACGTACTAAAGATTTTTGTAAGGTTTTTTATATATTGTCAATAACATAAGACAAAATAACTTGAATTTTCTATTATACTGCAACACCAATCACTTTTTGACAGTTGTTTGACGTAAGATTGACGGACATGGCGTTGGTTTATTTAGATGATGATCCTTGGTAATTGAATCAAATACATTTGTTTAAACATATATATTCGCTAAATCTCTTTAGCACTGATAAATTGAAAAAAAGGCTTTGTAGTTTTGTATCAAATATAATAGTGGTTAGTTAAAAAATACGTGGTAATTGAAGTTAGTCTTCAGACGGTTCTTCTTCATATTACTTAATTTTTCTAGGATCGCGGCTCATGATGCGTGCGAGAAACTATGTAGAGATATTCAGGCCCAGATAGTGTTGTGGAGGGCGGAGCACCGATCCTCTAAAGCTTATGGAAACCTCTCTGTGGATATTCGATTCAAGCTCAAACAATGCAATAACGAAATTCAACAACTAAAGGATATGCTTGACAAAACAACCAAATCACAAATGATGTAAGTTCAAAAATGAGTTTTACTTTTTCTGATATTTTTCGCGATTTCTGTGAAAAACAAATATTCCTAAAACAATACATATGGTTAGAAGACATTAAACTTCTAACTACATGTATTGTTTTGATCTACGTGTGCTACGTTGATCTCACAAAAGCATTCAACAGGGTGTTGCTCACTGACATAATAGAAATTCTGCAAGATTACAACAAACCACTATCTATCATAGAAGTTATAAAGGATATTAATAGAAACAAGAAAACTCAAATTAAAGTGGGGAGCGAATTGCCAAAACCAATAAAGGCTGCAGTAGGAATAAGACAGGGAGATAGTCTGCGCCCCTTCTTGTTTAACCTGATAATGGACAAAATAATTGAGGAAGTAGCATCTTTGGGCCTCGGATATAAAATGGGCAATGGTTTGGACAATGTACTTTGCTATGCTGATGATGCATAAATTGTTGATAACTATTTTGTAGTATTTTTTTTCCATATTTATAGGACAGATGCAGAGGGCGAAAGAAGATCTCGTCAGATTGAAGTTTTGCGATCTCGCTACATTCACCTTCAGAACGACTTTAGTAGTGGGATACAGAACTACACTCCGAGAGAGGACCCAGCTGAGCTACAGAGAGATAAGAAAGAACTCTTCCAAGGAGGTTCTAGTAATAGAGGAGGTGAGTAGATCTTGCAATACTACTTTACTTTTCGTATGGCTCGGTGTTGATGAATCTTAACCCATGTGGGCTGCGTCGTGTCCTCTACAGTCTTGGCTCTAGTGTCGAGAGCCAGCTCACCGCCTCCGGTCCCACTTCGTGGATGTCCCGCAGATCCCCGCAAAATTTTTTGAGATGGCAGTCCTGCACTATGTGTCTCACACTCTGCACATCTCCACATTCACAATCAGGGGAATCTCTTTTTCCCCACCTCCAGAGCAAGATCTTGCAATTAATTTTAAACAATCTTTTCCATCACAACATCTCTCACAAGTAGGGTAGCCATGGACTAACTGCATTTTATAAGCATATATAGATTGTCCTCTCTGTATTATGTATTTTTCTATGAAATTCTTTCTAATCAATGTGTAATGAGGAATGAATAAATAAATTTAAAAAATAAAGAAAAATAGGATAGATAGCAGTATACGTTATCACTGCTATTGAATTGTAGATATAAAAAATGTCTTACAGGTAATGGATGTTTCTCAAACACATGCCTTTTAGAGGATACTAAAAAACTTTAAAAAAAGAGTAAGGCTTCCTATTCTTTGTCGGGAATTCCATAGAGCAATGATATATCATTCTCGGTAATCGATCTAGTCTTGGGCCTGACAACTTAATTAATCTCTAATTAGTACAAATGCAGATGAATGCAAAGGTCTTCTTCCTTTTTATGGATTGACAATAATGTTAACTATTGTTTTCAGGGGAGATGAGGAATGTGTCATCAGTTGACTGGGGCACAGGGTCTGATGATGAAGAGCTTCTGGATGCCAACAGTAGGAATCCTCCTATCCAGCAAGTTCGGATACATCATCAGCAAATGATAAAGGGTATAACAACTTTACCTTTCCTTAAAGTGTCCTGTTGGATTCCCCCCGACATTGTCAATAACTTGTGAGAAATGATTTCTGTCATGTGCAGCACGAAACAGCTTCTTCATGCATCTCATTTTGTCTTCGTTAATTAAATATTATTTTTTTACAAAAATATGTCAAAATACAGACGACATGACCTTGAATATTGACATGGTAGTGAAAGCATAGGATGAATAAGTTTGAATAGATGTAAATTATCAAATAAAATAAAATAAATATTTATTATTTTTGTTTTATGTTACTGTTGAGTAAGACTAATGCACGACCGGTTTTGCAGACTCCGAGTTCGCATCATCAGGTGCTGATCTATACCTGATCTATATAGATCAGCACCTGATGATGCGAACTCGGAGTCCGCAAAACCGGTCGTGCGTTAGTCTTACTCAACAGTAACATAAAACAAAAATAATAAATATTTATTTTATTTTATTTGATAATATAAAATGAAGTGTTACAAAGTTAATGCCGATACAATTAATGAAACTGAATAGATGTGTTCATTTCGATGAACAACTTTGACCCTGGATGATCATCCAAAGTGAAACGATCTGAATGCTACTTTAGGATTGATGTGACGTTGACTTTGCTTCTGCAACTCTCAAATTTCATCAGTATTGGCACTAGAATGGCTGAGTGCATCAGCCTTTTAGTTACTTGACGTATCTTGTTAGTCTTAAATATTAGAAATGTGTTTATTAATTACATATTTATGTTTTACAGACCAAGACAGAGGTTTAGAAGAATTATCAAAAGTGATTGCGAGACAAAAGGATATTGCGCAATCCATTGGAAGCGAAGTGGCCTTACATAATAGTTAGTAGCGCAATGCCATAAACATTTTCTCTTTTAATTTATAATGTTCTGATATAAGTATTTATGTGAATGGTCAATTTCAAAAAATCCTGAAGTCCGTATTTTGACAACAGAGATATCTGCATTTTAATGTTTCTAATGGACCGTGAAATATTATTTGTGGTTAAAAAAGTATGAAAAAAACACATGATGTAGATACAAACTGATGGGTGATACACTTCATTACTGAATTGAAGTTGTTGAATGTCTTTTACTCCCATAATCTTGTTTTCCCACTACATGATATTTTTGGAACTTAAATTGTCAAATGCATAATCAATAAATATTTTTTACATATAGGTACCTACCTTTTACAGGATAATTGAAAACTTGCAAAAAAATGAGTCTCATTCTATTCGGTTCTGAACTTCACATATAGATATTATTACACTGTGATATTTTATTTTTTATTTTGCTACTTTTTTTTCAAAATTTTGTTGTATTTTACAGATATAATAGATGACTTAACGCAACGCATTGACAGAACTGATGGTAGAATACAAGCCGAAACAGGACAGATAAGAAATATAAGTACAAGGGATTCCACCTGCGGTAAGTGGTTCAAATTTACACTCGGCTCTGATATTTTAATGTACCTCTAGGTGTACCCCTTCTTATAAAGTTGCCTTAATTTGATTATTTTGTCTTTTACATCTTTTTATGTACTCATTATTATCGACTGACGATACTTGGGGCAAGTTTGTGTTGAATTTGTAAAAATAAAAAACTTTTGCATAGTACTTTCGTGGGATTTTATTAGTCACAAGCCAGCTTTCAGGAAAGTGATGTAATGGGGAGAACAGAAACTGTTGTATCACCTAAATTTCAATCTACCACAACTATTTTATACCAAAATGTAGAAAATAATGTTACCCTCAAACACACCTACCAGCTCTCATGGATGTGTATTGTTTGCGTGTATTGCTGTTAATATTGTGTTTGTATAAATGTCACCACCAGATGGCTGGTTGCCTTAGGTGGTTTGTTAAACGCTGGCATACAATTGAATGGCTAACAGAGATCTAGCTCAGGGGTAGGCAACCTTTTGATTACAATTTACAAAATTTTAAAGTTTTTATAGAACCACAAAATTTTTTCTTGCTAACAAATTTGTATGTGCGTATGGAACTAAAGAGTCGCAGCTTGACATCCAAAGAGCTGCATGTGTGTCGCGAGCCTCAGGTGGCCGACCCGTGGTCTAGCTGGATTGTTTAGTGCAAATTTTATAAATCAAACCTAGCGCCACTGTGGTGCCAAATAAAGACACTAAATTTCAACTATTGTGCCAACTTTAATCAGGCAGAATGTTGAAAGTTTGGTGGATTTTTGTTATTCAATAAAACAGGTAGCCATTCATTTGAATACTGTCATTTTACTTACCGGCTAGTCAATTTGTTAACTGGATAATTTAACTATCGGATGGCGACATAGATATATGCCCTTTTTATAGAACATTTCGCTACCTTAATGCAGAACTAGCCTAAGTGTTTTTGGATAATTTTTTAAAGTATCTAGCAGATTCAAGCTTTGTTTTTGTAATAATTAAAAAATATTTTAAATATCTAAAGTAAATTTTGACAAGTATTATTATTTAGGAATCTAATAACTCTCATTTGTAAAATTATCTCATATCTATTATTATCATTTCTTGTTTCTTAATACTTAACTCAGTTTGACCAAAATTTTAACAATTTATTTAAGCGATTTTCAATAATTTATATGTTTTTTTCTTTGGTTCAAACATATTTATTCAAAAATTGTTGATTCACCCTCTTTTACCGAAAACGGTAAACATTTTATTAATAAAGATAATAATAATAATAATAACTAGACAATTATTTTGAAATGCGCCGTTTTGTTTGTTTTGCGCACAAAACATCGCATTTTAGCGATAAACTCGCCCTCTTTACATTGAGTTGTATAAATGATATTTTCTATGTTAATTTGTATTATTGTAAACAATGTACAGTGAAGAATAAAATAAAATAAAATAATAAAACATTGTTTAAATCCGCTATAAATTGATTTTGGCTATAAATTGGCTGTGAGTCTTGGCACTTCACCAAGGCTCAAGAGCGGAAGATACTAAGCTTTGAAAACAAGTGTCATAGAAGGATTTTGGATGTCAAATGGTATGAACATTGTTGTGCGCCGGCGCACCCAGCAGAGACCTGTAGTCTCCGTAATACAGGAGAGACGATGGTCCTGGCTGGGACATGTTTTGAGAATGCCCAATGATAGTTGGCCAAAAAGAGCACTGTTCTTCCATCCGCAAGGGTTCCATCGACCCGGGCGTCCCTCTTTCACAATACATCGTTCCTATGACAACGATATCAGAGCGCAGGGAATGTTGTGGAAAGAGGTGACGCAATTGGCGCAGAGACGCTCTGAATGGAGGAGGCTGGTTTCTGCCCTGTGCTCCCGAGAGGAGCGTTGAGGGCGAGACGATGAGATGATGATAAATTGATTTATTGTTGGAATGTTTTCGACTACAATGTAGTAATTTTCATTTACAATTTGAAAAAAAAAACAAAAGCATAATATAATTATTTTAAATTAAAAAGAGTGGTTATGAATCAACACTTTTTTTATTATAATAATCTTTAATATTGAATTTCCACATAGCTACACATGAAAATATAGAATATTTCTTTTATAAGTGCTAGTTGGGCCCAGTTTTCTATGATTATGATTTTGTCATCTTCTGAATTGATTGATTTAATCTTCATTAATATCTTCTTATTTTTCCAGGTTTATGGACAGTCATCATTATTCTTTTCATAGCAATTGTTCTAGTTGGAATTTTATTGTAATAGTTAATGCCTAATATCCTATACCTAGCTGTAATTATTTTCGTCAGACATTGGACATGCCAGTGAACATATTTTTGATATATTGCTACTTATTTAAAATGCATTGTATAATAATTACATGAATTAAATATATGTATATTAAAATCTTAATTTATGTTATATTGTCTAACTTAAATGGTGATGATATCGAGTTGGTCAGTAGTTTGATGAAAGAGACTTGGATTTTCAATCAAGTGATCCTAGATTCAAATCCTTCCATCATCGACCCAATCCACCTTTGCAATTAACTCATATTTCGTCGGCTTAATTCTAACACATCGTAAGTCATTTTTTCGATTTCAAATTTATGATCGATTCATGTTCCGTTTAACGTTATACAATTATTTTTTTTAATGTTTTTCAATTTTAGAAGATATTTTGAGTGGAAGTATAAACTGCGTCGCAAATAACCAATTTAATCCAAACGATGATTGAAAAAAAAAAGTTTTTTGTTCTTCCTGTTAAGTTAGATATAACTGACTTACAATGTATTAGAATTAAGCCGACGATTTGCTACTTTCTATGAGGATATTTGTAATTCTAATTCATCTTCTAGCAGTTAAATAATTTTCAAGATGATTTTTCAATGTATATTATCCCTTGTGATTTTAAAATTAATTAATCTATAAAGATTTTGAGTATTTAATTTATGAAATTAAAGTACTAAGCTTGTTGCACTGTGTTATACTTAAAATGTTTTATGCTTAATTATGAAGACGTGTATTTAGAACAAAGATTACAAATTTATATTGCATGAAATTGTAAATTATTTAAGAGATGAACCTTCAAATGTTTCACATTCCATGACAGGGAAATTTAATCCCTAAAGTAATACACTCTAAGGTTTAAACTCTCGTTTACCATTTCGAGGGTATACAACCAAAATGCACTAAGTCATTTTAGTTTTGAGATGACATGGTGGCAGTTAAATGAAAAAAAAATATGATAAGATCAATACGAGTTCACCGTGTATTATTTGAACTTTCATTAAGATGATATAGGTAAATGACTTTTAGACTTTGCAAACAAATTCAAACATAGGAAAAGTGTTAATTACTTGAATAGTTTATGACAACTTTTGTAGCACTAATCTGACTTAGTGCATTTTGGTTGTATACCCTCGAATTTTTCTCCAATTAAGAAAAAGATTGATTAGTATCAATTATAAGTACTACATGTGCTGAAAATAGAGTAAAAAAACAACTCTGTATATTCTCAGCTAACAATCTTATGTTTTGTGGTTGCATATTAATTTGGGCACAGAATTTTACGCGATCATTTTAATCCTGATTGTGCAATTGTGTAGAAGAAGAAAAGAGTCAGGAATTCATAATAATAATGTTTAAGGATATCATCTTTATACTACCCACTTTTTTTCTATTTCCATGACTTAAGGTTATTCAAATGTCAGTTTCTGTGTGTATTGTCTCCACATTTATTATTGTGAACAATCTTGGATTCACTCAAAAAATTTGTGCATAAATAAAAAAAAACAAACTTATGTAAAGAAAAATAAATTTGACAATTTTTTATAATATAGTAACCTGGTTTCGACATTTAAAGTCATTGTCAAACTTTTTGATTATGTGAGTTGAAACCAGGTCAGTTTATCAAAATTAGTAAACTACTACTACTACTACTACTATACCATCACGGCATATCCCACAAGTGGGGTAGCCAGCAGATCAGCTGCATGTAAGAAACATGCAAACTGTCCTCTAATTTAAAATTAGTAAAACTTAAACCATTTGTGTTTTTTCATAAATTAATAGAGTATTACAAAAGACTTTAAACTAAATTATAAGGTCTGGATTGTATACTTGTTATGTGTATTTATTGTGTTATTCCAAATTGGTTATTTACATTTAAATATTGATATGTGTTCGATAAAAAAAAAGTATTGTACAGAGAATTATTGGTTTGCATTTATTAGTTATGATTTAGTACAGGAAATGTTTTTCTTTGCTTCAAGCTACATATAGTGTACATATTTTGATAATGAATTTTGAACAAATTAAATACATACAAAATATAAAATACTCTGTATTTCTATCATAGTAAATTTTCTATATTCATTTTTGTTTTATCATATAGGTAATGTGATGTAATGCAATACTAGATAAAGTGATTATAAATTAATCAAAATTCACAGTACCTTGAACTGCACTATTATTTTAGAATTTCGTATGTATTCTTTATTTTATTTAAATTGTTATGTTAAAATAAACTCACCCTCTGTGTATTGAAATTTAAACTGAGTAGCGATTATAAACTTTTATTTCTAATAATTCTTTTTATAAGTGAGTTGTAACATCACAACTTCAGATAATTCAAAATTTAATAGGTATGAAAATATGTAAGCACTTCTGATGAGAATATTTCAAATTTGTCGCTGAGTTTTGAAATCTGCTAGGTATATCATTTTTTGTGGAAAAATCTTGGAATCATTCAAAATTGTGATGTCAGAAAACTTACGTTAAAATTATAGATTATAAAGAAGACTTGTGTTAGCTACTTTGATTTTTTTTATTCTTTGCAATTACTTAAATTTTAACTAATGCACAGTACAATATAAATAAAAATTTAAATAAAGTTGAAAACTCAGTATATAAACAGAAAATAATAAAGAGGACAGTATGAAATTAAAATATTCTTGGTTTTCTGCAAATTTATTATTGATTTTATTTAATTTACCTTGTTCAGTAAAGTCCCAAAGAATGGGTGTCTCACTCTTTTCTTTAAGTTTTCGAGCATCCTGTTAAAGGCAGGTGCTGATAAAACCTCACATATAAGACAATTAACATCTACAATGGGGCTTACTACTCATACGGATGGGGCTTACTACTCATACGGAATGTATTTATGTTTATTACATGCAGCTTATCCGCTGGATACCCCACTTGTGGGATATGCTGTGATGGCATAAGTAGTAGTTCTTTTGTGCTGAAATTTTTTTTCTTACTATGTCTATATTAAACATTTTTGTGTATATACCTATCTGTATTATAAATTTGCTCTAAATGGAAGAGGCTAGTTTCTGCCCTGTGCTCCCGAGAGGAATGTTGAGGGTGATGATGATGATTATAAAGTAACCAAATATTATAAAAATGTATTAATAATAACAATTTTGTATATGTGAATTATGTATAATAATTATATTTTTATATGAATTTAGATTGAGTGAATACTTACACTGTAAAAATAATCATTGCTATATATAAATCCTTTATATTATTAATTTATATGGAACATGAGGCTATGTTCTGCCTTGTGATATGCTGTATAGCATTTACATATTTCTTGTTTCACTTTAAAAAAATTAATTCCAAAATAATATTTGAAACTTAAGAAAATATATAGGTATTTTTTTGGAAGATATCGCTATGCAGCGATGATAAACTCGCTCATGCATAAAACATGTCATAGATGGTGTTAATATTCCTGTAACTTTTATGGTAATGCTGTCTATAATTGGTATAGAATCAAATAATTTGTACATTTTTTTGGTGTCTAAAGAACACCCACAAACTATTAAATTTGATCATTAAACCTTTCTCTGCCATAAATTAATAAATTTACCTGCACTGGTACACTGCAATATAAACAAATTAAGTAGGTATATCTTGTTTGGTGGATGTCGGGATCTCCATGTGGTGCTTGTTTTCTCAAGCTTTCGGTGAGGATACTGTCGCCATTTTCAGGAGTGTGAAATTGATATTTTGCATAATTCAAAGTATAATTAGATTATTTCTATTATTTATTGTTAAATTAAAATGGCTGGTGATAAGAAATATGTAAAATGCTGCAGTAAAATGAGTGTTTTTCTTAAACATATAAAAATTATATTATAATGTTGATACTTAAATATATTATTGTTTTTATTATTTTAAAACCTCTCATTCCTTTCATTGTTACGTAAAGGGGAATGACGCACCTTTTTCCATTAGAAGTTTCAGAAATGAACCGTGTTCGCTATGGTAGCGAAGGCTATTTTTATTGTTTTAATTTTGTTTTTCCTAATTGTTGCAACACTTCGGATTGGCCATTTTTTTCGGACATCTAGGTATGAATGCGATTTATAGGTACATGTCCTGATTACCTACATTCCATGATACCAAAATGTCACATATTATTCCTACCCAAAAAACCTTACCAACAAGTTAGTGTTAATTCATACGGTAATACGGTCGGATCAAATTTCTACATTCGCTCTACAAATTAATCTTCAAATCAATATTTCATCGGAAAATTTTATCATCATCTTTTTTATTATTATTCGGAATAAAATCATTTTTACTAAAATTCAACAAATCGGAATCGTAAAAGGATCGAACAACCATTAACTGCAAATTAAATTCTGTGCAAGTTTAGTGTGTGCAGTGTTTTGTGAAACCAGCGACCTCTGGCAAAGGAGTAAAATTGGTAAGTCCCATGCACCATTTATCATTTTCCATCTTCCTACGTCCATTGTTGATGTTTTGGCTGTATTGATCATTTAATATAGTTAAAATAAACAACAAACCGCTTATATCATCCAGAATCAAGAAAACATTTCTATTTCTCAAAAGAGGACTGTAGTGACTGGAAAATAGATTGTTACATTTTTTTTTCTGATATCTTCCTAAACAAAGTTGACATTATAGCTAGTGGACAAATTGCTGTGAATAATAGTATATTTTAAATGCTATGCATGGTTTTTATATTATTTCATATTATATAAACCAGCCTAAGCCGATTCATAACCATCAGGACAACTTTCTTATTTCCTACTTAAGAGAGTTGTACAGATGAGCGTGTCTATTGAGTGATTTTATTGCGTTTTAATGACCAAATTGGTTTTCTAATTGGAGAAGGGCAAAAATCCTGAAAAAAATTTCACAAGTAAAAATAAAACCCAAGATCCCTTATTTCCTTATAGACATGGCTGCTTATGGACACAAATGCTTATTGAAAATTGGTAGATACCAAAGAAATTATACATCTATTAAGTAGGTAGGTACATAAAGAAATGATTTTTTGATATGTGATATTACAGAAGTCTCGTGGAGTTTCCAGTGGAGAATAGGTCTCACATTCATTTCTGCATATTTTCGAGTGTCCTGTAAAAGGGAGGTGTTCATAAAAAAATCAATAACATTCAACATATTATTTATTTATTCATTCTTTACTGTACATTGATTAAAAACAATTACATAAAAGGTAAACATTCATATTAAATACAATCAATATACAGAGGGCGAGTTTATCGCAAAGGCGCGATCTCTTCCAATTAACCCTATTATTCAATTCTGCAATGAGATATTATGTATGTTACACATCTTGAATGTCTTATTTTCTATGTTTAGGAGAGGATGATTTGCATATTTACTATAAATGCAGTTAGTTTATTGGCTACCCCACATCCCACATGTGGATGACGCAGTGATGTTATAGATAAATAAGTACAGATAAATAACATCGTTTTATTTTCGTAAATAACTCAATTCATTTTACCTATTTATCTATGGTTTGTATATTGGACGTATAAGTACCTACCTAGATTTATATAATGTGTAACATTTTCATCTCAATATCTAACATCCAGAGTTGGTATCGGTACCAGACAAATGCACTTTATTGCCAAGGGCGCTTAGGGCGGTGGTGCGCCGCTCACCTAGTCTGTAATTGAAATGCCTTGTCTGATACAGGAGCGAAGAGCGACTTGAGACCCCGAGGCACTTGCAAAACTACATTCTAACTGTGCAGTAATACTGGGGGAGGGATGGGACGTGATTTGAAAGCAGAATTCAAACATTTTTGGTTTGCGAACATATATTTTTTATATCTGTTACAGAATATTTAGGTAAGCATCTATATACTTATGTAATTTATCGACTTATTATAATTATGTTTTGAATCCAGAGATCTTTGTGCTTCTTTAATACCTACTGTACAGTGTTTTTCTTTTTTGTAGTCAGCGGGCGTGCATGAAATATATCCAGAGACATTAGTACCTACGATTTTCACGAACAACTTAATGTTTGATAAATACATAATAATATGTAATATTTCGCAAAAGAACGAGAATAAATAGTCAAATATACCTATACTTAATTTACCCGGTAGATAAATTAGCGAAGGCGTGTTTTTTTTCGGAATTGGTCATCCAGATTTCAAAGCAAAGACAAATTCAGAGCCCACTGCACACGCAAACAAAAGACATAATTTCTATAACATGCATTAGGATTGAGAAATATTAAGCACAAAATTATGTTTTAAAATACATAATTATGTAAATATATTTGATTGTTAATTAAATATTTCACTGACAAAAAGTAAACATAATGGTAATACATTTGTAGATTAATAAGTAGAATAATAGAGTAGGTAATATTTTTTTCCGATAATTTTAAATTCTCTCCTTTGGATTTTTAGCACAAGGACGGATGGTTTAGAACACCTCACTAACATGAATTCATACTTACATCAACTTTCCTTACGATAAATCTTAAGAACGCCCTCCGCCCGCAGAAGTTGGCTTCCACTATTACCTGATCCAGCTCTGATGTATTTTTGACGCGACTGTCAAGTTATAATGTTATTATGGAAGATAATAATGTTGCAGTAAAGATGTTACGATTATTATGTAATATTATTATTGTTATTATTACTTCAACTACCTTACTAAAACTCCTCCCAGATTCTTACTTACTGTTTTATTACAGCAATAATGTGATACCTAATAAAACATATTTTACTTATCATGTTGGTACCTAATTGTACGAAGGTAATTTTAATTTTGGTAATTTCTCGTAATAAATGCAAAAAGATGTTAAGGTCATTCCGTTTCAAAGCAACTTAGGTGTACCTACTCCCTATGTCATAAAAAAGGTTAATTGAGAGAGATTGCACCTTTTCAATAAACTCGCCCTCTGTATAGGTATATTGATTGTATTTAATTAGAATGTATTTCTATATGAAATTGTTTGTAATAAATTTACAGTAAATTGTCAATAAAAAAATATTTAAAAATCTGCATATTTTGTTGTCTTAATGGGTATAATGAAAAACGCAAAATATTTTGCAAATCTGGCAAGCAGTTTCATAATTATGACGCTTCAAAATTTTGCGTAAAATGATTTCCCTAAAACGGTTTCTGCGAGAAATAAGCTGGTTTAATTTTTTTTATGAGCTTCACCAATGATGGTTTTCCCGGTCAGTCTTATTTCTGTTCTAAGATCTCTATAGAATCAGAATAGAGTGTAAAGTGTGTTTTTTTTCATCTTGGTTAAAGATGAAATGATGCAAGTTTTGCAAATTATTTTGCATTTTTTCTTATATACCTATCCATAAACACAACAAATACACAAATTTTCATAAAAATCTGAAGTGGTGATCTCAGCAGGAAAATACTAGGGCATGTCTTTCATGTTTTGTCTAGTTTTATGAATTCGAGAAAGGAAAAGGATTGATAATAAAAAAAAACAATTTATTGAACTGTTTTAAGTGTTTAATGTTAATTAATATCTTGCAAATGCCACAATACAAATTACAATAATAATATTTAATAGAAAAAATCTAACTTAAAATAATTAATATTTATGTACCTAATCTAATAATCATAATAATAATACAATCTTATTACAAAGAAAATATAATTTACAAAATACATTTAAATGAAAAATCTTCTTCAGTATGCGAAAAAACATAAGTTAGTATTTTGGTACAAGTACAATTTGTGTTAAAAGTAGTGTAATCAATTTTATTTTTACGTAAACTCTTGCAATAACCTTAAAAGGTTGTACAGATAACTTGATTGAAAGATTTGAACTTTAAACTTTCTGATTAAACGTTTGAAGTGATGTTTTCGTGCTACGGGTTCATGACGGTAATTTGTAAGAATAATTTATAACATTAAAAAATCTTTGGAGGCAAATCGCATCAATACAAATTAAAGGATTTGTTTAAGGTAAATTTAAATGAATTTTTAAATAAAATGTATACAATTTTATTACTTCTCGGCTACATTCGACGTTGAACGTATTTACAACGTAAACTAGACAGCTATTTCTCACAAACTTGAATAGTAAATGACATTTGATTCCAAAATTTGCAAACTTGCCGATTAATCTGATGAATTCGTCGATTATTCTGAAAAATATTTGAGTTTATAGAAAAATAATAATAATAACGTCATCAACACAGTTACAAATAAATAAATAAATCATCTTCACAAAATATGTCAAATAAATAATAAAAAAATAATAAACACGTCTACGTAGTAAGTATGGGTACCTATATTTAAAAAATCTAGCGACCAAACTAATCTAGTTACAAGCAGTCTTAAAACTATGTAAACTAATATAATAATTTTATGTGATAAATACAATAGATTAGTTTATTAAATTACTTGGTTACAGCAATCATCATCTTTGTAAATAAGAAAAAAAAATGAAAAAATATACGCCTATAAAATTTTGGAAACTTCTGGTACTTTTAAACTATTTATTGAAATAGTATGGAAATTTGAAATATTCCGCGATCTCTTAGGATTTGTCAGGAATATTTTGGAAAAATGGTAAGTACCTACATCCAAGACTAAAATTCATAGATTTGACGAAATTTTTTTTTGTAGATTAGACCAAAAGAACGTAGATTCTGAACAAAAGTTCGTAGATTATTATCAAAGGGACAAAAAGTGCGTAGACCTACGTAGACTTGACAATTTTGAATATGGTATTATCATCCACGAATGGATGCAGTGCCCCATATGGATAACTAAACTTGTTTGTTTCTATCTATCTACATCGACATGTATAGTCAAAATGAAAAAGTTATTTATTTTCAACAATCAGCTCCAGAATATCTTATACTAGATGAGTCTTCATAGATTTCCTTGCATATATTTCTTCATCTTCATAGATTTTCTTTTCATTGAGATTAAAATTTTGTTTCATTCAAAAAATTTTGGGATGATGTTTGTAACCAATAACTCAATTTTTCGTGATTAAAATCTATAATATATTGGAAAAACTCATTTCGGGTTATGGCACAATTACAAAAGTGAACAAATATAAAAAAAATACAAAATGAAACAAAAAACTTTTGTTAAGATGAAATCTTAAAACCTTCAAAATACAGACATAGTCAAAAGTTTCAACACTCGGTTACGGTTTGAAACATTTCTTGGACATTTTTGGATCATGATCCTAATAAATCGATTGTTTGGAAATGACAATCCACATTGTTTAAATTTGTGGTTTAACAAATTAAGAAAAATAATAATTGTACAGTGCATTTTCCACTGCACTTCATAGTTTGATACAAAAAAATATAAATTTGTAGTTATTTGGAATCGAATATAAAAATATGTGACGTGATCGAAGTATGATGACCACACAAGATTAAAATAATTCGATCAATAAACGTTTTTTTCTAAAGAATAGATTAATGCCAATTCCTATTCTCGAAGGTTAAAGTATTTTTTTGAAAATAATAAACACGTCAGAGAGAATGAATATTAAAAAATAATACTATAATTATAACTAATAATACTGTACATTTAAATATTTTATTTACGTCAATATTTAAGAATTGTTACATACATACAAACAATAAATTTGGTGATTTTGAATGAAAAGAAAAGCAGTGGCATAGTGCTGCAAAAAAATCAAAAAAAAATATATAAAATGATTTCTATTGAATCTTTAAGAAGAAAAAACACAATATAATTTTGAAATATTTGTCAATAATGACATTATTAAATTTTGGAAAAATAAACCGAAAATAATGTAAAAATAATGAAAAATGCATCAATGTGAGGAATGCCTCAAGGTTGTGAGTTGGATCCCCTTCCAAAACGGGAGACAAAATAAATTGTACAAATAAATATCACAAACACTATAAATACAACACCTTATAAACATCATTCATAACTTTTTTACAAAAACTCCTTCAGGATCAGGCAATACGTTGACCCATAATAATTATTCTCAAAATACTTACACAGAAATAGTTTATATGCTATAAAGAGTAATAAATTAACATCCATTATACATGGGGATTAATATTATTGTGATAACTAAATACAATAATTATTAATCGATAAGATCTACATTTACGATAATAAATACTTAGATATTGTAGAATATCATTATAATTTTATGAATACGATACATACACAGGCTGGCCTCTTGAGGCTATGAAACAAAACTTATAACAGAAGTTAGTCTTCTCTACGTACAGTAATAATTATTCTTTAAACATTTACTCAACCTATCCAAGATTCACATCTAAACATGTAAATATTCATATTTTTATTATTAATAATAATAATGTATAATAATATGTACAAACAATAATTATAATAATAAAGAAAATAATAAACGAAACAAACATAATAATACGATATTATTATTTTCATTATTTTTATGAATATGGCATTATATCTTATAAAGCTTATGACGAGACGTTTCACGCTTGACGACGATAGATCGCAACAATAATTATTAAATGGAAAGAACTGGCAATAATGAGGTATTTTATTTCTTCAAATGAGACACTTCTAACAACTAAACATCAAATTAGATGTTACTTAATAAGAACTTCTACTTAAAAGTAATGATATTTTAAATATCTCCAAGGGATGAAAGCGACATATGCCGCTGTTGTTACTAAAGAAAATAGGGTTATTCGTTGAGGAGACTTGTTAGAGATATTATTTTTATACTCTACAAAAAAGATGACGCTAAGAGTAATCACTTTGGTAAAAATGACGATATGTTTATAAAATTATCAACGGGAGTTATCACGCAATATAAATAATAGGTATGTAATCATTCAGTATGTGAACATACCTATGATAATTTGGAAAGGATTCAAAAGAGTACCTTGTGGAACTCCAGAATGCTATAACAAAAATGGTATGTTTCAGTAAAAATCTTTGGATTGTTGTTGTGAAACTAAACGACTATACCATAGATATTTGAAAATTTTTCAAAAAATCATTGTTTTAATTTAAATTGCGTGTTTCAACAAGGAATAAATAAAATTCTTATTGTTCTGTTGTTCAGTCTAGTTGCAATGTCTCGCTCTCTTCTGTAGGCGTCTCATACGTCTGTGCCATTCGTCTTTCCATTCGATGATGATCGTTCGTGGACCTACCGTCAATCCTGGTAGATCTCCTTCATCCTCTGTACCCAGAATAAGGTACGACCTGTGAAAATAAAGATAAAATCAGACAGATTGAAAAACACTGTTAGAAAATTCAAAACAATACATACCTATTGTTGAATTTACATTTGTATACGTAGACCGATTGAAAGTTACAAAGCAGAATAAAATTGATTTCTTACTTGTTCGTTTTCAGCCTCGGACATCCGCATGCGAGATCTTCCTTGCTGACGTACAGAGTGGTGGTTCCCCTGCGAAGCACTGAGTCCTCCCCTCTCCTGTACACGGCCTGCACGGCCATGGTGGCGCGAGCCCATCCCGCCGGAGCCGCTCCTTGACCCTGCGCGATGCCTACGCCCCCATTCCCCGTTATTGTTGTTGCTGACTGAGGACCAGTCGTTATCCGCCCCACGATTTTGCCCATTATTGCTGTAACAAAGAAAAAATACGACATATTTTACAAAGGACTTCCACAAGGATCTATTTCAGGTCCAATCTAAATTGAAGCATTCGTTTTATTTTCTTCAACGAAAACTAACGGAATCTACTTATATTTCCACTAGGAATATCAATGTCCAGTTTTAAACATAACAAAATTTACTCATTTTGAGTTAGTGAAGGTTCTTCTCAATAATCTTTAAAAAATATTGAGGCGATTTAAGTAGAGACAAATTATTTTTTTCTAGGCACCCGCTGAGAGGATAAAAAAAATGTTCTGATAGATTCTTACCGTAATCTCTGTTGCAATACTTGTTTAGGTTCAGTCTTTTTGTTCCAGCGCGACATTTTCCGCATTGATCTGTTGAAAGAAAAGGGCAAATATGTAATTTCATGAAAACAACACATGATTGACAATAAATATTTACAATTAATGATCAATTTATGAATCATGAGATGAGTGATACATGTTAATGTTGAATACTGTGATTTGGAAAAGTGTAAAGAAAAATAAATAAATAGAAATAGGTAATACGAAAACATTACCTATTTCTATTTATTTATTAAATAAATAATAATTGTACTTTATAAGAATTGTATGACTTGAAAGTATTTATATTGAATGATTTATAAGTGTTTCTCAAAACTTTTAAGCGTAAACAAACATTTTCATTCATAAAATATAATGAATGAATTCATAAAAGTTTCCTTTTCTCATTTGTTCACATTAACGTTGATGATTGTGTATGTATAGAGTTAAAAATAATATTTTACGTTGACTTCATCACAACAATAAGCTTTAATAAATTTTAAACTTTCAAAGTTATGAATTTCAGAATTCTCAATTGCTTCGTTTGCAAAATAATTCATTTTAAAACTTACGTATTCGGTAATTATTTGCTTTCCGCATTTTTGTTATTTTTATCTCATATTTTTTTACATAGACAATAGAAAATAGGATTCGCATGTTTAGAGAAATGAAATAAATGTGATACCTTGCGTTTTTCATTTCAGACACAGTTAGCAATATATTTTTGTTTGAGGATGGAGTAAGTCGGCAGCGAGTGGAATTGAACCCAGGATCTCTCGATTGACAATCCATGATTCTATCATTAGATATGTAACTGACCATCTCTTACATTCTGATAAATCGTAAATGCGCAATGAACTGATTCTATGATTCGAAACTTAGATCTCTTGATTCGAAATTCGTATTGTTATCAGAATTTGAATATCTGATATGGACCAAACACATTAAGGAAAAGCAAAGAACTTAGAAAATTCCATCGAGTCCCCGGTAGCGAAAAGGTTTCCTTCTCTTTTCAATAAGTTTTCGGGTGTCCTGTAAAAAACAGAAAAACATCATGCCTTAAGACATTCAACATCAATGCAATGATGTTCGGGCAAAAATGTAATAACTTTAATTGGTACGGATAGACGATCTGCATATTAATTACAAGCAGTTGGTCCGCTGGCTATCTCACTCGTGGAAAATGCTGTGATGGGATGAATAATATATCAAAAATTGTCTTACTACTGAAGAATATGAAAAATTACGTTTTGAATAGGTAAATGTTTTATTATAATATTGTTTTACAGAATCCAGTATTACTCCAGACTCAACTGGTAACATTATTCGAGTAGTATGTATCTTTGTATATTTTAAATAGGGAAATATTTAGATTGGCGACCGAAAAATTTGGCGGTCGACTAACAATTTATCTGAATAATATTTTTTGTGCGATAGTTAAATTAGTAAGGGAGCAATTGATATCGAGTGACAAATAATGTAAAAAACGAGTTGTGAAAATAGGGTCACAGTTGTACTAGGTAAACGACTGAAGAAATTTAACGACTGACAAAAAATACTAACTGAGCTACTATATAGTGAATGACAGAAAACTCAAAGGCAAATATGTCAATTAAATTTTTATTCTCAAGTTTACCTATTTATTTTTAATTGTGTGATCTTTTCATTATTATTATATGAATAAATTCCTTTTTTTATAAACCTCACATCAAGCTACACGCTTGTATCGCGAATGTAGAATAAGTCAGTAGAGAGATTATCCCGTGATCTCCTGATCGAAAATATAATTCAGCTGCCCATCGCCTATCTTGTTATAATATTTTTCTGTTTTACAAACACGATCAAATGTAGCTCGAATTATAAGTATTGTTAAACGATTTTAAACTTATTTTTTCGCTACAAATGCTATCACCTATGAAAACAATTTTATGGTCGCACAAACTGAGTGATCGCTCTAATTTTTTCGCTCAGTCAGTAATTATGTATGCTCATTTCCGTTTTTTTTTGCATTCTATTATTTGAATTTTCTGTCACTCGTTTGAATACTACCCTTTTAAGTATAGGTACCTAGAACAAAGAAATAATATTGTGTGGTACCTACTTGAAGTATCTACGTTCTATCGTATCTATGTAAGTATCTACTTAGATAATATCCTTTGACAAATAATAATATCGATATTATATTTGAGTTTATGAACTAAACCAAAAGGAAATAGGGAGCTATAGGTATAGGTACCTAATAATACTCCACAAAATACAGTATCATGATTTCTACCTTAGGTATACCTATTATTTATCGATAAATTTTATACTCCGCATGTCTTTATTTTTATTTACAAACATAATATAATATTATTATCTAACTATCTATTTCACTACATCCCTTGCGGTATAGGCAGAGATGATTCAACATACACACAGGAATACTTTCGCATTCATAATTTTTAAAATGAAATACGATATATAGTTTACTTTTGCCTGACGATGAGAGCGGAAGCTGTTGAAAGCCGGCTCGCAAAAATAAATAAAGTCAATAGTGGAATAACTATATATTGTGTTTCATTTTAAAAATTATTAATATGAACTTCTAACAAGAACCGTCGGCCGATAAATTTAACTTCGCATTCATACATTTTCTTGGAGGAAGAAATATATTTTTCGAAGAATACTTTCACACTATTTTTTATTTTCTTTGCTCAAAATAATAACATGCTTAATAACCCCGTTGTTACCTGTGTACCTAGGTACTTGTGTAAGCACTCACACATCATACCCATAAAGAATTTTACTTGTTTAAATTCGCCCGGCTAAAAAATATTTTTTTGTTTGTGCGCTGATATTACTAAGAAAAATAGTTAAAGATGGAATAAGTGTTTACCTGTTGAAGTCACTAATCAATGTTATTTATTTCTCAGCTTTAGTTTTTTACGGCTGTAGGTAATCTTCATATTTACAATTTTAAATGAAAAATTAAAATATATTTATGCTATTAGTTTACGCATTTATGGGATTTATTACTTATTTTTGGTCTACTATTTGTAAATAAAAAAATATTAATAACAACTTCATAGATTTTGTAACATGTCCTTAAATTGTCAATATTCTTGCCTCCTTCAAAACCAGTAATTAAAATATTAAAAAAATTATTTGGTAATTAAAAAAAAAACAAAAAATACACATACCCATTCTACATATAAAGCAAAATTTCTAGACTCTTCAATTTAATTTAATAGCGAGAGTATATTTACAAACAAATATATATTTGTACAGATTAAAATATTTCTATAAGTATTAAAATAAAAAAAAAAATGTAAATAACAATATTTTGACAATATCAGAAAAATGAGAACATATTATTATTTTGTTGTTGTTTTTGGTACAAATACTTATGAGCAAATTTATTAAATAAATTTTCCATTACATAGAGAAATCCTTGAGGCAGAAAAATATTAAATATAAAACCGATATTAGAGAATAAAAAAATATATTTTTATCTTTCAGTTTGATTTTGATAAGTAATAATTTAAGAATTTTCGTTTATGACAAGAGAGAAAGAGTAGCCAGCGAAAACATTGTACTTACCTTAAAAATTCAAAAAAAAGGTTTGCTAAGTAAGTTGTACATTTTAGTCCATGATGATACATTTTCAAATTTAGAAACGCATTCTATTGAATCGAAAGAATTCATATCAAAAACAAAAGCCAAATTATTCAATTCATTCTTAATTCAAACGAACCAATACAATAATCGACAAATAATGTACATACTTGTCCTGTTGATACACCTGTATGAAATTCAGTGTTGCCCGATAAAAAAATATTATAATTAGGTACCTATTGCATTTTAATATCTGCGACAATATTAACAATAGTAAAGGGAAAAGTTACATTTCTGTTTTTCGCTCAACTTTTTGAAAAGACTCGTCGAATTGCGCTTAGGTATATTGTACTAAAAAGTTTTTTATCCAGTTTTTGACGGCAGCATAATATAGATATACATAGGTAGATACAAAGAAAAAATCCATACAGACGTCTGGCTTGAAAATTTTAAAGTTACTAAATGTGCTTATAGACTTTATTTGAGGATTTGCTTTAACTTGTAATACAAGTGTGTCTGAAAACAATTTATTTAAAAGAATAGCAATTTATGATTATGTGATTGTGTGAATAGTTTAATAATTAAAAAAAAGATAGTTACAGTTCTAAATTTGAATCCCACGGGATTGTGCACGCACTAAAGTAAAATGTAACTAAGTGATGTAATTTGTTATTCAATTATAGTAAGAGCAAATCATTGTCTAAAAAAAATACTTAAACCATTATTATTGGTTTATGCAGAACCTAAAACCAATGTACAATGAAGTTTTCTAGAAATATAAACAAGATTTACAGTAAAATCATATGAGATTAGCTCCATTTTCTAAAAAATAGCTATCTAGTGATGTGTATTTTGTTCGAGTATCTTCGAAACTTTTTTTCTTCTTTTTGTAGATCATTGATCTGTTACTTCGGAAGTTATTTCTCTATCTTTAATTCTTTTTCAAAACTCTTTGTTGACATATAATGTAAGCTTGGTATGTAGAGTTATTATGTGACCAAAGATTTGGATTTTGATTGAAGCTAGACTAACATGCCGAAATCATTTTCGATTCCGTCAGTTATATATTGCAAAAGTATATCGCAGGTAAGTACTAAAATTCATGTATACCAAATATACGCTTAAATAATATTGATTCTGATTGCTGTAGATGTATTATAAAGATATCATTTTGTTGCTATTCAAATACAATCTTCAAGAACATACAAAATTAATCAAAATGTTTACGTGTCCTGAGGCAATATCTTAAATTCTTTTTGTCTTACACCGCCCCTGTTTAGAATATTATTTCTTTGAATATAGAACGCAGCGCAGATTGTAGCGCCTCTGGCGGCATTGCTTTTGACATATTATTATATTCAAATAATAATAACTTCTAAAAAATTGAAAATGGATTCCCGTCCGAATGCAAACAATGAAAAGATAATTTGGAAATGGCTCGATTTTTAAATTGAAATCACAAAAGGAAGGGTTGGATTACCTACTACAAAAAATGGGTCGTTATTCGGAACAAAACCCAAACGTAGCTTTTTTAGAAATCAATATATAGCTACCTACTTTTAAAACAATATTTCATGGAATTCCTTAAAAAGTAGGGAAAGTTTTTTCATTTTAAAATAATAAGAATTATTTTCATTACTATATTTTATTTATTCGAGTACGAAATATAAGAACTGAAAACAGAATATTAATATCTTTCCAGAAAGAACACTAGAACATTTAAGTCTTTCCATAGACAAAAGAAGTTCAAAGTTTAAATCATGTAAAGTTCTTAAAACAAAACATTCTCTCATTATTATTATTATTAGAATTTAAACAAATTCATTCTGTTGGTTGTACCGATACGATCGTAACGCCATCAGAAGTGCGGTTTTGTTCAGAAAAATGCAGAATTACTTATCACAAATTAAAATCTAAATTAAGTTCTTACAATCTAGATTTATTTATTAAAATACTTACCTAACTATTTATAAATTTTAACATAATTATTTCAAATAGAAATAGAACATTTTTAACTGCGAACATTCCAATTTTAAACTATAAATGTAATAGGTACTAATCCATTTTTCCTCGGAAAAAAATGGTGAAAACAAACTTCCTCCATTGAAAACAATTCTAAGCCAATTGAGTAATAGATTTCCAATGACATTTCTAACGCTCTAATCTCGCTTTTATAAGACCGGTGTTTAGTGAAAGACGTTTGTCCGAGCCGTCGGAAACCATCTCAACAAAAAAGGGCGCTCTTTTGGTTTAGATTCTAAATACCCACTCAAATTTTTATATGTGCAGTGAGTTCGTGAAAACAAAATAGTTCGAAATAGTTTGCCCAAAAGTTTTCAACTGTCCATAAAAATCAGAATATAGAAATTTTTTAAC
This sequence comes from Athripsodes cinereus, assembly GCA_947579605.1. Classification (NCBI taxonomy): domain Eukaryota; kingdom Metazoa; phylum Arthropoda; class Insecta; order Trichoptera; family Leptoceridae; genus Athripsodes; species Athripsodes cinereus. Next base: position 23,369,195 of record OX388314.1, read on the forward strand.
TAAAGATATTTTAAATTTGGATAATCAGTTGAAGTTTGCCTTTAATTTTTTATGTCTCAGTTATGAAAATAAAAGAATTAAATACACAGATATGATATTCTGCAGGTTAAATAAGTTCAGTTTTAATCATCTACTCAACTTGTAAGAGATAACGCTATGGCGTAGTTACCTATACAGATAGACTTGTAATACAAGTACCTACTCGGGTAAAATCAAAAGTTTTAATTTTGTTTAAAATCAGATATCTACAAGTAGGAATAATAATAATACACTATCTATTCGCGAGTTTTCGGTAAAATATACAACCCCATTTTCATCTGGTGTTTTGTTTAAAATTGGCCTTTAGTAAAAGGGTGAACTTGATAACATAAAGTAAACAGGTACGACAGATTATGCCTGTTTCACACTGTGAGTTTTGTTGAAAATATAGTACTGAATCAAAAGTGATATTTTTATATTTATTTATTAATTTATTGTTTTTGCCCATCATCATTATAAAACAGAGTTAACAAAACAATACAAAAATTAAAATATTAGGACGATATGCAGTGGCGAGATTATCACTATGAAATGATTTCTTCCATCTAATCACGTTCTGTTACACTGAAAAACTGATGAAGAGATTTTCATCAGAAAATAACGCACAACTTTTTATCTAATATATATATATTTATTTCTTGACGACATATATTAAGTTTTCCACAAATATGATTGTTTACCATATCTCAAAAAGTATACGAAGTCAACATGGATACCTACACTTGGTTGGTTTACATGATATTATAGATATGATAAAATATAAATAAATAAATAACACTTAATTGATGATGATGATTCTGGATGATTATATTTTACCGCCGTTTAACGAAGGTTCAGTTTTTAATTTGCTTCTGGAGCTGGTGACAGTCTGAATATCTCTCAATGGCACCGGTAGGCGATTCCACAAAAATTGAATTTTATCAATATTGGCATCATAATATGCAGTAAACAAGTATATGTCTGATAAAGTACCAAAAGGCAGACTTGTCGCATATGCGATTTCTTTCAGGCAATCCGGAATTATTTTATTCTTTTATTTTTAAATGCGTTTATTGATTACAAACAATTTGATAAAAAAAATATATATAGGGGGCGATTTTATCTCAAAAATGCGATCTCTTTCAACCAACCCAATTCCATCCATTATTTTCAAGTATTTTTTTTTTGAAAAGAGAATTATGATTAAATTGTTAATCGAAAAAATAAAACAGGTGTTTTATTCTACTAAAGATTTTATTTTGTGAGAGAGACGTCTTTCGTCTTATGGGGACATTGTCAATCAATTATGAGGACATTGTCAATCATGTCAAAGTGATTGACAATGTCCTCATAAGACGAAAGACGTCTCTCTCACAAAATAAAATCTTTAGTAGAATAAAACACCTGTTTTATTTCTTCGATATGGAATTCTACTACCTAAACACCGACACAGTGAATAAATTGTTAATATTGAACGGTTTAACTAAAGATAACGCGGAGGCTATATCGATGCGTCACTCGACTTATCAATTGAATGAAAAAGAAAATTGAACTGATAGTGTGAAACAGACATTACAATTTCCACTCTCCATAGATAAATGTACCGCATAGATAAATGACTAGAGATTACCCTTGTTGTATAACGTAGAATATTGGTCTCATCTCCATATAAATACGTGGATTATTGTTGCATTCAGTTAAAAGATAAAGGTGCCTATACCCCCTTCTGAATTTAAAACTATTTCGTTTTCTTTACTATTTTTAAAATGTAAAAAAGAACTGCTGCCAACTGGACAAAATTTTGCAGTAATAAAACGTCTATTGATTTTTTTCCGGAGTAAAATAATTGATTATGCTAATTTGAATAATACAATCTAAAAATTGTCCAATTATAATATTCTTACGATATAAAGTTACTATATTAACTTAAAATGCATGGTTATAGCATGCATTTTCAATGTTCAGCGAAACAAGACGAAAAATTGAATTTTCCTAATATTACTCGTATGTTAAGTAGGTAAAAGTCAAATTGACTTAAATGCCAGTGTAGACCATTCACGGAAAAATAAAATATTCCATTTCCAAATTAAATCTGACAGTTGGTGCCAATAAAAAAAAACTGCTTAGTGTTACCATGATGAAAAATACCTTCGTTGATTGCCATAAAATACGTCTATGAAATAGCGGTAGGTACCCTCGTTACACGTGTGAGCGAGCAGTAAGCTGTAGAAAAATCTGAAATGTGATTGGAGACTCGAGATTTTATCGTCCGTAGAATTGGATGGATTTCGCGTAAGAACTTCGTCTAAGTGAATAAAATCCTATAGTTTATGTCTATATTATATAAAGGTAAATACTTTATCTTTGTTTTTTAATACAACGATTCTTTTTTTTTAATTCAAAATAAGATTTCGTTCCTTTGTTCAGTAAACGAGTTGAATACTCTTTTTCAAATTCATTCAACTATTTGTGTGACTTTTGAAATGGGAAAATTCAGAAAACTTGTTATAACTTAGGAATAGGTAGTCTATTTTTTTCAGGTTGTTCAAATAAAACATAACGCATAAATTTGGAACACGACTATTTTATGAAACTTATTGGATATCGAAGAATTCAAACAATATTTTGATAATGGTGGACTTATTTCCGTCTATACTATCACGGATCTAACAAGTGAGGTAAATTACATATGCACTTCATGAATATGCAAGCTGTCCTCTCCATGCCAATAAAAAATAGATATTCAGGATGGCATATATCATCGCTGAATCTAAAATGTTCAGTTATGAAAAAGAGTAGAAAAGAGTGGGAGACCTATTATTAAAAAATATTTAGACCGGTTATTCCACGGAACATGTACATTCCACACTTACATTATTATTTAAAAAAAATATTTAGACCGGTTATTCCACGGAACATGTACATTCCACACTTACATTATTATTTAAAAAAAAATGCATGTTATATTGCCCAGAGATTATATAGCAATATCCTAAATCAATCAAAAATAGGATAATACGTTGCACCTATTAAAAATGACGTTATGCTATTTGTTTTTTAAAGTAATTTCTTACTGTACGTACACCTTAAAACAACAACTATTCTGAATATATAAATAAAGTTGTTAGGGTCTAGTGCAAGTAAATCTTAAAACAAAACAAAATAATGCTAATAGGTACGTACCCACCTACTCAAGTAACTATTTAAGACTTTTCTAAAAAAATCATAATGGCAACCCTAGTGGAAAATTATTATTGTTCGATTTTCAAACAAGAGATTGGAATGTGAATTTGGCGAGTAAATATTATTATTATTATTACTGTTATGTAGGTAGCGTAGTTATTGAAGAGGAAATTTAATAGTAGATTGTAGATAATAATACATAATAGGTAAAACCTTTCAATCATCCTGGTTCAAAAATCCCTTTTCAACTGTATTATTTAGACAACCATTAATTTCCACAACGTCTTCTTGTTTCCGTTCTATTGAAATGAATGACAGTTTAAGTAGCGGCCATTTTTATTTTCGTTTGACAGATCGGTTTCTGTCTTTAGGCGGGAAAACAACAGACAAGGGGATCTGATTTTTATTTTTTCTACTACAATATTCAAGTAAAAGACAGTTATAATTATTAAATTACAATGAAAAAATAAGTAGACGCTTGTCTATGTATATATTTGATTGATCGAAGTCTAGAACATGTAAAAAAAACTGTCGTTAATGAAATTTTAATTTGAATTACTATAATATACTATCACCCTACTCCTTCGGATGTTTTGTCAAAATGAATTTAAAAAAAAAATAACAAAATAGATGCTAAACTTTGATTCAAACGTAAACAAAAGAAAGTATATAATGTGACAAAAACCTTACGAATTGGTTCACGGTAGTCTTTTAGATATATTCGTATATAATCATTCTCATAAATAATTTGACAGATATTTTATGAAAAGTTTGAATCCTGGTACAACTATATAATTCACAGATCGAAATTATTCCTCAAATCTTTCACAGACAGGAATTTCTGAATGATGTGAAGATGGCATTAGGATTCGCCCCCCAAATTACCCCAGTGAAAGTTTGTCATCAGGCTACTACAAAAATGGATCAGTATACGATTATAGAATAATTTTTTTTTTCAATAAATTAATTTCCAATTTGTCCACAGCGTGTTATTATAAATTTAATGAAACTTTTTGAATTTTCTGCTCTGCGGTGCGGTGGTGTTCCGCCGGATATGTAAAACTTTTTGAGGAGATGAATTTAAAAAAGGAACGACTTCCCGCGGAGATCTTGAAATCGATTACCCACAGTCAATATGAGTGTGGGTAACTACCTAACCAACGATATGATTACAAATATTATTTTCTTTTTTCTTTCGATATTTGTGTAAGAATGCTATTCTCGAGCTGATTTAGGACGTGAAATGCAGAACAAATTTAAAAAAAATATATAATAATATGACGTATTTATTTGACTACTATTTTTTTTAAATATCTTGAATAGAGACCTTTCTTATCGTTAATAAATGAATAACAATGAATTGATTCGGTCATAAACAAGCGAAATATATTTTCATATATTGGTATTGGAATACATTTTCCACAGAACGCTGATCGATATGTGCAGGGAATATTGAAGATAGTAGAAGGAACAAGGCATCTCAGAAAAAAATATTTAAGAGAAAATCACATTGGTCTGATTTTATTGACACACGATTTTTGACTATTTCGCAGCAGTATTTGAAATGTATAAAATATGTTTTTTTTGTAGGTATATACAAAAATTAAACATTAGATACATACTACCATCACCGCATCTCCCACAAGTGGGGTAGCAAGCTGCACGTAAATTCACAGATTGTCTTCTCTGTGCCAATAAAAATTACGACAATCAGGAGGGTTGACTCATCACTGAAATAAAAATGTTAAATTCGTGAATTTTTTGAGAACATCTGCCTTATACAGGACAATCGAAAACTTACAAAAAAGTAACTAAAAACTACCATGATTACCGAGCGTTGTTAACCAATAACGATATTATTTTATTACCCTCATGATGGTTCGCGATGGTCAATAGACTTTTTTTCATAGTAAACTATTTTAATATTTATGTAACATAAAAACGACATCAAAATGTATGAAATATCGCAAAAGGAGTTAAAAATCTATGTATTGTCACAAAGTCTACTACTACTACTATACCATCACGGCTTATCTCACAAGTAGGGTAACCATCAGACCAACTGCATGCTATAAACACGCAAGCCGTCCTTTCCGTGCCTACAAAAAATGGAGACATTCATGATGGGTGGGAAATCTCATCACTGAATAATTTAAGATGTAAATGACTTTATTTTTCGAACACCCACCTTTTACAGGACACTCGAAAACTTACGGAAAATAATGGGAGACTAATTCTTTGTTACCTCGAATCAAACGGATTGTCAAAAAACCGCTTTGAATGAAAGATACTTATTTTTGCCTGTGTTACGAAGATGAACGTTCGAGAGTGAAATATGAAAAAGAAGAACAATCTCATAGATCAAAAATAAAAAAAAAATAGGTACCTTTATGAAATATGCGTGAAAGATTTATATTTAATAAACCATTTTTGTTCAGTTTATTCAGCTCCATATTGTTTGGCTACAAAGCATAAGCGCCGTAATATTTTAATAACATTCTTAAAACGTCTCAAGTATTTTTGAATTTAAATAACTTTACCTTCCTACTACTACAAGTAAAACTTTTATAATTTGCCTGTGTCCCATCGAGATGGTATCGAAAGGAAATTAGCTACCTAAAGATTTTCTTTAAAAAAACTTAAATCATTCTTTATACTCAAATCGATTTATTTTCTTTTGAGGTAAATGAATATCTACAAATAATAAAAAAAAAAATCAAGAAATAAAATGTTTATTTAGTTGGACAGCGTCTGTAATGATTAGTGTAAAACTGTTTGTTCAACCCTAAATTCATAGGTTAAAAATACAATATTTTATTACTATTTACCAAAATTATATTCATTATTGAAATAATATCTTCCTATACATTTGCATATTAGTTTTAATAAAGACGAACTTGACAAAATCAAAAAACTGTCTATATAGTGGGTAATGTTTTATTCCCGTATGCGTTTTTGATGGATCATTCAAAAATATTTTTTTTTCGATTTTTTCACAATAAAAATAAAGGTCACATACCTAAGAGTTGTTAACATAAAGAAATGAAACTAAAAAAATGTTTGAATACTACAGTATATTGTTTCTTATTGAGAAAGAAGCCTTTCGTATTACAAGGATATTGTCAATCTTGACTAGACAAGTATTTAAGAAATAGGTTTATTCAGTTTTACAAGCACTTTATAGATGAGATTAACAATTTCTTTGTAAGACTCTCATAAAAAAAAATAAAAAAAATTAGCAGAAAAAACATTAGTGAATAGTTATTGACGTATTATTTTGTATTAATATGTGATCCATATTTCAGAGAATTATTTATAGTTATGAAACTTTTCATCCGTTATATAAAAATAACGGACACGTGAGTTGATAAAATCCACGTTACGCGTACGTCGTTAGTGGATTATTAAATTACGTGATACTAAATAGTAGGTATTTTTTTTTTCATATAGCAACACCAAGCAAAGCTTTAGTTTATCGTCGACACATATTTAAAATGAGGTATGTGCGAACATTTTTATTTAGGCATACTCTTTAAAAACTGTTCATCAGGGCATCAAAATTGTTGTTTAACTTTTTATTGGCATGTGATATTATTCCTAAATATTAAGTTTTAACCTTTGATACTGAGAATCATTTTTTAAAATGGTTATAATGTCATTATAAGCAGTTTATTCTAGAAATGTCAAAACATTTATAAATTTACATACCCCATTTTGAATATGGAACGACGTTATTTTGTATCACAAAAATGTACCGTAGAGGTTAAATAAGTACGTAGATGTTTTTAATACTGAAAAAAATACAGGTATATTTTCATATCATTAAAATTCCCTCATACCACATACAAGTTAACGTGTGTGCAAACACTATAAACACACGTTTAACTTAATGAAAAAATCTCATTAGAATTAATTTTAACAAGTACACTGAGAAAAATACTCACAAAGAATCATTGGTACGTACTATCAGATTAGGACCAGAGATAGTACAAACGATTCGTTAGTACGAATCTATAATATTAACTTTTCGCAAACAAATCATTGGTAAATGATTCGTTGTGAAATTTCGCTAGTATTGTTCTGTGTATGTAACTGAATAAATAAATATAAAATAATTATTTGGACAAATGGCCATTTGTTCCAAGATCCTAAACGACAGAACCCTAAACAACTTTAAAAAATTACAAAACTAGAATAAAAGTTTACAAAACATGTTTGTATTTTGAATGTGTTGTAGATTAATAGGTATTAACTTTAAAAAAATCTGTGTCAATGTAATACAATGTTTATCATTTTATATGTAGGTACACTGTAAGTATTCGTATAATGAGACTGCGTAAAACGGAAAGTTTGTATAATTATAATTTCAAGTGTAACAGTATAAGTGGTTTCTTTTGAAATATGTAATAGGGTTTGCTCATATTATTAAAAATACTTACACAAAGATTATCGCGTATAATTATAAAGAAGAATTTTCAAATTTCAGAGACAAAAAACAATTCAAAACCCATAGGTATACCTACAATATGTTGATAAATATTTATAGAACTCCGTAATAACAGTCTATGGAAAATTAATTTAAATAAAACACTTATTTGTAGTATATATACAAATAAGTGTTTTATTTAAATTAATTCAACATGGATTTCCACCAAGTACCGTCGGTTGAAAATATCAACTTTAACAGTCTATGGCTTAGTGTAATACGATTTTTAGCTTGATAACCTAAATATTGATGTTCGAATTGAATTTCTGATCTACCGTGAGATTTTTTTTTTAATATCATAAATTTATTAGTTATGCATATTTTAATGAAATAGTTAAATCAATGTGGTTGACTGACGGTACTTGGTGGAAGTGAATGTTAAATTATTAAAAATTAAACACTTTTATTACGTACTTCAACAGTCACTTTATAGATTTTTCTCAACGTATCGGTTGTAAGAGTGTCGTAATTGGCTTATCTGTAATTTTTGATACTAGAGATTTAGGAAAAGTGAAATCGCTACTGAGAGGTCTCCAAATGGTTGATTGCAACTGTCATCCGAACATTTACAAAATCGTTGCTTTGAAAATACTACATTACGCAATTGCCATCTAAGCATATAAAAAAAAAATGTAGGATTACCTAATTATTTTTTTTTTATTATTTCATTCATAAATACACAGTATACATTGATATTACAATAATAAAATAATATTACATATAGTAAAATGCTCCCTCCATAAGCAACCAAATGCTTGTGCGGAGGGTCGGATATCAACTATAATAATTATTAACAGACATATAAGAATTAGCTAGAAATATTAATACACATAATATAAGAATTAGTTAGAAATAGCAAACTTTCAGTTCTCATGTACATTCATCAAATCTACCAGCACAATACAAAATTAAACCAATACAATTATTCACAATGTCAAAACAATATACAAATCAACTGGATCAATTTTTCTCTCATCAACATTAACACAAACACAAATATACACAGAAATATAATATTACTAGCTGGCCCGGCGAACTTCGTACCGCCTAAGAATCAATGAACGATTTCATACATACATCTTCTTCCCCTTGTCCTAGTTCGGTCGGGGGCCCATTGCCCCTAAGTATCTAACTATATTAAAGAGATAACTGTCCACCGCTGCTTCCAGGACCTCTGGCCACTCCAAACCAAGCCTTTCAACACATGTTCGACACCTGCCCTATCTTCTGCCCTCTCCCACTGACTTTATGAATGATTAATATTATTAATCTCTTTACAAACTCCCGTAATTGTCAAAGTGTGTCATCGAAGGTATAGTGTAAAAAAATATACCTAATTCATTTGGAACTTTCGCAGTTTAGCGGCCCCACCCGTTGTCGAGTACTTTTTTCCATAGAAAAAGTAATATTTTCGAAACTTGAGGAAATTGTTGCCATATGGTGAATTATTTTTTGGTCACCAAATTTTTGGAAAATTCTTTTATAGGAAAAAAAATTCGCAACTATGAAACTTGAGCGGCCCCACCCGTTGTCGAGTAATATGTACGGAATTTTAGGAAATTAATTTTCGAAGTGGATTTTTTGCCGGCAAATTAAAATAATTCTACATATGGCAACAATTTCCTCAAGTTTCAAAAATATTACCTTTTCTATGGAAAAAAGTACTCGACAACGGGTGGGGCCGCTAAACTGCGAATGTTACATTAATTTTTTTTTTACATAGACAATTCACACACATCGAGCTAGTCCCAAACTTAGATGAATCTTGATTATGGGTACTAACGCGACGATACCCACATATACAATGCACTATATACATATATATGTAACACCCAGACCCAGGACAATTTGAAAAAGGTCATTCTTCACTTTGCCCTGTCCGGGAATCGAACCCGGGACCTCGTGACTCAAAGGAAAGAGCTCCGCGCCACACCGGCCGACATGAACAATTTATGTTGAACAATTATACTTAACTGAGATTTGTTTATAAATTATCTGCAGTACGTAATATAATTATGTAGGTACTATTTTTTTTTCAGGTAGATTTTACCTATTCATTTAAAATTTATAAAAATTCTTTCCATGATTTTTTAAAAATTGAAATATCAGAACTACAGATGTTAATTTGTATGGATAACGTTTTTAATTTGAGAATGTATAGAAAAATTATCATATAAATAGTCCAATCTATAAAAAAAACTTCATTGTTGATTTTGTATAATTCTCCATATTGCATTTTTAGTTGAAATTAAAAATGTATGGCGTAAATAATTTTCTTCGTAATTTTTCTTCTCTGTCTGCAAATTTCACTACACAATCTTGCATCAGAACTACCTACATGAACACATTCTTATTTTCATCTTTAATAGCACAATTTTTGGTTCAATAATAATTTTCCATCTGCAAAAATAAAATACAATTTCAAATATAATCTGTGCACGTCCACATTTATGTGACAGAAGATCCATCGATACATAAATATTAGTCGAATAAGTCGGTAGTTACATGGCAATAGGTTGTATCTCGCATTTTTTGCGTTTTCAAGTTTGTTCCATAAAATGCTCAAAATAGTGTAATATTTGATGTGGCAAAAGGATATGTCTCTTTATAGTCAGAATAAAGAGAGAAAAGACGTAACTTATTGACATGTAGAAAGATTGTTTTCATCAACATGGCAAAAAAACTCAAATATTTTTAAACTGCAAGAAATTATTTAGTGAATGTTACATACATCTTGTAGAAGAAATTATTAAGAGAATGTTACATCTATCTTGTAGAAATAATAATTACCTTCATTTTGATATATAATGCTCGAAATTTGGCTGAAATATCTCTTTTGCAAACTTTGTTTTTGCTCTCCTATAAAATTATGTTTTAGTGAGATACAACCTATTGCCATGTAACTACCGAATTATAGTAAACAAATATTAGTACACATTTCGTTCATATTAGTTATAGTAATTTGGTTCTTAATATAGCAGAACCTACGGATTATTTTAGCACAATGCAACAGGCGACGTGGGGGCGCTAATAGCGTATGGACTCTCCATATTGTTTTTATTTTTGAAATTAAAAATGTATGGCGTAAATAATTTTCTTCATATTTTTTCTTCCCGTGAATTTGTTAGATGTTTTAATAGCCTATAGTTTATTCCGGGCGGAGAAGAATCCAACAAATCAAAGATCATTCAAATCGGTACAGCCATTCTTGAGTTATAAGTGTTGTAACACACACGTCTTCCTTTTATATATTAGATTAATTCATTCGTACCATCGCAGCATTTCCCACAAGCTGGCCAGCCAGTGTACTAACTGCGTATAAAAAGCATGCGAGTCATCTTCCCCGTCCCAATAAAAGTTTAGACATTCAGAATGGATGGCATAGCTCATCGTTGAGTTAAAGATGTAAATAACATGACTTAAAATAGGTGATGTTTAACAAATACTTTTTTTGTAGATCATTCGAAAACTTGCAGAAAAAATCTTTTCCGGGAACCCCCGCGAGACTTTTTTCGTTTTATTCCCGTTAATAATATTGATGATTCTCGAATTTCATATTAGATTAAATTAATTTTCTTGGAAAAATAAAACTTAGGTTTATATTACTTACAATATACACTGAAACACAATAATGTTTGATGAATGTACATGAGAACTGAAAGTTTGCTATTTGTAACCAGTTCTTATGTGTATTAATATTTCTAGCTGATTCTTATATGTGTGTTAATGTTATAGTTGAAATCCGACCCTCCGCACAAGCATTTAGTTGCTTATGGAGGGAGCATTTTTACTGTGTGTAATATTATTTTGTTATTGTAATATCAATGTATATTGTGTATTTATGAATGAAATAGAATAAATTAAAAAAAAAATGTTATAATGAAAATTTCGACATTATATTTTAAATATTTTTCTATATCAACAAAAAAATTGTTTACTTTTCCTGCCTCAATCTGTAAATATACCCTATTTTGAATTTCACGATACACCGTCTCTATGACAAAGATGTTAGAACGTTTTAAATATCAAAATATTGAGGTAACACTTATAATTCGTTTGTATTTAAATGAGGTTTTTTGCATCCTTGTGTTCCCAAGAGAAATGATGACAATGAAGAACAAAAGATTTAATTAAACAATATTCAATTAACAAACAAAAATTATTCGCAGATTTATAACTTGTGGTGTTGCCACCATAACAAATTAAAAATAATATAATGCAACATAATAAATAATAGCGCTATGTTCAACCGCTCTCTTGTGGTTGAAAAAGAATTAGTGCAATGGCAACATTTTTAATTTCGAGGATCGTAAAATGAAGTACATAGCGGTTAGAATGAACAAAAAAATACGAAAAAATATTCGTTTTGCGCAGTCCGTCTGGCTTTAAAATTAAACGATTTTGTTGCATGCGGTCAGTGATATGTTATACCTAGATTTGCAATCTGAATCTCAAACATGTACCATCAATAAAATCTCGTTGCGGCCCTTTGTGGCGCAATTTTTATTTAGTTTGTTTAGAGCTTCCGTGGTAGCTTGTCGTGTCAGTGTCGTTGGATTAAATGTCATCAAGTAAAAATGTCGCATTGTGCTTAAATGATAACATAGAAATGCTTTGACTTTTTGATGAACGTTTTGAGATAGCGAACACTTCATCAAGTTTGAAATTTGCCAACAAATCTAGGGAACATGTAGTTTGTAAAATGAATGTTGTTATGGATATGGAATATGTCGATAGTGGGTACAAAAGTAAAACACCTTTTTAAACAATGCTACTTGCAGTACTTGCCGAAGTTCGACAATACCATTGTCAGTTTGAAAAAAAGCGACACACATATAAATTGTTTGTAGATAACAAGAGATAGACAATATGAGCATGAGAAGACAAAGGCCGGTAGATAGAGATGAATATATAGGTATAAGAAAAGAGATGGATATATATTACTCAGGTGTGCCTCGAAGGGTAGGTACACATTTTTAGAGAATATTTGTATGACATTGCGAATCTAGTTGTAACATATCACTGTATGCGGTGTGAAATCTTTAGTGCTTGTGGATTATGATATTGTGAAACAAAGTGGAAACTGTAGAAAATAAGCACTCAACAAAAGAAAATATTTCGAAATTCGAACAAAATATTACGATCTTCATACTTTCAGTTTCAAATGCTTGGAATATAAATGGAATATAATGATAAATTTGAATATCGAATCATTTCATTGGTAATACATACAATCTAATTCCCTTTCTATATTAAATATTTAGTTATGGATTTTTTAAATTATTTTTAATACCACAAATAATTTTTTAGAATTGTTTATCCATGAAACGGAACAAAGATTAAGCATGTTTTTAATAATGCGATTACTGTATATTTCGTTTTCTGTTGTGCTTTTCAAGCATTATAAAATTATTTTAAAATTACAAAATTTTTGATTTTGCCAGTGGGTCAGGAGCGAATATTGAGTAGGCCCTAATAGGATGCTGAAACTGTAATGAAGAAAAATCGGAAACAAAAATACATCCTTCCCAATGAAAAACTTTGTAAAAACCAGTGATATGTTATACCTAGATTTGCAATATCAATCTCAAACATGTACCATCAACATAATCTCTTTGCGGTCCTTGGTGCCGCAATTTTTAGTTTGAAAAAAAGCGACACACATATAAATTGTTTGTAGATAACAAGAGATAGACAATATGAGAATGGGGATTATAACAGACGACAAAGGCCGGTAGAAAGAGATGAATATATACAAAAGAAAAGAGATGAATATATATTACTCAGGTATTGTACCCCGAAGGGTAGGTACACATTTTTAGAGAATATTTGTATGACATTGCGAATCTAGTTGTAACATATCACTGGTAAAAACCTAAAAGGTGGGTCTCAAGATTTTCAATTTTTATTACATGGGTCGGAGCCCAGTCAACTTTGGGAACCACTGAGTTATGGAATTGGACAATCGATATTAATCTAAAAATTGTCAATTACAAATGCGGTAAAAATTGTTTAGTATAATAATAATTTAATTTTAGGTATAACTTAATTTATAACTTAGCTATCAGCTAAATATGTATAATATATTTAATTTATTTTCATAAATATATTTAATTCGTGTCATGTAAAACCCCAGCAAACATTTTATGTTGAAAACTGGTAATATTCACCTATATTAGGTCATCATAATGGGTCACTTAACCTAAATTGGTTGCTTTTAAGTGAATTCGAACTATACTCGACCTATATGGGGAATTTTAGCACGTGCCATGGCACGTAAATTATTACTTATTTTTGACGTAATAAAGACATGATTTCTACCAATCTTCGACCTAATATTGACTTATTACTTACCAAATTTCGACCTAATATTGAATTATGACCTATGTACAACTTAAGCACATATGCGAATTAGTCACAACAAGAATAATCTATAATTATTTAGAAAAAATATGTGATAAAAAAAAAAAAAAAAGTATATAAAATACATAAAGCTAAGTATTGTTCAAATAATAAGTAAGCATAATTAAACAAAAATCAACCTCCCACAGAAAATATTTTAGAAATATAGCCTCTCACTTGAGATAAGTTGGACCATTATTGCGCTACTGCAATAAACTGGGCGTTCCATAAGATTACTTGTTTCCATATTATTTTTTAACCTAATATTTAAAATTCTCGTGTCACGGTGTTACCATACCCCTCCGATACGACTGGACCGATTTTGATGAAATTTTGTGCGCTTATCGGGTAGGTCTGAAAAACGGCCAACATCTATTCTTCATACCCCTAAAAGTTAAGGGTGGTCCACCCCGATTTTTTGTTATTTGGACAATTTTTTTTGTTTATATTTTTATATGGTGTGGCATTAAAAATACATACAGCCTTAAATTTTCACCCTTCTACCATCAACCCCTATTTTTAAATAGCGATGTTAGTATATGGCATAATGTATAATGTCAAAACAACGTTTGCCGGGTCAGCCTGTTATTTTATATTTTTTTAATGCGATAAAGGTTTTAACTATTATAGTAATATAGTTCAACCAAATGTTTTGTGTGGTGTGTAATTATTAAAAAATAAATTACAATTCCAAAAAAAAAGATGATTAGTAGAAAAATGTATTTAGGTAGGTATGTAATAATAAAAATGTTTGATACTGTTTGTTACACTATACTATATGCAGTGAAGTGTGATGTGAATGATGAAGGGGTGCACTTACTTACCCCTGGCCGGGGGAGCATCGACTGCTTCCATCGCTTGTACTGCCTGAATCACCTTCGGGATTTCTGAAAATAAAGAAAATAGCAATATTAATTTATTTTATTTATCATTATACATGGCGTGAGCCTTTTACATGTAAAAAATAATTTGTCAAACAAAAGCAACCAAAATATAAGTTAGAAGCTAGAGACACAAAAATCTTTAAAAATAATCATTAAGATGACGTAAAATAGTATAATGTAAAAAAAAAAAACAATAAGTTATAAATAATTTCTTTCGTTTTGAAATGTATAGTTATGTTGTCGGGTTTTGCGATTCTATTTAATGTATGTTTCCAAAAACATGAACGACCCTGTTTTATAAAACACAGTTCCTTATTAAGCACATTTGCTGAGCATTTGCAATTTTATGGAAATATTTGAAATAAGGTACCTAAAAATAAACATCGAAACAGTTAGGTATGCGATGTAGTATAATTTAAAAAAAGTCTATTTATACGCAAAGAATGGTTCTAGTGAAAAGCGACTAAGTAAAAAAAAACTCATTTTCAATTTCACTTTTCATTCATAATAAAAAATATTCTGCATCAATTTAATAAATAGAAAATATGTTTCATTTTCTGAAAAGTCATGTTATTATTATTAAAATAAAATATAGAAAAATGTTTCTCTGGAATAAAATCAAATTAAATAAAAAAAATGGCATGAACAATAATCATAAAAAAAATATTTCTTCAATTGGAAAATATTTGTCGTTTATTATTTGCACTAGTTGTTATGCCCGAAGTTTTACCTAATTTCGTTGATTTTTATTGCAAAATTAAATTTTATATCAGTACATATTTTATCCAACATGGTTTTTTTTAAAAATGAGGCAATCCACCCTTTGGAGTGATTTGTGCCATCTTTCGTTGAAATTATACCTATCTACAGAAGTGGTAAGAAGTCTAGTCTTATAGGATTGAAACATCTAGGAAGAGGTTCGAACGCTCTATGAGATTATTTGAATAATAATACCTATTTATTGCGGTGAACGGTAACACTAACATGATAGTAGAGTTTTGAACTTTCAACCACGAGAAGACCTTCACAATACAAGCATATATTTTTATTATGAGGGTTTTATTATAGTATATTTAGTACAGAGTGAATATTTTCAACCATGTGCTTTCCTTGTGGGGTAAGCAGAGAAGACGACACGAAATTTCAATATCTGTGGGGTGTATTTGAGATTTTAAAATATTACTACTATTATTATCCCATCACGACATATTCCACAAGTGAGATAACCAAAAGACCAACTATAAAAGCAGTCCATTCAGTACCGACATAAATTAAGACGTTCGGGATGGGTGGCTAACCTTATCGCTGAATCAAAAATGTAAAATGTCTTCATTTTTGCAAACGCCTGTCTAAAAATAGAACACATAAAACTTACGGAAAATAGTGGGAGATCAACTCTTTACCGGGTGCTCCACGGCAGAATGAACCAGATCTGTCTTTAAAAAAGTACTTTTAACAATTTAAGGGTCGATTTCTGCCTGGATATAGATACAAGTTGCATTCGTGGATTATAAATAAATATTTATATATAATAAAGAGAAGATAAAGTGAAGGAATCGTGGAAGAGGTGTAGGAGTATAAAGAAGAAAGAAAGGTAGTACAAGTAGTATGTAGAAGGTGGGAAGGGTAGGCAAGGAGGTAAGAGAACAGTAAGACATAATAAATAAAACAAGAAATCCCGTCTCTTTAAGTAGGGGATAAAGGAAGGCTTCTGGATAAAAAAAGATGTCAATAAGAAGGTTGGTTGAATATAAGTAAAATTTTAAAATAACAAAATGGTCACTACGAGACCAAAGAACCACGCCATCAAAACCTGTGTAATATAAAACTCATATGAAATTTTTGGAAATTATTATTTTATAAAACGAGATTTTAAGTAAACTTAATTTGTTGATTCTTGCGAACGACAAAATTGGTTAACACCCCAAAGAAATATGAAGAACCACAAAAAACAATATATTATGAAATTGCAAATCTTAAACGATAAGTAGGTAGATATAAATTAAATAGTTATAAATTTTTCTATTTATTTATTCTTTACTGTGCATTGATTACAAATAAGTCTACAGAAGTTAACATTCAAACTAAATATAATACAATCAATATACAGAGGGTGGGCTTATCACAAAAGTGCAACCTCTTCCAACTAGTCCAAATTTTACGCTTATTATGGTTATACTGTACTCTTTTGTATAACCATAATAAGCGCAATAAATGTTGAAAACAATGGATGATATTTCAGGAGTAATATTTTTTCGTCAAAATCTCAATTTCATTAAATTGTCAATACGTTTTCGTCCCACCATAGAAATTGAGAACGGAGAAAATATCTCTAGATAATGGGAACATAACGAAGTGTCGCCCCGTCACATTACGGGAGCAAAATTATGGAGACTTCCGGTCCATTAAAACGCAATTTTATTGAGACATTTCAGGAAAACCTCTGCCCCCCAAAATGCTCAGGTACCTTCTAACTAACAACACTCACTATTAAAATGTCTATGAGTACTATGTGACTTTATTATAAGTCATTCTTTTCTAACAACTCATATTCCTCTCAGAAACACAATGAGAATTTTGTTTTCATTTGTTCTTGCATATATTTTTCGTTTTGTCCATGAAATTATTTCTATCTGTTATTTTTTCGAAAACAACTATCCGTTCAGGACCATTTTTAAGACGATTTTGGGTTTCTGATTTACAAAAATTCACCTTCATGCAAAACAAAGGTTTGTTTGGTGGAAATCATCCAAATTTCTATGAAATGAAAAATTTGACATTCATTCATACCATCACGGAATTTTTCACAAGTGAAGTAACCATTAAAGGTTGTACCCTCCCTTACCCGTGGATGTTTCAGGAATGGTAGTCCCTATGCCATTCACAAGTGAAGTAACCAGCAGACCATCCGCATGTAAAAACATGCAAATCATCCTCATTGCACTAATAAAGGTTAATGATATTCAAGATGGGTGGCAATGAGCTAAGCCTCAGGTAAATTAAATGACTCTGCTTAAGCTTAACTAGTAGAAATGGATTATTAAAATCAAAAGGATTGCGCAAATGGCTATTTTAAGCACTCATTATACGTAATTATTAAAAAAAATATAATAATAAAAAATCTTGACTCCACCAAAAAATTGAACAATAGAACAAAAAAAAAAGTGAAAATAATAAGTATTACTGAATAAAATAGTTTTGTGCAATGGGTGAGTATCGCAGAAGCGCGATATCTTCGTACCAAACCATACATAAAAAAATACCTACGATTATGCGGTAAATAACGACGGAAATTATCATTCTACGGCAGATCGATCGTTGCGACCGATCTTTACGATAATCGTAACGATCGGTCGCACCAAAAATGCTACTCACACATGAACAATCGATCGTTACGATCTATCATTTACTTGTTAAAAAAGGAATGAATAAGTCGTGCTCAAATAATTTAACATGTCTTATAATGGAAAACGAATTGCTTTTACTTTCCTCTGCAGCGCTAACTTTGATTCGGCTACAGGAAAAAAGAAGAAAACCTAGAAAAGTCTGGGTTAAAGAATGGTTATTAAAGCGAAATCAGTATTCACATGTAAATATTTTAAATGAATTAAGATTCCATTCAAAAGATTGGCACAACTATATGAGAATGACGGAACAGACGTATCTAAAATTATTGAAACTAGTATCGCCTAAAATACAAAAGTGCGATACGAATATGAGACAAGCTGTCAGCAATCACCAAATTGATCGAATCGTTAATCGTAAAGCACCACACACTGTCGATCGGTCGTAACGATATTAATGATTGCATGAGTTTTTGTTGCGATTTACGATATCGCAAACGATGAAGTAAATCGTTAACGATCTTGACATACACGTACGATTCGTCGTTACAAGCGGTCTGAAGCGACGGATCGTATCGATCGATCGTATCATATATGGGGCCCTTTGGTAGCCTTAAATTATTAAAAGAATTTGCATGAAGAGTATAGATGACATAATATAGAAACTGGCATTCCTGCAACATCCATGGGTGAGGGAGTGGTAACCCTTTAAGTGTTCCATTCGAAAGTACAATAATATCTATAGACCGGCATATAAAGTAAAAACTTAAAATAAATTTAGAATTATCGGTCTTAATTGATTATAATATTTTTAAATAGGGTATTCGACACACGTACTTTATGTAAAAATATGCAAAATTTCTAGTTAATACCTATGTTAAAGCCTTTCAAATCTATTGACAAATTTGGTAATAATTATTTTTAGAACCTCGGCATAAAAGATCTCCGTTCCCTGCAAATATTTGAATTTGGAATCATATAATTCATTTTCTATGGTGAGAGCAATAAATCAATGTACAGGTTAAGACTTTATCTATGGCTGTCAGTTTGAATAATAATTTTGTTCTATGAAACAAACAGAGCCATAGATATAGAAAATAATAATAATAACGATAATAATAATATAATGCATCGTTTAGCGAGCGAAAATAATTCATAGTCTATGGAATATAAGATAATTGTCATATTATTAGTAGAATAAAGCTGGCTAGAGGATATTGAAATAGTCACAATAACAAATGAGAATTAAATTTTCACAGCATTTTCTAGCATATTTCACAAGAACTCATAACTCCTTCTATATTTGGATGTTCTGTTTATGAAAAATACGTTGATAACGCATTCCACCTAAAATGTATGTTACAATATTGTTATTTATATGTCAATATCACATTAATTAATGTATCCGGTCAACTGAATTAAGTAAATAAGAGATGCAATGCATCAATTGACGTTGCAAACTTGTGAGGCACTAAATTATTCACAGATATGAAAAAAAAACCTATGATATAAAATATATCTTACTTTAACTACACGTAATTTTATATATTTTTTAATTATTTTAAGCTTAGAAGCTTCAGATAAAGCCAGGCTTTTCGGTTCGTAGGGAAGAAGCGATACTGATATACTGATTTAAGTCACTGTGATTTTATTATGAAATTTCACATGTATATAAAAGGAAATCACAGCGATTGCGATTCAGAATGGTTGTGTAAACATTACGAAGAGTAAGAGGTCGTAAATTATAGAAATAATATTATGCTCAGTGACAAAAGTGACATTTCCCGAAAGCATTAATTATCCTGAAGATTATTATTATTAATTAGTATAATTCTTATATCTCGCACTGTACAGTATTACGATGTACTAAAGCTACTTTCTGCTCTCTGGGGATAGGTACCTGCTTTAAACAATAGACAAATCGTTAAATCAGTGAATTTTTTTATGTATTGCCCACATTTTATAATACTTAAATGACACGTCATAATGATGATGATGATTTTGGATGATTTTATTTTTGACGCCGTTCAACCGTCCCTAGACCGTCTCAAGGGCCCTAGTAAAGAGTTCAGTTTTTAATTTGCTTCTGGTGTGAATGTTTACATTAATGTGAAATTTTTATTAAATCGTATCTGGAACAGTGACAGATTCAGAAAAACTCAAGGGGGGGGGGCGCAAAAATTATACGCATATACAAGACAATGCCATTTTATTTAAACTGATTATACACATATACAAGACATCGTCAATAGGCCCCGAAAGGGAGGGTGGGCGCGCGCCCCCCATATGTATACGCCACTTATCTGGAATGTCATAGAAATTCTAAATCAGAAGTTCTCAAACTTTTTTCAACCACCGCCTACATTGTGAGATAACCAAAAATCTATTGCCTCTCCTAGGATGTATCTTCTTGGAAGGCAGCGATGTTTTCAGAGACTGTTCATTATCTTTGGGTTTTCTAACACCCTCTTGAAAGGTTCCAGCACCCACTGTTCTAAATAGTTATGCAAGGAGTGGAGTCGTTCTTAATGGACAGGGCTGATTACTCTCAACAGGAGCGATAGGATATCTACTGATTTAACATTTTCCAATAAGCTCTATCTATGTACAACATCACAGTATCCTTCACAACTGTATGAAGTTTTTATGTAAAAAAATATTAATATTTTTTACACTAAACCTAGTCTTTTCTATGATAATTAGTTAAAATATAATTCAACGAGCAAGTAATGCAAAGAATTTGCTTACTTAAATTTTCACACGTACATATTATTTTGGTCGACTTAAACCAACATGACAATCTAAAAACACGTTAATTTCAAGCGCATACAAAAATATCTACTTAATACTTAACCAAATAGTAGTGTTCAGTTTCATTTAAATAGATATCTGTTCTTCATCTTATGTATAATATGAGCTTCAGTGGCGGAACTAGATTTTTACATTGGTCTTGAATAATTAATAATTAATATTATATAGCCGCACTTCATTAAAGTTTTGACAGAGACTTCGAATGTCGAAACCCGACACACTTCATCACTCCATCGTTGCCAAATTTTCAATTTGACATAAAAATTTGAGAAATTTCACGACCTCATCATTTCTGCATACGAAATTTAAAACCAGTTCTTTACTAGACAGCTGATCAGGAATCCCGTATTATCGGTACAAGAAATTTTGATTCATGTATGCGTTGCTAGTTGAAAAGCACGCTATTGTTGATATTATCCCCTTTAGTAGCCGCAATAGACTTCGAATATCAGTCATGTTTTCACTGTTATTGCTTATTATCAAATATAATTATGTGAGTTGGATCCAAGTAATTTTATGACTAGATGGTAGGAAATTGACGCCAAAAAATGGAACTAAATTTTTTTCATTGGTGTCCTTGGTCGTTTTATTCAGTGTATGTTAAATCCAAAAGGTTTTGTATAAGTAATTTGATTGTTTGGAAATCAAGCTTTTGTAAGCATGCGTCGTTTTTTTTTAATGTAAAGAAAACACACCACTGCTATACTTGGATATCGCCGCAAACGTTAGAAATGTGATACATACAGAGTACCTACTACAATATTGTTAAGAAAACTTCTTAGCTTGTGAAAATGTTAATTTCCTTACAAATTTATCATTGTCAAAATAGATTATTATGTAGGAATTTCTATACCTACTTGTGTTTTCTTTTATACCTACTGTTAATACTGTCATATTATTTTGCAAATACCTTGAATACCTCTTTAAAATAATTGCGAAAATACTCTCAACATGACAAATCAACTATTTAAATAAGAGAGGAATTATTTAGTAGTTTACTCTTCAACTATCCTCAAATATGCAAAAGATGAAAATGAACCTCCTCCATTTAAAATGAAAACCACGAATTTAAGCCTCTTAAATGTATATATCTACTCGTATACTAACAAGATCCCAAAATTCACATCGCCAGCGAATATACAATACTTAATAAATATATAGGTAATCCTTTGTGCGCTATTTAAAAGTTTGATATTCTGGATGGATGAATAAAGACATTTTACGTCTCAAATGCAGCGATGAGGTTTGCCACCTATCCTGAATGTCTTAATTCTTGTTGGCACAGAGAAGACGGCTTGTTTATTACACGCAGCTGATCTGCTGGCTACTCCACTTGTGGGATATGCTGTGATGGTGTAGGTAGTCGTTGTAGTATATTCTGGATAGATACTTAGTATATTTATTTATTTACAATTATATACGGCGTGAGCCTTTTACATACATGTTGAAATTACGAGACAGAGTACAAAAACATTCACATATACACAGTTCAAAGTTTATAAAATCATTCAAAAATATACCTACATAGATACCACATAGTTAAATTAAAATTATTAAATGTCCTATTGAATACGTATCATTTATAGGACACTCGAAAAATTACAGAAAAAGGTGGATGTAATAACTATACTCAAATAAGTCAATATATTTTAAAATGATTTTATAACTTTTTCAAGTCAGTTAATGAGAGTGTTTCTAAAGTCATTAAGTATGACGTAATGTACTTAGTTTAAAAATAAAGGAAAAATTTCTTTGATAATAGAGTATCTGGAATGTTACCAAAATGAATTGAGCGAAAAATAAAATCACCATCATTATTTTCAAATATTTCATTCTGAAAGACGTCGCGTTGAATTTTAAGATAACGACGCCTCGAGACGACGCACAAAGCTCTTTCTATAATGCGTGTTATATTCTTGAAAACACGATATTGTCAATAAATAAGAAAAAATGGTAGTGTAAGAAAAAAAATCACTGTCTTGGAATAAAATTGGATACACTTCAAAAAATTTTAGAATAGAATTTGAAAATCTTTGATATATATATGGAATATATTTGTGATCTTTTCATAAAATTTGGTAATAAATGTAAAGAAAATAAAAATTGAAGATGGTCTTGGACATCATATCAGAGTTTAATGCATCTAATCAAACAAAAAAAATCCCCTGCTTCAAGATAAAATATTATTTCCTAATGTAAGAAGTATTATTTCCTAATATAAGATAGAGGGAAGACGGGAAGTTGGCAGAAAGCAGATGTCCTGGCTGCGCAAAATGAGAACAGAGTGGACCGAAATGAGGACAGTGAATGAACTGTTCAGAGCAGCAGAGGACAGAGAGGTTTTCGCCAGAGTGATCGCCAACGTCGGAGTTATCGAAAGTTTCTTTTGGTTCAACCCTAATTTAAATTTTGGATATTCCTCAGTTTTATGAAGACCTCTTCCCACTAAAATCGCACGACCGTTCTATTGAACATTTTCTTGTAAAACATAATGATTAGAGAGCTAGTATTAACAGATTAATCTTTCATAATAAAATTGAAAATTTTACTTTTTAGTTAATCCAGCATTATTTTATGCCTGCGTCTAAATTATATTTGAATTTTTGAACTAAATTTGTAAATGGGTTCACTGATTTTTTCAATTTCAAGGCTGATATTTATGAAAATATATTTAAAAACGTTATATGTAATT
The DNA here is from genome assembly GCA_947579605.1 of Athripsodes cinereus. Lineage (NCBI taxonomy): Eukaryota > Metazoa > Arthropoda > Insecta > Trichoptera > Leptoceridae > Athripsodes > Athripsodes cinereus. Next base: position 23,393,015 of record OX388314.1, read on the forward strand.
ATTAGTTTTCTTACATGTTATTAGAACAAGTTGTTTGAGTAGTTATCCCAACAGAACAAGCAGATATACTTGTTCAAATGCTACCCTAAAAAAGCACTAAAATTACTGGCCCCAAACTTAAATATTTTTCAACGACAGAAACAAGATATTTATGTCTTCTTCTTTATGCTAAATGAAATGAAAAGTTACCTATTTTCCAATTTTTTTTTTAAATATATTATGTACAATACAACAGTAAACTTCATCTGTTTTAATTATTCTGAGAATATGTATATTTAGATTAAATGCAATATAATATATTTAGTAGATTTTTCTAGAAGATAAGTTCATGATTTCTTGAAATAAAAATAAAATAAAATAACTTTTTTTTTCAGATACCAATTCAACAAGGATGTTTATTTTGAAATGGCAGTCCTGTTACAAAGCAGTTAATTAAATTGAATATTGAATCCCTTATTTTCACTTCACCTTAATGCTCTGGTATGCTTATGTTGGAACGGTTCATTTTGTAAGAAATAATTCCATTTTTTGGAACCTTGTTAACAATACATATAAAGGGAAGAAGAAATTTGGTTACTGTTGAGAGTAAAAAAATTAAACAATATGGATAATAAGTAAAGGAATTGTTTTATGATACTCACTGACACATGGTGCAATATGAGATCTACTCTGTTGATATCCTCTGGCACATCTATTGCAGGTGAGACCGGTTACTCCATCCTTACAAGGGCACTGTCCACTGGTCTGGTTGCAGGTCTTGCCGGAAGCTCCAATTGTATGACAGTCACATGCTGAAACAAACAGAAAAGAATTTATTAGTACTCGCATTGCTCCAGAATTTATAAATCACCACAAATAAACCAATATAAAATAAAAAAAATTATTCCATTTTTTTCTTTTTCGAAGTGATAAAATTAAAACTCTTATATTAAGCACTTCCACTCAGTCTAAAATAAAGTGAAGAAATTACAAAATGTTCATAATTCATAAAAACAAATCTACATATTCTGTAAATCCAAATACACAGAGATAAAAGTTAAGTCAGATTAGAGTCTCGAGCTTTTAATCGATAGATTCGATATGGGTTTGATTCCAACCACTGCTATCCTACAAAAGCACATTGTTTATTGTGATGGAATCCGAGGTTTGTTTGACTATATTTCAAATTCAGATTCATAACAAAAAATATGCTCTCGTAGTAAACGATATGGTCATTTTACAAAGTAGAGTTGGTCGGCAACCGATTGATGGTTCACAAACTAAGTGAACCAATATGTCAAAAACGGACACGAAGTGAAAGATAGAAAGTAAAAAGTTGAAATTAAACATTCAGGTATTAAATAAATATTTATATATGCCCCTTTGTATGTTTCTCAGAATCTAATGTAATGATGAAAATATAATTAAAATTCTTGTACTGCTTGATATTATTCCTATTAATTCCAGAGTAAAAATGAGGTATGTTAGCTACTGTGAAGAGACGCTCAGCTTGTGAAGGTACGTAGAATGATGAAGGTATGTAGGTAAAAATTTATGTAGATCAGAAAGCGAGTCACGTGTTTAATTAATATAAACATTAATTATTAATATAAGGTTATTAAATATAGGACTAATTAATATCCTTACATTAAATTATTCGTTATACAGGGATACTTTATAAAAATGTTAATAAGAACTTGGAATATTTTTTTACAAATAAATTTTAAGTACCAATTCGTGAAGACAAAAATATCTATCTTCATCATCAACATCGTCACGCCGTTTCCTTTTCGGATAGGCAGAAAGGATCGAATGCCACCTATACATAATTTCATTTTCATTACTGTCATATTATTTCATCATGCGTGCTCTCCTATTCAACGTGCTCAGCACATGTCCTTCCTAGAGTAGGTATCTGGTTTATGCGATCTTGCCTTTTAATCCTAGGACGACCACGTTTCCTAGCACCATTTCCCTGAACCATATTATTTTATTGTCATTCTGTATTTATTCTTTTCAGGTGCCCAAACCACCGTAGTTTGTTCATTTACATTCTTGTTATTACCCTACGCTCTACTATCAGGCTATAGACCAACTTTTTTTGTAGTTTGACAACGTGTATATTACAGGCAAAAAATGTGTGTGACTGTGGAGATGAACAAAACACTGGGCACCTGCTGACATGTCCAATGGCTCCCAGACAGTGTCACTGGGAGGAATTCGTGGAGCGAACCAACCTGGGGGGAGCTGCAAGAGGGGTCGTAGCTTTCTGGGAGGGAATGGGAATATAGATATTAATGTTTTGTTATTTTTATCGTTTGCTGACCGACACGAAAAGAAGAAGAAGGCAAAAAGTTAATAATAATAATAATAAACTTTATTGTGCCTTAAAAAAACATACATATAAACAGATTATAAATACAAATAATTATCATGCACAATGGGCGAGTTTATCGCGTGCAAGCGATATCTTCCAACTAACCCAAAAATCATAAAAAAAAGAAAATAAAGAAAATAATATATACATACATAAAAAGTTAAATAAATATACCTACAAACAGGCAAACACCTGCGCACACAATGAGGGAAAGTCTGGATATCGAGGGAAGGGAAGAGAAGTTACTGGGACGGTTAACCATCAAAATAACAATTTAAAAAAAAATAGCTAATTAATTGGCTTAGTGATCTATCTTCCACATTTATTATAGTAACATGAAAACGCCCTGTAGAATCACGACATTTCAGTGCTCACTAATGGAGCCATCTTTAAATAATAATTATAATCAAACATAAAATATTTTATTAAGTCTAAACCAACGTATCGTACCTTTACAACATTACACAAAGCATGCTAGTATGTAAATTTTCCAAGTATCACTTAAGTGATATTTTACTCTTGAGTAGGTACCAGTGGCGTACCTACCATACATGCAAAAAAGTACCGCATGCCCGCAATGACGTGCTTTTACGACTGCAAAATAATTAGATCCCATTGAAAATAGCATTAAAAAAAGTTAAGATTATGAAATAATAGCAATAACTTTACCAATGTGGAGTAGAAATTTGAAAAGTTTTTGTGTTTTCTTAAATTTCTCTGTCAAAGGTTCAAATAACTATAGTTTTCGTTACGAAAGCATGGCCAATATAAAAAGCATAGTCCCGCCTCTGGTAGGTACATACCCAGAAGTAGTGCTATCACTCTAATGTATGGAAAATTTCATTATTCCATTAAAATATATATAAGTACATTTTACAAATACTACCACCTACATCCCATGTGGGTTGACAAATAAGTTCTTGATTTTTTAAGTTTTTTTTTTAATTAAATGAAGTTGCAAATTTTTATACTTCGTAGTATGTTTTTGTAATTTTTAATACGTTCCAAATTATTTGATTTGTAGAGTTTTTCGAGACCTTAGTTTATTCGTCGAATTTGGAAAGGTTATCTGCTTTCAATCATCGTCAAATGAAAAAAAATATATCGATGGTATAGCGCACAGATGTGGTAAGTACAGTTTTTACCGAAAATGAGTTATTATACGCATGCGAATCTATATCATCTGAAGTATAATCCTTAGGAATATTATTGCGTAACTCTGTGTCATTCACAAGATATTCAACAAAAACTATGTGTGGTTAGTACTAAATTGTATGGCATCTCAAACTTTCAACATTGATTATCTCAAAACTATGAAAACTGCACTTACCACATCTGTGCGCTATGCCATCGATATGAGACAATAACTACATGTTAATAGACTTTTCAAAGATGATATTTTCAAGTGTTTATCTATCTTATATCTATATCACTGATATTCTACAAATTTGGTAGCTAGTAAATGAACAAGCTACTGTATACAATGAATTAATAGATCGCTATCTCTATGCAATAAAATAATAAAAGATACAGAATGGATGGCAAATTTTAGCACATTTAAAATGTTGAATGTCTCAAACGTGACGTTTAACTAATATCTTTCTTTTCACATAAAAATCCATTTATATCCATTCAAATTTGGGATACAACGGAAATATTTCCGAAATTTGAAATAAGAATTTGGAAAATTCAAAAGTTTACGGATTTATTGATCTACCCTCGTACACTAATGAGCTTTTATTATCGAGATGTTAAAATAATAATAATAACATAATATGTATGTATGTACCTAGTACAAAAATAGACGCGTTAAATGTAAGCTCACGTAAGCTAATAATCAAATTATTACCCGACATCTCGGTAGAACGTGAGGGTAACAGCGCTAGTACGCCTTCATAAAATTATGATATTATATTATTACATAACAAGTTGAGTTTACCCAATTTTTATGAAAAAAATAATAATAATGAAAACATTATTTTTTATTGGATTGCTTACTTGGAACCGTGGAATTCCCGGAATAAAAAAACCCTTACTGTATTTATTAAGTTTTTGCGTTACTTGTAAAAAGTACGTATTCCTATAATATCTATTATATAAAAAAAACATACAATACCTCCAATTCAGTTATGAGTTATTATTATACCTTAGGTTGACAGATATTCGGTTTTGAACCGGACAGTCCCGTTTTTTTACAGCGTCTGTCCGGTTGAAAAATTTTGGCAAACCGGACAAAAGATAATCAGGAATGACATACTCGACCTCAATCATGGCGGGTTAATCATAAAAAAATCTTACAAAAATTGACCGGTTTGTTAGAAAATAGTGGAAGATCTATTCTTTATTGGCGACTACTCCACGGAGTATATAATTAGATAGAGAAATATACAGTTACAAATGTTTGGAGTCAAAAAACTTTACTAAAATTTAGTGGTATTTGTAAAGTTTTTTCACTCCAAACATTAGAATTATGTTTAGAAACTACCACAACGTTACCGCCAAATCAATAAATAAAATATACAGTTCATTAAAATTAAAGTAAATTGTAGTAAAGTATGATAAATTAATAAATAAAATATAAAACCATAGCGAGTTGATAGGAAATGTCACATAAAACATAATTTTTGATACGTGTACTATTTCCGCAAGCGAAATTTTAATCAGTGGACACATTGAAAGAGCACGGTATCAAGCTTTTGAAATTGATGGCGAATAAATTCGAGATAAAAATCTAACAAACTCATTAATTTTATTATTTTAACATTCACAATACATTATAATTTTGTCTGATTACAAATTGGGACAAGAAAGTTTTTTAGATCGCAGACTAAAACAATTTGCCTTGAGGCTAAACAATTTGTAAAACAAACTCATGTGCTAATTGCTGTGAACAAATTGTTATTGAATTATTGTTTGTCCAATGATTTTGATTAAGGCAATCTCAAATAATATTTGTTTATAATACAAAATACTCGAAATCAAGTTAATGATGAATGTAAAATCAAATATAAAATAAAACACAATTGTATCATGCTTTTGTCTGTGTAAGTTTTCGATTTTCCTGTAAAAAATCAGGTGTTTGCAAAACGTTACAGATATATAACAACTTAAAATTAAAGATGAAAATGGTGTCAATTCTGAATGCATTTATTTTATTGTTTCTATATTCTTCTTCTTTGTTGTCGGTCCCTCAGTGCTGAGGATCGTGACCATCATTTGTATAGGTATGCACAAAATGCTTCCAGCGACCACCGAAAAGAGATAGCGTGATACTTTTAGATATACAGAATCGATTTTTTTAAAAACCTGGTTTATATCCACCATAATATTTTAGTTCAATAGTTTGTAGGAAAAATGTAATCTCTTTGGTCAACTGTCATTGGAACTTGTCAAATAAAAACCACTTCTAGATCGAATCACAGATTGTTTCGGCGTAAATCTCAGGTATATTTATATAATCACGGCATGTCTCAAAAGTAGAGTAGCCAGCGTACTGACTGTATGTAATGAACATGCAGGTTGTCATGTCTGCGCTATAAAAAAGACAATCAGATGGATGGTGTAGGTACTAAGTCGTTGAATAATTTTTTTTATATGTCTTAAAGGGCATTGAAACTCTCTCTGGATGATCGTCCAAATAAAAAAAGTGTGAATAGACGTTTCATCCTTAGTGATCACTAACGATGACGGATGAAAGCGATTTACCACCCGACATAATTTTGATGAAAGGTCCTTTCACTGAAACGACCACTAACTAGTTTTCACCCATTTTTTGTTTAATTCTTTATTAATTAGCATTTAATGTCAGAATCATAAACAAAATTAACACATTTTTGTGTACTTAATAAAGTTAAATTCTTTTTAATAACTGATATTTTTCATTTCTGTTTTCCTGGGGTGCCCTATCAGGGATGCGTATGATATTTTTGTTGATGCTCTTCAAAACGATTGCCAATTCCCCCTGAATATTGAAACATTATTGAGTATGACATCCGATACAGTCCATTTGTCCTATCTCAAATCAATAAAAGCTAATTTTATTATTCTATAATCCTCTAACTATCTTCTCTTTGACAATTTAACAACACTTTGAGACGTTATTGGCGGCACAAATCATCATTTGCTTTTTTTAATTATTTCTTACCGAAAATATACTTAGAAACGTACTGAAAAAAGAAATACATATTCTCAGCTGGTGATTTCACATTACCGTTTGCACATTTACAGTGTAATCATCCTATATACTGTTAATGGATTTGTTTATTCGCTTTTATGAAATATTTTTCACACTTTGACATGGTGCTAAAGGGACCCTTTACATTCTTTAAGTAGTGAAAAAAAAAGAATTTATATGTCTATATTTATTTATTATTGTGCCTTGACTTTTCAATATCTTTTTTGTATCCTGTGTTTATTACGCCTTTCTATTGTATTAATCTTTTCCTTTTTATTGTATTATTGTAATATTGATGAACCCTGTAAAGGACCCACGGGATATGTTGAAGAGTTAAGAATAAATATAATTTCAAGAAAAATAATCAAATAGACAGCGAATCCCTTTAGCATTTCACATTTTATTACAACATTCCATACTATAAATAGATTAATATATACCTATTTGTTAGTTGAATAAAATATTAATGTAAAATATTGAATGAATATAATGAAACTGCTATATCGCGTGCGCAGCGACACTTAATAAATAGAAATCCCTTTATTTAAATCAAATGATAACGATATTATTTATTTATTTATGATTAACTATCCAAAACGTGTTACTAGAGGCGTTTCATTAACTGCAGGAGCCTGGATTGTAGTGTACGAAGCCGTCTTTACTCTTTTTTTTAAAGGATCCGTGTAGTCTTTGTATTCTTTCTTATATTAAATAAAATATTGTAAGTATTTTAATGAAATTATTATCACACTGTCGCTTGAAAATATTTGTTTTGAAAAAATCATCATCGCCCTCAACGCTCCTCTCGGGAGCACAGGGCAGAAACCAGCCTCCTCCATTCAGAGCGTCTCTGTGCCAATTGCGTCACCTCTTCCCACGACATTCCTTGCGCTCTGATATCGTTGTCATAGGAACGGTGTATTGTGAAAGAGGGACGCCCGGGCCTACGGAACCCCTGCGGACGGAAGAACAGTGCTCTTTTTGGCCAACTATCATTGGGCATTCTCAAAACATGTTCCAGCCAGGACTGAAAAAATAAACTTGAAAAAATAGTTTAAATAAATGTTTTGAAGAATTTCGACATGATTAAAACATCATTTCTGTGAAGTAACTCTTTTTGTTACATCAAACACGATAAAGAAAAACGAAAAAAATTTAAACCAATAATTGAGAAAGAAATTTCGCGTTTGTAAAGTCTACTTGCCGATTACTGCACTGTTTTTGTACATTTTTTTATACTTACCTATACTACCTACTCCACGTAATTGTTCGATATAGTATTTTTTTGGAAATAGTAGGCTCCTTAGATCATGGCTCCTTCAGTAGTAAACACCTCTGATTATTTTACTGATTATCTGTAGACTCGTATTGAATTTATTGATAGAATGTCATGAGAAACAGTCTATTTAATTGCTAAAGGTTAGGTTCAATTTCGTCTCAGGTGGTATTAAGTTAAATAACAATATAAATTACATATAAATCAATGTAATAATTACTAATTAGTTGCCTACACGAGGTATTCAAATTAGTTTCTAGTAATTGTAATAATAAAGGAACACAATTGTAAAGACAATCAAATAAATTATTTATTAAAATATGGTAACTGGTTGACAAAATTATTTATTATGTACTATCACGAATGCACTGAAGATAGCACTGTTTTTTTGTCCACAAAGTTTCAAATAAATTAGATGATCCTCTTTTGCAATACACCGTTCTTGTGACAACGCTAATAGAGCATCAGGAGTTTGTTGGGGAGAGGTAGCTCGTTTGGCATTGAAATGATCTAAATGGAGGATGCTGGTTTCTATCACTGTAATCTTTTAAATTTTTCACTTTTTATTGTGGCTCTGCAAAGCATATGATAAAATTAAGTCTCTAATGGACATTCTAACATCCTGATATCCTTATCATAGGAACTGCGTCTTAATAACGTTGGAATTTCAGTTTTTTTTTAATTATTTTATGTAAATAAACACAAACTGTTTGAGTTTTACTATATTTAATAATAGGTACAGTTACCTAGTTTCGACTAACTAAGTCATTGTCAAACTTTTTTGACAAAGATTTTGCAAGTCGAAACCAGGCTACTGTACCTTTTAATAAATATGGTAAAACTCAAACAATTTGTATTTATTTCCATAGATTAGTATAAACATCAACTCAATTTATTGGAGATTCTGGTTAAAGAAACAGTATTTAGTAAACTACGAAATTTGCATACAAAAGATTATCTTCCTACTTCCTAGCAAGAAATAGAATTGTACATAAAATAGCACGCTAATCTTATTTTAGTTCTAAATGTTATAAAATGTTGTAAAATTAACGCCTATAGCAATTAAGATGCTGAACATAAAAGACAAAAAATATATCTATTTTTACACACTTTAACATAGCAGGAAACACTAAAATTGTTAACATCTATACTAGGTATTATATTGATGAATATAAATATACAGGAAAATATCGAAAGATGATAAAATTCTTTGATATAGCTGACCATGAAGAACATCTTTCTAACATCTTTCAACGAGAACAGAGATTAAAATCAGTAAAGTAATTTCTTTAACGACCGTATAAAAATTAATAGCACTAAAAGGAAAAAATATCTTAATGTATTGCAATTTAACATTTTATCGATTTTTTTTTATTTTCTTATTTATAGAATATACCGACCTGCGATATATCGATTGTACCATATAAAATCAGTTATGTCTTCTTTTATAGTGATCACAAATATTACATAGAACATCGATTTTAATGTATATTTTAATGCAGGTGATCCACAAGTAATCGAGCCTTTCGTATCCCAAGAACACCTTGCTGCAGGAGGCGAATTGGACTATAGGACATTGAAAACCTTGAGCCGACTAAGATCTGGTGTGAGGAACTGCCGTGAGAACAATGGGGCTTCCTACAGGACGAATCCGGAGCGTGTGACTGCAATGCAGCGCAGACTATGCCACAATTGTTTGAGTGTTCGTTGTGCCCTGTCGCATGCACTTTGAAGAATATTTTTTGACGTATCTCCATGTGCAGTGCGTTTCGCACAGTATTGGAAATCAGTTTGATTGGCTATCTGGGCTTCGACACGAAAAATTAATAAATGTAGGTACATTTGCATACTCGACTAAGAATAAAATACATCATAGCCGTATGAATTTGATTTTTTCAAAAATGACGTCGATTTTTAGGTAAAATATTGCAGACATCTATTAGATACCTACTCATGAAATATTATATTATTATGCTTGAGATTATTATTTATGTCCGGACAAGAGATCGAACTCTGAGATGCGAAGTTTTCAATCAGACAGCATAATTCACTCGAGGGTAAATGTGGAGATATAAGTATTCTGAACATGTCCACTTTTGACAGGGTTGCCACACGGAAATAAATAATTCATTTTATTTAAATATTTAGGAATAAAAAAAGTATATTGTAAAACTTATTCAAATATATATTTTTCTATCATAAAAAAATATCAGAATAAAGGATGGTAAGATTGGTATTAATTTTGATAAAAAAAATATATATATATATATCAATTTTTATTATAATAACACACTTATTTAGTCAGACTGACCCTATTCAAATGATCTAAGGTTTGCGGGTTCACATTGTGGAAAGAAATTTTTAACATATTTGATATTAATACAAAACACTGTCAATTTTATTAATCTCGAGTACTTTCGTCAAATTTGCATGACATTTATAAGAGAACATGTATTCTCATAAAAGTAAAAATTAATAATTTTTATATTTTGCTACTTTTAGTGCGTTTTTTTATAAATTTAACAGTCATTTTTTTTTACAATATTAAAGAATCAAACAGTCATAACATAACATGTTAACAATTAATACATTCAACATGCGGACCAGCAAAGATTTCACTCTTACCAGAAATGTCGAAGTCTTGAGAAAAAAGCAAAAGTTCAAAAATTTAAAAAAAAGTCAAAGTAAAGTTAAAAATAAAAAATCCCAAAATACTAGAAATCAAAATAAAATCACCAATCCAGTATGAGTAACGAAGCCCAGTTAAACACATAGCCAATATCCAATGTCCCAAGGATGCTATGATCGAGAGAGCCATGCATTCAAGCACACCCATCCACCCCCCGCTCAAATGGAAATTTAATGATATAGTTAGTGACTTTTATTATACCATTATTAACAAATTTATGGTTTTAGTTTTGTTTATTGCTTTTTATCATTTACAAAAAAAAAAATTATATCCATTTACATCAAAACAATTAAGACATTCAGGATGGGTGAAAAACCTCATCGCTGGATTTATAAAGCTGTGAAATGTCTTTATTTTTGCAAATACCTGCCCTTTATAAGACACTTGAAAACTTACAGAAATGAATGGGAAACTAATTCTTCACCAGGTAATTCATGAAATTGAGCTTTTATACTGAAAATGACAAGAAGTCGAAATTCTATCTACAATTTTCGTCGTTAATCAAAGAGATATTTAAACGTCGTGTCCCTAATAATATCTGAGAATTGTTTTACGAGTGTAAATTGAATATTAGAATTCCGTCAGTGTGTGTTTGTAGCATCCTTGCTAAATTTGTTTTATCTTGGATCTCAATCAGCACATCGCCGCATCACACGTGCGGTGTGGCGGTAAACTTGACTTGACTATCTACTCTCGGATAAAGTGAAAGAGGGAGAGGAGACAAGATATATGTAAGAGGAAGGCAACAACCAAAACTAGACGCACACTTGTTTATAATATGAACAGTATATTCGTCTTTGTAAATTCAATATAAATCACGTGACCTTTACAAATTTTGAAATAAGAGGAAAAATTGTTATTCACATTTTTGGAGTTTTCTGTTAGTGTTCTGTTCTATCTTTAAAGGCCATCCACTCGTTGACGAGTGACCAGGGACTTCTGTTAGTGTGAGCTTGATAAAAAATATCAATTCGGTACCTGAATTTGATGTTGTTGTTGCTTATATTTTTGGAACAATAATATCCATGTATCCGCTACTATCTATAGCATGGGTGTCTAAACTTTGACCATACGAGGGCCACATTGCAAAAAAAAATATATGCTGGGCCGCACATAAATATTTTTTCAACAAATGGAAATAAAATTAACTATATACCTATATGTAGTTCTATTAAAATAAAATAACTTTTAAAATAATTTTTATTAAATTTATTTTATTTGAATTAGATATATATGTATAAAATTAGAAATGAACATATGTATAAAAATGTATATATTATACATATATACCTATGTAAAATTAATGTGATGGAAGGATTTGCTTTTGCTGAACAAGCAAATCGATATTGTATGTTGCAAAAATGAAAAATATTAAAAACATTAATTTTTTTAGTAGAAATAAGCAAATTTTAATATTTTCATAATTTGCGTTTGGGCCGCATCTCAAAGTGTTTTGGGCCGCATGCGGCCCACGGGCCGCACTTTAGACAAGCATGATCTATAGGTACCCTACCATCACGGCATGGCTATTTTTGGGGGTGCCAGTAGACTAACTATATGTCATGAATAATAATTGTAGAATGTTCTCTCTGTACCAAAAAAATCCATTAATATATAGTTTGAAGACAGGAAAACATGGTAATTAAATGTAATGTTTTAACCTTTAAAATATTTTTGATATCACAAAAGAAATACTCAGTATAGGTAGTCAGGTCTTAGTTTCTTGCTTATTAATTTTCAGCTCCTTATACATTCTTAAGTACTCCTACAATAATCCGCATAATATTTGTGAAGGTAGAATATGTCAGTAGCAGCAGAATTTGACCCCAAACCTCCCGCTCAGAATTACTAAACTTTACAACAAGACGAAACAAAAATTGATTACTAAAAATAAATAGAAATATATATTTCTACACCCACTCTTCATAATGATAATATATTATGTTGTTGGCCTTAAGGGGAAGAAATTGAATAATAAGTTGATTAACCCGTAATTTTTTCACTTGACTGCAATCTTGACTGATGTAGGTACATTGCGTTTGATTAATAATCGTACAAAAATGTATGTATGTATGTATATTGGCAGCGAAAAATGATTTTCATAAACGCCGACATGACCACTTAATATTAATATAACTCAAATCAGTGGTGTAACGTCGAACAAAAGAATCCTTAATTAATAAATAAAAAACCTTCCAAAACAAAGAATGTTAGTTTTAGATGAGAATAATAATAATTATAAACACTGTTAATCTGTATTGAGATAATGTTATCACAGAACGAGGTTATTCAAATAGTTATTACATCTTATTAATATCATTCACAACAAAACCGGCAAAAATCATCCATTCTTTTGTTAAAGTTTGCATGTTCTAGGATTATAATTCGTTATTTACTATATAAATTAGAATTCCAAAATTAAAAACGAGCCATCTTTGATATATTATTAACTCATATGGTACTTTCTATTCAATCATAGTTTATTTTAAAAAATCCGAAATTAAAAGCAGTCTACGATATTTATTTAAATGAAAAGCACTCTATAGCATTAATTTATTGTAGTTATCACCAAATTTCAAAAGAAATCGCATGTCCATGATCACTCGTAGGTACAAGAGAGGATGGAAATAAGCATATTCTACAAATTTAGTCGGATACTTAAATGAAATGGGACTTAGTACAATATTGGACATGCCCCCATTTTTATTGAGCCACCAATGTCTCTTTGATATATGGTAGGAGTTAATTGAAACAGGTTTCCATATCATCATTCTTCACACGGCACCAGGTTCCATGGCACCACCTACCTGCTGGCACCGTGCTGCTCCTGCAAGTCTCTGTGGTGGTAGACTTCACTTCATCTCCCATTTAGAAGACCATCTCTCATCATAACTCAGTGTTAACACCATCCATCTGTCTTGCACTCTCACATATCAAGGTAATGCAAATTATCAGGTATGTGCAACATTAAATGTATACACGTCATTCAACATATATTTTTATTAAATTTCCTTTTGTTTTTGCCGTTTTTACACAAACGAGTATGAGTACTTATATATGAAAAAAATGCACAATTTGGGGCATTTTTCAAACAAAATGCTTGTTCAATTATTTTATACATCTTTGGAGGACTATTACCTACTTATTCATAAGATCTCTGGAGACTTTTGAATAATTCTGCAAAATAATATTATATTATTTTAAAAGTTACGTTGCAAATAAAAAAATACCGCACAACTGAGGATAAATCACGAATGCATAGATAAAGTAGAACAGTTTCTTTTGAATTTGTTTGCTAAACGTTTTAAATTTAAAATAAGTCATATTGTTGTAGCTACTTCTGCTAAAGTTTCAAAATGGAGTAAGTTTTTTGTTTGTTTTTGCTTGAGTTTCATGACAAAAAAACAAGCATTTATATATTATATTTCATTGGATTATTCTGTACGGATTTTATTGAGAATTTATTTAATTTTAACTACATATTTGGTCACTAAGTGGTATGAGGAATTTGGTACTAGTCATGATAAACTACCCGTATAGATTTTTAAATTATGCTTCAAGATGAAGGCGTTTCGAACTGACACTATAATATTTGGAATATTCTTAGTGGTAGGTACACACAAAGAAACGATACAGCCTATCTATCCGAGGAGATTTTTTTTAACATCTCTAAATAAAATACCACAATTCACTGGAAGTCGAATGCCTTGTGTTTGATAAAAAAAGAAATAAGAAACTGTTCTATAACATTTCATAAGCGCAAGGTTGTCGACACCACAAATGCAGTTCATTATGAACATGCTTCTGGATATAGGATTAAATGGTAATATTTTTACGCGACACCCTGTACATCATATTATTATAATAAATAATATAATGTATTAATATAAATTATTATAACCATTGCTATTATTTATGACGTGACTATAAAGTAGATATATTGTAGATTACCTACTCGGCTGCGAGTGCATTGACTCATTGACTTATGAGACACGCCTCTGAAGTAAAAGAGCATAATGTATTAATTTTCTCTTTTTCAAATTGCATGCGTTAATTTTTTTATTTTGGTCCACCGTGTTATTTTTATTAACATATTTTTCCACGATCTCTTTCGTATATAATGGAGTAACCAGGAGGCCAAAGTTATAAAATACCATGTTTAATCGTGCAATCTTCAGATATGCATTTTATTTTATTGCAGAAATAAAAGATATATCTCTTTCTGTCTGAAAATAGAAAATTATGATAATTGATAACCAACGTTACATGGAACGATCTGATCTAATACGAGATAAAAATAAACAGAAGAATATGTCTTTTTTAAATAAAAAAACGAGCATTTTACGTGATACGCATAAGACGTTGCTTATTAATATTTTCCATCTTTCTATCTATTTATAACCTCACACCGCATACTAAGTAGTGTAGGCAGAGAGAACTAAACGCCAATTAAACTATATTTACATATTTCTTTCGCTTCTTCTATGTTCGTGCAATTTCTCATACATGCACGCCGATTTCTCTTACTCAACACGCGACTATGTTATACGCAATACCTACACTTGAATTTATAAGAGAGAATATCGGAACCTTCAGCATGTCGCCCAGTCGCTTAATTGCAAAAAAGACGGGTTGCGGGTTCGAGTCCCGTCTAATGCACTACTTAAAAAGGGAACGTTGTCTTTTCTAAGCCTTATATGCCAGTTTCATGTGTTAAATTTACATCTACCTACAAATAGCCTCATCCAATGATTAATTGTAAAAATTACATCGATAAATATGCATTTGAATGCATTGGTAGCGTCTCATGGACGGGTATTCGGGTATTTCATCGGAGAGTATGGTTATATTTTTAATTGTGTTATTTTTGCATAGTTATTTAATTGTCTTATTTTCTTAGTATTGCCCCAGAACAGATTTTTGTCTAGTGGGGCAATATATTCATAACGATGTTTTTATGTTATTTTTGTATGTAATATTTTTGGAAAATAAATAGATAAATGTAGGTATCTGTGTACTTACTATGATTACGGTTACTTTATATGAAACTGAAATTCTCCAAGTTGGTACCTACCTACCTGTGACTAGATAGTACCTAATAACACATGTGTATAACTATTAATAATACCTAATAATATCTACTACTGCTACTTTGCATATTACATATATTATACTAAGATTAATATGAAATCCTCTACACCTGATGCTAAATACAAACCGCACTGTGTAACCATCCGTATTCCGTATATTATTTCCTGCAGAAATACCTAATACGAATTACGTAATAACATAATACTCAGAAAGCCGGGAACAAATTTGAAACTACATACATACATATTATGTACTTATATTTCTAATTACTGGGCCACTTAAAATTCATAATATGCCTTAATGTAATTAAAAACTATGTTTTTATTTATTTATTTATTTATTTTATTCTTTACTGTACATTGGTTACAATATTACATAGTGAAATAGTGGCATAAAAATAACAATTATAAATTCAATGTACAGAGGGCGAGTTTATCGCTAAAATGCGATGTCTTCCAACTAACCCGGTAACTAAAACTAAACAAAATTAAAAAAAAAAAAAACACATGCATACATATATACACCCTTACATATCAACAGTCATAAAAGAAATAAAAATACAACACAAAGTAAACAAAAGAAAAGAAAAAGAACACATGCAAGCAACAATGCACTTACGGACACATAATAATAAAAGTATAACATATTAAATTGCAGCGTGCACATGTTATGTCTGTATGTTCTATAACTACAACTACACAAACTATACTATAGGTACTATCACGGCATCTCCCACAAGTATGGCAACCAGTGGAACAACTGCTTGTAGCAAGCATGCAGGTCGTTCTGCTGCGCCGATAAAGTTACGACATTCAGGACTGGTAGTATGCCTCATCGCTGAATCGTAGATGTTAATATTGTACCACCTGCCTTTTTTACAGGACACTATTAAACTTACAGAAAAAAGCAATTAAATTTCTTCATTTTTTAAACAATAATTCTATAACGTAAACATAATACACACGCACACACACACATTGAAGGTATGAAAAGGTTGTACTTTGTGAAAATAAAAACAGAATCTTTCATTCATTACGTAGAAGACATTAAACATTTCAAATTCAGCGATGAGGTGTATCACCATTCCATTGTATGTCGTAATTTATATTTGCACGGAGAGTTCGATTCGTAAAGTTTTTTTGCACGTAGGTATGTAGTCCGTTCGCTACCCTACATAATTGTGGGGAATTTCATGATTGTATCATCTCCAATCAAGAAGAGAATAAAGGAATGGGACAGGAAATCGGAGCAGAAAAGAAAGCATCAAATGATAAAACCCCATGAGACCTCTTAGTCATCAGGGATCTAATTCACGTCAAAGATTTTTATAGGCGTTCAATGTATAAATAAATAATTCAATCTTGGGTTTATTGAAAACTAAAATTAGTTTTGCGTATAATATCGCATTTGAAATGAAATGAAACGTTTATAAACAATAAAATAAATATAGATACCAACAACACTGGTTATGATTTCAGGTTTACGGTAAAATATAATTTATTATTTCTTAGGTAGATATAAGTATACTAACCAGCTTATCTTTTGAAGAATCAATGGAATAAAGTTGAAACTTGAATCTGATCAATTTCCTGCTTAATAGGAACTTCCAGACCTTGAATAAAGTACAAATAAACAACGCAACTTATAAAACCAGTAAACTTTTATATCAGTTCCAACAGCAAGTAGATAATAATATAAAATTTAATGATAGAGTTGTAAATAATATACATTTAAATCGATATTATTTGTACACAACTTTTATTACTTTCATGGGTTTTGCAAACTGTCTTCGTATTTATGAATAAAAAACAAGCTCAAAAATGGTGCATTTCTTTAATAAGTAAAATTAAAAAATAATGTCAAGATCATCATCATCATCATCGCCCTCAACTCTACTCTCGGAAGCACAGGGCAGAAACTAGCCTACTCCATTCAGAGCGTCTCGGTGCCAGTCGCGTCACCTCTTCTCACGCCATTCCCTGCGCTCTGATGTCGTTGTCATAGGAACAGTGTACTGTGAAAGAGGAACGCCCGGTCCGACGGAAACCTTGCGAATGTCAAAATATAATTTCAATTTTTGATTGTACAGCGAAAGTATCAAATTAACTCTTCAAATAAGATCAATGAATTGTCTAGTGATCCTGAGATAGGTAATTTTTCGATTGCTCCAAATAAAATGCTTGCTGTCTATCCCATTTGTGATAAAGTCGTAATGGTATGAATTAATGAATGAACTTAAAAGAATGAAGATTTTTTGCCATCAACAATTATATTTATTTCCCATCATTACTAAATAAATACAGATGGGTTGCAACCAATTTACTTCATTTTCACAGCATAAATTAATTTTCATCTAAATACACAGAAAATGAATAAAATGAAATATTATAATTTACATAATTGATCAAAAAAATACTTGATTAATCGATTTCCAGTGCTGTCATGGAACTCATTCCAGTAAATCCGGTACATGTTTACTAACTCTTTTAGAACATGTGCAAGTTTATGAACTAATTCCACCATGAAAAACTTTTCAAGAGATCAAAGACTTCCTTATCATTTCAATTTATCTAAATAAACAAAACGAACTAAATATACATATTTATGTAATAAAATATTACAAGCATAGTGGATAAGTTTATGGCAACATTCTGATTTTTTCCAAATAAACTAAAGCATAATATGTAAATCATAGCGCATTTCGTGAGAAAAATGAATGGGCACATAATATGTTTTTTAATAGGACAGCGATAGATACTACGTACAGTACAATATTTTTAGGAAAAATATATATGTATTTAATATCAAGAAACATGAAGCGAAAATTCCGTCTCAAATTTGCATTCTAGATTTAACTGCTATACACACCAATAAAATTAAAGGTATGATAGCCACATCTTGGACTTTCAAATGGAAAATTATATGTTTAATTTCTGGTCAGTCCCCCCCCTTTCCCCCTTCCCTCATCCCACATTTACATTGATTACAAATGAAAATTTTGTGTTCATATTTTTTTTTTATTATTTTTCTTACCCTAGTTTTTCTTTATTGCTGTTCAGTATTTACCTTCATGTATTTTATTTAAGTTTAAACATAATCATTATTTTTTTAATGTATGCATATCTTTTTATTGAGTTTTTAAACTTGGGTTATTGAGTTTTTATTTGTATAATATATTTTCGGATTGTCTGGAAGATTTTGTATAACAACAAATCCTCCTTTTGAATGCATTTTTTATTTACTTTGAATACTTTTAAATTAATTTTATTTGTATTTTTCTTATCACTGAGAAAAATACTAACGAAATTTCACAACGAATCATTAGTTGGTAAATTTACCAATGATTTGTTTGCGAAAAGTTGATATTATATTTTATTTTTATTTTATTTTATTTTATTTTATTTTATTTTATTTATTTATTTTATTATAGATTCGTACTAATGAATCGTTGTACTATCTTTGGTCCTAATCTGATATAAAAATAATAATAAATTAAAAAAAATATTTTTTTAAAAAATAATTTGATAGTACGTACCAATGATTCGTTGTGAAATTTCGATAATATTTTTCTCAATGTATCAATTATATGATTAATAAAACTTCATTTTATTTTATAACTATATATTTTATAACTATATATTTTTGCTTTAAATGTTCAGACTAAAGGCATTTAGATAGGTAGGTATATTGTGTTCCCAAAAGGAATATTAAGAGCGATTGTTTGAATATTAAAAAGCCTGTCTTGGCACTTTGAGATAAGATTGAGAGAAGTCCGAATATAATATGTAGGTAATGCATGTTGTTGAAACAAATTTAAATAAGTTCTGTAACAGAGATGTTTGATTCGAAGAAATTTTGTCAATTCAAAGGGACATGCGGAACTTTTGAATAATAATGTGGAGTACATTAGATGGGTACCTACATATAAAATAAATATATTTTTTCTCTCTTGTAACTTTTGATTCATGGAAGAAGGCAGATTAACTAAGGCTTTACTTTTTAGGACCCGAACTTTTCAAATCATTTTTTGGATATAAAAACATATATTTACGATATTTTGAACCACTTTAGATTAATCATTCCAGTTGATTACACTCCGATAGTTAACCTATTTGAATAGGTATTAACTAGGTAGGTATGTTGTATATGATACACATACATGGTTCAAAATAAGATTAACATCCATTCTTTTTAGTAAGTAAAATCCAGTCTCCGACATCCAATTGTGTCAAAAATTCATGAAATATATTTTTGTTTTCGGAAAGAGTCTAATTTTGAAATAAATCCTAATTATTACCCAAATACTCTCAAAGAGAATAATATATCTGTTTTATGAAGGCGCAGTATTTGGTTCTCCAATAATAAAAAGCCCGAAATGTTACAATAATATTGCTGCCTTTCGCATATTAATGATGATGATGATTATGGATGATTTTGTTTTGACGCCGTTTAACAGTCCCTAGACCGTCTCAATGGTCCTCTTTGTATATCCTGATGAGTATTACCTTCTATAATGAATTGTTTTTGGTTATGATTTATTTTCAAACATTCGTGCATCAACATTGCCTGTTTTGAAACTAAAAACTAATTTAAATTAGGAACAATTAAGAAATCAAGCCACAACTAGTGTCACCTAGTGTTAAAAAAATATTAAGTGTTGCCAGAGCGCAAACTAATTAACAATTTATTTGCAGGCAGGTACCTTAACAATGCATAATAATACGTATGCGTACACGAAAGTAAAGCTATATACCTACAGACATACCAAGCGATGTTATTCATCTCGGTGGGCGGATGTTGTTGTACGGCACGGAGCGATGGTTTAATCAGATGTGTTAATGAATCAAATGTAAATTTTATTATGTAAACAGCGATAAGGGAACGATACACCTTTTAATTCTTAATTTGATTATCTGCTACTACGAGTCGGAATGAAATTGGCTTAATTAAGACATTAATTAAAAAATAAAATTGTGTCCTTTTGACAGATTCAAGAATTATTATTTTTTAATAATATAGAAAGTGTACAAATGTCGAGCTGCTGATATATATTCATATAATGAAAAGTATCTTTTGATGATTGCGTAATAAATAAAATAAATAATGTATGTTAATATCGGCGTGCACGCGCAAGGAACTGCATAAATGTGAAGAGAGTGAAAGCAGTGTGTGAGAATATACCCAATTGGCGTTCCGTCTTCTTATCTTATCCCACAAGGTATCAAGATGTCCGTTGAGTGCATATTTCTTGCCTTCTGGGCTTCTATGATTATTTCACGGGTGCTGTGCTATATAATATAACAAACAAAATAATATATTATATCAATTAAGACGTAAGCCAACCGTATAAGTCGTCATTCCAGGAAAAAATATTCATACCGTGTGCAATATAATAAGTAAGCAGGTATCAAAAATGTTTCACCAGAAATATTTGAATATGGAATAAATCAAAATAAAATTCATAGATAAAAAATAATGTTTTAAGATGGCGATCAATTCATCAAAGACGATTTTTCAAATTATTATTACGTACCTACTGTTTGTATCTATGACGTTCCGTGGAACGTTCCAAATTTAAATTTTCAAATTCATCAATGGTGTCACAATTATCTGCTTCTAACCGATACAATGATTGATGTTCGAAAATTGAAATTTCTGAAGTGTGTTTACACTACGTCTAGGATTTCCGGCTCGATGCGTCGAACGAAATCCTAAAAATACAATATTAAGAAATGATGACTCAAAAACGAACACGCTAATTACATTTTATTAATTTTTATTATTTAAATTAAACTTCATTTTATATCATTTACATAATAATATATCAAAGTATGGATAGTTCGAAGAATTAGTTGTTTGATAAATTTTATTAATAATTAGTCATTTATCTGTATACATTTATTTAAATTTTTAATATTTTTATTTAGAAATTATATACCTGCTATAGAAGTAAATTCTTCGTATTGGCACTAGAAATCACAAACATATTCTAAAATTATTCACAAATATGTATACACATCTTATTGATCAGTTGATGTCTCGATTTAGTTTATTCAATGTTGTTTATTTGAATCGTGAAAATCTTTTAAGATTACATCATTCTTAGTCACACATTTTGGTTAGAATATATTTTATTTAATTATTTACACCACTTATCCATCCGATATACCTAACCTATTGAAATATACTATTATATACAATTTTATCCTTCAGGTACGATTTTTTATATAACTAAATTTCCATACTTAAAACATTTACACAATTTATTTTATTTACACAATATACGGCGTGAGCCTTTTACATGTTCGACAAAAAATGTACCTAAGGAACAACAACTAAAAAACAAAATAATCACACAGTCAATACAAAATAATACAGCACAAAACCACAAGTAAAAATCAATATTAAGATAATGTAACAATAATAATACAAAAAAAATATAAATAGGTAAGTTCCTCTTATTCAATTTTCGTATGTCAACATATTAAATAAATTATACTTTTTTAGGATGTATGTGTTAAGTCTGTACTTGATAAATAAATAAACAATTTTTATCCAAAAAATTCAAATCACTAATCAGTAAAAAGGAACTCAGATGTTTAGAAAAATAGAATATTGTCGATTGATATTTGACGCAAAACCTCGCAAGTGTGTTTAGGACCAATATTATAGATAAGTATAAACAATAATTATATTCAATACATGTCGCTAAGCGGTGAACGCTTGTTACAAGTCATTATTATGAATCGTCGAAGAGACACAACGTCAAGATTAAACTAGGAGTGTAGGACGGTAGCTCGCCTCGCTGCCTGCTCTGGCAGAAGTAATTAATCATGAAATACTTATCAGATTACATTACTATTATCTACTAAGAGAGAGCCAACCATTGCACCCTGCTGGAGAATATACTAGAGCTAAACACATTATAATGTTGAGAATGACACGTATTTATCAATTTATACATAAAAAAATTGGTTTGCATATTTCTGAATTACTTAAATTATATTACGAATTTTTGGAGTCAAAAAACTTCTAACACCACTAAAAAATAGAACTATACTACACCCTCACGCCGTGTCCCAGGTGGGGTAGGCAGAGAGAATGGAACGCCATGTCGATCTATCCTTACGACATCTGAGCCCGTAGACAATTTGTACTTAGCGATCGTCTACTGGCGAACTTTTCGACAATCTACCTACACGTACCGTATAATTATGCGTTATTGACGAAAATTCGTTTGTAGGCGATCGCCAAGTACAAATTGTCTACGGGCTCAGACTACTCTAACATAACCTACAAATCAGTTGAACGATTTTTTTAAATTACTTTTGGCATGTCAAACACGTACGAATACGTTGTTAAATATTATGGATAGGTGAACTTTAAAAAAAAAACAAATCTACTTATATTCACGTAATTATATAGTTTTTCAACCAAGAAGTTATATGATAACGAAATGATTGTCATTAAAATGTTCTATTGCATTAAAAAAATTATCAGACGACTTTCAAAAAACCAAAAAAGTTACACCGGATTCTTATTCTCCAGATAAAAATTACTACATATCTTCATAAAAATAATTCATAATAACCGAAGTTTAGAGCGTTCACATAAACTCAATAAAATCCCTTCTTTTTTTTTACAAAACACATTATGATTGTAAATTTTATGTTCTTAAAAGTGAATGAAATCCGAAAAATTATTATTTCAATGCTCGTATGAAGTTTTTGATGGTTTTATGTGTTCCATTTAAGATGATAAAATTCATACACGTTGGTCAATAATTTTAATATTTCAACGTGCATTTTTCACAGTCAATCACCCATGATTAAAGTTTATGTCATCGAGATAAAAATAGCCAAACTGGATTAAGAATAACAAAATTAATGTGAAATTAATATAAAAATTATCAGATTCTGTTGTCAGAATTAATGGCCAACGTGACAGCGCAGCGGGGTCCAGAATAAATGCTAAATTAGGCTCCGACAGGCGTGTGTAATTTCTCTACAGATTTAAAGTGTTGCGACGAATGGACAATCGAAATATGAAAGTAGTGCATTGAAGGAAGGTAAAGTTATTAATTCCCTACATGTCAAAAACTCTTAAAACGCTATTGACGTATTCTTAATATTATAGAAATAATTAAATATTAAGAAGGTAGTTTATGACTTGATCGACTTTCAATCTATGTATGTTCGAATTCTTCCACTGGCATTGCCGATCTTTCTCGATATAAACGAACTGCTTTCTTTTAGTGTTTAGGGTGAGATTGTGTTTATTTTAAAACAATCTAGGTTGAACTTTAAATAAAGATTACAAAAAAAACAATGCTGGAGTTTTACAAAAAAAATATTAGAACAATTTTTTAATACATTTAAAATTTATGTAAATACTATTTATTACTAGATTTTAATATTTGATATTTTTTTTGTTACGATAGACTTACTGAAAACATTTAAGAAACATTAGTCGGCAAAAATACTGCCACTCTTTTTTGTAAGTTTTAATGTGTCCTACTGTAAAATATATGAATTAGTTGTTCGTCCGCTGGCTACCTCACTTGTGGGAGATACCGTGATGGAATGTATTGCAGTAATGTTATAGGATTTAGCAGTCTCTTTTTCAAATAGGTGTTATATAAATTCCAATGAATAGTTTTACATCTTCATTAAAACATAGTATTTATAACTTTTATACCTACTCAGGAATTAAAAAATGTTTGATGGGTGTGAAGTTTTGGGTTGAGAAAAAAAAAATGAAAACTTAAGTTGAAAATATCTGGCATACTTCTAAATATGAAAAATAGTACAAGTTACTAGTGAGTACAATCCGAAATCAACAAAAATGTATAAGAGATAATACAGATCTTTGATTAATTGCGTTAATGGATTTTTCGTTTACGTCGACAGGTAAATTTATATGCTGGATACATTTTTTTTCGATAGACGGACAGGTATTAATGATTAATTTTCGTTTATTCCCTATTTTCAGGTTCAGAATATTTTTCACGAGAAAAAAATGTTTTCTTGCCGAGAATTAGTGAAAAATATGTTTTTATGAAAAATTAAATCTATGTAAGTTCTATGTACCTAGTCATTGTATTACCTAATAAGAATATTTTTCAGAGAATAACATGAGCAAAAGCTGTATTGCAAATTTATTTATTAATTTTATTTATTTATTCATTCTTTCTGTTCATTGATTTATTTATTCAATCAACAGAACACTACAGACAATACATACTCATCTAGCACAACTAAATATTAGACGATTTCAATATGTTGTTTTATGAATAAATTATTAATATGAAATTCGGCACTATATGAGATGGTAGGCCCCACTGTTGTCAAATGTGAGATTTCATAGCAAAAGTAATATTCACGAAATTGTTGCCATATGTAAAATTATTTTTTGGTCACCACATTAAATTATTTTTGGACATAAAGTTTTTCGACACCGGTAAACTTTACATTCGAGTTAGATTTTATTTTTGCTGGTTTCATTTTATTTTTGCCGGCAAAAATAAAATAAAACCAGCAAAAATAAAATCTAACTCAAATACGAATTTCTTAAAGTTTATATTCGAATTATATTTCAAAAATAGATAGAAAAAAATTCAAATTAGATAGCAAAAATAAAATAAAACCTACCTCGAATATAAGCTTAAGGAAATTTGTATACAAATTAGCTTTTATTTTTGCCGGTTTTATTTTATTTTTGCAAATAAAAAAGAAGAAAAATATTTCGCCAAAAAATCCAAATAATATTATTGTAGCAACAATTTTCCTGCATACAAAACTATATTTGACAGATATCTGACATTGGGGCCTACCATCTCAATGAGTTCCTGAAATTCTATCAAGAATCGTCGGTCGATAAATTGAACTTTATTCGAATAAACATAGTGAAGAAAATAATAAATTACCTATAAAAGGTGAGTGCCTACTTATATAAAAAAATTAAGAGCTAATACTTAGATACATAGTATTTTATAATACAAGTGCGAATAGTTTTTTTTGCTTTATAAAATGTAATTCTCTTTTATGTTCAAAGCTCATTCACTCGTTAATGACTGATCAGGTATATAATGGGAAATATGTGACGCAGAAAAAACATACAAAATATTTGCATATCAAACAACGTCAAAATGACGTCAATTCGGCATGTGAAATAAAAATCAAAAACGTTCTTAAATGGTAGAATAGAATAAATTCTGTTGTTGCAAATTCAAAATGCCTATTAACATGTAAACCGTTTGCCAATATGGTAATAATCCTTTGTGAAGTCGACGTTTGCAGTTTTGGACATCAACCAAGTCGATAATACAGTTGTCTGTTTTATGCAGTTTACCAACAGTATTAACGATAATATTATTTAACCCGAAATCTACTGCAGCACTACAAATGTAGGTTGAACGGTGAATAATAGAACGAAAATGACAGCAGCGGAAAATATCACTCAAATTGATTATAAACGGAATTAATTAAATTTTGTGCTAGAACTTAAAAATATAAAACCTTTTTATCCATCTATTTTATGATGAACATACAATTAATAATAATTTTACGAACACTGTATAATTTTCAAAATAAATATATTTACCTCAAACGTTTTCGCGAAGACTTAAGCTTGGCATCGTCAGGAGTGTTAACACAGAACATTGGATTTATTATTTCAATATACAGCAAAGAATGAATCAATAAATAAGTTAATTAAAAAGGTAGACAGACATGTAAAAAAACTATTATTTATCTATGCCGTCAAATTCTGTAACGTATAAGCTCTCTTGCATTTCAAATAAAAAATAAGATAATGTTCAGAATGGGTCGCATATCTCATCCTTTATTTTACAAATTGTACATATTTTTATAGAGACTTATTTTTTTTAAATGTCAAGCGCCTTATGAAAATGGATAGAAATATTTGTTGGATTATTAAACTATATTGGTTAAGTACTGCTCGATATGACATAATATATATTACAAGGTAGGTAGGTATTTTTGTTATTATTATTGTTAATACGGTTGTGATTGCGCTTTTGCACCGCACCACGAGTAGATTTGCCCTTGGCAATAGCGTGAAACACACGACTTCATAACTACACTGTTCGTCCCCATAATAAGGATGCCATAAAAACTTTTACAAATTTCGAGTATTATAGTCTGAGAAACTATTGTATAAAGTAATTTAGTCTGAAATTATATAGCACATAATATATGTAGAACCTTTGCTGTTAATTAAACTTTTGTGTAATTCTCATATTTTCGTCAATAAACTGAAGTTTCGTATTTGACATTGGAAATCCAAAATTTTTCAGTCACAAATATGTGTTTAAACGATATTATTTTGTTGATTAATTATTGTAGCCATAATGGAAAATTAGTTTGTTTTAACTTTTTTTAAGATGTATCTGGGTTTCTGTTATAAACCCAAATAAAACTTTACACATCTTTCACAGTAATCTAAAATCTTGGGTCGTGAAAGGGAAGTTTGGCGGCACCTGGGATCGAACAAAAAACGTACTGCATGTGCATAAGGTCGAGACTACCTCCAGGGAACTGATGAACTGTCAAGATATTAAGTACCATAATTTAATTTCTGCAACATCTATGGGTGAGGGAGGGTGCAACCCTTAATATGTGTGAGTACCATAATTTAAAAGTTTGTATAACCTATGTGTAAATGATGGAAATATAAGATTTTCAAGAAATCATTGTAAGTTGATATTTAAAACTTGATTAGCAGGTAAATTTATCCTCGTAAAAGCATGCGCATACTAGAAGATTTGTGGTTTTGTATCAACAATACAAAAGGAAATAAAATATACCGCAATTATTTACTATAAACGTATGGTTTAAGTAAAATAATAAAATATAAATTTCATAATAAAACAATGAATCGTAGAAGTTTATCCTGAATAAAGTAATTACTAGTTAATACCGTTGAAAAACCGCAACAATTATTAATACAATTGTATGAATCGTTTCCATTGAGTACTAAAACATTTAAAACTATTTGTGACAGCCCTGAACGATATTGAAACAGTGCCGTCCGTGTTGATAAAAGCGCGGTTGTTATTATTATTGTATTATTTGCAGAATAGAGTTGATTCAAAATCATTTCACTGTGATTCTTTGAGAAAGGTTGGAACTGTGATTTTAAATAGTCACATTGTTGAAAAATTAAAGTGATATTTTTTTTACATAAATATGCAGAAAATTAGAAATGAAGAGATATATTGTTTTCAATCTCATTTCTGTTATTATTATTCATATTCGTTTAGATTTTGTTTTTTTTTGTGGAAACTTTGTGAAAGTTCATTTTTACTTATATTAAAGTATTTTTTTAATGAAACACTGTAACTTTCACAATATAAATTATATATTTGGCAAAGGCTTTTTGCTACTAGTTCATCATCAATGCCATAAAATAAGAGAATTAGTCCTTAAGTTTTTAAGTTTGATTTTAAGAGTCTCTATGTTTATGGCAACGTTGAAGAACTGGTTCCGAGAGGGGTATGCCAAATATAATTATAATAATTTATTTTGTGAAAGTGACGTTGTTTCATTGAATAATCAATTAAATAAAATGTTCATATTTGTAGTAAAAATTAAGATTTACATTTATTATTTCAGGCATTATCACCTTTTTTAGTCATTTTGTCCTCCTTCAAAAAAATAATGTGTAATATGAAATTTCAGAACATTTTAACGGAGCACATTGGTTTAATAATCTACAACAGTGATTCCCAAACTATGGTACCACTGGTGGTACGCGACAATTATTCAGGTGGTACGTAAGCAGCCATGGCATACACAGTAAATAATTAGATAAAACGTTTTTAAATTCAGTTCAGTGGTACGCTACTGATTTATAATTTCGTGTGTGGTACGCGAAATTAAAAGTTTGGGAACCACTGCTCTACAATATTCTTCTTTTTTAAAACACATTCTCGTATTGGAAATTGCTATAAAATTCGACAGTAGAAGTGCAAATGTTAGAAGAAGTCACATTTTAGAATCGTGTAGCATCAAAACTCAGATACTGTGACTATTGCCATTCTCTCTGTCACAACTCTATTTAATCCATGGATTCACGATGCTATTATATTTTTTCTATGGATAATAGTACCTACCTCATACTACACTGTCTACCTAACGTTATTATAATTAGTGTCAGGTAATTTTACATACACGTATGCCAGAATCTAAAGATCTCACAATATGTATGTAGTAAAACTGATGATGCATATTGGTATTAGAAATATTAATTTGCAAGTCTAATTATTATGAACCCTTACCACTATTTTTTTCCTCATGTTTGTATGTTAAGTTCACTTTTATTTAAATTTGAAGCAGAATTGTGTATTTTACTTATTGCAATGAAAATAAGAGAAAACCTTATCTTTTTTGAAAAATATATCTGGGTTTTGGTTAAGCCCAAATACTACCTTTTACACCTTTAATATAAGCTAGGTTAATGTCTACTAAGCTAGGTAAGCCTCGTGGAGTCCCAGGTGAAGAATAGGGATCCCACTGTTTTCTGTAAATTTTCAACTGTCCTGTAAAAGGCAGGTGTTCGTTAAACCTCACGAACAAGACTTTAACCACATCTATGATTTAGTAATGAGACATACCACGCATCCTGTACAGAGTATACAGATAAGCTGAAGATCAAGGAAGAATATTAAAGTACTGAAAAATTACTGAAGAACACAATATTTAAATCATCATCATCATCATCGCCCTCAACGCTCCTCTCGGGAGCACAGGGCAGAAACCAGCCTCCTTCATTCAGAGCGTCTCTGTGCCAATTGCGTCACCTCTTTCCACGACACTCCTTGCGCTCTGATATCCTTGTCATAGGAACGGTGTATTGTGAAAGAGGGACAACCGGGCCGACGGAACCCCTGCGGACGGAAGAACAGTGCTCTTTTTGGCCAACTATCATTAGGCATTCTCAAAACATGTCCCAGCCATGACCATCGTCTCTCCTGTATTACGGAGATTACAGGTCTCTGCTGGGTGCGCCGGCGCACAGCATCATTTGTAACATGTTCATACCGTCTGACATCCAAAATCCTTCTGTTATTGTTACATGTTATTTATTTTGTAAATATTTAAATACTTTGCATTATTTCGGACGGACTCAGAGAACGAAAAAGCTTTTATTTTTACTATAGTAAGTTCAAACGAACTCGGAGAACGAAAAAGTTTTTATGTTCGCTGTAGTAAGTTCACTTTAAAAAGTAAATATAAAGATTAAATGAACTTTGAGATTTAAATTATTTGTTCCGAATGTACTGCACGCGGTCATATAATGCTGATAAATAAGAAAATACTTATTGCTTGACTAGTTTTACATTATTTACCAATAAAATTTAATGCATTTAACACTTTGAGTTGGTCGTTTTATTGGCATTTTCCATGTAGCAAGCTAATTGCCTGGTCATGATGTGGAATGGAGAAATTTTATTATCATTGAATTACGTAAATTAAATATAAACTTATATCAATCCTACCATCATATATAAATATGATTTTATTGATACCAATTACTTTACTCATTTAAACTAATTAAAAATAAATTTATTCATATTTAAATTACTTGATGAAAGTCCACATAAAAGATGGAAGGATAGTTGGTCTTCAGCGTCGCAAGAGGAAACAAATTCCGAACAAATAGATCAATGATCTACTACAAGCAGAAGAAGATGAAAGAGACCACTGTTCTTTCGTTCACAAAGTTTCTGACAAGCTGGACGAACCTTTTTTATAATACACCGTTTCTATGACAACAAAACCAGAACATCCGGGATTTTTTTTGGGGAAGAGGTAACTCAATTGAAGTAAAGACGCTCTGAATAGGGAAGGCTGGTTTTTGCCCTTTGCCATTCACAAGGAAGAACGATAAATGGCGATGGGACTGGATTGGATTCGCTTCTCTTTGTGGGTACTTTATACATAGAGGAAGTGAATAATATTTCTGTGCCATTTGTTTAATATAATCCGTTCTTACAAACAGAATCCATGAATAATAACAAATGTTCAGTGACATTCACAATGTATAGTGTAGTTAGTTGATTTTACATTTGTGCCATTTATGGCTGGCTGGCTCTGTTACATCAAGTGAGTGCTGAAACAGCGATAGCTTACTACGGAAAGCAACCAAGTGATAAAGAATAATTTAAAGAGATAATATACTTCGTAATATTGGATATAAAACTAGATTTCTAAACTATTTTTGTGAACTGGTTGTATTCTGCAAATGTATACTCCGTTGTTACTAGTTTTCAACCCAATCTCGCACAGGGAATTATTAAAATATTCATAAACTATATCTTGTCAACCAAGAGTGAAAATACATTGAATTATTTTGCTGTGTAATAAACCTTCCGTTTGACAAAGACGCCTTAAATACTGATTAATTTATACTTTTTGATGTGGTAAAATATTTGACTATAATTTGCTTTTTTATCTTGTCTCTTTGTGTTATTTCATATCTGTATTATGTGTTGAATTTGTTTCAGTTGTAGACATGTCAAAGGAGGTGAATATATAATATAATTTCAAAATGCATGTCAAATCACGTTCGACGAACATGAAAATTACATCTTATAGTGGACAAAAATATGAGAATCGATTCACCGCATACACACATTGATAACTGTGAAGGTGTCATTGAGTTTTTTTTAAGCCCAGATTCGTCGTTAAAAAGTTTTTATTTCCCATAAAAGTTTAAACTTATAAAGAACATGTATAGTGAATACATATTTACAAACACCTTCAAATATATTTTCTAGCATTATTATACTAGCCAGGACGACTGTCTCAGTGTAATGCATCTATGTCAACCCTGATTGCAACATCATGTCAAGATTCTCTACGGATTATCAACCAGAGACAATCATACTGAGACCAAAACATCATGTCTCGTGTTAAATTATATTATAATGAACAATATTTATTATTCACATGTCTTCGTTGTCAATCATGGATTGACTGAGGGTCGTTAATCTAATGGTAAAGTTAAAGGCTTTCATTCGAGTTTATTTGCATACCTACTCCAGATATAATAGCATAGCGTAAAGGTATTCGGACTGTAAATGCGTGTATTTTTTTTAACCTATTCATTATTTTTTTTTAAAAAATCGCCATGATTAAGAGTCAATGAGTTGGTTGGATGAGAGGATAGCTGTAGATGTCTCCGATCTTAGTATTGAGGGTATGGAGAAAATCGCAAAGGGATTCCGAATAAAAGATGGACTGATGTCATTTTCCAAGTTATTGTAAAAAAGTGTGTTTATTTTGCTTAAAACCTAAAAGGGTTTAAAAGAAACCTACATCAACGTACTAGTAAAGAAAATAAATACCTAACACATATTACAAATTTAAAAGACATTAAACTCAAAGACAAGTAGCAAATGAACTTATTTCATTTTATAATGTGTTGTAAATACGTGTTTTTTATGATTTTAAAGTCATAAAAAAGTTTTCATATCAGTCAATAACGATTATATAAAATAATTAAAACCTGTTGAAATTAGTGCAATTGTAAGTAAAATCGAAGCGTGTGATTTTGACATTTCAAAAGCGACTTCAGTGCTACGTTGATTATTCAACGAAACTATGTATTTAAAATTAGTGCAATTGTACATAAAACGATAAAACTGACGTATGTTTTCAGACATTATTCGAAAGCGACTTCAGCGCCACGTAGAATATTCAAGGGAACTATGTACGTATTTATTTTGACAGTCTTCAAGTTATTCGAGTATGTAGATAATATGTACTAATAGCATTATATTCAGTGTACTGAGTTCACTATCTTGTTAAAGTGATAGCTTGCTGTCACTTATGTTAGTGCTTGCATATTCAAGGTGCTAGAAAGTACCATTGAGGCAATATACCTACTTTACTAAATGGTGACAGATAGTGCTAGTGACTGTATAGGAGTAAAAGAGAGGGTAAAGGTATCAATACCGTACAGGAATTTATTAAAAAAAATCTTAGAATTTAATTTAAAAATATGTTCTACCAAAATTGATGTAAAGTTATAGTAATCCAATCGAGCGATGGTTCTTGGTAGAAGTTCTTGATTGTTGTGGTCTTGGAAAATTTAGAAAAAAATCTAAAGATCAACGAAAAATTGAAAAAATACATTTCCGCAATAAATATATTAGATTTCAAGCTGAAAATATTCATAACATTAAGAAGACCTAATACAAGTTTTACGGTACAATAAAGTACCCAATTTAGTCGTCACAACTGCTCACGTCTTTCAATATTCAAATGTATGAGATGTAAAACCCATTGTTCCTTCTCTAATAATAATAATCTCAGTTTATGGTGCTCGTTGTTGGAATAATCTTCCTTCTTCGCATAGAGTTTCACAATCGTTCAATGTCTTTAAATCTTATGTTAAGGAAAAAATGCTATCTTCTAACTCAGTATCCGTTCCCTAGCCCCCCCCCCTCCTCTGATCCATAATCCCTACCACATGTTGGGTGTGTGTCAAATATTTTATTTTAAATTTTGTTTTTTTTTTCTTTTGTTGTGTTTTGATATTTTGTATGTTTTTTTTGTAAGTAAATTTGTTTTTACTAGTTTCATGTCAATGTGTCGTGGTTAGATGGAAGAAATCACTTTATAGTGATAATCTCGCCATTGCACATCGTCCTAGTTTCTAAAATTTTATATTATTTTGTTAACACTGTTATGTAATGATGATGTGCAAAAAGAATAAATAAATAAATAAATAAATAATATTTTCACCGGTGAGAACGGTGCATTGAAAAAGAGAAACCTCGTGAAAAAATGTATACATAAAAAATAGAGTTAAAATGATCAAACTAATTGACCTATCCTCACATTGTGAACTTGAAATATGGGAATACGTGATAAGATCATGTTTCTATAATAAAATAAGTAGGTAGGTAGAATTATTGCAAATAATGTCGAACTAACGCATGTTACATTCATGTGATATATTTCTTCCTAACAATCAGATAACTACTTAGGTTGTACTTGTGTGAAATTGCATATTATATCTAGTTGAATATAAAATAAAGATAGGTATTGAAAACTAAGATATGTACTAGTATCAAGATAGGAAATACTGCATTCAAATGTAAGTATTATGATGAAATTAAAAAACAAATGTTTTTCCACTATATTGTTTTTTTATTGAGAGAGAAGTATTTCGACTTACAAAGACGTCGTCACCCTGATCTAATCTGAAACAAATGTTTTTTTTTTATGGAAATAAACAAACTAATTTGAGTTGTACTGTATTAATAATAGGTAACCTGGTTTCAACTTACAAAATCATTGTCAAACTCATTTGTTTTTGAATTTCATTATGGAGTGAAAGGAGGGGTGTGAGGAAGCGCGGGCGTCCGAGAACCACATGGCTTGAACATGTAGATCAAATTCTCAAGGACGGCCGTGTTTTGAGTAAAAGAAACCGACGTGCGTGCATGAGAAATTGTATGACTGTAGAGGAAGCGAAAGAAGTATGTAAGGACAGATCTAATTGGCGTTCCGTTCTCTCTGCCTACCCCACTTGGGATACGGCGTGAGGGAATAGATAGATAGATAGAATTCTACTACCTAAACACCGACACAGTTAATGTATCAACAACACTATACCATGTCCGGAGTAAAATTTCTTTTGAACAAATTTTCTCATCCTGTAGATTGTCACATTGTATTAACCCATACAGTATCTGTCTTTGAATCTAATATAATAAACGAACGCACGCCTTTAAATTCATATATCGATAAACGGGGTATTTTCTAGCGCTATAAAGGCCTAGTTGTATCATAATAGAAGAATCAAGAATTCACCCAAACGACACATAAATAATTAAGTTCGTTAGTAAATAATATGTTTGTAATATGTACTTTATAGACACCATAATAAAATAATACACCCTATACGAGGTTTCGTCTTTTAGACTGGTTTTAGAGTAAAAGTATTATAAATATCTCACATATTTATTTATTGTATAAAAGAAACAATGAACAGCATTACAGTAATAAAACCTTTCGCTATCATTGTACGTAAACAGTAAACAATCAAGACAATAATAAAATAAAACACAAAAATACATACACATAGAAATTCTATGACACAAATATATTTAAGGAAAAGGAATACCTATTGAACACGACGAATATTAGTGTTATCAGATTTGTATAGTAGTTAAATACTGTATATTTTCACAGCATTTTTTTCAATATTTCAAAGTGGACATAAAACATTATGTCATTATCTTGATGCATAGTGGTAAGTTGGAAGACATCGCATTTTAGCTATAAACTTGCCCCCTGTACATTGAATTGTATATTTGATATTTTTTATGATACTTTGTTTGATTTCAAATATTGTAACCATAAACTTGAGACTGACCAAGGACACCATCATTGGTGAAGGCATATTAAAAAAATATTGTAACCAATGTACAGTGATGAATAAAATAAATAAATAAATAATGACCAGAAATTGTGATTACATAAAAACATTACACTCTCTTATTGTATAAAGTAAACTTCTATGCAAAATTATATCAACAATATTTTTCATCCGTTCGTGACAGAACTGTCAAAAATATTTGAATCCTGGTGTTGCCAGTTATTGAAAGATTTTCTCAATGTTTTTTCCGAACTATTTAATATGCCATTTGCAAACAATAACTAGCAAACTTGATGTTGATTTCCTCGGACCTAACTATACCTACTAATATCTAATACGATTGGAACATATCTAGTTACAGTTACAATACATGTTCGTATTATCGCTATTAGTATGTTTAATGCATTTCTCTAGAAATGTAAATTTTGAGTTCGATTGAACTGTACAAAGTACAATAATACAATAATGTGATCAGTATGCATCCACACAACATCCGGAGTAATAAATTGGTATACTGAGACATTACATTAACCAATAGTATAAATTAATTTAACGTAATATGTATAAATCATTATTGTTCTAAAACTGTTCATAGGAGAAAGTCATGTCGCATAATAGACTATGTAATGAAAATTAACTATTTGCATTATAACAACATATAAACGCAGATATATCCCGATACCCTATATAGATTGAGCGCCCTTATCATTCAGATTCTTTATCTAGAGATTGCCGAACTTATCCATTTCCTGGAGTTTCGATGATGCCAAAAAAGTCTACCATTTCAGACAAATTTGAAACTTATGAATTTTCTAACTAACATTTTTGAAGCAACGTACAATAAGTAAAACAGGAAATAATAATAGGTACCTACGTGTTTCCGTTTGTTTTACCTACTACAAATTATATGTAAATCATTTATTTTTATTTTTCATGACATAACTATCTTGGTAAATTTAATTTGGACTTAAAAAGTGGATCCTTGGAACAATAAAAAGCTATCTCATACTTTTCTGTAAGTTGTGAAAAAGGCAGGAGATGGTGAAATTAAATGAGCAAGACATTTGACATCTTCAACGAAGTCAACAATGATAAGGTTCGTCGGTAGCCTGGAGGTAGAGTCTCGGCCTCGTGAACAAGGGGTCCGTGGTTCGATACCAGGTACCAGCAAACTCCCCTTTCACGACACAAGCTTTTAGTAGCTTACTGTGAAATGTGTATAAGGTTGTATTTGGGCTTATAACAAACAAAGCCCAGATATATGTTTAAAAAAAAAATAAAAAATAAAGTGCCACCCATCCAAAATGTTTTATTGAACGAAACTAATAGGATGACTTATATGCTCATTACATGCAGTTAGTCTATTGGTTGTGGTGGATGTCGTTGTAATATAGATGATAGATTTTTGATTAATTCATTCAAGACTTTTTTTTTTAAAAGATATATCTGGTTTTTGTTATAAACCCAAATACAACCTTATACACCTTTCACAGTAAGCTAAAAGCTTGTCGTGAAAGGGGAGTTTGCCGGCACCTGGGATCGAACCACGGACCCACCGCTCACGAGGCCGAGACTCTACCTCCAGGCTACCGACTTTAAAATGTCACAAAAATTTCTGCACCCGGAGGAAACGCTTTGTATATAAAAAGACAGTAATATATACCTACATAATATGTATACGAAAAGAAAATGTGTAGAAAAAATATTCCTTTTGTCATTCGAAACAGCTGGCAATTCTCATAAAATTCGTCTAATTCATCCCACGTGGGTAAATATTTCAGTAATCTGAGATTTTAATTGAATTACAGTGCATTACCTTCGTGAAATTCTGACCTCTATTTCACGATGATAAAAC
Source organism: Athripsodes cinereus (assembly GCA_947579605.1). Lineage (NCBI taxonomy): Eukaryota > Metazoa > Arthropoda > Insecta > Trichoptera > Leptoceridae > Athripsodes > Athripsodes cinereus. The sequence continues at coordinate 23,429,872 of OX388314.1, forward strand.
AACAACAAAAATATTCATTTCGTTATTTATAGCGCCAATATTATAATTGTACGAAAATACAACGTCCGATACTAATTTAGATTGGGTGACCATCTGCCAAATAAAATAATATTATTATTTACCAACTTATTCACTTGATTATGTGTTAAATTAATATTCCCTCCGTAGGTAAATCATCTAGTGGTAATAAATATAAATATTTTGTTTTGAACGGAATAGTCAGCGAATACTTTCTATGAATAATGATCTTAAGCAATATTGTCTTTATGTACCTGTCATGAAAATAAAAGCATTCGAAATGGGTGGTTTTTTGCGCAACGTAGACGTAGGTTTAGGTTTGAAACAAAACAATGCAAACCTCTAATATTTACGATGTCATTACACTTTACAATTACGAGGTAGACAAGAAGAATCGTACTTACTTTTTTATAACTAAGTGAAAGTTCCCAGATAACATAAAATATAATATTATATCCGTCACAGGAAAACGAAGAAACTCGAAATATGATCGATTTTCTTCAAGACGTCTTTCGTCTTGTTAGGACATTGTCAATGTTTTACCAGAATATCTACTGTAATCACTATCGAAATATTGTCATATAAAAATGGATTTGTCAAGTCGTCTAATGACCGGTTTCAATAATCTATCTTTCCGTTACTGTCGGTTGAAATCTGTTGTGTTATATATTTTATAGAATAGATTACAATCGCCAGTAACGGAAAGATAGATTATTGAAACCGACCATATGATAATAGGTACATTCTTAAATCATGACATTGTTTAAACTAAATAGTGAGATATCAGTAATCATTTGAAAGGAATTGTGGATTTGCTCGCTACATAACATCGAGACGAACTAAAAAATATGACGAACCACGAAAACACTTTAGTTTAATCGCGATCAAACAATTAAATGAATTATAAGATTAAACGAAACACCCGCTAATATGAAACAGCTCACACTGAAATCACACTAATAAATGTTTTATAAATCCACGACAAAATTCTAAGAATATTATTAAGTACCTACCCACACGTAAAATATATCAAGAAATTTATTATACTATTTAATCTCTATTAAGCTGTACAAAACGCTTTGTGGTATTTCTGATTCATGATATGTGATTATGTACCAGCATTCACACCCACAAGAAAAAATATCTAATGTATCATTTAATTTACTTTTGATATAAGAAAGATCGCTGGAATGAGTTGGATGCAGCGAGTCCAGGACAGAATGGAGTGAATATTTTAAGACAGGTAAAAAGTGAACACACAGTGACTATTGTAATAGAGACCGATGAATCTCTTGTAGGCCACAATTGAGATCGAGAGATGACTTGGTTGAACATATTTCACCCTTATATTTGATTTTATTGCGTAATTTTGTTTCAACGTGCATCCTGTAGACACACTTAATTGAGGGGTTGGCCTGACCAGATCAATGTGTCTTTTAATTCTTCTTTTTATGAATGTTTTGTCAACTCTCTCTGTGTGTCTCTGTTAAATAAATAAATAGATATTGGTATTGCCGCTAAATCTAGAGTGCTCCCTCGGGGCAGCATTTCTCGCTTTAACGCGACATGAAATCCTGTTTGTGCATGTGTGTGTTATTATGGAGATACATATCTCCAGGTACGGCACGAGGTATGTGGCGGGCGCTGCCCTTATAAAAAGATATTGGTGTCTAAGCTGGATATGATCGGCACAAGATCGGAGAACATGTTAAGAAATGTGGAGGGCTTTTGTCCAGGAGTGAATGGACATCAGCTGATATGAAAAACTAGACAGAGATGGATTTTGTATACTATGCTTTTCATAATTTTTACGTGTGTTTGCATATTATTTTGCATTCCTTTTTAGATTTTAAAATTTAAGTTGCACTTACAAGGTATCTAATCTTTATATTTGTAAAAGCTGATATTTAGCACAATATGAATCAGCTGACTTAAAAAGCATGACTAAGAAACGTCTCGACGCGACACTTCGTCTATATTATGGATCGTAAAATCTGGAAAATTAACTGCAAAGTATGAGAGAAGTGAGTACCAACTGTTTGTTTTTAATATTTCTTTTACTGTACATACATAATAATAATAATTGCAACCCACGCATAAAAACACACAGACAGAGGGGAGTATTATTTATACTGAAATTGAAATGTGATGCGAAAAATAGAAACAAATATTTCCCATCTATGTCACTTCATTTACTCATACATTTACTTTTTTATGTTGCTCCTGGAAATAAATTTCAGTTTAAAAGATTTTAAACTGAAAAAATAATTGGTATAAATCTAGGTTTTATCTAAGACAGAATTAATAACTGAAACAAAATATTTTAGTGAGACCCTCATCTTGAGCTAACCCTTAATTTGGATATTTGGATAAATTTGCATTTACATCTTGTAAATTAATGTTGATATTTCATATTACACACCAATTTTTATTTTATATTCAGAAGTGGATGGACAATTGGGTCTCCAAAACGCAAGATCACCTTCTTGCATAAAGTTTAAGAAGAAGATTCAGAAGTAACACCACAAAATGTGCAGACAATCTACCGGCTATCCCATTCGTGGGAGATACCGTGTTGTTTATGAATGACAGAGATCTTATTTTTTTTATTTCAAGGTTTTTAGTGTAATCTGAGATTACACCTATCATTTTACACTTACCTTTCCCATTGCAAGTTTACACTTACCTTTCCCATTGCAAGTTTACACTTACCTTTCCCATTGTAAGTTTACACTTACCTTTACCATTGCAATATTTTCGACAAGAGGAGTAGCCAATGGATTAACCGATTATTTACTATAATGAACATACAGGTCGAACTGTTCGAAATTATTATAAATATTAATAAATCAGAGACCTCAATTATTATTTTTAAATTGAAATGAATAAAAAATAAAAGTTTTTAAGTTTGTATGTCAACAAATGTTTTGCTAGTTGATGAAAGTGTACAGACAAAAAAAATATAAAGTCGAGAATGATGACAATAAATCAAAACAAAAATACGGTTATTTATAAATAAAAATATTACACCAGTTTTTTTTAATATAAGTATTCCAAAAAACATTGCATGGCAAATGTCCAGAAATATCGTGGAATATTATTGAGATTAAAAATCTTTCCATCACTAAGATACTTGGAGTAATTATGATTTGTAGTCGAATCCAGTGGATTATTAGTTTATTTATGCGGTCTTGAGCACTGATAAAAAACATTTGAAGACAAACAAAATCATACAATGGTCGCGAGCCGGCTTTCAGGAGTTTCGTTCTCATCATCAGGCTAACGTAAAATAAAGTGACAGTGGAAGTGCTAAATAATTATATGATTATTTTAACATGAACTTTCACCAAGAACCGTCGGTCGAAAATATCGACCAATACAATACATATTAAATAATAGTGAACATACAAAGTCAAAGCTACGTTTTATTCTAACCAACCCATACCCATTTGTGGCTGGATTACCGCCTTATGGTCAACGAGATATATGAATTACTACCTTGTACAGGACACTCGAAACAAGATAGATAAAAATAACTACTGCTATTTTATGGTTAACAACGTAAGACTTCGCATCTAGTCATTGAGAATTTTTTGATATTTCTAAGCAAAGACGCAAAAGCACATGCTTTTCTTCATTCCCCTATTATATCTCTGAAATATAAAAAGGTCTATCTTTCTTTTTTTATTTATTTATTTATTCAATCAACAGAAAACTACAGACAAAACATACATATCTAATACAACCAAATATTATACAATGACAAGAAGTACTCAATGCAATGTCCTCTTTATAAGTGTTCAAATATTAAATTAATTATTTTAATCAAAGCCCATTCGGTTGTCATACATATTAAAATAACAATAATAATGAAAAAAAATACATAGAAGTAGAAATGAATATAAACGGAAACTAATAAATATTTATGATAAAAGTAAGGATTCAAGGAAATTTATAACTATATTTTTTATCCTCGCAGAACTATCTCTATGCGAGATTAATTAAAACAATCAAATGATGCTACACACTTGATTAAAATGAACAAGAGAAATCACATATCCTTAAATCGAAAAGACAAAAACAGAAATAATACAAACATAACCTACCATTATAAATTAAAAAACTACATACCTATAGGTACCTTATATCTAATTGCGTGTCACGGAGTTGGGAAAATGGGAAGGGAAGACAATATCTACGATGCAGAGAAACCATGTTCACAAAAATAATTACAAAAATTACGTATTTACGAGTCGCTACACATAACCTGTAAAACTGACATTTTTAAAGTATGAGCGCTGCCGGCAAACATGTCAACACTACCAAATCTGTTGTTGTAAGCACTCATAATGCGGTGTAGAGGGTTTCTCAAACCAGCATTAGTACGCACTCTACTTAAGTAAAGTGGGCGATATGACCTCCTATCCGACGGGACACAAAAACCTACCCTTATCCATAACATCACGGCATATTCCACAAATAGGGTAGCCAGCAGACTAACCGCACTCAGTATATGTATATGCAAGTTGTCCTCTTCATGCCAATAAAAAATAAAGGGATTCAGGATGGGTGGCATAACTCATTGTACACGTACGTGGATCTTATGTCTTATAAGCGAATATTTGTCTTTAACACTCACAAAAACTTATTGAAAAGAATGGGTAATCTTTTCTTTGCTAGGGATTTCATTGAACAATTAATGTGTAAATATATTTATGACGGAGAAATTTTAAAAATAATGCAACATTTAATTTTGAATCATATGAAAAGTGCCCGATCTATTTTGAATAAAAACATGTTTTTTGAAATGAAATGTTAATAATAAATTCCCTAACTAGGTATTGCAAGCACTTACATATTATATTGTAGAAGAAGGTATTCGCTTTTCGAAAATTATAATGAAATGAAATTTTTCCTACTCATAACAAAATTGCAATTTATTTTTTTAACATTCCCCTTACAGAGATGGGAGTTCATCGGTGATAAGTATCTCAAAAACTGTGATTTTATTTAAGTGATATTTTCAAAAGGATTTATATCAGTGAATGAACATATTTTGAGTAAATCAACTACATAATGATAAAAATAAATTAAAGTAAGAAACGTTATATTCTTTAAAGATTCATTAATATCCGAGGGTAATGTATTTCCAATTATACAAAATCTTATTTAATTTTAAGCTACTTTTAAAAATAACACATTTATGATGGAGTCACACCTCATCGCAGAATTGGTGTTGTTAAAAACAATGTGCAAATTCACCGTCGAGTCCCATGATAGAATAAATCTGTTACTTTTCTGCGGGGAGACAGCCGATAAGATAGTATGGCTATTAAAGAAAAAAGGATATCCAAGTGGTAGATGTTGGCAGAGGATAGAATGAGTGTTTTTATCAGTCGCGTAATCATCACACTGTAAATGCCAATTGAAACGAACAAAAATGTTACTGTTCTTCTATTTGATATGAGTTTCACATATTTAGGAGTGATTGAGGGGTTGGATTGGTAAGAAAGAAGGGTGGTGGCGGCGCTAAGGGTGAAGTGAAATATTCTCACCTCAGATTAGGGGATGGTGGTGGTAGTAGGAGGCAGGCAGACAGGTTTGAGAGCTGATATTGATAAGGGAGGATTGGATTGGTAAATCTGTTATAATTTATTACTCCTGTGGCGCCCTAGTCTTCCGGTACCGTCACCTCAAATCTACTCAGCCATATAAACTCAATCACAGTTCTTCAACAATACTTTCTTGGATAATAATATTCATTTAATTTTTAACATACTCAAAAGTTACTATATTATATGAGACTATTATATTTTTTTCAATATTTTAACGTTTTACATATTTTATACAAGAATAAATAACTAACTATACTGAATGGTTATAAGACACCTAAGTGATAAGACATTTTGAATGTACTTTCACTGTTTGGATATTAATATATTCAACCATAGAGCGTGCCCTGTATCCTTTTTTTGTTTTTTCTAACACAGGTTTATTTTCATCACACGTGGTAAGTCACTAATTACACGATTCATGAAGGTTCTAGTGATTAAGTAAACGTAGCATATAGTTAGAATATGAATGCTTCTCAGAAATTCATACCGTATACCTACACATGAGTGTTTCTTTTCGTTTACCTACTTCATAAGGGAAGCAGGGTGGGAAGATAAGTACATACCTAGATAGAAAATTAGAACATAAATTTAATGATCAAATATGAAATTAAAATGAACAAAATATTTACTAGTTCCACTATAGGAACTATTAGGATCCACTGCTTCACCATCACGGATATCCTACAAATGGGGTAGCCAATAGATCTTTTCGACTGCTATATTTTTAATTTGCACTCCGGCTTGCGAAAACTTCCACCCTCGATGATGAAAGGTTAAGCTTTCGAAAGCCGGTTCACAATAATGAATAAAGTCACCAGTGGAATCACTAAATATTTTGTTTCATTCAAATTTCTCGTTACAGTGAACTTCCACCAAGAACCGTCGGTCTAGTGAATTAAACTTGATGATCAAAGTTTGAGAAACCCTAATTTAGATAATGCACTGCTAGTAGGTTTTGTCAAGAACTGTAGGAATGGATTTGCATCCATTATAGAGGCATTACTACTCCAATAATATCCTGAAGGAACACAAGGATGAGAAGGGAGTAAGAACACGGAGCTGGAAGCGGAGAGGAAGCAAGATACACGCCATCAATTCTGGAAATTCATTTTGATACTAAAACACTTTTCACTATTCATACTTACAAGATATCCATCGGATACCAGTCGACTTACTTCTCTACTTCGACAATGAATATTTTGCAATACCTCTAGGATATGACGAAATTTATAAGTAAATTGAAAACTGTTAAACATACATCAACTTTTTCATAGAGTGAATCTTATATTCAAGCGTGTGATGGCGTCATGAATCACAATTTATATCTACATAAATATGTATTATTTAGACATTGTTCCGTGGAACGCCTGCCAAATAATTGCTATCCCACCCAGTCCTGTAAAATTCAGGTGTTTGAATAAATGAAGACATTTTATATCTTAAATTCACCCATGTTGAATGTCTTAATTTTTTGTTGCCATATAGAGGAAAGCTTGCATGTTTATAACGTGTAGCTGGTCTGATGGCTACCCCACTTGTGGGATATGCCTTGATGATATAGAAGTAGCAGTACCTAGTAAAAGACATTGTCTATGGGAGTATGATATTGGTATCTGACATATTTTTAATAATACGTGTAAAGGACCGTAATGTGAATTATGTTAAGACTTTCGTATGATTCTGTGTAAATAAAGAATTTATTTTCTTATGTAAGCAGTGAAGTAATGTATTTTTAATAGGCTCGTAAAGAAAACACGATTATTCCGCATCATAAGCACAGGAGATTTACATAAAATAACCGATAAAGTAAGTAATTACATTACGGACAAAGAAAAAAGAAACTTTACCGGTAAAACAAAATATTTTAATTATATTTTTTAAACATTCAAATGAAAACAAAGAATTAAGGGAGGTATAAATATATTATAATAAACAATTTAATGATCAAATAATGGTTTGTCTATAATAAATCTATTGATGTGGAAATACAAAGAAAAATTGACACAAACAACAAAACATTCTTTCTTTTTTCTATGGATATAATTTATTGTATGGAATACTATTTTATACAATCATGAAATTTACATCAAATAAATGGGGTAGCGAGTAGACTTCTTCGTCTCCTTTTTTTTTTTTAAATATTATAAACCCAAATACAACCTTATACACAATTTTTAATTAACATCAATTGCATGATACTTGAAAATTTCAAGAGAGATACTGAAAAAGTTGAAGAAAGTTTTCAAGTGGATGGAGATCATATTACTTACATTTCAACTTACATAGTACTTGATGTGCCTACTTATAGAGGACTCTCTGTTACACTTCAAGGAGTTTTCAACAGATATTGATTCCTAAGTAATACAATATCCTTTAGAAGATGTCTGAACGATATGGATAAAATTATACCTATGTATGCCTTACGTCTCAAGATTTTTCAAAATTTATATATTTTTTATTTTGCATAGTTTTATACAAAAATTACACAACTACTGCGTTTATGGTGTGATCGGTAGCGCTATGGAAAATTATTTGAAGTTCTTGTGTTGCAATTTTGCTGCTTATCTATATTTTTCACGATATAAACATTATTTTTAATGTGAGGAGGTTGTAGTACATTTATAATATTAAATAATCTAAAAAATCTTTAAAAAAAAGTCAATTGTTGTAAAGGTCGTGTTGGTTCTAATTAAGATAATTATAATTGTCCTTTTTTTCTTCACTAAATGTTGTCTGCTCTGCTTAGATAAGAGACCACAAGGTTCATTCCACCTAGTTTCCTGCGGCCCTAAAAAGCGATGTGGAGTTTTTTTATGAGCCACTGTCTTAAATTATGTAGCCAATAAATTCTTCTCTGCCGTGATCCTCTTCTTTTAAACTATTTGATTGCACGTAACCACATGACGAAATTAACATAAACTTGATCTTTATATCTCTAAATAAACGGTTCTTGAAAACGAAGTATTCCGTGTTATTTCAGCAGTCCTAGTTTAAATTAAACAGAACTAACTTAATTTTCATAGCGGAGAATAAATAGTTCGTATGTAGCTACAATTAAATTGTCCCAAATAATGCATAATTTAACCAAACATTTCGTATAGGTACCTACTCAACTACCTTATTCATATATCTATATGTTACTAAATAAACCTGAAGAGTTTATGAGTGTTACTCAAGAATATAAAAATTGTAATTTACTTATTATTGATTGTTGAAGGGTGTTTGTGTTCACACTGAGAAAATTCATATTTAATAATTTATAAATAATCAAAACACTATTATACTCTTGTCAATACTCTTGAGAATGCCCATTGAAGCGGGTGAAAACGTTAAGAGTTTAAATAAATATAGTGAAAATATAACAGTGTTTTGATTATTTATAAATTACTTATTATTAATTTACCCTTCAATGATTCTCTTCAGTGCACAGTGAGGAAAAGAGCCTTCTTTATTCAAGGCCTGTTAGGTTACATCCTTTTACTACATTCGTAACGTTCTGTCATAGGAAAGATTTAAGGTTTAAGAGGTTTAAGAGGATTATTCTGGTCATCAAAAACCTGGTGTCTGATACACAGTATTCGCTTTGCTCAATTCGAATTGGGCAGTCTTCAAATATGACCCAGCTATATAAGAGAAACTACAAAAACTTAGTCTTTGCAAAATGTATCGGCACTCAGTCTTCTTACTCATTCCATTTGATGAAGATCATAAATATGCTTTGCTGTTTATGGATCACTCTTGCTGATCATTCGAGTATATTACTGAATAATATTGAAACACTCGATTAAATGAAATTATATCTTTTATGTTTTAGTTGACTGTATTTTAGGTTATTTTAACATATGCAGGATTAATAAAAAATACATGTCTACTGATAAAATAATTAAAGATATAAAGTGTTTTTCAAAACACAACGGATTAATTTCCAAATTCAAAATTCGTTTGAAACAAAATGTTAATTAAATAATAACTTTTCTACTTTTGAATAGCAAACACTGTGGAAGTTCATATTGATTTTTTGATAATAAACAATATAAATATAATTAAAAAACACTATTACTTTCACAAATTATATAAAGAGTTATAAGTATTATAAGTATTAAATAATATTCAAATTTAGGCATTAAAAAATAAAAAATGAAACACTGTATAACTTTTACTAATTATAATATTGCTTAGAAGCTTTTCAGACCTACGTCTATCCTATCTTATAACAAACTAATATTTTAAATAATATTCATTGTAACATATACAATTTTGACCACGATCTCACATTCAATATCTTTTCAATACAGGCATACATAAAGCAAAGTATCTGTAGCTCCTGAGCCATGATTATATTAATCATGATAACAAGTAACACAGTAATTTATTTTAAATTTATATAATTTAAAATAACAACGAGCATGTACATATATTGTACGTGAACAAAATGTGTAAAATAACTTTCAACAATTTTCCTGTCTCGGTTACGAGATTTGATTCCATTACAATACATAAAGGTGACATGGCGTTGAAAACATTTGAAAATAAATTAAGTTTAACCACAAGTTGACATTCAGGAGACGTAAGTTCGCGTATAAAGCTTTCGGCACAATATAATCTAGTAATGGTAAAGAAATATATATAAAACAATATACAATGTATTTCTGGAGTTGTTGTCAAACATGTACGATTTTCTTGAAAAACTTATTTTATTTTATAACTCTAAGGTTTGTGCATTCACAGAGTGAAAATTCATTATGATGTTATTATACTTTAAATATAACACAGTTTACTTTTCACTTAGATTTTCTAAGTGAAAAGTAAACTGTGTTATATTTAAAGTATAATATCATTATTTTATTTTTTCACACTATGTTTATTTTTTTGGGAAAAACATCTACCATATTGTTCGAATTTCATCAATACCTTGAAAACGAACAAGCAGAAAACAAAAATTATAAACTGCTGATTTTTACGCTACGTTTTTCACTAATGCATATTTTTCCATTATCTTACTAAGTAAATTGTACGTCCTTGCAGCAAAACAGTAGACAGCTTTTATCCATAGGTTGGCAGGCACATAGAGTATATAATAATATATGAAAACAAAATATATAGCGTCAAACATAAAGCACTCCAGTACTTACAGCAACAATTACAATTACACAGAAAATTAAACCTTAAATTATACCTCTAAGAAAATACATAATATGTACATGGATTGTTCCCAACTCCCAACTTTAGCGGTCTACAATAATGCCGTACAGAAACTTTGATAATATTGTACTGTAGTTGTACTGAAATCTCAAACGTATAATGCTAAGAGGTGGTAACTTTTTGTGTAATTGTTTATTTATAGTTTCTTACATTCGCCCTTTAACTTTCCCTTGCGGAACCCAGAGTGGAAACAAATCATTTATTCTAGGTCAATGATTGAGTTACATCTTTGTTGTCCAATTTTTTTTATCTATTTTATACAATCATTTTAATGTGGAAATAAACAGTCATAATGCAAATAATAATAATAAAAATAAAACATACCTAATCATTATTTTGAGTTCGTCGATAGCCTGGAGGTAGAGTCTCGGCCTCGTGAACAGGGGGTCCGTGGTTCGATCCCAGGTGCCAGCAAACACCCCTTTCACGACACAAGCTTTCAACTTATATATTTAAAAAAAATCGATACAAAATTTGAAATACTTGGACAATATGCAGTGGCGAGATTATCACTATGAAGTAATTTCTTTCATCTAACCACGATACATTGACGTGTAATGATTATTTCTTACAGATCTGTCCATCAATAAAGAAATAAAATACAATATTAATTTAATAATAGTATTTTCAGTTTTAAATGATAATAATATGTATTGCCAGTCCACAAATGCTATCATTACTGTCCTTGGTGTTGACAAAGATAGAGTTTGATATTAATGTAGTGTGTCATTTGAGATTACTGTGGTCAGGCAGTTAAATATAATGGTCAGACAGTACGTACCTACTACATACAATTATTATTGTACTGTATGGCAATAATTATGTGCATGGGAATAACTTTCTTTGTTAATATGGCAACTTATAAAATATAATGTGTAATTTCTGTGACATTTAATAGTATGGACAATGCAATCGAAAATGATTTCAGTATCTGGCATTACATTATATACCCGTATAGTCCTCTTCCAAAAAATAGGCCTCCCGTTATTTTATGAAAGTTTTCGATTGATGTCCTGTAAAAGAGAGGTGTTTTTAAAATCTGACGTATAAAAAATATAATACCTTTAATTCAGTGATGAGTTACCACACTTCCTGAATGTCTATTATTTATTGGCTTTGAGAGGGCTTTTTTTATTGGCTTTGTCTGATTACTATGACACCAGCGATATCAGGGTTCATATCAAGGCTAAGCTATGATTCGAACGCCAAAAAACTATCGACAAACATTGTGTGTCAATAGAAATATATCTAGGACGAAAGGAATGACAAATAGGCACGCTTCAAACTACTTCAATTTAAAAGTAGTAAGTTCGGCATGCATACTATGTATCTCTGAACAATACTTGCACGTAAAGCTGTCATTGTGGTTTATAAGAGATCATTTCGAGGCCTTTGGCATGTCTCCTGGTAGCTTTATTGGACCAAGCAAACTTCGCGATAAGGATGGGTTGCCACCTATCTTGAATGTCTTGTTTTATGTTCGCACATAGTGGACGACTTGCATGTTTATTACATGCAGCTGATCTGGTGGCTACCCCCACTTGTAAGATATACCATGATGGTATAGTAAATACATTTAGATCCAGCTTAGGTAACCCACGTGTGTAAAATACTGGGATGTTATGTATACAATATTATGAATAATCATAATATAGATATATATATGCCAACAACTCGACAAAACGAGTATCGTGAGCGCTTCAGTTTCATGGCGGATCTGTCTGTGCTGCATCCACTCTGCTGTGCCATCTCAGATGACTAAATAGGCCAATCTGAGACAAGCACACTCTGTTGCATTTGGGACATGGATGTTCTCCCGCAGGTGGGCCTTGGTGTCTTCTTTCATTTGGGATGTAGCTATATGTCAATTTTCATATATATTCTATTTTTTCGGTGGTAACCTTATGAAAGTTCATTTTTATTATATTAAAACAGTGATATGTTACAACTAGATTCGCAATGTCATACAAATATTCTCTAAAAATGTGTACCCACCCGTCGAGGTACAATACCTGAGTAATATATATTCATCTCTTTTCTTACATATATATTCATCTCTATCTACCGGCCTTTGTCGTCTGTTATATAATCCCCATTCTCATATTGTCTATCTCTTGTTATCTACAAACAATTTATATGTGTGTCGCTTTTTTCAAATTAAAAATTGCGGCACCAAGGACCGCAACGAGATTTTATTGATGGTACATGTTTGAGATTCATATTGCAAATCTAGGTATAACATATCACTGTATTAAAATGATTAAGTTAAACACTGTTATTTTCACTTGTATAAATTTTATTTTGGCAGAGGCCTTTCGGACTTAGTCTATCTTCAGTGCCGTCAATTAAATTCATATTTTTCACTATTTGATAGGATTAACTAAATGTTGATTTTAAGGTTGTATCGACAAATTTTAAATTTCAGTTTTCTTTGACAGTGCCTGCAGGCAAACCAACATTCTCAAGAGTCCTGCCAAGAGAGACAAGGTTACAACTTTGTACAATAAGAATAATTCTGAATCAAAACAGGTTCCACGTACAAATTTATTTGGAATATTATTGTGAATATAGCAGGGTCTTCAATTTAGCATCGAAAATATCTAAAAATTTGATATTTAATTTGTATAATTACATTGTTTTTTTGTTCAGTTATAAAAGATGTTTTTTTTATTTATTTTGTTTAAACAAGATACATAAAAATCTCTCTGTAATATCCTTTTTGTAATAACTGTTACATATAAATGTTTATTTATTTTTATTTAATTATTCACTCAAACGGCTTAAAAGCCTTTTAAAATAGTACGAATGTGGCACATCACAATTTGAATTTATATATATAAGTGTTCAATGGAAATTCTAATGTTTGTACATTAACAGAGTGAAAATTCATGATTACAAATATCAATATTAATAAACACAGTTAATTTTTCACTAATTAAGAAAATTAAATTCGTCTAAAAAACTTTCGTCTTTAATTTACGAATTTAATAATAAAATATTTAACAAATTTCTGTACGATAATATATCATTTTTGAATTTACATTTACTTATATATGCTAGTGTGGTTACCATTCATAAAAAAATTGGCTCTAAGCTTATAATAATAAATAATAATCAAAATAATACAGCTAAATCAAAACCCCACTGGCAAATTCGTTTGGAAAATAACATAAAAAATATTCGTACAGATATTGCTAGAGTCACAGAATTTAAAAACGGGAATCGGGGTAGGAATATAATAAAATATTTTGAAAAAATAGCACGAAATAATGGATTCAATATATCTGGTATACAAAACAATCAAATTAACGAAATACTAGATATATTAAAACAAAAACTTGCCGCGAAATCTAGCCGATTACGCCGGTATAATAAAGAACTTAAACGTAAAAAAGATAACGCTTCTTTTGTAAAAAATGAAAAACAATTCTATAAAAAATTAAATAGTAATATCGATTTTAATAAAAATAATAATGGCTTACCATCGGAACCGGAATTAAAACAATTTTGGTCTAACATATGGAGTAAAAATATTGAGCATAAAAATGGAAATTGGATTAATGAGGAAACTGATCGATATTCAGATGTGGACGAAATGGAATTCTCCAATATTTCCGTTGACTTAATTAAAAATGTTATTAAAAATACACATAACTGGAAATCGCCGGGTTGCGACGGAATACATAATTTCTGGTATAAACGTTTCACATCCCTACAACCTTATATTGCTAATTCTTTAACAAATCTCATACAACACCCGCAAAACGTTCCTAAATTTTTAACAAAAGGTCTGACATATATGCTACCTAAAAGTCAAAATACAACAAATCCATCTCAATACAGACCTATAACGTGTTTACCGACTATTTATAAAATATTAACATCGTGCTTAACTAATAAAATATATAATCACGTGACGCAAAATAAAATTTTGGCTGAAGAACAAAAAGGGTGTCGTAAAAATCATATGGGATGTAAGGAACAACTAATAATTGATTCCGTAATACTTAAACAAATACAAACGCGTAATCGGAATTTAAATATTTGTTATATCGATTATCAAAAAGCATTTGATAGCGTACCTCACTCGTGGCTAATAGAAATTTTCAAAATTTATAAAATTAATCCAACAATCATAAATTTCTTAAAAACAGTAATGGGTTCGTGGAATATCGATTTAAATTTAAATCTTAATAATAAATCTATAACTCTAAAAGATATTCCTATTAAAAGAGGTATCTATCAAGGAGATTCCTTAAGTCCACTTTGGTTTTGTTTGGCAATAAATCCTCTATCCAATTTATTAAATGAATCCAAATATGGAATCAAAATTAACGGAAATACTCGTTTGTCAACAAAAATATCGCATTTAATGTATATGGACGATATAAAAATATACGCTAAATCGGATACCGAATTAGAAAAACTAATAAGTATAACAAAAAAATTCTCAGACGACATAAGAATGTCTTTTGGGCTAGATAAATGTAAAACTTTACACATTGAAAAAGGAAAAATTAAAGAATGTCAGGACATAGTTTCTAGTTATCAAATTAATAACATGAATAATAACGAAATATACAAATATTTAGGTTTTCCGCAATCTAAAAATTTAAATCACTCTTTAATCAAAACTCAATTAACAAATGATTTTAAAGATAGACTTAATAAAATATTTAAATGTGATCTATCGGCCAAAAACATAGTAAAAGCAATAAACGCGTGGGCAATCCCATTATTAACATACTCATTTGGCATCATAAAATGGTCTAAAACGGATCTAGATAAACTAGAAAGACTTATTAGAACACAATTAACAAAAAATAGATATCACCATCCAAATTCCGCGAAAGAAAGGTTGGTTCTGCCTAGGAGTATAGGAGGAAGAGGAATTGTTAACATTTCCTCTTTACATAATAATCAAATAGAATCCCTTAAAACATTTTTTAAAAACAAACAAAATAATTCTATACTACATAAAATTATAATACAGGCCGATAAAAATCATACACCTTTAAATTTAAATGACGAAACAGTAGGTCCGCGATTAAACTATTTAAATATTTTGTTAGAATCTTGGGGTAGGAAGGAACTTCATGCTAGACACCTCAATGATCTCAACCAATCTTATGTTGACAAATATGCGTCAAACAGGTGGTTGACCATTGGGGAATTGTATGGGGAAACCGAGGGTTTTATGCTAGCAATTCAAGATCAGGTAATAAATACAAAAAATTATCAAAAATATATTATAAAAAATCAAAATATAATTGATGATTCGTGTAGGAAATGTCTGGCCAAACCGGAAACAATTCAACACATAGTTTCGGGTTGTTCCACTCTCGCTCAAACTGAGTATACTTATAGACATAATCATGTCGCAAAAATTATACATCAAAATTTAGCTATTAAACATAATCTTTTAAACTCAAATAATGTAATACCTTATTATAAATACAACCCGGAACAGGTATTAGAAAATCAAAATTATAGGCTCTATTATGATAAAACCATAATAACAGATAGACAAATACATCATAATAGACCCGATTTAGTATTACATGATAAACGTAATAAAATAACGTACCTAATCGACATCGCTGTCCCAAATACACATAATATACAAACAACCGTCGCAGAAAAAATACGTAAATATACAGAACTAGCAGGAGAAATAAAAAATATTTGGCATTCTAGGTCCGTTTATATAATACCTTTAGTCATGTCAGCTACAGGGGTAACTCCGAAATCTTTAATAAATAATTTACAAAAATTAGATTTACCGGTTAATTTGTACATTAAAATTCAAAAATCTATTATAATAAACACTTGTAATATTGTAAAAAGGTTTCTGAACACAGATATTTCAGGCACAATGCTGGTATTTTGATCCCGCGTTTTGAGCCTAATCCTTTGATATCCTGTATATCTGGATAGGTGAATTTTTCCCGGCATTAGACTGTTAAGTTTTTGTGTGATCATGACTGATCATATGGAGACTTATCTGGTTGTATAATGCTGAGAAGTGTGGATGGCAATTCTGCCGCCGCGTAAAAAAAAATTTACCGAGGGTTTTATGCTAGCAATTCAAGATCAGGTAATAAATACAAAAAATTATCAAAAATATATTATAAAAAATCAAAATTTAATTGATGATTCGTGTAGAAAATGTCTGGCCAAACCGGAAACAATTCAACACATAGTTTCGGGTTGTTCCACTCTCGCTCAAGCTGAGTATACTTATAGACATAATCATGTCGCAAAAATTATACATCAAAATTTAGCTATTAAACATAATCTTTTAAACTCAAATAATGTAATACCTTATTTTAAATACAACCCGGAACCGGTTTTAGAAAATCAAAATTATAGGCTCTATTATGATAAAACCATAATAACAGATAAACAAATACATCATAATAGACCCGATTTAGTATTACATGATAAACGTAATAAAATAACGTACCTAATCGACATCGCTGTCCCAAATACACATAATATACAAACAACCGTCGCAGAAAAAATACGTAAATATACAGAACTAGCAGGAGAAATAAAAAATATTTGGCATTCTAGGTCCGTTTATATAATACCTTTAGTCATGTCAGCTACAGGGGTAACTCCGAAATCTTTAATAAATAATTTACAAAAATTAGATTTACCGGTTAATTTGTACATTAAAATTAAAAATCTATTATAATAAACACTTGTAAAATTGTAAAAAAGTTTCTGAACACAGATATTTCAGGCACAATGCTGGTATTTTGATCCCGCGTTTTGAGCCTAATCCTTTGATATCCTGTATGGATAGGTGAATTTTTCCCGGCATTAGACTGTTAAGTTTTTGTGTGATCATGACTGATCATATGGAGACTTATCTGGTTGTACAATGCTGAGAAGTGTGGATGGCAATTCTGCCGCCGCGTTAAAAATAAAATTATTAAAGCCATTAGCCACACCCACTCCTTCCACTACTATCCCAATGTTCAATGGTAGGTAGTATTAAAAAAAAAACAAATCTATAAATCAATCCGGCAAACTCCCCTTTCACGACACAAGCTTTTAGCTTACTGTGAAAGGTGTATAAGGTTGTATTTGGGCTTATAACAAAGCCCAGGTATATCTTTTCTATTAATTTTTTCTACACCATTGCGGATTCTCCTACAAATGAGGCAGTTAATGGACTAACCGTGTGTAGTGAATACTGGCAAAAACAAGCTCATTGATTTTTTTCGATTTCGTGATTTAAATGCAGTTTTGTTCCCCTCAAAGAGCTCTTTAGAATGGTAAAAGTAAAATGTAAAAAAAACTGGCCCATTTCTTTGTAATTCACACTGAAATGATGAAAAAAATTATGAAATATATTGTGTTTCAAACTTTATACGGCAAAAACAAGCTCATTGATTTTTTTCGTTTTCGTGATTTAAATGCAGCTTTGTTTCCCTCAAAGAGCTCTTTAGAATGGTAAAAGTAAAATGTAAAAAAACTGGCCCATTTCTTTGTAATTCACACTGAAATGATGAAAAAAATGATGAAATATATGGTGTTTCAAACTTTATATTTGCTCTCCTGTAAAATGATAATTTGTCAATGAGCCTGTTTTTGCCGTGTACCCTTCAGATGTTATAATATGATTGAATTGAATTTTAGATATTTACACAAATTCCTGCCTTTTTTAGGACACAAATGAAACTTTAAAAAAATAAAATAGACACAACAATTTCATATACCGAGAACAGAATTTGTTGTAACTTGGCAAAACCATCTTCATTAAACTTTTCATTTTGTTACAAGCCCTGTTCCTCAGTATGAGCATGGGTCTGCCAAGTGAAGTGTACTCAGGTATTGATAATACCGTCTGCATTGGAGGCTGTATTATTACTTACTACTTTATATGTACTATACTCGCATACGAGTACATTGCATTAAATCTATGGTACATAGTGCAAGATGCGTGGGTGTTGAATTTCCTCTGTTTTGCTAAATAATAATAATAATATCTACATACAAACATTATACATTAAGCTATCTTCTCTACAAAATAATAATATTGTACCTACGTACAGTTAACTAGTTATAAACTCGATATTCAACAGAGAAAATCTCACTCTATCATCAACATGATGAAGCCACTATAGTATAGTAGAGAAACTAACCGTCGAATCTTTGGAATATAATAAAAGTATTGAAATGGAAATATTTGATAAATGTCTTAATTTAAGCGATTTTTAACTATTATAAACTTGATTGCAATGTTATTTTCAACTATTCATTTTCATGGTTTTCTCTTGTTTTCTATTTCTAATAATTTACAATAAAAAATGTAAATTATGTTATTATTTGCTAGTAACGTGTTCGTCATACGCTTGGTAATTTGTGGGACCTTGATTGGTTTGTTAATTGATGAGATTTGTAATGTTGATATTTATTAAGTTAAACTGTTTGTGTCCTTTAAGACAATAAATATATGAATAAATACATAATGTCAGATGCGTTAGAAAAAACATTACCACTAGTTGGGCAGTCAATGGACTACTGAAAATGTTTGAATAATTTTAGTAATTATTTAATACGCCTTCTATATGATATTATTATACGATTGCTTTCCTTTCTACAGAGTATTAGAAAACCCAATTCTCTATTCGAGATGCGCACAGCGATCATTTTGTGCTTTTTAACTTTTCCTGAAGAATTCCCCACACTGGGATTTAATTGTAATAAATACGTTTAGTGAAAGGGATTTTTTTCTGCTTGTATAATGCTTATAATATATACCGTGATGGCATAATAGTAATAGTGGTAACCTATGAGTTCGTCGGTAGCCTGGAGGTAGAGTCTCGGCCACGTAAACAAGAGGTCCGTGGTTCGATACCAGGTGCCGGCAAACTCCCCTTTCACGACACAAGCTTTTAGTAGATTACTGTGAAAGGTGTATGAGGTTGTATTTGGGTTTATAACAAAACCCAGATATATCTTTCTAAAAAAAAGTATGCAAATAGTAATTTCGCATGGAAATGAAATTCTCAAAACTGAGAAATATATATTTTGAAATATGGTAACGGGCGTTAGTAGACCATTTTGCCCAGGGCCTCTTTTACTCTAGTCTAAGACATGGTCGTATATTATGTAAATAAATGAAAATATTTTTATGAGGCATATAAGTTATTTTAAGTTTTCTAATTTTGTGGAAGAGATCGAGTCTTTGCTATAAGTTCGCCCTCTGTTTAATGACTATACGAGTATTAATGTAAGTCTTTAGAAAATTGCTTGTTATCAATGTTTTATAAAGAATGAATAAATAAAGATAATAATTCTATTATACTACACAAATGTGTTTAAATGAGACCATAATATCCCATTTCAAAATTGTTGTCGAGTAAAAACTCGTAATCGGTACTCAGTAACTAAAATGTGAACACGAACATAAGTATAACATGTGAACGAACGACATATTACAGTATAAAGTATTTCACGAGTGAAAGATAATATACTATATCCAAACAAGTATATGTTTTATTTATGCACAGCTTTACAAGAATACAATCATCGAGCCATAAAATATAGTTGTTAATGACTTCTAAGGATAGTGGTGGACTTAAATTCATTGAGCTTAAAGCAGCACTCAGTGGGTACTTATTCGCTATGAATATACACAATGTGATTTCATTTAGGTATGTTGCAATATAACATACTGTTTATAATCAGAAATCGAGTTACCTACATAAATGGCATTTTTTTTTAAATAAAAATAGAATTTGTCTTTTAAAAAACGGTTACTATTCCTTGATGTTTATTTTCTTCGGTTTGTTAGCGCTAAATAAAAAGTAGATTATATTTTTGACAAAGAGGACACCACTTTAATGTGCTGTCATGAGGGTATAGATAAATTCAGTTTGACCTTTAGGAGAAGGGATTGCTGTTATCGTATTTGAAAAAGTTGAAAATACTTAAGTATCCCGTGGCAACGGGAAGCACCCGGTAAAGAATTGGTCTCCCACTATTCTCCGTAAGTTTTCGAGTGTCCTGTAAAAGGCAGGTGTTTGAAAAAATTAAGATATTGTACATCTAAAATTTGCGATGAGGTTTGCCACCCATCCTGAATGTCTTGGCACTATATGGCACGAAGAGGACAGCTGGCATGTTTGTTAGATGCAACTGATCTGCTGGCTACCCCACTTTTGGTATATGCCGTGATGGTATAGTAGTACTAGTAGTAGGTTACTTAGTTCTTGTTGTTTTCCACCTCTTAAAAGACAGAAAAATAGACGTATAATTCCTGTTTGAACGTATGTTTTTTTAGCTTTAAATGTTTGTATCAAACAGGCTTACAATGTTTATTTCTGTGTACATTATCAACTCGATCTAGTCTTTTTAGTATAGGCAAAATTATGGTCCAAGCTGGGTCCTATTTTGAGAATGTCCAATGATGATAAAGAAACATGTTTACACAATGTAAAATTGTATAAACATGTTTCTGCAATCGAGATGTCTGGTTTTATCAACGGCGCGTTGCGCTCAAGTCCAGTTAAATATAAAAAATAATACCTAAATATTCTAAATATTTACTATTGTAAAAATGTTGTGAGAAAACATAATTTAAATACTCCATTCTACATCTTTTAGAATACCAAGCGTAAGTTATAAAACCAAAATTTTGGTAATTGAGAAAATTCAAAAGTATTTTAATATTCATATTTTTCTTGGTTCTATTAATATATATATTTTCATTAATAAATTAGCAAAATACTAAGCAAGTTTCAAACTCTACGCAAAACTTTCAAAGTCAAAAGACCAAACAAGTCAAATAGATGCCAAGCTTTGAAATACTTAATATTGACCCACGAACTTTTGAATCAATGAAATGAAGCTTTAATGGATACCAAGTAATAATGACTTGAGCTTTTAATAGTTTAAAGTTTCGTTATCAAAGTGATACTATTTATTATTACTATTATTTTCAGCGTATTAATCACAAAAGTTTTCAGATTGTTACCAAGTTTTGTTTTGTATGTCAGAAAATAGAATATCCGTTCTTTGATTAATTCATTTATCCTTAAACGAAAAACGTTTTAATAAACTTTGCTTGCATGGTAGGTATTTATCTTCCCAGTTTTAAACAATAAACGCCATTTGGAATGCCAAAATTAAATCTAGGAGAATACTTCGAACTATTATATAATAGTCGAACGTATTAAAAAACAAATATTTGTTTTTTAAAATAATATTATATACTTAAAACATAATAACACAACAACTTAATTTACAATGTCTTCCCTCAAAAATGATCAGAGCTCGTGCTTTGAGGGATAATTCCATTGGTCTGCATATTAAAACACATGGATTCATAAGATTTTTACTAAATTTACTAAGAGCTCTTGAAAGTGCAAAATGACCATATATTATAAACATAGCAACCTCGCTGTGCCATGTAAGAAGTATTAATTGATTTATAGATTATACATAGGTATTTAATTTGAATGTATACCTTTTATAACTTGTTTGTAATCAATGTACAGTAAAAAATGAATGAATAAATAAATAAATAAACCACGAGGCGCTTCAAAACGCTGAGGATCGGATCACTGGGACCATTTTGTTAACACCAATACAAATGATGATCATGATCTTCACCGCTGAGGGAACGACATATTATTTTGAATCCGAGATAGTTCTATTTATCGTTTTTTTTTATTGGCATTCCACTTCCAACATATTCCACCTTCGTGACACAAGCGTATTGCTGACTTCGAGAATGTTTGAAGGCATGTTTGGGTTATTTAAAAATGTTAAGTTATATGTAGTTATAGTTGTACCCTCCGCACAAGCATTTGGTTGCTTATGGAGGGAGCATTTTACTATGTGTAATATTATTTTGTTATTGTAATATCAATGTATACTGTGTATTTTTAAAAAATAAATTAATAAATATAGTATTTTATAGGTAAGCGGTACGTCATTTTGACGATACATATTTCATCGTCTGAAAAAGTCCTATAAAATAAACTTCGCATCTCATTTAAAATTCAAAGCCTATTGTCGAAAAGTCTTTTAGATTATTTGATTCCCTTGTCGTTTACAATATCAAAAGTTATTCAGGACCAGGCAGGTTAAACTTTTTAACATTGTTTGGACAAAACTTGGGCAATGTATCTCTATCACGGTAATCCCGTGGGTGTTACAAATCCAAAGTTAAACAAATCCAAGGATCTAAATTTGCAAATTCTCAGATCATTACCTATAAGGATAAATATTACTATAGCCTCCGCTAACGCATGTTTTACATATTGTATTATTATGTTTTTTTTTTTAAAATAAGCATATTTTCGGATTTAATTATTTAAGTATTTGCATATTATGAATCGAATTGTAATAATCACCGTAATTTCGCCCACTTGTTGGAAAATGCGAATTTTTGAGTTTTAATTTATTTATTTGTAAAGCAAATACATGTCAAGCGGTTTAAGGTTTTAATTTTTAAACAAATTGGTTCTGTATGTATTAAGGTAATTTTTCATATCAATTAAGATCTTAAAGTAATTTAATTCTTGACAATATTCAGTTTACAATGATATCCTTAATTTATGTAAAACCATCCATTCATCCCATTGTGGCATCTTCTGCTATTGAGATGGCCAGCAGACCAACTGCTTGTCATAAACATGCAAGTCGAACTCTCCGTGTCAAAAAAGTGAGGACACTCAGGGTGGGTGGTATACCTACCTCTTAACTGTACTAAAGATTTTAAATATCTTAAAACGTGATATTTCAAAATTCCTGTCTTTTATTTATTTATTTATTAACAATTCACGGCGCTAGCCTTTTACATGTTGTTATACATTTACATACAGTAAACGTTAAAACTTAAACCAATCAGGAACCTCGATTGGAGAACCATGTCTACACAATGCAACATTGTGTAAAATCTAATCGGAAGAAGTGAGAGTTCAAAAGATTGAGAGGTCTTTTCTTTACCGAAGACAACACGTAATAAAATGCATATATTATATCTATAATTTTATATTTAGTAAATGAGTATAAAAATATTATATTCATTAGATAAATGACAACAGTCTTCACGTCCTATAAAAACTAAAAATGCACGTCCAACCTCATTGAATGAATTTTATTGAATGCATAAGTTTTAAATTTATCTTCAGTAAATAAAGTCACTACAAAATGCTCTAATTGTAAAACTCTTGCTCAGATTGCATATTGTTATGCATATGACTTGTGTAACTTAACCTGTGCCTATTTTCCAGTGATGATTATCAAACTACCTTTATCACCTGAATAGTGAACATTCTGAGATCTGACACTTAAAACTTTCTGGAAATAATAATATATGAGTATACTTTATTCACACGTCAGCCAAGATTAGGAGAAAGTAGAAGCTCCTACTCCTATTTTATCCCTTCTCTTACTTCCTACAACCACAATAATATATCCTTTTTTATTTAACCCAGATAGAAAACAAAAGGGGTGGGATAAAATATAGACACTACAAATAAAAATGTCCGTATCTACATAGATATAGATTATTTATACCAAAATAAATCCTGGAGTATAAAACATACTCTAGATCTTATCTATTCCATATATTTATAGTAATATTGATTTTGAAATGAATAAAATAAATTTTAGTCATTAAAAAGACTTCTCCATAGAATGCGGAGTTTCCACATAAACAATACACTTGAATCATGAATGTGAAATAAAGAGATAATTTCGCGGATATTCTAGGATTATTGAACTCAAAATAGAAAGAAGCCTCCTCCGTTTACATTCTGCGCTAATTGAGTCGCCTTTTTCTATTGTACTTCTAGCAATGATATATTTGTTTATAGGAACGGTTAATTGTGGAAGAGGATCACCCAGGTTGTCGGAAACCTTTAAAATAAACAAATGGGACTATTTCGGCTAACAATTATTAATTAGACATGACCCGACCCACACAAAATTATTGTCTTATCACTAAGACTACTAGTTTCTACATCATACAATATAAAAACCTATAAATATCTTCAGAAAACTACTCAATGAATACCTCATATGCGCAAGTTAACAAATTGCGCAAATTTTCTTCAGTAAAATATGGGAAAGGAGCCTTAATGCTTGCGAATCAACTTAGGCTTAATCTTAATAGAGGAAAAAGACTAGTTTAGACTCACTAAGGGAAGCTTGTACAATCATATGATTGCGTGAATGAAGATTTTTACTTACACAGGTTGTAAAAATCCAGCTAAATGCAAAAGCTACATTAACGAAATGTAAATAATTTAAAAAAATACATTACAGGTACGTACAAATAAAAAATAACTTTCTCAGCACATCACAAGATATCCACCACTACTAATATAGCTACGAACCTTTTTATTTATATTCTTTTTTCCCTTATTTTTGTTGGAAACTTGTTTGCCTCCGAGTGGAACAACACGTAGTCGATTGTTTCCACATAAGTTACCAAGACATAAAACGTTCCTGACTTTGATTGACATGGTACTGGTCTGACAATTCAATCTGCTAATCAGTGACGGAATCGAAAACTTAGGGCACATGGATATAATTAATTTAAAACCCTATTATATATAACAACAGTCCAACGATACCCCGCATTCGAAATTTGATTTATATTTGACTAGTAGTAATACATTGAGTTCCCATTCATTTTCATTCATATCCACATGGAATTTCCTGCTTGTGGGATAGCCAGTGAACCAACTACATAATATATTAATAATAATAGCAAATCGTCCATTTCTGTAACATAATACTAGAGACATTCATGATAAGTGGTAGAAGCTCATCGCTTTATTGAAAATGTTTTAAATCTACTGTTTTGTACATAATAATATAAGAACATCTGTTTTCTACAGGATACAAAAATGTAGAGAAACTAGTGGCAGAGCTTTTTTTGAGGGGAAATTTTACCGAGCGATGAGGTTTGCCAGTCATCCTGAATGTCTTGATTTTTTGTTGGCCCGAAATGGACAGCCTGTATGTTAATAACATGGGGCTGATCTGCTGGCTACCTCACTCGTGCAATATGCCGTGACGGTATAGTAGTAATGTTTCAACTGAATTCCTCTTCTTTTTCTCAGCCTATTTCCGTTCATTATTGGTTGTAAGCCTCATTAATTTCTTTCCATGCAAATTAACAAGTCGAAAAAATTCCCCTATTAATTATTGGTAAAGTAAAACAGCAATATAACATCATTGTATACATACAATGGGGATGAAGAATCTTAGAAGAAAAAATATACACATCTATGTAATCACGGGCACCTCAACATCATACGAAACACCAATGTCTATTTGGTTAAAACCAACACGAAGATAGTAAATTTTGATTGAGAAAAGTAGTATAAATATAGTAGTAAGTAAGTGAGGAGAATCATTATTGTTAGTGGCGTTCGTGAGAAAAGAAAAGGGAGCAGATATTGTTGATCGAGAGGACGCAAAAGAAAAAGAAGTAGGTAATAGTAAATAGTTTACTCTGAAAAGTAAAGTACGTGGTTGTAGAAGATCAGGGCAGGATGGATGGGGGAGGGTTTCTGTGTGAATATCGGTCCTTCGGGAGCAATACGCTGATACTGCAGTCAGGAGTAGAAATTGGAGAAATGTGGAGTAACTATTGGATGAAGTGTGAAGTCGTACCGTATGTGTTTATACATAAAAACCTTGCTTATTTTATTGAAAGTATCTATAGTAAACAGAAGCAAAACTATACAATGTTAAATTTTGGCCAAAGTAATTTGTGAACATAATGTTCAAGTCCTCAGAAACAAAAGAAGGACTTTTTCCATAAATGAGTGTCCTGTAAAAAGCAGCTGCTCAAAAAAATTAAGACATTGTACATCATGAATTCAGCGATGAGGTTTACTACCAATCCTGGATGACTTTTTTTTTGATAGCACAGAGAGGACAGCTTGCATTTTTTTACATGCAGTTGGTTTGCTGGCTACCCCACTTGTGGGATATGCCGCGATGGTATAGTCCAGTAAAAGGTAAAGACATTTTAACATGACATGGTGTAATTACGTTTTACAAAAAGTGAAATATATATTTAAAAGCAATCATCTAGAATAATTAATTGATGACAGTGATTTTATATTAATAAACGTGTAACAAGCAAATGTAATTTTGTTAAAAATATTTTTAATAGCCATACTGAAAATGGAAATCTTATGACATAGGGCAGTTTCACTCCGACAAACAGAAATACATTCGTATATTTTTTACAAAGGTTTCGAAGGTGCATGGTGGTTTATTTAGTAGATACGTTATTTCTTATTTCCATTTCGATGCCTACTTAATTCGCATATTTTTTTTGTCGACTCAATATTTACAATATTTTAATACAGTTTTTTTCTTAATAACATACCTATTGGATTAAAAATATGTTTATTTTTTAGGGGAATTTGCGAAAAGATTTGCGTTTTTTTTTTAATCTATAAATGTTTTTGTTTTGTACGTATCGTGTTATATCATGATAAGTTAAATATTAAATTTGCAACGTTTTTGGAACGGAGAGAACAATTTAAGTGACTATTCAGTAACGTGTAGGTATCTATTTCAAATAATTTATTGCTTGATGGTGTAGTTTTTCATTTTCAGTGGGGGAATCCTAGGTTCGAATTTTGCTACTTAACCAATCCTCTTCACGATAAAACTATTGTTTATTCGAAAATACGAGAGTGAGGGGTGTAATTGGGTTCATTAAAAATATAAATTCATCTTTATAAACAGTAGTAAAAAACATGATTGCTTTTTTAAAATCTTTCTTTCAATAATAATATATTATATAATAAAATTGAGATACGTCTTTCATTCATCAATTAGTGAGACTAAGACTTCCAATTAATCAAGTATATTTTTACTCTCGGATTTTTTTGGAGACCATTTTTTATCGTGCTGCGGGTGATTTTCAATGAAAATAGATCTTTAGAAAAATCATTGTATCTTTTTTTGATTTATTAGCATATAGAGAATATTAAAAAAAATCCTTTAATGAAAATATGATTATTCATATATAGTGTATAGAAAAGCTGTTTTTCAGTTGTCTAGCATACTGGCATTGATTGTTTATATTGATGCGAGAAATTTTGATTTCAAACTGCATGTTTCGGTCTTTTTTCCTCGATAGTAGGTACACATGAAGGTTTGTTTGTGTAATACGATAACAAGACGACATGTCTATCGAATGTAAGGTACAAACCTGTCTTCAATAAATTCTGGTATAAATATTCGAATAGGTTCGTATTTGTTACTGTCTAAACATAATGTCCTTTATAGACTCTCCTTATCGAAACAAATTTCTCGTACAGTTTTATTATACATCCATATCTTTATCACAAATAAAATATTGTCAATTTTACTGGAAACAAGTATAAATGATTAATTCAAGAAATTTTGTGTTTATACTGTGGAAATCCATTTTTCATTTTGATTAAATAAAATACAAAAATAACACAGTTTAATTTTCACTATGTTAGATATTAAATTCGAACGTTTTCGCCTATGCTTGTAGTCTTCTTCAGGGAAACTGAAAAATATGAATGTACCTAGCATATAAATAAAAAATAACTATTGTTTTCCACATCATTTAAAAATATTCTTAATTTGAATCCATTTTTTAGTTTATCCTTTTTCTAAGTGAAATTAAATTTTAAAGAAAATCTGTTTATTTATACAACAGATGCAATATATAGGAGTGGTTTCCACCGGTTTCTTTTATTCTCTTTCTGTTACATACATATTAACTAATGACCATACAAGATCATAATGAGAAATTGCAGGAATGTCGATGAAGCGAAAAAAGTATATTAGGATGCACAATACGGCATTTCCGTCCTCTCTGCCTACCCCACTTGGGATACGGCGTGAGGGTATAAATAGATAGACAGAAGAAATAAAAAAAAACATGCGTTTTATAATATCATTGGGTTAGTCGGAAGAGATTGCGCCTTTGCGATAAACTCGCCCTCTGCATATTGATTGTATTTAATTTGAATGTATAGCTTCAATTGAATTGTATATTATCAATGTTTAGTAAAGAATGAATAAGTAAATAAATAAATCATTATGGAATTCTACTACCAAAACAACGACAAACTTATATATTCTCTACATGTAAAGGGCTCACGCCGTATGTTATGATACAATAAAAAAACAGTGAATAGATTGATTGAGTAAAAAATTATAACATGTTAAACTTGGTGGAAATGCTAGTATTTAAAATAAACCAACATAATATAAACAAGGATCAAAGATAGATAGATTTCAAAGTAGAGTATTGAAGTTTTATGTACATTGTTGTGTTGTGAAAAAGGATTGCAATGTTCGTGTATAGTATTCTTCTTAGTAGAAGGATAAATATCATACAACGAATAGAATAAGGATATAAAAAGAAAAATAATATTCCCATAATATAACTGGTAGTTTCTCTTAGAAAATCTATAAGCAAACAACAAGATTTGTAGAATGTTACTTCGTAAATATAAACTCAATACATTTCACAACTACCTATTCAGCAGAAAAGATGTATTGGAAATAACGTTAGTACTTGAGACATAATATACATAGGTACATATAAGTCCGACAGAATGACAAAAATAAAAACAGTAATATCAGAATAAAAATATCAGATATGCACGGATAATAGTTTTTCATTCTTTTTTCTAAATCACGAGATGACTCGTTTACATGTTATTGATTACAGTTTGTTGATTTTCGAATGTTTTAATAAATTTAATTTAAACGTTGTGAAAATTCATTTTGATGTAAATTTTAAAATGTTATACTCAAACACTGTGTTATTTTCACGTATGATTATATTTATTATATAAAATGTTATATTAGCTGGAAGATATTGCCTCCAGGCAATAAGCTCGCCAATTGCTCATGATTTTTTTTTTCTGATCAATAAAGTGTTCTTATTATTATTATTATTAAAACACTGTTTAATTTTCACGTGTGATTATATTTGTTATATTATATGAAATGTTATACTAAAACACTGTTTAATTTTCACGTGTGATTATATTTATTATATAATCATACGTGAAAATTAAACAGTGTTTTAGTATAACATTTTAAAAACTTATATTTCGAATTTTTAATTTACTTTTTATTTCTTTGAACACAGTCATATTTTACATGCAAATTGTAACACAAAATAATTCATTGTTGAAGGGTACTTGTGTTCACACTGTGAAAATTCATTTCAAATCATTTTGATTTATAAAAAACACTGTCTTAAAATTTGAGAGTAAATTTAGAAAATTTTAGCAAAGTGTTTTTATAAATGAAAATTATTCATCTGAAGAATTGCAAGTCGACCTCAACGTGCCAATAAAGTTTAGTAGTTTAGGATGGGTTGGCCTTGTTGGCATAAAATTGTTAACTTGATTTGTTTTTTATGTGCAAAATGAATAAATACAGAAAAAATACAAATAAAAAGAATCAAATCGCAAACCAAGAATGTCTCGGAATTTTCAACATTGTAAAGATAAAACTTTTCACAAGAGAAAAAGTCTTGCTTGCATCAAAGAACTTAGAAGTTTCATTCAGTGTAATGGTCGAGATATATCCCATGGGTCTATTTGACCAACCCCATAGATACCTACCTATATTTACTACAGGGAAAGTTCATTGCATTGCACACCACAACATAGCGCCACAAGATGTAAAATACCTAAATATAAATGTGTTGAATGTTATTTCTTTATTTTTATGAGTCGATTAGTAAAAGGTTTTCTTTTGGTTATTTTGCGAACAACTTTTAGTGTAATGTGTATTTTGAACTTTTGGTATTATAACTTCAGTTTACCTGCCCTTTTTATTAAAACTTTCAAAGTAAAATTACCCTCGACTAGTCACATTTATCCTTCTTCTTGTATCCGGTATTGGACAAAAGCCTCCCTCTTGGACTTTCACATTTCTCTGTTGCTCTCAACTCTTTTCAGATGCAGGCCCGCCATTCTATTAATGTCATCGGAACATTAAAGTAAAGTAGACTATCATTGACATTTTCCGTAGTGTTAAGTTTCATCCCATGGAGTCCCTGATGAAGGATAGGTCTCCTTCTCATTCTTGTAAGTTTTCAATTGTCTTGTTAAAGGAAGATGCTCGCGAAGCCTCACGTTTTAAGACATTTAAAACCTCCAGAAAAGCGATGAGACCCATCCTGAATGTCTTAATTTTTATGGGCATGGAGAGGACGATCTGCATGTTTAATACATGAAGTTGGTCCGCTGGCTGCATCACTTGTGGGATATGCCGTAACAGTATAGAAGTAATAACAATTATAGTCGTACCTAGTAAAGATTTATATACATGTGGATAATAATTTCCAAAACGATCCAATCCTAAATTAATATGAAAATAAAAATATACTTAGATAAATCAAAAATAAGAATTCCATTACTAAGCATTAGTGTTTATTTACAATGTCAAGGGAGTATTTTATAAAATGAAATATGAACATTTAAATGTTAACACTGGGAAACATCTGAGCTTGCATTCGCTTTAATTAAGGCTTTTTTTACAACTTATAGAAATGCATCAAATTCCGGATAAAATAACGTCTTTCAAGTTTTCTGAAGTTTTTGAGTGTCCTGTAAACGGATATGCTTGCTATCTTTAAATGCATTCATTACAAGCAGAAAATCCACGAAACTTTTCACCGCGTAGAGATGTCGTGATCGTGGAAGGAGAAATAGAGTTGAATATTTTATATTTTTGAGACGTATTTTTTTAAACATGAATCTGGATTAGAATTATCCTAAACCATCAAGAACATTCTCACATTAAGAAATATGCTTGTGTTTTTGAAGTCAAGTAGGTCGGCAGCAGAAGGATTCGAACCCAAGATCTGTTTATCGACTACTTTCGGATTTTAAATTTCTGAGTACGTTATAAAAAAAACGCGTGCATGTCACAAAGTGTTAAAGTATCTTTCTGTCTACCAAGCAGAATTTTGTTTCTGTTTAGTTTATTCAGTAGAATGCAGCATATAAGTCAAAACTGACAAATAAATAAAATACAATATTATCCCAACAAAAGTCATCTGTTTGCAACAACAATAATAGTAATAATAATAATACATATTTTGAAAATGGAATACAAAACCATAAACAATCAACATGGCGGCTGGCGGAGTACAGTTAAGGCGGGAAAGTTGAAAAATAAGAAAATTTATGACCCACATGTTTTCAGACAAAATGATCTTGAAGAAGAAAATTGGAATTTTATTGCGTTATATATTGTTACAATTTACCGCCGTAACAGTTTATCGCCTATCATAACAATCCATAAAATATTTTGTTCAGTAAAGTAAGTAGGTAAATGTGAGATGAAGATAATATCTTCATCAAAACATTACAGTATAATGTTTTGATAGAACGATCTATGTGTGTACCTATGTTATATTTTTTATTATATTCTTGCATACAATTCAACAAATAGTCAGGTCTAATATCCACGAATGGGGAAAATTAATGCTCTTATTCAAACTCATATCTATGTATGTGTGTTTCAGGATAAAATATTTTAATCTTACTTAATTATAAAAAATATGTTAACGAAGTAAATAAAACAAGCGTTTTATTCTACTATTGATTTAATTTACGAGAGAGACGTCTTTCGTCTTATGAGGACATTGTCAATTGATTTTGTCAAAAGATTGACAATGTCCTCATAAGACGAAAGACGTCTCTCTCGTAAATTAAATCAATAGAAGAACAAAACACTTGTTTTATTTATTTCGATATGGAATTCTACTACCTAAACACCGACACAGTGAATAAATATGTTAACGTTTTTTATTAATGATGTCTGAAAATTTGTTTCAAACCCAAATATCTTCTTCATGTTTTTTTAAAATGTTGTAATTTTAATTTTGTTAAGCTGGTATTAAGCTACATGTGATTTCGAGTGATCAGAAATTGTTATTTGTTAATTCTAGCTCAGTTGCAGTTTTTTTTTTTGAAAATAAAAATAATGAAGGTTTGAAATAATTTTTTTACCTCCTGACAAGTATAATGAAGACATCACAAGAGCGGCAATAGGATAGATTTTTGGATCAAAATGTTTTCGCTATTTTTTCTAACGATCAGTTTTCACGGGTGAACTTTCTCATTTTACAGAAAATAAACACGACTGCATGTTACTAATTTATTTTTATTTCTTAAGTAGTATTAACAACATCTGAAGAATAATGTGTGTAATGTAGAAACTGAATACATAAGGTAGGGATGTAATATTTTCAATGGAAACGGGCAGACGATATATGAGATGAGAAAAATAAAGAGAGCAAATAGAGAATTCATTGCCTGAATATTTACAAAATGACCAAAGTATTTTTGATGGACGAGTGGCTTTGATAGGTTGAAAATATCACATCGATGAAAATATGAAGGAGTAATTGAATGATAGTATAAGGTTGTATTTGGGTTTAAAACAAAACCCAAATATATCACTTAAAAAAAATTAATAATTAAGTCACAGAGGACAGTAGAGAAATTATAAAGATCCGACAAATATTTAAGATAAGATGGTTCGATGCTAACTAAGAATAATAGAGGAGTTTGTACAATTTGTTAGTTGAGTGGATGTTAAGTATTTTCCACGCAGGTGTAAAAATTCAATTAAATGTAAAAATTTCTTTTAATGATTCATTTTAACTAACCTACATGATTATTGTATAATATAGGTTATGTTAGAAAGAAAACTGGTAACTTAAAATCCTACAGGCTAAATCAAGCAGCAGAGAAATGAATGCAACCTATTGAAACTAATAATTTCATTTAAATCACTTTTTTTCTGGGTTTCGACACGATAAATAAATAAATTTAAATCGAAATTTTCATTTTTTTTTAATTCTTTATATTTAAAATCATTTTCCTGAAAAGTCTAATATTTTGAATCAATTTTGAGTATCAGTAATATTCTCATATTTTTACTTACAATTCATTGTAAACTGACTTCGAACATACTAAATGCTAAGCTAAAGCTAATGAAATTCAGTTTTAACAAATGAAATAAAATGAAAAGCTTTTTATTTCCCTTCTTACAATAAGTACATCAACATTTGTCAATTTTCACAATATATAAATCATCATACACATCACATATATGGTCTAATCAATTAAAAAACATGTATCAAAAACAAAGTTCTGTATATATTTCTTAAATAAATTAATCGTTTTCTTAAAACTCTTCACTATCAATCAAATTTCAACCGTCGTAGAAATTAATCTTTAGAAACATTACTATAAAAAATATAAAAGGATTCAAATTCAAAACAAAAATATAAACAACGTGAAAAGTTACGTTACAAAACAACAAACTCGATGATAATTTCAATACTAATCCATCACTATTCGACCAGCATAAATCATTCGAGAGTAATCTTTTTTTTTTCAAAAGTCATCTCTCGTTTGCTTGGTCCATCAACACTACCACCACCAGTAACAACAAACAGCATGACACAGCAGATTCTTTCACTGTGTACTTTATTCATGTGTCGATGTAATGCTGTGAATTTGTTAGGCAGATCAATGTTATTATATGTAGTTGTGGAGAATAGGATATGTAGAATGTACCTTGTACGTATACAATGATCATATATTATGATGGATAGTTTGAATGGGGAAACTCTGAGATTGAATTATGAAAGAGCGTGTTGTATTGAATTATGCGGAAAAAGTGAATGTAAGTTTCAAAATATGATCAATCTACTTGAATATCAATATCATGAGCTAAATTGAATACATTTTCAAAGATTTTTTTACTGAAAAAGCTTCTGAGTGAATATAATACTGTTTCGTATGAAAGTTCAATAAATTGTTATCAATTTTCTCTCATGGTAATTTTATTTGAGCTGAAAAAGTTTAATCTAACATTTTCAAGATGACTGATAACTAGATATAGTTTTGTAAGGCTTGGTTTTAGGAAAACTTAGTTTTAAAAGTAAGTATCTTTGGAGAATTCTATTATCTACAACTTCGCAAATAATATAGTCTCGTTACACTGGATACTTTTTCATACGAGTGAGACAATGTTCTTCTCTGAATCAAATCCAGAGAGTTTTGAAAAAACTGTCTTCAAAATAAACAAGTGATAGGTACTTTTATAAACTTAATTTAATTTAAGTGTGAATCCAATCTAATAATAGTTTGAATTATATTATGACGTGAATACTCGTACAACAGCTGAGAATTGATAAACAGTTCAGAGTCCTTCAGGTGCTTTAGAACATAAGCCACACTTAAATGTTGTCCAAGAAATAAATGAAAAATAAATAAACTCGATATATTAGATTAGATAGATATACAAAAAATTAAAAAAAGAAAAAACAACAAGACACCAATCCAACATGCATAACAGGCAGCCAAAACAGATATGTGACTGAGCGTGCGCGCCGGAACAAGCAAGTCAATCAGGACTATGCAGTCATAACCCGCAGCAACCTCACTAGGCGAATGCCTGTATCGAGGCAAGCCGCTACAAAACATCAAGAAAGTACCGTATCTACCAATTCACCTTGAAATCGCACAAAAAATTACACAACATGTAAAAATATCCTCTTTTTTGCTTCCTCTCTACCCATGTCAAGCAACCAAACCTTTAGCCACCGGCTGAAGCATCTCCACCCACCGAGCAACTTTATTTGCTCGGGAACAGAGTTGTAGAGCCTCGGGGCAAGATACCTTGCCGAGCGCTGTCCCAAGGTTGTTCTCACTGGCGGAACAAACATAGTACCTCTTGTAACCGAGCGAGTACCACGCCGGTCCACCCAAGCAGCTTCTCCCGGGCAGGCTCTCCTGTAACGCGTGACAACATTTTTGATGTATGTTTGCCTGGAATCCAAGATACCATATTTCCTAAACAGTGGATCCGATGCATGCCTATAGGGCGCCCGGCTCATAACCCTCACAATCGCCTTCTGAGCCACATCAACAGGATACATGTGAACACCAGCTGCACTTCCCCAACACTCAACACCATAGCTCAGTATAGAGTCACAAAGCGCAAAATAAACAGATCTCAACCTATTATCATCCAAGACATCTCTCAACATTCTAAAAACATATATCAACTTCCTTAAGCGAACCGAAAGACCCTCCAGGTAAACATTCCATTTCAAATTCGAATCAATCGTCAGACCAAGGTATTTCATTGTCTCACAAGGTGAAATGAAGGGGCAGTCACACATTTGGCCCAGCGTACACCCGTGTAACCTCAGAGGAACAGGCAAGGCTGGTTTACCCGCCTCCGAGATGGAGAACGGTATATACTTTGTTTTATCAGTATTAAGCGTTAGCAGATGTCCACTCAGCCACTTACCCACCAGAGAGATACCATTTTCAGCTCGTTCATACACCCCATCCCAAGACACATCCCTAAACATGAGAACCATGTCATCGGCAAAAGAGACAATAGAGCCACCCACGCTGAGGTCACACAAACCGTTTATGTACACAAGAAATAATATTGGTCCCAGCGTACTGCCCTGTGGTACCCCACATCCCACATTCAGCGAAGCACTAGTATACTCACCCACCCTGGTAGATTGTGTTCTACCTTTCAAGTAGGTCTCAAATACACTCAGTGCAACGCCCCTAATTCCAATCAGTTCAAGCTTTTTTAGCAATAGGATATGAGATACAGTATCGAATGCTTTAGCAAGGTCGAGAAATATTGCTAGACACTTGTCCCTGTTATCGAGGGCCTCAGTCAAATAGTCTGTAAAACAGTTCAAGGCATTCTGAGTACTCAGTCCAGGTCTAAAACCAAATTGATGGGCAGAAAAAAAATTCAACTTAATGAGGTACTTCTCCAACCTTGACTTTATTGCCTTTTCGAAAACCTTGGATATAACGCTTAACAATGAAATTGGCCTATAGTTGCCAGCCACCCTGCCGTCCCCCGACTTGTACACGGGTATCACAACTGCATGTTTTAACTGACTAGGAAAAGTTCCCTGTAGCAAACACAAGTTGACCATGTGAGCAAGAGGACCAGACAGATGGGTGGCACACCTTTTCAAAAGAATGGAGGTTATCTGATCCTGCCCAGTAGCTCGACTATTTTTTAGCGATCCAATAATCTTAACAATTTCATCTGCAGTCACCGGAGAGAAAAAAAACGAATGCGCAGGGGAATGTTGTCCTCCAACCCTCAACTCACCAGCCAGAACCTCTTCAGTCACACCAGTCTTCTCCAGAATTCTTCCTGCAAGATCTCGTCCCACACCTGCAAAAAACTCATTGATATGATCACACACAGCCTGCGGGTCATCACTACCTATATTTCTTTGCTTATGTTTGTTCATTTACTTATTGGATTTACTGTACAATTTTTTACTATAATAATCACTTCTGTTATGAACATTTTGTAGAATGTTTACGAACATTATTTATAACGGTTCTCCAATTATTGACCACCCAAGCAGTAATTTAGATCTTGATAACGAAAAATTATGTCAACAAAACAATATCTACAGTGTATAATGATAACATCCCCACACTCTAATTTCCGACAATCCAATCGACAATCAACAACTTAACTGTTCTGTTTACCTGACATAATGTTCATGAAATTATAATACACAGTTGTAAGAGCTGAATTCACTTGCAGTAATCTCGACATATTATGGACTTACGAGTATATTGTACGTCTTATGTCGATATTATATTCGATTACACAAAATTCGAGTACAAAATAGGAAGGAAGATTGAACATACTAATAGTAGCGAATATAACAAAATAAGACTAAAATTTTAATTGAGTTTTTCTACAAAGTACACAAATATTTCTAGATTAGAGAAAATAAAATACAAAAAAATCAGCGACCAACTCTGTCCATACAAAAATAAGGCACATTAGGTGAAAAACCATATTTTACAAACAACGAAAATCTGGAAAAAAAAATAAAAAGCTTTAATTCCAAAAAATGTAATTAAATTAGAAGCTACAAAATTCCAAATCCCAATGAATGTATCATCAAATATGTCCAATGCAATAGGTACAATTGGGAATTTATGAAGATATAACTGGGCTGAATAATCACTCGTGTCTTGTATTTTAAATATTGTTGAAATAAAATCTTATCCCGGATATTTCAGGAATCCAGGAACTCTTATTTATCCGTTTGGGCTAATTACAAGTGATTTTTTTTAAGTCTCTCAAGTTTATCAGTACCAGTATTGGCATCTCCAACCGTAACATGATTTATTATCAAAACGTGTTAGGGTATCAATGCATTCTGAAAAACGTAATTGGAAAGTGTAATAAAATTAAATGTCGAGATAAGGCAATACAGCCTTAGTATTATTACTGAAATAATAATGTGTATGTAGTTATATTATAAACTATATGTAGATAAAATCAATCCATAATAGCATGGCATCGGTTTATTGGGTATATTTGCATAGCATACTTCCGGCATATCGGGGCGGGACGTGTCCTACCAAAGCGATGGTTTAACTATATGCCTACTCCTATAATACAGTATAATCAATGGACTCAAGGAAGGTACCTGGTACCTATCAAGCAGATGTAGAAAAACGGCTAACGGAACAATCACATTTGAAGTAGGTATTATATTGTGTATAATATCAAAGAAAAAAATAATATAAAACTGTATACAATAATTTGGTTTCTACTTACAAAGTCATTGTCAAATTCTGTAAAAATTTGTAAGTAGAAACAACGTAACTGAACCTATCATTACATAATATAGTAAAACTCAAACAGTTTGTATCTATTCCAATAAAATTAATATAACAAAATAAACGGCAACTCAATGAATAGAAAAAAGATATAAAGATAGGAGAAAAAGAAAAGAAAAAAGATAGGGGGGTGTCATTAAAAGTCATCAGAAAAGATAGTGGTTGCTTAAAGTGCTACGTAGACCTACTAAGGACATTTTATCAATTACTGAACACATGAAAAAAGCTGAAGATAGTTCATGAAAAAGAAAATTTGATCCTTCTCTGTCTTATATTTTTTTAAATAAAAAAGCATTTTGTTTGGCATATTGGAGGGTCAAAGAAAGCTTGTAAGACCGAAGCTTCGACGGCTGGATGGTGTAAATAAATACGCTTAACTCATTGAAATCCGGATCCGCACAAGAACGCCAGTCATGTTAGCATGCTCTAACGGAGACAAAGGCATGACCTGGTTCGTATATAGATATAGATAGATTTTTTTCACTGTTTTTAATTTTTTTTTATTTACCAAAGAAATTCAAAAAGAAACCTAACGGCTTATGGACGGAAAAAAACAGCGTACATCTAATGAGTAAAATTTCTCAAACTTTAATATTTAATTCAGCAATTTATAAACAGTTTCTGTAAGTTGAGAAGCTTTTTGTCTCAAATAAACATTGGAAATAATGTAGTTAGAAAATTATTCGAAATACCAGTGACTGATTGATAATAGTTCATATCCACTCTAGAGCTCGTGGCAATAGTGGGTGGCAAGACAGGTAAGTAAGTAATGGGTAACTCCCAGCCAGGAATATGGACTCTGATTCCCATCACCTGAGGACAACATGACGTTATTATCAATCATTATCACAACGTGTATTGTATTCTACTGTTGTTTGTATTTACCATTGTGCCACCGAGTACAAATAATAATACTATACACATAATACAACGTATTTCTATCTAACTATGAAATCTCCACACGAAAATAATTCTAAACCATTGTGGTGCCTCCTCAAAACATAGTAACCAGAATTCGATGTATGTATTTCTTTATTGCTTCAGCCTCATGCAGTTTATCTTACAATAAACAAAAATAATGTAATAATTATGTTACAATATACGAACCCATCAGGACTAACATATTATAGTAGGAGCCATGCGAGAACTCCAGAGTACATAAATATAATATTATAATTCCAACTGATTTCTGTTTAATTTCGATTCTTTCATAATGCTTTCATTTCATTCTTTCGTAAAATATGGCAATTATAAATAAATAGAATAAAGTGTACAACATCCTGAATGCTAATTTTTATTGCTAGGAAATGACGATCTGCATGTTTGTTACACGCGGCTTATCCACTGACTGACTACCCTACTTCTAGAAAATGAAGTGATGTAACAGATACAGATTGTAACAGATAACTACAAACTACTTGAATATAAAAAAAACTGTAACGCAGAAACATAGTTAAATGTAGGTAGGTTTATACTTAAAATCCGTTTATCATATCGCCAAGAGGCAATTCCTTTCAGCTGCATGGAACATGATAACAGTTTACGTGCAGATGCAACCAAAATATTTCACATAACATTGAAAGTGAAATAAAAAATTATCATTACGAGTATTTTGCATACGCGGATAAATACATACTTAAGTATAAACAAATGCGGTGACCACTAGTTTAAGTACAAAAGTAGGCCAGAAGCAAAGTAATATGATATAATAAGATTGATAGATACTTAATAGACTTGGAATAGAGAATCTTCGAGTTGGTAGGAAATAATCAAATATGAGTCCTCCCGTAAGTTTCTAAACTCACTATGGTGTACTTATGTCCCGTAAAATGAAAAAATAAATCCCCTCTCTTAGCACCTAGTTACAAAACATATATATATATATAACAACATCACGTGTTAGGCATTCAACATCATTCAATTCAAATAAAAGGAATGGTGCTCGTAAACGTTGCCGCCCGAGGATTAAATAGCGAAACCATATAAGCCAGCAGGGCTACTCTTGACAAAACTAAACACGATCTTAATCTAATCTTGATCTTGATCATACGACGCATGAAGTGACTATTGGCCAAAAATACACGCAAACCGATCGCGCGTTAGCGGTAGCGCGGTGTTTTTGACCATAGTCTCTTCGTGCGTCGTATGATCAAGATCAAGACTAGATTAAGATCGTGTTTAGTTTTGTCAAGAGTAACCCTGCATATCCTCCAGGATGAATATATGTTGAGCACATTGAATAGGAAAGTATGCATGAGGAATTATATGACAATGACGGAAGCAAAGTATGTATGCGAGGATATGAAAAATTGACACTCTTTTCTATCTGCCTACCCCGAAAAGGAAGCGGCATGATGTTAATGATGATGATTATATTTTCAATTTAGCAGTTTTGTAATTATATCTACATCCCGAATGTCTTATATTTTGATAGCATATTGAAAACAACCTGAATCTTCATTCAATACCGGCTTTAATTTCACTCGTGAAAGATCTCGTGGGGTAACATGAAAATAAATTTATTTTACTGTGTAGATATTTTGTACGGAAACAACCTTAAAAATAATGTCGATTACCTACCTGTTTCAAAGTCTGCGAAAATTGACAAACCGCACCATTTTGTCTCACAAAAACATGGTCACAATATTTTTTACACAACACTGTTTCGCAATAAGCTCCTCGTTAACGCCAAATAAAAACGGAGTTTAAAAAAATCAACATTAAATTATACACAATTAAAAAGTAATATTACTTAAACACATGCATATTACATGCAAATTTACTTCATAATATTTTGCACACTTTACGTGATAATGCATACATTTAAAGTCATTCTGTAGAGAAAATGACAGTTTTATAGGCAAACATTATTTTTATTTCTTATTTAATTTACTATAAGTAACGTTTAGTATATTATTAAAAACATTTTTGTTCTGTAGGAGGAAGAAAATTAAACGCAGCGTATTCACAACTAAGTGCTCCTTTTGAGAATATTATAATGATGCACTCTTGTTTAATTTAAAAACCTTTAATAAGTAAGAATGAAAATAGATGGGGGCATAGTTTTCTTCATTAGTCAGTACCTATGCAAATGTGTCTATGAAAACATTAATACTCGTATTTAAACCAATAAATATTATCACTTGTCTCTCGACATATTCGAATCTCCTTTGTATTAATTGGTTGTTTTAATCACTGTGTTAATATTGTCAACCGACGGTACTTGGTGGAAGTAGTGTAAAATTAATAAAAATTAACACTTGTAAAATTAATAAAAAGTACCTCCATAATGACATTATTAATCGTGGGTTGGATTTCATAAACTTTCTTGAACTTGTATTTGAATGTAACTTCTTCAATTTATTTTATTTATGTAGCCAGATGATGAAGTATTACCTAAATATAAGTGTTTAATATTCATTAATTTAACTTTGTTTATTATTGTTGTATATTTAAAAAAAAAACGTTACCACAGTTTCAGTAGAGACATTCACCATTTTCAGACGAAACTCTTAAACTAATTGACAAGTAAGATTATTAAAAGGAGGTGAGAGAGGTTGAAGATATGTGGAGGGTTAAGTCTCATCTCAAATCTTCTCCATTTAAAGTAATGGGGAACATGCATGAATAAATGTTATCAATTCATATTAATAAATATACACTGATCACGAATATCCTAATAGGAAACGATAAAATAAAACTTTTCATTCATTATTTTCATTTTAAAAATCCATATTTTCTGTTATTGAATTAGTCCGGTGTGACGTCGCTAGGCGCTATTTTGTATTGCCACACATTTCACTCTTAGTACTGTTTGTAGCGCGATATTGTCAAACACTGCTCTGCCACGAGTGGACCTTTTTGCGGCGAAGACAGAAAATTGCTTTTTTAAATGGTGATAAAAACCTTAAGAATGCACATTTAAAAATATAAAAAGCACCATAATTTTTCTAATTTTCTGTACTATTTTTTGGGTTGAAATTTTTTTTTTGTGAAAGTTCCCCATTCTGTGCCAATTGAGTCACCTCATCCGATGACAAACATTAAACATTCCGATATCATTTTCACAGGAATGGATGTGGCTTGTGGGAAAAATCAAGAAGATCCTCAGGATCATTATGAATAAAAAAAGTTTTTATCAAATATCAGCATATTATAATCAAAATACGATCCGTCTAAGGCAATCGTCTTTTACAGGATTCAGACTAACTAA
Organism: Athripsodes cinereus; assembly: GCA_947579605.1. Classification (NCBI taxonomy): domain Eukaryota; kingdom Metazoa; phylum Arthropoda; class Insecta; order Trichoptera; family Leptoceridae; genus Athripsodes; species Athripsodes cinereus. The sequence goes on from OX388314.1 coordinate 23,472,654, forward strand.
ACGAGTGATCAAACAATATTATGTCTTTTCATTTATCTATATTTTTAAAGAGAAGAAACGAGACATACAACATTCCATAGTTCATTCATTAGGTAGATATGGACGCAGCAGTTTCTACTGTTTTAGGCAGACTAGGTACATAATATTTTCATATTAAAATATTTATAATTACATACTTTTATATGCAAAATAGCGAAGAGTGTAACACAGCAAGGTACAGAGTGCACGAGATAAGACCTTCGCTCTAAACTAGTGTCAGGTATCTGAAGGTCGATCTTGTAATATTAACAACTATGACACAGATCAACATATTATAAATTATTGAAACTTTGGACTTGCATCGTGTAACGGGCTCACAACTTGCATGCGTAACATAATCAATAGTATTTGGACCTATTTGAAGAGTTCTTCTCATTATCTTATATTACGGTAGGATATGTTTGTATATAAATAATGTTCTTGTGCATAATTTAGGATTTTTTAAATTCGGAAAGTCTATGGAAACATTAGGATATTATACAACAATGACTTAAGTTCATAAACGGAAAGAGAAATGTGAGAAAGCGAGGTCGTCTGGGAACTACGTGGCTTGATCACGTGGATCAATTTCTCAAGGTCTGTCCCACTTGGAATACTTATAAAAATATTATAAAAATAATTATTAGTAAAGTAAAAAAAAAAATTTACGCATTATTCACTGGATTTGAAGAAGTAAAAATGGGTATCTCACTCATTTCTGCAAGTTTCCAAATGTTCTTAAAGCCTCGCGTACAAGAAAATTAATACCTACGATTCGTCGATGTCACTAATTCTTAATGTTTAATATTTTTTTATTGGGATGGAAATGATAATCTGCATGGTTCTACATACACTTAAATCTACTGACTACCCCATTTGTGGAATTTGCCATGGTAGTATTTGTATTTCAAAAAACCTGACATAAAATTGAAATTCAAGTTAATATTTCGGAAAACCTAACATGAAATTCAAATTAAATTGACAATTTATGTTCGCCATAACTGACATCAATCTACTAAAAATTACGTGAAATTTATATAAATTAGCATTAATGTTAGTTAAACTTAAAATACGGAAATAAATTACCACACCTGTACCACAGAGACGAATACGAATATGTATTTAAAATAAGTTAAAACCAATTCGTGCTCAGTTGCAGAAACTAAACTTTAAATAAGGTGACCAAAGATTATGCTTTTGGAAGGACAGTCCTCTTTTTTTTAGTTCTATCCTCCCTTGATAAAGATCCTCTATTTTGATACTTAATAAAACCAAACAAAAAAAAAAAAAAAAAAAACGAGAATATCATGAAATTTTTCAAATTTTTATGCTCTTTCGAAAATTTGGCAACGGAGGAGTAGAAATTTAAGCATAAAACATAAAAAAAGAAAAAGTCCCCATTTTTGAAAAATAGAACAAAACAAGCAAATTCGGGAGTTTCACAAAATATTATTTAACGAAAAAGGACCTCCTTCTTATCACTGAAAATATAAAGTGAGTCAATACAATCCATTGGATTGGTCTGCAACGAGTTTGGATTTTTTCTCTATTCCTCCCTATTTCCAGCTAGTCTCTTTAGTTCTACTTATGCGCAACAATTCATGTCTTTCTTCAGTTGATCCATATAGGTATCTCTTGGTCCTTAAAAAAATAATTCCTTAAAAAAACCTAGGAGGTACCGAAATATACTGTACTTTTTATTCTCATCTTTTTTAAGTATTTAAGTAAGTTTTTTGATATTTAAATATTTCATTCTTTTACTTATTTATTCCATTGGATTATTTTTTTTCTTTTCTAAATGGTTGGCTGGAAGACGCTGAAAGTTCGCCATTTGACAGAACACAAATTCCTTAACTAAACCCAGAAAATGTCCTTTCGCCGTAAAAAAGTTGGTCACCTTTATTTATGTATAATTTAAATATTATAAACACTATTTTATCTCTTTACTGGCAGCTGACTCGCCATCATCGAGACGAGAATCTTGTTTTAAGCGTACGCGTGAAATTATCTTATTACCTGCTAATGTAATGACTTTCGCGAAGTTTACACCGTTTTAAATGCAATACATTAGTGTCTGTTTATCTCACATGATATACACAAGTCATATTAATGTGAATTACCCTGTACGAGAAGGAACTCTACTAACAAATAATTATATTTTATAAAAAGTTTTTCAAAAGATAAATTACCCCATACCATAATAGTGAGCAATCTTCTTCTTATGGCCCGCTAGACTTGAATCTCGAGGGTCCGACGCCATGTTTTTGTGTCGTCTGTTACAGAATGGAGGCGATATGCTTGTATTCGCAAGAATATCGAATCCGAAAAAAATTCGCGAAATCCATCCACATCGATGAATTGTTTTATATTCTAGAACGGGATTTTAGTGTAGATACTGGACTTATAAATATTTAAAGCGAATTGTTTTTTTTTATGACAAATACATAATAATATGGCTGACATAAAAATGAAACAGGCAAATTGCTTATTTTCAAATTATATTTACTTGTGTCACTTTTTGCAAAAGTCTATTGAAAATTTAATCACATATCGGTGATAAAATAATGAGCTGTCAAAATAAATTAATATTTATCTAGTAAAGCTTGGTACATAAAATTTGCCATAAAACAAGAAATACTTACATATTTTATAATATTAGGTAGAAGCCTACTTGCATAGGAACCGGAATCTAAATAAACAGGATGTTCTTTCACAAGTGTTACCCTTCAAAATTAAAATTGGATGAAAATTCGTCCATAAATCTTTTACCATGAGGACTGCAGTCTATTTGGAAGAATATGTTAGTTATGTACTTGAAAATTTCAAAATTTCATTGATTGTATCGGCATCACTTTGTATTATTATTATTATTTGGATGATTTGTAAAGCGCCGTTTTGTGAAAAAAATCCACCTCAAGGGCGCTCTTTGCTAACTAAGGTTGTGCTTGAATTATTCCGTGAGATTTCTTGAATAGATAAGTCTTCAGTTGGCTTTGTAACATTGAAGAAGAGCTAACCTTATACCCAGATATCTCAGGAGTCTTAGAACCCTATTTATCCGCACACTCTAACCGAAATTGTCCTCACGGACAGACTTTTGTGGAGCCCTGAAGGGTTGGCCGGCCAAATCCACTATGGGAATTTTTAAAACTACTTCTCTCTTCAATGTTTCTTTCGGATGTAAATAAATAACTTTGTTACAATTTACTCATTTCATCAATTCATTCAAATTATTTTATAAAATGAATAATTTTTAATTGTGTTGTGTAACTAATGAGTACCTATATTATAATAACACCAGACTGGTTTCGTGGACTTCGTGTTCGTATCGTCAGTAAAGATCAGCATCTGATCAAATAATTGAAACATTAACAAAAAATATCTCCAAAACTAAGTACTGCAGACTCCGTTTTGACAGAACTTTCTGTAACAAGTTGGGTTCAAGTGGAATATTTTGTGAGTGAACATGCTGTAGAGAAAAGAAAAGTAGATTGGTAATCAGAATATCGCAAACATAAAACTATCAGGTGTATATTTATAGTCTGATCACATTTTTCGTAAGTGATTTAAAATCGATTAACAGCGTCTAAATGAGATTAAAAACTCACTGCCAAAATACTTGCGTGTTTATAGGTAAATCTTTGTATCTTTTTAGTCGAAAGACCTGAATAAAAAGGAATAATCTGTTTTATTAGCATGCATCAAGAACTGTGCAAAAGTTATGGAAGCAAAAAATGTGTACAAGGATAGGAACAACTGGTGCTCGATGTTTTCTATCTACCGCGCAAGGGAAGCGATGTGATGGGATGGGTGTATGAAATTAAAAATCATTAATCAAAACACAATGAAAAAGAACGAACTACTTAATACAGATTAAAATCTGAACAACCTACATATTCGATAAAAACAAAAACAAAAAAATGTAAGCTCTTATTTACAGTTATGAAGTTCTAAGATGCGTGTTTGGGTTTCTTTTTATATGTTCCACCGCCATAAGCGCTGCCCGCAAGATGAATCAGTTAGATAGGAGATGAATGGAAGGACATCAAGTTAACTGCAGGTTAAATTATAGTGAGATACAAAATATACATATGTAATGACTCCCTTATCTCACGGATTATCAAAAGGTGATAGTTTCACCAACTTCATTTATGTAGCAGTTTAAAATTCATCGTCTTAATTTCATTGCGCTTCTTTCTTTGCGGGGTAAACAGAAAGAATCAATCTTTGCACTCACTTTTTTGCTATAAAATTCATGCGAAATTCTTCACGCACTCTTTCCTATTCATTGTATTCAGCACGTGCCCATCCTTAAGAAACTGATGGGTGTAATTTAGCCATTTGTTTGGCGGACTAACTGCATGTAATAAAAATGTATATTGTCCTCTCCGTGCTAATAAAACAATAAGATGTTCAAGATGGGTTGCATACCTCAGCGCTGAATTGTGCATGTTAATTTTCTCACAGCGATATTTAACGAACAACTGCCTTTAACAGGACACTTGAAAACTTACAGAACAGAGTGGGAGACCTATTCTTTACGGTCTCCACGTGGTAAAGGAAAAAAATTACCAAATCGATTTATTTGAACCGGGGTTAATTTAAACTAAAGACTATTTTGGTCAAGTATTCAAACTGAGAACTAATATTGAATCCAACTTATCTTAAACCGGGTTTAAAATAAATATAATTAGTTTAAATTGGTGCAAACAACATCATTGGTGAAAGAGAGAAAAGAGGTGTTAAGAGGAATGTTAATGAGAGATTTATCTTAATTAATTGCTACGTCTGTATAGGAAGTGCATCGTGTTATGCTGTAGAGAGGCAGCAGAGGACGCAGAGGATGAGGTTTAGAGGCTAGAGGACGGGGAAGGAAGAGGACGGACGGTGTCTGATGATGTTACTGATAATGCAAGTGAAACATGAGTATTTAATAATATATACTAGCTTAAAATCCGGCATCACTGAAAATATATAGCTATCTAAAAATCTTGGTGAGAAAATTGAGTGAGTCTACAGCTAGATTCTCGGACTTTAATAGACAAATCTGCGAATCGATTTTTCCTCTTTTTACCGTTCTATTCCTCCTTGACAACACATATTGTTTATTTAGAGAGGGTTTTAGGTCTTTTATGGATTATTAACTAATCATAGAAGGGAAGATTGAGGGCCGTAGAGGGGTTGGAAGAAGGCGGCTTTCCTGGCTCCGGAACATTCAGGAGTGGACCGGGATGAGAGGTGTGGAGGTGCTGTTTCGTGCTGTCCGGAACAGGAGGGATTTCTCCTAAGTGGTCGTCAACGTCGGGGGGACCCGACAAGACACATAGAGAAGAAGATGGATTATTAAAAATTAAATAAATTGATTCAAAAAATAATAATGTAGCTGATTGAGAGAAATTATGGCAAAGTTTTTTTAGGATGTTTTCTTAAACATCGGTATGCTATTTGCAACATAACTACCAAATTAACTTGTTTTATTTATTTTTCATCATTATTATATATAATACAACTAAATGAATATTTTATTAAGAAAAAAACAACTACAATACTGTTGTGTATGAATATTTGTCCCGAGATAGCATACCGTATATTTTTATTTTTTTGGATTTTATTGTTTCTTCCTACTGTGATCGCCTTGGCCAAATGTTATGGTCTCAGCTTAGTGTGACATTTTTAAGATAATAATAATTAGGGGACAGGAAATCTTCAATCAAGTACACAGAAGAATATAATTATGCACATTTACATAATTTTATTATCTAAATCCGATCACTTGGGTAAATTGGAAAAGCGCGTTTGGGATAAACTCGTCTTGTGTTTTTTGATTATTTTAATTTCAATGCATTTCTTTATTAAATTGTTTGTATTTTAATGAGTGTTCAGTAAAGAATGAAAAATAAATAATTGAATCAAAGAATGTAATTTGAAATACAAAGGCATGTATTTCCCAATAATAACTTCTCTGGTAAATGTATCTGTAGTGGATACGTAAACGTATATACATACGAATTATAGGACTTAAATATTAATGTGAGGATTACATACAACGGTTTAAAAGCACGACCGTGATTACCTACTGAGATAGTGACAGGAAATTTTATTAAAGTTCATTACGTTATTTCCGTAATATTTTGTAGTATTTAAAAGTTAAGAGAGCAGGTAAATAAATAGTTGAAAAATATATACATTATAAAAAATCATTAACATAGAAATTCTGATTCAATAATTTATTTCCACAACATTCTGTTGAATAATATTTCTTGCTCTGTCCTGTTTCACAGACTTAAATTGATTTTCATTTTTTCCTTCTTTTTTTGTGTTGTAGATCATCGATTTGTTAGTTCGGAAGTTGTTGTCTCTTGTGATGTTGAAGACTAGCTGTCTTTCCAACTTTTTGGTGGTCTTCCTCGGGACCGTGAACCGATTGTTTTGATTAGCTTATTTTATTATTGTCTATTGTTGTGATGGTTATAAACTGCGATGTAATTGAAATATACTTATTTTAAGAGCATTTTATTCATGTAATTTAATTATTTTTTATAGCAAAAACTTTTTACAATTATCACAAAATAAATTGTACATTACATTGTTGAAAAAAAAACGTACAAAAAAAGAATATATTCCTTATCAATAATCATATCTGAATTTGAATTGGCATACCTACCTCATTCATTCGTAAAAAATGTTCTGCTATTTTACACAAAACAATCAATTTTTGTTTATTTACCATTATTTATGAAATCCGTGGTAAAACTCATGTTTACCTTAAAAAAAGCTCGAAATCAATCTACAGTAAAGAATAAATAAATACTGTACCTGAGAGCCATTAGGACTTAAGTGCATTTTTGACAAAAATGCCAAAGTTACGTAAAAAGCGAAAATAACACATAAGTAGTGAGTCTTAGGTACAGAAATGCTTAGGATCTATACTATAGGGTCTATGTAATAAGCTGTGTATACTATATACAGCTTATTACTAGTAATATGTTGAGATTTTTTCGATTGAAAAATTGAATTTGAAAATGGCATTTTAGCACTTAAGTCTAAATGGCTCTCAGGTACAGAATAATATATCAAAATAGCATATATACATTCACACATTAATATAGCAGATATATATTTCGAGTTCGTCGGTAGCCTGGAGGTAGAGTCTCGGCCTCGTGAACAGGGGGTCCGTGGTTCGATCCCAGATGGCGACGGACTCCCCTTTCACGACACAAGCTTTTAGCCTACTGTGAAAGGTGTATCAGGTTGTATTTGGGTTTATAACAAAACCCAGATATATTTTGTTTATTTATTTATTTATTCTTTACTGTACATTGATAACAAGCAAATTCACACAAAAATACATTTAAAACAAAGACAATATATCTTTAAAAAAAAATATACATATTTATATAGCAGAATAAAAAAAAATTGATATACAGTATTTCTGTGTAAGACTACTTTTATTAATGTACCTACTGTAAATTAAATGTAAGTCTTAGTCTTGGCTCACGTAGTCAATTTGCTGCCTAGTTTCCTAAGAGGAACATTCAGAATGAAGTTAATAATAAGGATGAAAAATATATACATCTAAGTACATCTAATAGGTATACAAATTACAGAGGTTGGTACAGTGGAGGATGATTAATGAAACGAGGCGTATTAATTTGTAGGAGTTAAAACATGTATTAATAATATAATAATGCAATATTCTCATGTATGAAGTGGGTAGGCACCTACAGTAAACACCCCCTTAATTTAATAATATTAGTATATGTAGGTAGTGATGTGAGAAGAGAAAATTCTCCAGAGAAATTTCTCCTCTGATGGAAGAGAAATTTCTCTCCATAATTTTTCTTAGTGGTATTATGACCTTTTGCCCAATACACTTCGCAGCCAACCTTATTGATCCAAAAAATTGTGGGGTTGATTAAGGCCCAAATCAGAGGTTATTAACACTTTTTTCCATGTAGGTACGTACCAACAATTTAACTTAAATATGGGTATGTGGGGTGTCAAACATCAAGATTTTTCATCAGTTATAAGCACTTTTTTCTATGTAGGTACCTAACATTTTTTTGTTTCCATAATTAATTGTAGCCATATTGGTGATAAATTGTTTCAACATTGATTGATTGAATACAGTATTTATTATTATTATACATGTATAAAAAATTCTCCGAAAATTCTGTAATTCGAGAAATTTCTCGGTTAATTTCTCGAAAAATTATTTCTTGAGGATTCCACAACACTATATGTAGGTATCGTAGGTACATATGTATTTTATAATATTATAAATTAAGTAATTAATTACCTACACTATAATTATTCATTAACGATTCAAACACGCGATGTATGATAAATATGAAATATAATTTTATACACGTTACATAATATTATCTATGGTGTGTAGTACCACTCATCCTGAATGTCTTAATTGTTATTGGCACGGAGAGGATGACTGGCATGTTTATATAACATGCAGAGTGCTCCGACTGTGGGAGACGCCGTAATTGTATATAGTACAACAAAATACCTTATAATATTTAAACTAAAGCTATGATCTTAGCCTGGAAATGATTTAAGATTTTTTTGACATTCTACATCCTAGCTTGGCGATAAGGCATGCCACCCATTTTCAATGTCATAACTTATATTGACACGGAGAGGGCAACTTGCATATTTGTTACGTCCAGTCGTTCCTCTAACTACAACATTAGCTGATATTTTTATGTCCTAGCTAGAGCGAAGATTGGCAATTCACTGCACAAGAGTGCTTAGATATAATTGAAAAAAAAAAAGTTTTTAGACGTTAACAAAAAATGACTCGCCAATGGGTGCGTCCAGATAGTAGGATGCGAACGTCAATTAATCATCAATCTTTAACGATTCGGAGCGTTCTCCGAAGAAATATTTCAATGAATGCCTTCGTAACCCGTATAAGGACGGGAAACAAACGCATTCATTCGAATATTTCTTCGGAGAATGCTCCGAATCGTTGAAGATTGATTGACGTTCGCATCCTACTATGGGTGCGTCCAGATAGTAGGATGCGAACGTCAATCAATCATCAATCTTCAACGATTCGGAGCATTTTTCGAAGAAATATTTGAATGAATGCCTTCGTAACCCGTATAAGGACGGGAAACAAACGTATACATTCAAATATTTCTTCGGAGAATGCTCTGAATCGTTGAAGATTGATTGACGTTCGCATCCTACTATCTGGACGCACTCAATCAAGAACATTGTGTCTATAGTTTCGAAAATTATACTAGGACCTCAAGAACAGCAATTTTTATATATTTTTAATTTAAATAATACCCAACTTTAATTTCCCAACAATATTCTACTCTTTACGTAAAAAGTAAGTATTATACCTTGGTACATATTCACTATATGCACTGCCAAGGCGGGCTTATACCTGCCTATAGATACTTAGATAGGCATTGCTGATGGATACCGTGTGTACTGCTCATACTGAATGATAATGTTATTATTGTTGCATATTCTGTGCTGGGCTAGGTCGTCTATGTATACCTACCTATGCTTAGCTGACAACTGTGTATATCTTTCTGATTACTAATATTATATTATACTTGTATAAATTCTTATATACTTTTGGTTAGAACCGTAGTGCTTATATATATTTGAAAAAAATTGCTAGTATCTAAGTTTTATATTGTTCTCCTTATATGATATACATTGTTTTTTCACTTGACTGTTTTCTTTTTGTTATTATGTTTGTAAAGGCTGTTTCAGCCGTTTATTGTATAAATAAATAAATAAATATATATTATAGTGAATTACAACCCATTAGATTGTCCTGCAACAAGCTTGGTTTTACTTCTCAATTCCTCCCTACATTCTACTAGTCTTCTCAACTTTATGTGGGTATATGTAACGGCGTAGGTTTGCTCTCCATTACTTGATCCATGTAGGCGTCTCTTGATCGACCTCTATTATTCCTACTTTTGGTCATGTCCTCCCCAAAAAGACAGGCAGAAAAGCAGGCTCTGTCTGATGCCCGATGTTGTATTCGACAAATTCAGTTTGCTCGTTGTTGGCTAATCTTTCAAAGAAGTTACCTTCTTTCGCCAACACTGGTCAACACCTTTTAGAACATACGCATTAGCAATTCGAATTTCAAAATAAAATGTAAGTTTATAGGTAGGTACTCAAAGACTATCAAATTTCGAATTGTGTCGATTTCAATTGTTTCCACGGAGAGATTTCGTGTAGAAAGGTAAATTTACCTACGAAGTGGATATTGTTCCACTTAAAGTATTATTATTAGTTGAACTGTTTACATCATTCGCTACATAAATAAATAAGAATTATTATTATTGCATTGTTTTATTGTTACAGCATTCACTCTCCTTCGAGATTTCATCTCAACAGCCCGGGGATTTTAACAAAATATTATATCAATGTACAGGATGTCCTAAAATACGAAAAACATTATTGTAACATGTTATAATTATATTCATTCTATTCTGTCCATTCTTCCGTTTATAAGTGATCAAGCAAACTCCCCTTTCATGACACAGCTTTTTAGCTTACTTTGAAAGGTGTATAAGGTTGTATTTGTTTATTTATAACATCTTAAAAAAAAAATACCTAGGTCTTGTTTCAATGTTTTGTTCTAATCTTTTATGAAATACTAACTGATTGAACTGTCACAAAGTTGATCATGGATTGATTGAATGAGGCTTGTTTCCATGTGTTTTGCCAAGAAAGGCAAAAGTTTCCTTATCAAGAAGCAAATTATTTTGTCCAGTTTTAAGATATATTTGTAAAACAATAATAATCATTCAATTCCGTCTATATTAGTATTTTGTGACGTAATCATCAATATTATGATTTGTTTATAAATACATATAACTTGTTTTTTTTATTATTATTATTTCATTTATAAATACACAGTATACATTGATATTACAACGACAAAACAATATTACACATAGTAAAATGTTCCCTCCATAAGCAACCAAACGCTTGTGCGGAAGGAATATATTTCATAAGATTCGATATTTGAAAATAAACAGTCCCTAATTATTGTTAACTACATTTCAAGTTTAAAAATATATTCTCTTAAAAAACCTCATACCCTGTATGTGAGAATGGCATTTTAGTTTCATTATTAAATAAGGCACCCGTGAAATTGAGTAATTGCTACAAGTACCCGAATACTCGTATTGTATTACGGACGAGAGTTAAAAGTATCTATCTATACACTCTCTCACTCATATAACCATACCTTATATCTACGTATATTGTTAGTCGTATCGTTACATTACAAGTATTAACCCTGGTACTTCTATATGTTCTTGTTCTGTATGTGTTCTAAGGTATCTACTAGTTATATTTTAACGAGTATTCCATCCCATCTCTATTAATTAACAGGTCCGTTTTAACAAACATTTTATCTTCTATTCAACATCTCCACTCTATCCTGCTTTTTAAGGCACATGAAACGGTCTCTTGCAAGATGAACATACCAAATCAGATCTGCCACTGGGCTAACAGAGAAGGAAGCAATGAGAACCGCCACGTATTAAGTAGTAAAAAATATGACAATCTAGTGGTCGAAGTCAGGACCCTCGGGATTGAGTGAAGCGACGCAGAAAAATCAGAGAGTAAGGTATTGGATTGGATACCACTGGATACCCCATTTGTGAGACATGACGCGATGGTATAAAGAACGACAGGAAGAAAATACATAAGTACATTATTTTCAAAACGTAAAACAGTCGAGAAAATTATGCATTTCAAAGTATTTTATTTCATGGCATTTGTATATTATTCAGAAGTAAGGATTTATTACTAAGACGTTTGGAGAGGTAATTTATTATAAAGCTCGCTGCTTGGTCTGAAGGAGCTTCGAGAATGATGAAAAGTCCACGAAAGCTCTGTTGCAATTCCCAGAATAAGTTTGCAGTACTTTTATTTTATTATTATTGCAGTAGTATGATTATTTACAATATGTCTTTACTGTGAGGATTACCCGTTTGACTAGAATTGTTTCGTTTTAAATTTGACTAGAAGATTGCTTTAAGCCCTTGTTATATCTCTCTTTGAAATATTATAAAATATTTTGAATATATTACTATCTGTAAAAGCATAAAGAATAATACAACACATTTCTTTTTAATGCTATGAATGCTCGAAGAAGTGACTATTCTTGTAAACGACTACTTTTTAGGTAAAAATATTTATGATGATTTAGAGTTTAGACTGATTTAGACTGATGAGGAGTAAATTGTCAGACAATATATTTGGTTAGTGATTTTATATTGCATCATCCATGGACTTTCTATATCTAGATATAATTGACGAGTTAGAAACATTCACAATGTGAATACACCGAAGATAGTTTTCCTGAACAGATAATCAGTAACAAAAATATTTTTAACATTTATTATTAGTTGCTATGTACTATATCATTTAAACTTAAATTAAGTGTTGTAGTACATAGTAAATTACACTTAATATTAAAAATGTTTCGAGATTTCGACATTGTAAGTGGCAATAACATCAAGCAAAGACAAAAGTGTTTCCTAAAAAGCCACAATTCGTTGAGAATCGTTGACAAATATCACAATGTGAAATGTATTATACTTAGATAATGGGTTAAGAAGAACTTTTTGAAGATAACCTAACAGTTTGGAAAGGAGAATTATGAGTAATCAACCGAAAGATAACAAAACCTAAACTTGTGTAAGATTAAAGGTCAAATTAAGCACTGCAGACTATAAGATTAGCAGTCACAAATAAGTTGGGTGAGTCACATAAGCATAACTAATGACTATAGACGGATTTAAACAGTTTTCAAATTACGGTTTCCTTCGAGAAGAAAATATATTAGTATGTAGGCCTAATGCGAAATAGTACGATGATATTATGCACAAGCTACCGGGTGATCGCTGAATAAATATTGTTTAAAAAAGGGTCGAGGCCTATATCCAACATTAAACCTAATGATGAGAGAAATCTATTTATTATTCTCACTAAATTATTTACGACATTTCTGACCGTTCTATTCGTTTGTCACAAATATATTTTTTTACGAATATATAAAAATATTCTGCCGATAAAACTAATGAATCATAAGAACTCCATCAAAGGGGTCCAGATTGATTTGATTTATCAACTTGGATTTTTCATCCTAAATAAATTCCAAATATTTTTTTGTCGCGGCTATTTTTCTTTCGACTGAAACATATTTTACGAGTATTTCCATCCGATGATAATTTTTCATTCAGTCTGCGCACTGTGGTCGAAATAGTGTGAATTATTGGACATAATAAATATTCCTAGGCAGGTGGATTACTATTCGAAAAACAACGTATCTAACATACTAAATTTAACGATAAGCTACTTTTTATATACAGTAAACGGCCATAAGCCTTTAACAAATAATATACAACAACAAAATATAAAAAGTAAAAAAAGAGTTATGCCAGCTTTCCTGAATACCTTGGCACGGAGAGGACGATTTGCAATTGCTTACTTCACAGCAACCTTTACAGGTGTTCGGTCTTAATTTTGGTGTACCTATAGAAAACCCAGATTCATGTTTAAATTTATGTAAAACTTTACGCATGCTTGTTATATAGGTTTAACCCGAGTTCATCTTTCAATCAACAGGAACACCAGACAATCTGTTTTATTCTATTTAGATTGACATTGGGCAGTTGTGGTTTGTTGTTGTCTATTTGTGTGTATATTTGTACCTTAAAATGACAGCACAGAACATAATTTTTCCATCATTGTAAATTGTTCATTCTTACCCAATTAATACAATTACCTTGTTTACATTTTACTCATTGACACCCAAATTGACCACACTAAATGTTTGTTTTTGTTTCGACATTTTTCACACTTAATATTATTAATTTTACAACATCCATTTTTAAAGACTGTGTACTACTGTACTACTTGCTGACGTCCCATTTATTTTTGTTTGAAGTAATCACATAAATACTCGTTTATTGAAAATTTGACAAGATAACCTCCTATCGAATTGACTTGTGATCCATAGACTTTTTTTCTCTATTCATAACTTGTGCTGAGATACTGATAATTATATTGTTCTTTTTTTGTATTTTGTTGACTTTTTATTATGATTGTTGAGTCTTAATTTTCTATACTTGTGTGTTGTGTCTTAATTTTCTATACTTGGTACATCATATGAACTATGTATGTAAATATATAACATGTTAAAGGCTAGCGCCGTGAATTGTCAATAAATAAATAAATAAATTGTCTTCAGAATTTCGACTCTCTCAAATCATTGAGAATACCAGTGTGCACTTTTGATTTTCAATATTTTTTGTGAACAAATAGGTAGTACAATTCTCTCGTTTAGCGTTTGAAAATTGATTTTGTATTCTACGCCAAGCGTCGTGTGGACTAAATCAATACCTACTGTGACGTTTATAAACAAACTTTATATTTGTCATATCTAGCGCTACTAAAACAGTATTTAAACATTCATAAAATACAAGTTTCATAGACGTTTTAAATAAATTAAAAACTATGAAAATTAAATACGATAAAATCTATGAGAGTAAATATGCATGTATAAAATTTGTTGAGGTATTTATAAATCTATTTATATAATATATGATTTTTGCTCAAGACTTATAGCCGTTTATTGTGTAAAATAAATAATTAAATAAATAAATAATAGATATAAATCATATTCTTCTGCTGTAATCTTGTTGGGGTAGACACCAAAGAGACATGTGCGCACATTTTTATTTGGGCATACTCTTTTAAAACCGTTCATTAGGGCATTAAAATTGTAGATTGGACTTTTTATTGGCATGTGATATTATTCTATAAGTATTGAATTTTAATATTTGATACTAAGAATCATTTTCTAAAATGGTTATGATGTCATTATGAGCAATTTATGTCCCTTTCCCTAATTCACATGTCCCTTTTTGAATATGCAACGACGATTTGGCGTCTACGAACATACATTTTGTTAAGGTATTTATAAATCTATTTAGATAATATATGATTTTTTATAAAAATTCTATATTTTCGAGTGTAACTTTGTGGAAATGCATTTTAAAGGAAAATATTGAATTCAAATCAAAACACTGTTTTATTCCACCATGAGATTGTACGTTTTCAACTACAATGTATTGTGTTATTACTGATGATGGCTACATTGTAGTTGAAAACGTTATAATAATTAAACAATCTCATGGTGGAATAAAACAGTGTTTTGATTTGAATTCAATATTTTCCTTTTTTTATGATTTTTTGTTAAAGGCTTATAACCGTTTATTGTGTAAAATAAATAATTAAATAAATAAATAATATACAACATTTTCTTCTTCTGTAATCCTATTAGGGTAGACAACAAAGATGAGATATTTGCCGTCCACAAACAATGTCTCATACACCTAAAATTCTATCATATTCAATTTAATTATGCAATGTGTGATGACTTCTTTTCCTAACACGTTTCCTTTCTTGAAAAATGCTTCGTTTCCATTAATCTTTTTCAGAAACGTATGTTTTCATAATCATACAGGTTGTCCCTTCTGTGCCAAGAAATAGGATATTTAAGACCGCTGAATCAAATATGAAATATGATAGAGGAACAAAACGATTAATTTCAGTAAAAGATAAATTGAATAACAAAAGATTTGTAAATTATATTACCGAGAAAGAAAGTCAATTAATTTCCAATCAACAGAGTTTTCAGTCAAAGCTTCAGGTACGATTCTATGGTTGTAGTTAAGTGAAAGCTACTCTGTTTTGTACCCATACCTGGTTCGATATAAAGGTACAGTAGTAGCTCGAGGCCCTTAATAGCTTTAGGGCGCATTTCAGATTATTCAGGTTTTCTGAAAAAAGGTATTAATTACATTTTGTATTTGATACGTGATTCGATTGAATGAAACAAAGTACAGCAACGTAAATTCATTAACAGTTTTATATAATTTTGTATAATAATACAAAATGAAACTTCTGCTCTGCTCAATGAAACTTCTTACACTTACTTAACTCAAGCTGACATTTCTTTATCACTTGAGTTCATATGTAAGTTGTCATTGCTGAAAATTATTTAAATTATTGCTCAATTTTGAGGGTGCAAAAAAATTGTTTAAAATCATTGCAAATATTGTATTTAATATAAAATTATGTTTTAAAAGTGAGAAATATTTTTAGTAAATAAATATTAGAATTTATTATTTGTGTATCATTCGTCTTATAAAAAGATGTACCTACCTTCTTATCTGCTTAAAAAATATCTACTATTTTTTTAAATAAATTTGAGTTATCACTCTCACAGTTAACAATATTCTCGTGTCGTGAAGGTGGAGTAGATGGGCAGGGGGAGGATTTAATTTATTAACTATATACTAAATTGTGTCTTGTATCTCTCTCACTTTTGGTTGGTTGGTAGAAATTGCCTAAAGGCAATAAACCCGCCATTTGTGTTATATTGTTTATTCCACAATAAAGATTATTTTATTTTTATTATTTATTTTAAGTGAGTTTTTTTATACTTTTTTCGAAAAAATAAATAAGTATTTCCAAATAATGTTGCATGCAAATTTCTTCATTTAAATCATTATTAACGTTAAAAATTAACTGAAGTTTTGAATGTACTTCGTAATTAATTTAACGAAATACCCGTCCGAATAAAACATAAAAAAATAATTAGCCGTACAACCCTTTATGCCTGGAGAATACAGTATGAATACCTACTACTACCTAATTCGTTTTATTGCCGATAAATTAATTCAAAAACGCTGCTTTTGAATTTTAAATATTTCAAATGAGAGCACGTAGTCATAGTAAATTTCGAAATATCTTTGGTATATATTTTTTATTTAGCTAGAAGACCAAAGTCGTTTATTCGACATTTTATATAAAATAAAAAGCACTATTTAAATAATGTGAAATTCAGACAAACCTAAACGACTACTGAATGAAATATACCTATATCATTATTTTATAAGTTTATTCTTAGAATTTTCTTCTATGGAATCGGTTAGATATATAGTAATATAAATTTTAAATAGGTATTTAACAAAGAAACTATCTCGTAGAGTACTCGGTAAGGAATTGGTCTCCCACACTTCTCCGTAAGTTTTCGAGTGTCCTGTAAAAGGCAGGTGATCGAAATTATCAAGATGAGGTTTGTCGTCCATCCTGAATGTCTTGATTTTATATTGGCACGGAGAGGAGAGCTTACATCTTTCATACATGCAGCATGTCTGCTGGCTTACCCACTTGTGGGATATGCCGTGATGGTACAGTAGTAAGTAGATAGTATTTATCATTATAGGAAAGCACTTGAAATCGATTGAATTTTGATGATTTGTATGTTTATTATTCCTCTCCAGCTTGTGTCCATCCACAACTGGAAAACGTTCTTTTCATTAGCACGTCACTCACGTTTCTAGTATATCTAATATACTACAAATAATACAATGATAAGTAGGTATTCAGATATGTGTGTACCATTATACGCACCAACGGTGAGTTTATTGCTTACAGTACGATATCTTCCAACTTACAAAATTTAGTGATTCATATTTCATTCGAAATATTTGCATCAATTTTATTTGGAATCATGGGACATATTTTTTATTTCAAATACTCTCGCATTTCTCTATATCTATATCAACCCATTTACAGTACTAACAAATACCTAGGTAGGTACTAGATACTAGCGCATAACATACCAATATCAATTTGTCCCTTTTTTAAGACTCGTTTCCGTGTCTTGGACTCAATTAGAGCCAAGAAATTCCATCATAATAACAATACGAAGTATATAAAAGGGATCTTTTGGACAAACCAGAATAATATTATCTATTGTATAGGGCGGATGCGTTATTATCACAGTATGCTAGAAAGGACAAATACCGAAATCAACGAATATTGATCAAACATTCGTGTTTGTGGACAAGAAAAATTCAAAGTTCGAAAGAATGTTTTATAATCTGTCAATTTTTTTTTATCTTTTTTGTTCTATATTTGTACATTTGAGTAAAAGGAAGAAGAAATAATCAACTCTCACTAAATACAAAAACCTGAACATATAAAAAAGATTATTTGCAGCAATTTTGAGAACTACCAAATGAGTTTATCTTTATGGCTAACCCTTTCAATTACATATATTTCTACACTTATTATTTATACAGTTAATGACACGATAACTTTAAAACAAAACTACATGCATAAAGATAATACAATAAAAATTAAATCGAAAAAAATAAAAAGTTGTGTAATTTAGTTCAAAATAAATCCAAATACACTTTAAGCACCATTGCAGTAAGCAGAATTATTATTTTTACTACCGTAAAAATTTTACCCTGCACTATAAAAGCTTTTGACCAAGGTGATCTTAGCAGGAAAAAAACGAAGCAAAATAAAAAAAGCTAGACAAAAAAAAACACAAAAGAGACATCATCAAAAGGAAACAACAGAATTAAAGGATATTCTCTATCCTGGCGATAAAGTCATTAAATGTTATGTTGAAAATAATATCAACATGAACATCACTAAATAATTTTATATCCATGCCGACAGGAGAATTGGGCTTGAATATTCTTGTGTTATGGAAGTGTAATTAGTCATCTATTTACTTTTAACAGTTGTTTTAATAATTTGTAACCAAAAAATGCTCTCAAAATTATTCAACATTTAAAAATCATATGTAAAAAATAATAATATTGAATTGAAATATAATATTTAATAAATAATATTATTTCAATACGCGGTCTTTGGCCATTTTCAGTGGCCGATTTGATAGATTATATTTTTACTTACCCAAAAGATACGTTTGTACAATATTGTTATACATTAGATTACTTTAATAAGGAACCAAAGGCGTGTGTTCACATATAGGAAACGGATCTATTCTGAAGAAAAGGGTCCATTGCGTTGTTACATACTTTGTCACTATGGCTGTATGTATCTTGTAGTAGTGGTATATGCATTGTTATTGAACGGTGTCGATACGTGATCTGAATCAGATTTCACGATTCAGCGATGAGTAAAGTCTGTCATAATAATAATAATAATACCGTGTGATGACTTTGCTACGAACTGATTTAGTCGTAACTAGTTTTAAAACCCAGCGTTGGTCAAGTAAAGACGACTGGCACTCCATTGCTCAAGATAGAAAGGCTTGGAGATCTATTGTTTCGGAGGCAAAGTTCCTGCAAGGGCTTTTGGAAGTTAGTAAGTAAGTTGGTCAAGTATAATAATATAATGATATAAGAAAACTTTATTATTCAGCATGTTGGAACGTCATTCTAAGAAAAGACCTTGCATACACTTGGCCTATTTAGACAGTATTAATAACATTATTCCATTGTTATTTGATTGAAATAAATAAACAGAACACATAATGTAAATAGAAAAAGCATCATCAACAATTTTTTTATCTACTTTATTTATTTATTCAGCAACTCAAAATATTCCTCCTTTTTAGAGCGCTATTATAAATATATTATATTTTTTTATTATTGCCAATGGCCCACTATATGTTCATGTACTTTTTCTAAAATGTAATGTTAACTGAATATGATTGACTCATTTCATGTTGTTGTATTTTTTTCTTTCTTTTTGTGGACTTGCGAACATGCAGATTTAATAGTAATATCCGCCAACTTCACTGGTCAATTATAGATTTAATATTTTTATTTGTAATATGTACTGAATGACTGTATGTTTTGCTTGGATAATCAATAAAATAAAATAAAAATATTTTTTTACACGTTGGAGTAACATTTCATATACACTTTCATGCATATCAAATTGTAAAAAAAAAGACACAGCACAATAAGACTAAATAATGAAAAAAACAGTAAAGTAACAATTACAATGATGAATATATCAATTAATTGAACATTAGTCATGTTGCAGGTAATAACTGTCTGTGAAAGACAAACAATTCATGAAACACTTGAAAATGGAAAGATAATAGTAAAAAATTACTGAAAAATATTATTTTGTATGTTTGTATCCATGCTGTCGTTTATCTATATACTTTTTAATAATAAAGGTTGCCTCTTCTGATAACAGATACAACAGATGGCACAATTTAAACAAACATACATATGAACAAAATTAAATATTTAAAGTGAACTATATTTTATATTATGTTATTCCACGTAGTAAACGAACAATATAATAATGAACCTCTTAAACAAGGGTCGTGAATATAGTGAACATAGTGAATATAGTGAATACTGTAGAGTGTCATCATCATAGTTCACAATGAATTCAATTAATTGAATCGTGATTTGAAATTAGAACACTTTTGTTTGTTTACTGGAGTCGTATGAATAAAACGATTCATTGAAATGATCCTATTCAACTATTTAGTATTATTAGGTTAACTAAAATTTTGTGAAAAAGTAAAAACAGATGTAGTTCAATATTTATGAGCCAGTAATATATGACGAAATAAATTCATTCTAGGATTTTTAAAATTAGAATTAACATCATATAAAAGACATGATTGTTCATGTCATATAAGTAAAATAAGCTGAGAAGAATTAGATATATTTTTCTGATTTAATGATACGGAGACACCATTATAATATAACTCTTTATATGTTCTTTGTTATACGGGAGAGACGATGGTCTTAGTTGGATCATGTTTTGAATCAACTTAAATATAGTTAACTAAAAGGATCACTATTGTAGTCAACGCAAAAGAGCACATCCTTAAGACAGTCAATTCTTTCTGCTATATCTTTATAAATTTGACGCCGTTTTCAAAGAGACTTACAAAGACTTAAATGAGATTTGCCCACTTAATCGGTGTTTAATTGATCTGAATGGAAGATCCTTGTTACTATCATGTGCTCTCGACAGGCACGTTTAAGGAAGAAAAAGGAATAATATCTACCAACGCCATCACGACAACTCATACAAGTGGAGTAACCGGAGACTCACTCCAATTAATGAGCATACAGAAGAATAATGTACTAGTTCAATTGAATATGCAAATCAAGAAAATATTTAATTGCAAAACATAAACGAGTCATTGCAAGGATCTTTATTATGTTATATTTCATAACACGTATAACATTTATAGTGGATATTTTAGTTCGAATAGTAAAATAAATAATATATTATTTTCATCGCGCACGTTCGCGCAGTTGGTAGCGATGTAAGATAATCGCCTAGATATTACATTACAGTACCTACCTATCACTATAACATGGAGGCTGTCCAAGTGCACCACTAGCAGCATTACCTCATGCTGTGCTGAAGATAGTTACCGTGTTCCTTAGTAATGTGGGCCACCAACTGAGCTAGTAAAGCCGTTAGGTAAAGACTTCTCTATGTTAAAAAGATAATAATTGAATCCTCTCGTTTAATATTATTATTGTTTGAATTATTATATCTTGCAGGTATTTTCTTTCGCAGGAGTATTGGAGTCTCCAGTTAAAGACGTTTAATATCACGTTCAAAATATTTAACAATTCGATTGAAGAATGAGGTGTGCCACGTGATCTGAATGTCTTATGTTTTTTTATGGGATGGGGAAGACGACCTTCATGGTCATTATCATGTTATTTGATGGAAGATCAAATTTGTATAAAATATAAATAAATAAATATTTTTATAATTTCAAATATTTCTAGCATCCTCAAGTAGAAGCAAAGTTTTAAGATTAATTTTCAAGAAAACTCAACGTAAAATACTTCGATATTTATTTTTAGAGACCTACAAATGTATCCTTTCAATAAAATCATTTGCAAACAATTGTGTTATATCAATATCATCCTTTTACAAGCCATACATAAATAAATAGACTGTATTATTATGAAATAAAGGTTTCCAATTTAATTATTAATCAATTAATTGACAGATCGTAGATCACTCTCCAATTAATGTAATTATCGTTAATTAATTCATTATCGTTACTTTCATTATTATTATTACTGGAGTCTTTGAAGAACCTTCTTGGAATTCTGAGGCGTTGCTTTACTTTTAAATAACAAGATGTCAGAATAGACAGATACTGATAAACTAACTATTTACTATATTATGTTAACTGGAGGCGGCTAGTGAATTGAATCAGTGGAGGCGTGGTGGAATTATATAAAAACATAATTCATAGAAAACATAGTTTTCGATTCAGCCATGAGATATGTATGCCACCCATTCTGAATGTTTAAACAACATTCATGAACATTCGCACAAATCGAGCTAGTCCCAAATTCATACATGAATCTTGTATTATGGATACTAACGCGGCGATACACATATATCATAACCGTGATACGGGAACCGAACCCGGGTCCTCATAATTCAGAGGCAAGAGCCACAACGGCAAATTTACCTTTTATAGTCATAGAGAGGACGATTTTCATGTTAATTACTCACAGTTAGTCCACTACTGGCTACCCCGCCTACGGGCTAAAATGAATTTAGGGGTGCGTCACATCAACGCTCCTAAGAAGGAACCGCCTCTAGTATTAACTACCTGATTGCCACTAGTTCCAACTACGCAACACTCCTGGTAGGGTATAATTATCTTCTGACGTTATTTCGTGAAGAATAGATAAATCTATACTCTGTAAACATATGTACTGTGAAATATTAAAGAACAATCACTTTTGATGCTGTGATTTTGAAAAAAAAAAACAGTTCATGAAAACAATCATTTATTACGAGGACAAAAGTGTTCTCTGGCGCCATCTAGTGTTGCGTGACAGATGTCAACCATGATGATTTGAAACAGGAATTGGGGGTTGGTGAACGTTGCGTGGATAAAGTACCTACACTTAACCCAGCCCAAGCCGATTCGAAAGCATCGGGACACCTTTCTTCTTTCTTACAATAAAGAGAGTTTGCACAATCTTTATATAGGTAGGTACCTACCACAAATTTGAAAATTGTTTCGAATGGATAGAACGCCAAAAAAGAACAGTGATTATTTGAACAATATACGCTGGTAAATATTTCGAGTAGGTACTCTGCATCTCTAACGACCGTCTTTGTAGTACATACCTAACTAGATAATATAATATGTCGACATTTAATCCTGAACCAATTAACAAATAGAATTAATTCAATGAAAGTAATGACTGATTGATTGACAGCTACTCACTCAGACAGCTTTCATTACCTATTTGAGCGAAGGAGAAAACTATACAAACCTACTATTATTCAAAACAATTTAACATACTGATATATGAGTGATACTCTAAGATATTTTACCGTCTTTTGTGTATGCGTATAGCGATAAAAATCAGCATATGTTTTAATATTATACATGGTTTAAACAAGTATTTTAATGTCATTCGAAACATAAATCATCTTAAATTCCAGGTATGCCACCGATCCTTAATGACTTAATTTATTTATTGGCACATTGAGGATTACTCACATAACTATTATGTGCAGTTATTCTACTGGCAGTTATTCTACAGTAGATTAAATTATTAAAGGCGAAAATTTACCACTACTTTACCATCAAGGCCAATACCCCATGGTAGCCAGCTGACCAGCCACGTATAACAAACGTTCAAGCCGTTCTTTCCATGCCAACAAAAAATTAAAACAATCAGGGTAGGTGACAAATCTCATTGCTGAATTTAAGATGTATTGTTACCTTATTTTTTCGAACACCTACCCTTTACAGGACACTAAAAAAATTACGGAAAAGAGTGAGTGACCAGTTCTTTGCCGGGTGCCCTTCAAAACAATAGATTAAAATTAATCGCCAAAATCATAAAATAAAAAGCATTTAAAATAAGACGAAATAAACAGCCGGCTACATCATGTACTCGTTTCTTTATTTTTCATGCAACGTTGCTGCAAATAAGAAAAATTAAATGCAGGTACTACCTACTGATGTTTTTGCTTTTTTTAAATTGATGATTTATCGAAAATATAATTACAATCAATGTTTTAATACAAAACCGATTATATTCCGAAATTCATACAAAAAATTTCATAGTCAAAAAACTTATCATGTTTCCTGGAATATTATAAAAATGCACGATAAAACATTTATTTGAAAAATCTGTATGAGCTGGAGGTACTTACGTTTACTTACGTTTGCACGCCTTTCTATGTGAAATTGGTTTAGTGGGGTCCCTGAAGTAGCCCTCCCTGCAGTAATGGCAATGTCTCCCAGCTGTGAAGTGACGGCATCTTATACAGACTCCTCCAGAGACGCGTCCAGACAGTTTGTACAGGTCCATGTTGAAACGGCAACGACGAGCATGTCCATTGCATTCGCATTCTGAAAATAAAATAAACAAAGAGAATTATTGAATAGTTCATGTCTCTTGAGACGTGATTTTTACGTTCAGCAAACTCAAACTTGATAAAATTAGATTTTTATATTATTTGCTTTCGTCTTTTACATCCCCTTTCGATGCAGAGAGGAATCAAAGATATTCAATTTAGGAATAGTAATTTCATTTCATTCTTTGTAATTGTTTTGATTCTGTTCTCAATTACCTACTCCATATTAACAATACAAGCTCATTATTCTATACTCTCACAACGCATCCCATGTGAGGTAGGTAGAGAGAACGAAATGCCGTAATGATCTATCCTAAGGTACCTTTTACGCTTCCTCGTAGTTCATGGAATTTCATATAAATGCAAGTCAATTTTTTTTACTCAACACGCAACCGTCAAGCCATGTAGTTCTTTGATTTCTGCGCTTCCTCACACCCCCTCTTTCAGATAAATACATTCTCTTTGTCACTCTTTCATCATCCACATGTTTAAATCATCGTATTTTATTGACTTGTATTCTATTCACAACACTCCTCTTATTCTCCTTATATCCTCATTCCTCACTCTATCACGCAACGTTTTACTAACCATTCTTATCGGTGGTTACATCTCCAGATCATTTATTCCACTTTCGTCCATCTTAAACCATGTCCAAGTTTCGCAAGTAACGTAAAAGTAGCAAATATTCCCCTTTGTAGCAAAGATTTTTCTTAGCAATATTGGGAACATTTTAAAATAACACTGAGAAAAGTGTTCGTAATTTCTGAAAACCTAGTAAAATGTGATTTGCATTCACGAATATCAAAATTACGCATTCGGGACATTACTCATATCTAGTACTTAAAATTTAACATTAATAATCTTAAAAAATACTTTGAATGAATTAAAGTTTGGTGAATATTTATTTATTTATATTTTATACAAATTTGATCTTCCACCAAATAACATGATAATGACCATGAAAGTCGTCTTACCCATCCCATAAAAATACATAAGACATTCAGAGCACCTGGCACACCTCATTCTTCAATCGAAGTTGTTAAATATTTTGCACGTGATATTATCCCGTGGAGCACCCGGTAAAGAATTGGTCTCCCACTCTTCTGCGTAAGTTTTCAAGTGTCCTGTAAAAGGCAGGTGTTCGAAAAAAATTAAGACATTTTACATCTTAAATTCAGCGATGAGGTTTGCCACCCATCCTGAATGTCTTGATTTTATATTGGCACGAAGAGGACAGTTTGCATGTTTCTTACATGCAGCTGATCTGCTGGCTACCCCACTTGTGGGATATGCCGTGATGGTATAGTAGTAGTAGTAGTAGTAGTAGTAGTAGTAGTAGTAGAATCTAGAGAGGAAAATTCTTCTATGTATTTTATCTATGTATAATAGTTTGAATTCAGAACGAACCTTTGAATTCAGAACACGTATGAGAGAGAAAGCGTTCTGAGAGAAAAAAAGGCAGACAAGAGAATGTAAGAATTTGAATTATTCTATAAACATATAAAAAAGAAAAAGATTGGAACTTTGAATAATATATAGCAAATAAACAGGAGTACATTTTCAAAGAAGAATAAATAAAAACTGTATTGGAATGAATATGAATTTCTATAGAAAAAATTGTTGGTATTGTATGGAAATATAAAATTTGATGTTGGGCGTTGAGTAATATGATGTTCATCAAAATTCAGAGTTTTTTGAAATTCGAAACTTGATTCGAAGTCCGAAACATAACCAGAATGCATTCTACTCAAAACACAAACCACAATTTTGTAAATCACTACTTTTTATGCATGAAATGAGAAAAGAAGTCGATAAAAAAATGAAATGGACCAATTTCACATTTAACTTTAGTTATACCGAAGATTCGCGTTTTACAAACTCAAGATTTGCATATGAATGGAGAGTACCAAATATTCGTGAAAGAACCAAGTAAAGGATACAGAAAGACCAAATCTTTTCACAGTAATAAAAAATCTTTTCATTTTAAAAAGGGAAAAAATTGAAAATGAGCATATATTTGTACCACAGTAGAATTTGGACTGTGCATAAGAAATTAGAAGAAGCGACATTATTCATAATGAGCAGAAACATAATCTTCTTTTACTCTTTAACTTACTTGAATTGAAGGATCATAGAATGGTATTTTATTTATTTTATTTTCACAAGGAACAAACAGCCAAAACAAAAAATATTACAAAAATCAAATTACACACAACATATACCACAAAAGTCTCCCTATACAAGAGCAGCTTCTGACTTAAGAAACGAGTTGCCAAGAACTAATAGAAGAAGAAATGGCTTCAAATACCCAGCTACATTGCTGTATAATGCAATATCAAAGGACATTAGAAGTTCAAAGAATATAAAACAGTACACTAAGAAAGTTAAGAATCTTATCAAGAATAATTTGATATAACCAGTGTGATGTTAAATAATGTTTAATGATATTGATACCTACAATGCGGTGATGGTGAAGTGAATATATACAATATAGTTATAGTGTGATATAGTGTTCTTATATTTAATGTAATTTGTAACATAATGGCCTTCTGAAACCAGCAGATTCTACCTGCTGTTTGAGGGTTTCTTTTAAATAAATAAATAAAATAAATACCCCAGTAGATGTAGGTACCTAAAGAATGGCTAAACATGGATATATTAGTCATCATGATATCACCTACAATTTTGATAGTCGATAAGTTCACAGCATTTAATTAGCAAACAGTGTCCTCTCGGTATTAAAAAAATGAGATGTTCGGGACAAGGAAAATACCAAATTTCTGATTTTATTTCCATGTGAAATTTAACACACGAGTGCTTTTATTGTATAAAGAACTTGAAAACTATTGCAAAAATAAGTGGGAAAGTACAAAGACTCAGTGAGAGAAGACACAAATAAATAGGATATGTCTAAATAAATTATTATCCAATGGTTTTCAACCAATGCTAAAGGCGTAGATGTTTTTAATCATATGCCTTCTTTTGGTAGTGCCGTTGTAAATTTGTACAATTGTTTGCCATGTATTGTATGCAATAATGCATAATATTATTTTTATAATGTATTTAAAGTAGGCCGTTTTTGTTCTTTACAGTAGTCACGAGTGAGCAACCAGTGACCTTTTGAGACCTGGATCTTGCACGGTCCAGCAGAAGACTTGGTTTAACTACAAATATGAAACTAATCCTGTCGAAATAATAATATACAATGCCGAAAACAAAATAGTCACGTTTCACACGACCTGTGGAACTGAATGGTTAGAAGATGGCGAGTTTGTTTTATAAATTACCATAACATGTAGGTACATAAGCCATATTTTTCTCATGTGGGTATTTTTTTATTTATCTCAGTCGAAACGTCAAGTATTTCATTATGTATAAATATCTTTATTGTTTTTTCTTCTTCATTTTTTTTCCACTACTCGAGCTAGGCCTGTTATACCTGAATTTCTTTCTTTGACTCTTGCTTATATTATACCTACCATTGACATGAAAAGTATCATAAACCTATTTCTTCAGGAGCCCACTTATTCTTTTTTTTCACCACGACGTCGCCATGTTTTAATTCTGGGTGTCTATCTGTCCTTCAATATTCTTGAACAAATTGGTTTATTTATTCTTTTTTACGCGGCCAAGCCTTTTACATAATGAACAAAAAAAATAGTAACAATTTGACATACGAAGACATTAATATACAGTTACAGTTTCATGCAAATAAATCAATGAAAAAAAATATAATTATGTGATTTGGAATTAATCTTAATATGTAGGTACAAAATATAATTTGAATTTAAAATGATTAGAAAAATAGACTGAAAATGATGGCCGAGGGGGCACCGTCTAATCGATGGCTAGACACTTAATCAAGGAGTGGAAGAAGGGCATATAGGTACATTTACATCATTCGGAATGCTAAATTAATGGGTTGATACCATATTCTCCGGAGAAGTAGTAGGTACGCAGTAGGAATAGTAGGTCTTGTAGTCGTTGTTGGTAATGTTATTTTTATTTCTTTAAACAGCCACTCAGTGTAAGTACGTCGTTATACACTACCGCCATCTGCCGCCACTGCGGGTGGAAGTGACATTATGATTATTCATGAACCTAGTGGAGGATACTTAACCTCAAAATAGAGATGCAAATTGTAAGAGGATCTAAGAGAGAAATTTCTATGATTTGCTCTAAGATTTCATAAAACATGTACGTTAGGTTCAAAGTTCCCATTTAAATGTACTTAGTTGCTGATGATCTAGAAGACTCTTTTTCACTAAGCATCTCCTAAAACCCTTTGATAATGGCAGAATACGTAGTATTGGAACTGCCATGGAAAAAAATAAGCCAACCAATTCAAAGTCGTCATGGATGGAGGAAGGTTGTTTCCATCCTGTGTTTTCAGGAGCAAGAATAAAGAGCAAAATTAAAAAATAATATCCTACTCCAATATTTTAGTGATGCACAGGATATCTCTCCTGCGATTTGTAAAGGATATTTTGTGAACACAATATTGATCGTGGTTAGATGGAAAAAATCACTTGATAGTGATAATCTCACCACTGCATATCGTTCTAGAATTTTTAATTATTTATTATTTTATTGATTATTTTAAATTTTGTGTTGTTTTTTTAACACTGTTTTATAACGATGATGTGCAAAAAGAATAACTAAATTAAGACATTCTTACTCTAATCATGAAAGAGTGATGTCAGTAGACCGCAGTCAGATGATGTGCAGCAGATCACTGGTGGCGATAGTGGTCGATGGATGTAGACTGCTTTTAACAGAAAAATGTGGAGATAAATTGTAGCTGTATTGATGAGTTCAAGAAATCTGATGATAACAATGATTGGACTCCTGCAATATCCGAGAAATAAAGTTATTTCAACATGATGACAATGCTGACAAATCTTCTGCACCTTATTTGATTAAAGGCAAAGCACCCAATTTCGAGTAAATCATTACGATTAGAGGGTTATTCCCGTTTTCCCGTTTTTCCCGGGAATTTTTATTTCCCGTTTCCCGGGAAAAAAACGAATCCTTTCCCGGGAAAAAACAAAAATTATTATTAGTCATGCAGAATGCCATACCGATACCGAAACTTTTGTTTAGTTAACTGTAATAGTCGTAATAAACTTGTTGAAGTTGACAAACATTTTTATGTGATAAAATATGAAAACAAATATTAATTACCAACATTAGTGTTTTACTTTAAAAAAAACTTAATTATAGCTTCAATGTATTCGTTTGAAAGAAGCATAATTCTAAATATAATTCGAAATCGGTGGTGTGTTTGGCCGACAATGTACAAGAATCCTACGATTTTTCATGTTTTTTTTTATATTTCGAAAAGTTAGATAGTTCTTAAAAATATTAGTGCAGCAAACTGTCGATTTTTTTGTTTTATTCATGTATATTAACCGATATAAAAAATATTTTTTTTGTTGAAATTTATAATTTTTTGAAGTCAAAAATCATCAAATGAACTCGATATTTGTTTATTTAAAAAGCTTTGCCAAAATCCATAATATTTATTTCCTTGATAGGATGAACAAAAATTAAAAGTATATTTATTTTGTAAACAATTTGTATTTTGATATAACAAAGAGTACCTAAATAAATCTCGTCAGTCAGCTATTTAGTTTTTTTAAGCAAATAACTTATATTGGTAACAAAATTTGTTTTTTTTTATCAAATCAAAATGTTTGCAAGGGTCAACAAGTTATGAGAGTTTTTCTACCAAATTTGTTGAAAATTGAATATTAAAAAATATAATAATGAATTTCCCGGGATTCCCGGGAATCCCGGGAAATTCATTTTTAAATTTCCCGTTTCCCGGGAACGAAAATAATCCGGGAAAAATAACCCTCTAATTACGATGACAAGTCCTTAAACGAAAATATTATCTAAATATCGATGTTGTGTTTGCACATTCCTTTAAGTGAAATTACACAACAAGGAGTTGATATGCTAAACATTCAGCTTCGTCCCCAGTTTGTTTTCTTTGTAAAGATCACATTAGACTTTATAATGTCTCTTAAAAATGTAGGGCATTCAATACTGAATACGTTCATAATGTTAGTATCTTCTAAGTAAGTAAGATAATAGAGCTCTTACTTGATATCGTTTAAGGAAGTCCGCTCTTAATGTTAGGTATGATTTTATATTCAAAGTATACACAATGTATCTACTGCTAAATGCTTTGGAATATTAGACTAATAATACTATTATGATGCCAGATATAGACACACATAAAAGCACTTGCAACATCTTTATATAATATTCGTAGATATTATATTTAACAATTTACTTTATATCTAAGCATATTTTGGAAATTTTGTCTAGATAATCGGAAGTACTTTTTTTGTTTATTTTTTTATTAGCCAACAGACCGACCTCTGTTGTGTTGGGTATGGGTGAGAAATTAATATACGTTCTCTCTTGGTGACGTTACTTTATTGATTGTAAATGGTGACAAGTTTGTTTGCGAGGGATGGAAGATGTGACAAGGATATCGAAAGAAGTAGCCGGTGCTAGGATTAAAGGTGCACTTCAACCCATTGTCGACAATGAGTCGAACATGGCAAAATTGCTAGTGCACAATACCATCCTGGTACTGACACTTATGTATGCAAGCGAAACGTGGACATGGTTGAAGAAGGACAAAAGTGGAATAAATGCTATGGAGATGAGATCGCTGAGGAGGATGGTTTGTAAAACGTTGCGTGATAGAGTGAGGAATGAGGATATTAGAAGAATGAGTGGATGCAAGAGGAGTGTTGTGGATAGAATGCGTGTAAATAAATTGAGATGGTTTGGTCACGTGGAACGAATGAAAGAGGAAAGAATGACAAAAAGAGGATATACTTGGCTGAAAGGAGAGGTGTGAGGAAGCGTGGGCGTCCGAGAACTACATGGCTTGAACATGTAGATCAAATTCTCAAGGACGGCCGTGTTTTGAGTAAAAGAAACCGACGTGCGTGCATGAGAAATTGTATGACTGTAGAGGAAGCGAAAGAAGTATGTAAGGACAGATCTAATTGGCGTTCCGTTCTCTCTGCCTACCCCACTTGGGATACGGCGTGAGGGAATAGATAGATAGATAGATAGACAATTATAGTACATAGATACGAGCATAATAGTTATATAATTATGTTTATTATTCACCACTAATCCGAATTCACAGACTGGGGAATCTGGTAGGAGATCATAGTGATATTTTTGCTGACAGTTTCCCAAAATTCAAAACTGACGTTGTTAACTATTTAAAATTACAAAACTGACATAGGGCAATCGAGGTTTGAGTTCTGACTTTTTAATGTTTACTATTTTTAAGAATTTTTATTATGTTGACCCATATTAACTTTTTGACTATTTTGTTTGATCATTCTGACTGATAAATTTAATTTGATGAAGTGTTGAAATGCTTAATTCTGCTATATTGTGTATAATCATTTATTTGTTTTATACTAGTAATTTATGCGTAGAATCTATTTTTTTAATATTTTTTTTTTATATATCACATTCTACAACTTTTATTGAATTTCTGACTTTTATTTGTAACTTTGTGATTGTATTGTCTCTTTAATTATTTATATAATCAGTAATTTTGATGTACCTAATTTATATAATTTATATTATTAATATTCTTGACTTATTTCTTAAATGTACGATGTATTAATGTGAATTTGTATTGTATATATACATATGTGTTTTGTAGTCTGTCTTATATTTAAACATGTAAAAGGCTTGCGCCGTATACAACTAAATAAATAGAAAAAAATAAATAAATAGAATAAATAAATACATACACATATACATATATATATAGACATACAACTTTACATATTATATGTATATCTAACATGACCAACTAACTATATGTAATAAGCGTGCGAGTTATCATCTCCGTGCCAATAAAAATTAATGCATTCAGGATAGGTGGCGTATCTCATTACTGAACTGAAGATATCAACGATCTTAAACGTAATACGTAATTCATGAATACCTGTCTTTTACAGGACTTTTCGAAAATTTATAATAGAAAATGGTGGGATACCTTTTCATTGCCGAGGCTTCACAGGCCAAAGCATTTAACAATTTTGTTTGTAGCAAAAATCTTCTTTAAAGCGATTCGTATAAAATATCAAGTGTCAATATATAAAATTGCATATACCTAATCCAAAAGAAGTTGAATGATACATTCAAATACAAAGATTTGGACTGATTTTTCGATATGCGCTTCTTATTTACCTTTATCCTAAGATAGCCCTTAAAGTGATCATTTAATCTTTCAAACAAAATAAGAAGTAATTTTGGACAACTATTTTACGCCAAAATGTGAGGAATAGACAGAGTTTTATTCTAGTGGGGCAATATGTTGAATTTATGTGTGTGTATTGTTTTTTTTTTTTTTTCTAAAATGTATCTATATTTTTTTCCTTACAGTAGTTTAATGTAACAGGCGCATGTTTGGTGTGAGTCCGGTTAAGCTGGACTTGCATTAGTCGGGCGCTGTTTCTTCATCTCCAATTGTTGCCATTTTGTATATTATGTGGTTTATACTTTAATATGTATGACGTAGACACGCCTAATTGGTGGGTTGGCTTGATCAGATCAACATTATTCTCTCTTTTTATTTTTCATATGTTTTGTCAACCTACTGTGTGTGTCTCTATGTAATAAATAAAGGTATTACATAATGTTGTTCTTTATGTATGTTTGTATGTACTATTTTGGAATTTAAAAAAAAATCCTACAGTGATACGACAAATTGTTAATGGCTAGGTAATTCATATCATTATTATCAAAACTAGACAGATCAGTTTAAAAAATATAGTACTAGTCACTGAAAGTCGTCCTAAGGAAACATTGACAAATCGGGCCTTAATGGCAACATATCAAAAATAAAAACAGGTTCGATTCCTGCTGTGCATGGTAATTATTACTCGTTTTAAACATCGCACCTATTCTTCAAAATGCCACACCAGCGCATACCCAATATCGTCTTCATCCAATAGATCTTCCGCAAAGATCTTCGTTTTTCTCGTATATCAAAAAGTGACGTAGGAATATGAATCAAATAAAATACATTGAATGTTAAATTCACACCTTTAATTTCAACGGCCCGTCCAACATTAGCCAAAGGCACCTTTGATTTTTACGTATAATTTTATTTGGATCATTATCTTAAGGTATCAACTGTAAAGTAGATCGAATGTAAGATGTGTATATGGCACTCAATCTTTTCTGTCTGCCCTCCAAGAAAGCATGATGTATGTATTTTTTTGCATATCATCTTCAATAGCACATTCAAAAAATATATGCGAAGTATTTTATTACCAGTCGGAACCCATCATTTAAATTATCTCACACCGACAAATTTAAATAATTGCAGAATGTAATTGGTTGCCTTGTTTTTAAATTGACCATTCAGGATAAAGAACGATATCCATCTGGACAAGACCCACTAATTAGAGTAATGAGAAGCTAAGAAAGTTAGGAAGAAAGGTGAAATGTTGAAGACACCAAGTGAGACATTTTTTTGGGTTACTCTGACCTTCCTTCAGAATTTTAGATATCAAAACACCTATACAATATGACCAATATTTTTTAACCGATGACATTTTGAATGATATGATTGAACTCTCCAGGCTTTATTCTACGGCTCAAAGACCAGAGAACCCTAATGATTTGGCAATATAGATAGAAATTGTTCCATATTATTTCAACAAAAGTGAACAATAAAACTAAATTGTAAAGTTAAAAATATTTGTTTCTGCATGATTGTCCATATAAACAGTTATAAACAGATAGTATATAAACAGATTTTTTTTTAATTTTTCACTATAAAATATTTTAATATTTTATATCTTATGCATTTGTTCCAAAAACAAAAAAAATCATGCAGAAAGGGGTTAATTCGCTTATTTTAATATCGTTTTATAAGAATACAAAGATCACAAACCATAAATAATTATGAAATACGATTGTTTAATGAAATGTTAAAGAAAAATAACCCTTCGTATTCAAGGTTACAAATATCTCGAGACTGGTCAAGACATATTTATTAATATGGTATCCCTAATCACAATAATAATATGTAGTCATTACTCAATATCCCAACATAAACATTGTTATTTTCCCTTAGTTAGGCAAATATTATGTGATGTAACAATACACGAATTTATTTATTTATTTACGGCATTATTGCCTTTGAATACAAAAAAAATATTACAAGTGGACAATTTTACAAGATACAAAACAATGAAAACTTAATGACTACAAATTGACTACAATGACTAAAAATTAAATTAAATTATAAAGTAAACATTAAATTAAATTTGTATTTTCAGAATAAATCTGATTAAAACATTCTATCATCTTCCTCCTCACAGAGCCATCTCCATCGAAAAATAAGTCTATTGTCTCAGCATATCTATGACCGAGCACATGCAGACGGTTCACGACTGAATTTGTGTGTTATAGATTTTTTTATTTTCCGTGGAACACCCAGAAAAGAATTGATCTACTCTTTTGCGTAAGTTTTCTAGTGCCTGTAAAAGGCAGTTGTTTGAAAAAATAAAAACATTTAACATCTTAAATTCAGCGATGAGGTTTGCCACCTACCCCAAATATCTTATTTTATTGTTGGCACGAATATGACAGCTTGCATGTTTATTACATGTTGCAGGTTTGCTGGCTACCCCACTTATGAGATATGCTCTGCTTGTGCGGTAGTAGTTATTAAATGCATGCAAATTGTTTTTTTTGTCTAATCTTTGATCTCAGGTGCTGGCAAAATCCCCTAACATGACACAAGCTTTTAGATTACTGTGAAAGGTGTGTAAGGTTGTATTTGAGTTTATAACAAAAACCCAGATACATCTTTATTTTTTACATTACATTATTAAGATTGCTCAAACTCAACATCACATTCACGTTTTTCCATTCATAGTATCACGGAATTTCGCACACTTGGGGTAACCAGCAGCTGCCAGCAATTTTAGCCTAATTATACTTATTTCACATAGGTACATATAACACAAACATTACAATAATTTCGTTATTATCGACTAATTATACGATGATTTATCATTGTATAATATAATAATAATGTCTAGTTTATATTTGTATGCATATTGTATAGGAAGGTACTTAAACACACTGCTAACTCCGTCTGGGGGTGAAAGAAGCAATTAATTACATTCACCTACACGATAAATAACTTACCATAAATAATAACAGTACTTCTTCTACTAATACTATACCATTACGATATATCCCACATGTGGAGCAGCCGGCAAAGAATTGATCTCCACTCTTTTTCGTAAATGGAAGGTATTCTAAAAATAAAAAGAAACATTTTACTTCTCAAATTCAGCCATGAGGCTTGCCACCCTTCCTGAATGTCTTAATTTTGTTTTGGCACAGAGAGGACAACTTGCATTTTATTTACATGTGGCTGCTCTGGTGGCTACCCCACTTGTGGATGTGCCGTGATGGTATGGTAAAACTAAATAAGTTCTATGCACCCATCAAGATTTTACAATCATCCCATTTACAAAACGCAGAATTTTGTGCACTTTTCATTAGTTTCATCTCTTTGGACTATAAATTTATCCCAATCTTAAAACAATTTGAAAGCATTGAGACGCTTTTCTCTCCCTGTTGATGTTGCAACCAGGTAACATGTTTTTTTTTTGGAAAACATTTTATTTTTATTCTATTTTGCACGTCGCTGCGTCGAAAACCAGATGAAAAAATTATCGTATGGAATAACTAAAAAAAATAATGTTATATTTACTTTGAATAACATATTTTTACGAACTATATAAACTTTTATTGAAATATTTTCACCAAAAATTATCGTTTGATAATATTTAGAACTTCGTGAAATTTTAGACAACTTCTTCGATATTTTAGTTAAATTCTAGTTCTTAGATTATTTTTCATAAAATAATCACTCACATACAAGAAAATAAGATGTAATAAAAAACATGTTAATATCCTTAAGAAATTTCCGCTTTAAACTCCGATACATCGGTATGGATATCAAACCATAATAATAAAAATAATAATATTTTAAAGTTGGTTCCTAATCTAAGATGGTTCATCTATTGAAAACGTTCCACATGAACCAATGAGCAAGGGTTTCGCGGGACCCCTTAGTTTTCATCCCATGCCTGGGGTAACTTATGAAGAGTTGGGGGAAGGTGTAGAACTGTAGAATAAGTATGTAGAAGAAGAGGAAGAAATAGGTAATAATAACATTATTATTATAACACGAGAAGAGTTAGGATACGTAAACAACATGAATTACACATTATACTTACATATTATATTAGCAGAAGTTTCGTTATAACAAAAGTCAGAGTGTTTACGAACACGGCAGGTCATAAAGAGTAATGTGGATATAATAAAATATCTGACAAACTCTTTAATAGATACCTGCTTGTCTGAAGTACATTTTGATTAAAATTTATTAACATAATTTAATAAGGATTAGAATATTGCGGTATTTTGGGATGAGCTGTTATAAAAATAATAAGGTATGTATTTCAATTAACTGTAATTTCTGTTAACTATAGCCATGAATAATATTGCCCATGTCCCACCCCAATCGTAATAGGTTCAAGAAGTCTTAGTACGTAGTAATACGTAACTGTTCATTAGAATGTAAGAATGTATTGTTTTAGTTTCAAGAAATGTTGTAAAATCTTTAGGAACATTAACCGTTTTAATTAAGTGTGGAGAGGTTTTGTCGGGGGAAGCCCTTCAGGCGATCTCTGAGGCCTCTCATATAAATAAAAGATTTTGCACGATGAGTGTGGATGACATAGGAATTACCATTCCTGAAACATCCACGGGTAAGGGAGGGTACCTACAACCCTTAATGTCCATGTTCCATAATCGGTAAATGTAGAGGAAGTGCAGCATATTTGGAATACTGCAGGTAATTTGGAATATCGAGGTTTCTCTAAAATGGTACCGTGCATCTGTGTTTTGTTCAAGCAAGCAATAAGAACATACAGCATCCACACCATTAACATGCAAAAACAAGTTTTTAGTTGACATTTTGTGTCGTACGGATCGGACATATATCCAAGCTTTTTTAAAAACTTTTTTCTGGGAATTCAATTCTCTATAAAATCGATCTTAACGTATCTAAATATTGCTTTATTTGTTTAAATTATTAAATGACATTATAAGTTAATGATCTTATGTTATTTTGGTGTTTTATAAGACAAGTTATCGAGGTAGGTATTGTACTATATTTGTTTAAATTGATTATTTTATTTATCTTACTTGATTGTAAGTTTTTGGTCTCATTTTTTCAGTGGGAATTGTAGGAAATATTGACAAAACCGCAACTAAATCTTTGCAAATAAATTGTACAAAGAAAACCAGGTTTTATCAACTTTCAATAGAAAGCGTTTAAGTTCATAAAAATAGGATTGGAACCTATTTAATATCAGAATTCTCTCGAAATACATTTTAAATATTCTTATTTTCAATTGACGTGAGTTTCAGAAATAACCTTTAAATATAATATTTTCTAAATATATTTCTACAAAGGTATGGTTGTGAAAGTAGTTAGTATAACAATATTGATACTTGAACAGGAATAAGTAGTCCTTATAGAGGAACTGAAGGCTTAGGTCCAGTAAATAGGATAGGTACAATTTAAAAGGACAGGGAAAGAAGGTTGTTCCCTTAGGACTACGAAAATATGGAGTGGAGTCGATATTATTATTATTATTGTTTATTTGATAGGATATTTTATATTGGTAAATAGAAGCTTACATACAAATTATGTTTCCCTATTAGGTACATATCCAAGCTATTTCTAAATCCGATCTCTCATTATTTTATTCTCAGCAGTTTAACATTATGTAGCTTACGAGTGCAATGCACGTTTTAAAATATCTTCAATTCAGCGATGAGATATGCCACCCTTCTCATGTTCATTGGCGCAAAGAGGACGACTTGCATGTTTTTACAAGCAATTGGTCCGCTGGCTACCCTACATGTGGGAAATGCCGTTATGGAATAGATGGAAGAATTCAATTTATTTGAAAGACACAATAGTTGTATAATAATTGTGTCCCAAAAAAATCTTAATAAATAGTGATTTATAATAAATGTTTAAAAATTATGATATTAGGGGTTTAAATATTTTTAGTGGTTAACTAATTTCTTTTGTTCATTTTTCAATATTTCTTTCTAGAACATATAATGGAAATTCATGGCTGTGGGTTCAAGCTAATGTAAGCATATTAGGTATATCTAAGTACTTGTTTTATAGATATGTTAATAAAAAAAAGTTTTCTTTTTTATTGAAATATTGTTTTTCAGATTACACGAAAAATTTGAGAGTGTGACAGATTAAAAAGTTACTTTCTATCATCATATTTTGTATTATATGCATAGGAGAAAGTTGTGATCGATCCTTTCTGCCTACCCCATGAAAGAAGCGGCATGATTGTATGTACCTATGTATTTGTTTAGTATTTAATCATGCAAAATATATATATATATATGTTTGAAACATGTAGTATCCAATCCCATCTCCAAAATATAAATAATGTTCTTTATGTCTGTTCTAGCATCACAAATGGGATCAAAGGGTGTGTCAAAATGTCTCAAACTACAAATGTTTCAAGAAAATAACCATTTCATATTATTACTATATTTTTCCTTTTTCTTTATCCGATAAGAAGTTGTAATTGGGTATTATTATCAAATTACAATTGTCTCGGGTAAAACGAAAAAAAAATACACACACAAAAGAAACATAATCCCAAAACTATAATAGTATCGGAAAAATATTGAAAAGGTAATTGAATTTTATGATTTCTTTAATGGTAGGTATGTAGGTAAGTATCTACCTTCAAAATGTATTTATTTTTTATCCTAGAAGATAATATTATAAACCTGCTACTCCTTCTAGACCATCACAGAATATACCACAAGTGGGGTGGCCAGCAGACCAGCTGCATGTAATAAACATGCAAGCTGTCCTCCCTGTGCCAAAAAATCATGACATTTAGGATAGATGATAAAAAGTCATCTTTATTTTTTCGATCATATGCCTTTTATAGGATACTTGATAATTTTTAGGGAAAAGCTGGAGATACAGGATATAGGAGAAGCGACTATCCTGACTAAGTCACAATCTGAAAACTCCCATAGATAGTTAACTAAAAAGAGCGAGTCTTCAATTATTATCCACAATCTTTTTAGCTGTGTGGGTAGCATTTCATTACAATACACTGTTTTCATGACAACGAAGAAATTATCTCGCATATTTTTTTTATCAACATAACACGTGTAGACAAATCAATCAAATTAAGCTTGTCCCGATTATGAATCTTATAAATAAATGTATTATGGGTACTAACTAACACGACGATACACATATGCATACATATATAAGGCACTAAACACATTGAGGGATATGTTAACACCCAGACACCGAACCATTTGAAAACAGTCATTCTTCGTTTTGTTTTGACCGGGAATTGAACCTGGAACCTCGTAACTCAAAGGTAAACCTCCGCGTCACATTGGTCGTCATTTAGGAGAATCTTCGACGTTACCACAAAGCACACGTGTAACATATAGGTATCTATGTACATACATATTATTATTTCGATCAATCTTTCGCATATTGACAGGATGTCAATTTAATATACAGAATTGTGGAAGTTAGTTATGTCATAGCTGACTAACATGATAATCCAAATCGGTTGAGATCAAACATTCTTATTTCATTCACGTTTTCACGTTATTATTCATCTTTTTAGACTTATTTACACTGCAGAAAAAAATCCCATCTCGAATATCTTAGTTTTTTTTTCTGATTTATTACATGCGGTTGGTCTGCTGGCTACTTCACTTCTGCAACATGCCGTGATTGTATAAAAAACAAAACATTTATCCATCAAATCATGGTATTTCTTTCAATTCAGTAGTCCACTCATTGCATGTCATGAATATACTATTAGTCCTCTCAGTGATGTAAAATCTGGTGGCATGCCTCATCGTTAAATTAGCAGGTGATAAAATGAATAACTATATATCTATACCCTCACGCCGTGTCCCAGGTGGGGTAGGTAGAGAGAACGGAACGCCATATAAATCTATCCCGTATACTCTTTTTGCTTCCCCTACATTCATACAATTTTTTATACATGCACGCAGATTCCTCTAACTCAACACGCGGCCGTCTTTTAGAATTTGATCCACGAGATCAAGTTGTGTATTTCTTGGACGTCTGCGCTTCCTCACACCCCCTCTTTCAGATAAATATATTCTTTCTTTCTTTCAGATAAATTAATAATATTACGTAAAATATTAAAAGTATGTACCTGGCATTTACACGAGTCTCACAAATATGCAATAGGGAATTAGAGAGCTTTCGTAGGTATTGTCTTGATCAAAATCTTATTTTGTATGCTTCAAGCCTTACGTATAATTTTTGATCCGAATGGCGGAAAGATGTTCCTGAAATATGAAATTAACCTACTTACCAACATTTTTTTCGAATACACGAGTTTATTCCATTCGATTTATTACCCAATTTTGAATTCGTGCTTCGATAAAACATTTTTATTCCACAATCAAATTAATAATTCAATTAAAATTGCTGGCAATTTCGCAGTACCTACATAAAAATTAAATTTATACGAAAATTGCAGGTCACTATAGCAAATCGTATTATACAGGAAACAACGTCTCCCAATTCTATTTAAATATAATTTTAAATATAAACTTATACAATGTCATCTTGTTCATATTATAAATGTACTTGAGTGGAAAGTTATCTGTCGGCCATCTCTGAGTTTTTAAATTATAAATATTCTACACGCTGAATAATATTGCCGAAATGGGCAAATTTTTGAAAGAAACATTGAAATGAGAGTTGAACCATGAAGTTTCCTTTAGAAAGTCTAAGACTTTAATTTCAAGCAACCGATTATCTTTAATTTTTTTTTTAACGTAAATCATAAATTAAAAAAAAAAATTGTGTAGTACTTGCATGGTAACACTTATTTAACATCAAGAACCGTTGATCGACAATGAGGGCTTTGTAAATCATTGAAAAATAAGATTATACTACCTAACTGATAGAAGGGAAACCCACTGGAATGCGGAAATTACCGTGGCATCACACTACTTAATGTGCCCGGTAAAGTTCTCTCACAAATCATATTGAGTCGCATTCAAAAACCAGTGTTGGCATCGCTGAAAAATCAACAATGCGGGTTTGTGCCTGGCAAGTCCTGTTCGGACGCAATTTTCTGTGCCAGATGCGTACTCCAACAGTCGCAAGAGT
Source organism: Athripsodes cinereus (assembly GCA_947579605.1). Taxonomy (NCBI): domain Eukaryota; kingdom Metazoa; phylum Arthropoda; class Insecta; order Trichoptera; family Leptoceridae; genus Athripsodes; species Athripsodes cinereus. The sequence continues at coordinate 23,514,250 of OX388314.1, forward strand.
TCAACTCACCGCTTGCATGTTGCTTCATTGACTACGAAAAAGCTTTTGACAGCCCCCACAGACCAACCATATGGAAAATACTGGCCGCATATGGCATCCCACCCAAGGTGGTAACCATGATCAAAGCCCTGCATATGGACTCTGAATGTTCTGTCAGAACATCAAGTGGTCCAACTGACACCTTCAGGATCACCACTGGAGTCCGGCAGGGCTGTGTATTGGCACCTTTTATCTTTGCCATAATTATGGACTACCTGCTCAGAAAATCTATTCTGTGCCCTGGCGGTGTGCCTTTATCACAGCGTAAAGACAGTGAGACGTCTGTAGGAGTGCTGCACGATCTTGAATATGCGGATGATCTAGCCCTTTTTGATACATCTGCGGACGGATTACAGTGCAACGCTAATGCTCTTTATGAAAATTCCTTGCGCCTTGGCCTTCGTATCAACGCTGGTAAAACGGAGTACATGTGTAATAGTGCATGCACGAGTACTCACACCCCACTAATGGTTGGTATATCCCAAATATCTCAGGTTAGCAAATTCAGGTACCTGGGAGCAACCATAACGCCAGAGGGTGATCTCCGGTCGGAATTACCAATCCGCATAGGAGCAGCTAGCGGGGCTTTCAATAACATGAACAAAGTTTGGAAGTCGTCTGGACTCAGCATCAGGACAAAATGCCGCTTGTTCAATGCATGCATCATCCCAATCCTTCTATATGGCTGTGAGTCTTGGCACTTAACCAAGGCTCAAGAGCGGAAGATATTAAGGTTTGAAAACAAGTGTCTCAGGATTTTGGATGTCAAATGGTATGAACATGTTACAAATGATGCTGTGCGCCGGCGCACCCAGCAGAGACCTGTAATCTCCGTAATACAGGAGTGACGATGGTCCTGGCTGGGACATGTTTTGAGAATGCCCAATGATAGTTGGCCAAAAAGAACACTGTTCTTCCGTCCGCAGGGGTTCCGTCGGCCCGGGCGTCCCTCTTTCACAATACACCGTTCCTATGACAACGATATCAGAGCGCAAGGAATGTCGTGGAAAGGGTGACGCAATTGGCACAGAGACGCTCTGAATGGAGGATGCTGGTTTCTGCCCTGTGCTCTCGAGAGGAGCGTTGAGGGCGATGATGATGATGATGATGACCTAACTGAAAATCTTTGAAAATTAAGGTTAGGTTACCTAACTGTCAACAATGTATTAGAAAAGTTACAAAACATAACTTTATATTTATTTTCCAATAGCTTGGTTTAAAAAAACATTGAGCATAATAAGTAATCGTAAAGATATTGTAATTCAAGTAAGATGCAGAAGGTAATTTAACACTCTGTATTTTTAGGCCTTTTCCGATAGACGCGTATTTTGGTATGCGGTAGGTTTTTAAATAATCTAATTTAAATTCTGCCAAATCATCTATCTTCCTTTACTGCAAATCACTCCCCAGTCGAACTGCGATGTCTTCCATTACAATCTACCAACCAACATGTACCCAATGGGTATCTATCTTGATACCCACCATCTACCCATCTATATATCTACATATTGAGTAGATATCTTCTGATTTCAATAATAATAACCAAAAAGACATAGTCCCGGGAAGGAAAAATTATCTAAAAAATCTACCTATTAGATATTTCATCTATTCACAAATTATATATTTCACTATATTTCACAAATTCAGAATACCTAATCACATGATTAGGAATGTATACTTTTTCAGGACTCTCGAAAACTTGTAAAAATAAGTAGAAGATCTATTCTATTCCGGAATATTCATGGGATTCTCACACTAGGTATTACCTATGCTTGTATGGCTAGTAGATCAGCAGCAGGATTTGACCACATACCACCCATAAATGCGGCATGGTTACAGACATAAAATTGATTATAAATTTTATTAAATAATTAACACGAACAGTAATATTGACATAAATATATTATTAAAATGACAAAGGGGTAGTCAACCGATTGTATTTACACAGAGACACGTGCTAGACACCCGCCGGGGATTAAATTGTCATAAACAAACTGTTAAACGCAAACAGAACTAATATTGTTATTATTATTATTATCATCACCAGTAACTATGTATAAAATCGTTCTGTGGGCCACGACCCGTTGCTTTGTGAACCATGGCCTTTGTAAAGTGACTATAACGGAGATTCACCGCCCCGGGCGATGGTATTCGACCCCATACAAACTTTTTAACAACCGCTTCAGGGGTAATCAATTGTTAATTAAATGTCATGTTTAGACTCAAAAGCAATGATACTTTTTTTAATATAATATTTCATTTTATACAAAATAAATATTAACGAAAACCTATTCCGTGAGCTCCCCATTATATGTAGAAAAGATCTCAAATTTTATCTGTAAAATTTCGAGTATTCTGTAATTTTTTTTTAAATTCACTGTAAGACATTTAACATCTTCAGTTTAGTGATTAGCCAAGTGAGGTTCTCTCACAAGTGAAACAGCTAGATAAAATGTGATACATGTAGGTCATCCTCGCTGTGCAAATAAAAATTAAAGCATTCACGATGCGTGACATTCATCATCGGTGAATTGAAGACGTTTAATGTCTTACCGTACCTGCCTTCTACGGGCCACACGAAAGCTTTTACTACGGACTCCACGAACTTTATATCTATCACGATATCTCTCATATAAGAAGTGAAGCCAATAAACCACTGCATTCATTTAATAATAATTATGCAAGACGCCCTTTTAAATTTTATGTGAAAAAAAAAATGGTTATTAGATTGAAAAATATTTTTTTTAACCCTTTAATACCCGCGTTATTATTTTAAGACCATAGAATCATTTTGCAGCCTAAAAATGTAATTAAAATTTAAGCTCATTTGAAGACGTGTACCTAAAGTAGCTTAACTCCTGGGAAGTACTGAAAAGTGAGCTGGTGATATTTAATTACCAGCAAATTTAATGCATCTAGACAAATTTTCCACTCCATAACTCCGCGTAACGCACACCCCTTCCCACACCACCGGGAAGGGTTGTTGAGTCGAAATATCCAAGTCCATGAATTCATACGCTGTAGTAATAATATGCAACCCTTGAACTATTGTCGGGGGTAGATAAAGATGGAGAATATTATTCACATACTCAATGATTCTAAAACGCAATGGTTTTGAAAATGTAAACTCATTAAAATAATCCATTTGGACGTCTTGAGAGATTTGATAGTGGAAAGAGAGACATGAACATTGAATGATTATGTGAACAATGTCGCTGATCCCAAACATCTTGACTTTTTGTGGTACAGGAAAGATGTTCCCTGTATTTTAATATAAAGGAGAAAATAAAAACACAGAAAATAGACAAACAAACTGAAAAAATAAAATAAATAAATTCGTGAATAAAAAGTGTTGCCCATAACGATCTCAACAGCCCGAGTGATAGTAGAATGAGGTTAATTAGAGGTGTTGGATTAGTTGGGTTATCGGGTTAGTTGAAGGATATCACAATCTAGCGATAAACTCGCCCTATATGCATTGAATTGTATAATTGATAATTTTATGATACTTTGTAATGATTGATGTTGTACACAATGAACAGTAAATAATAAAAATAAATAAGGTAAATCAATAGGTGTAAGATATATTTGAAGGTGAGATTTCTCCCTCCCTATTTTCTTAAAAAGAAAATTAAAGAGTTAAACGAAAATAAAGTATATAATACACAAAGTGTATATTACGGGCACAAAACAGTTAAAGAAACATTCGTAAACAAACTGTAATTCTACACTATGATCCCTCTTTAAATGAAATCACTAGATTGTTGGAGAAATACTCACCCCAAGGCGAAATAACATCAACATAACCCCCCAAACAGCTTGCTTGGTCATTAGGTAGGGGGTCAAAATCAGAATCAGAATTTAGCGGAGCTATATACAACACAAGCAGTTAAGTAAGCAAGCAAAACATCAAATAATTATTATCGCAAGTGTTGAGATAGTTTTCCAACACCAGAAGCCATGAAGATCCGGAAATGTGATTCTGAAATTGTGATATTCTCAAGATTGTATTGTACAACACTACTATACCCTCAAAAGTGGAAAACTTCTGTGTGATTACGCAAATCGAATTTTCGTTGCAGTTTGTAGGGAAATTCAGCTGCAACGATTTTCTGCTACAATAATCCACCATCAAATCTTTGAATAATGTCTTCGAGATGGTGTTGTAATTTTCGAACTTTTAACTGAAAAGTCCCGGATTCATATCCTCCCGCAGCTGACATACTTCTCCTACACGAAATAAGCATTAGTTTGAGGTGAGGATTAATGAAGGTGTAGGTATTTTTGTTTATTTCAAATCCAAATCGATACAAAAATACTACTACTGCTGCTACTACTACATTATCACGCCACATCCCACAAGCGGGGTAGCCAGCAGACCGTGTAACAAATATGCAAGGTATCCTCTCCATGCCAACAAAAAATGGATGGATGGGTGACAAACCTAATCGCTGAATTTCAAAGTAAAAATGTCTTTATTTTTACGAACACCTGCTTTTTACAGGACACTCAAAAACTTACGGAAAAGAGCGGGAGACCATTTTATTCCGAATGCTCCAAGGAAATCACTTCCTAAATATCTGGTATAAAAAAATGTTGTGTGAAAAAGGTGACAATACAAAGTAACGTCGTAGTCTATACTTTATTTTCTTCTGTTAAATAAATGTTTTTCATCAGTACTCAATCACAAAAAAAAACTCCATTTAGAGTTTTTGTCCAAATATCCATTTTCAATAGAAAGATGATTTCATTCGACATTTTCTAAGTAATAGACAATATTTAAAATAAGAACAAGGGGAACACAAAAGAAGGTTGAAAGAAAGAAGCATTAATAATTATAATTAAATTTTAAAATAACACAGAAGTATGTACTGACAAAACGCATTAAATATAATGAAAAATAAAACTAAGTACCGTGGCGTTGCACCTCCTAAAAACGGCAATATCACTCATTTTGGTGGTGCAAGTTCCACCTCAAGATTAATTATCATTTTCTTACTACTTATTACACTTAATTATTAGTTTCTGCATTCTCCGTCGTACTTTGACATAGGGGCGCTGCTGTTGCAGCATTATGTATACCAAATTTAATAATAAACGGGGCCTCCCTCTTCCCCTCTCACTTTCTCGGTTTTCATACTCAGGCCCCTTCACAGAATGTTTACAGTCGGTATACAGTATATCGATGCGCCACTGAGCGTATCGGATTAAAATTTTGACAAGGATATGTCTAGGAAAGTTTTGAAAAGGTAATTTCATATATTGAAAAAATCATTCACTTATCTATTTTTATTTAAAAATATATTTAAAAAAACATGTTCGTGGAACATCCGACAAAGAATTGATCTGACACTCTTTTCCGTATCGAGTATCTTGTAAAAGATTGGTGAAAAGCAGGTGTTAAAAAAATAAAGATACTGTACATCTTAAATGATGAGGTTTTTTCACCCATGTCATTTTTTTTTGTTGGCACTTAGAAAACAGCTTGGATTTTGTTGCATGCAGCTTGTCTGCTGGCTACCCTACTTGTGGGATATACCGTGGTATTAAGTAGTTAAAAACATGATTCAATGATTAAGTTTAACTTCTTCTTCTTCCTCGTAATGAAGATCATCGATCTGTTAGGTCAGAAGTTGATGCCTCTTGTGGTGCTGAAGACCAGCTGTCTTTCCATGTAAGTTTTTAAACATTTATTATAAATGCTGGGTTAATTGGAAGATATTCCAACTAGATTTTCCTCCCAATACGTCAAATAGTACCTACCTAATTACCCATTTACACCTGGTATGTTGGTAGAATAAATGCAATTCTATCAATCTACACTTGGATATAATTATCTAGAATGAAATAGCCGTACTAGGTATACCAGAACAATACCTACACGTGAAAGTGTCATCGGAGCTATTTTCGAAGCCTTCAGTATTTCCGGTATCTTAATTGGACAAAGCACACCTCGCGAAAAAGACGGGTTTTAGGTTCAGAACCCGTTTGGGGAACTACCAAATAAAGTGACGTAGTCCTTCTCAAGCATAATACTACGATAGTCGTGTGTTAAATTTAAAAATGTTTCTAAACTCGAAAAATGATTAATTATAAAAATAAATTCACATGATTATTTGACTGTTCTTAATTTTTTTTTTTTTACTAAAAATCTATGCATCTGTGAAATACCTTTATTGCACGGTCGCAATTAAATACAGGGGCGTAACAACAAGTCTTTATTAAAAATATGGGGTCGAGGTGGCAGGTTAGGATAAATATTAGGTACACCTACCAGCATTCCCTCCCTACAAAGATCTGATCAAATAACAATAATAATGACAACATGTACCTTATGTTTACTTCTACGGTGAAAAAATAATCATAAATTAGAGAGACCTACGAAATATTATTTTTAAATTACATTATAGAATTTAGAATGAGAAAATATTGTTTTGTAAATGTATGAATCTCAGAAGAATTACCATAATATAATTAGTATTCGAATATTAAATTTCTTTTTTCAAAATTTTGAATATACATATATATATATATATATATATATATACCTATTATTGTTTCTAAATATGTTGAAAGGGAGTTTCTTGGAAAATATAAATGTGACATAACGACATTATTAATTTAATTGATAACTTAAATTATTCCAGAGTCTGTACGTTCACAGAGTGAAAATTCATACTGATGATAGTATTTATTTTTATTAAAAAAAAAACACAGACAAGTTACTTTAAAGTACTCAAAGTTTCAAATAAATTAAAGTGAAAAATGTTTTTTTTTTTAATAAAAATAAATACTGTCGTTGTTAATTTTATATAAAATTTCTAAGATATATTTCTTATCATAAAATTTGCATCTTTATTCGGTAGATAGATATCTAATTGAAATTCAAATAAAAAAATATTAGATCTAAATATCCTCGTATTTGGATGAGGCCTTCTACATGTTCTTCTCGCAGTAAATAGACTTACTGAGTCTAAGAGCCGATAAATCTGATTTCGTTAAGGAGTTTTTAGGTGTTATCGAACCTGTCTTATGGAATCGCCTACCATTTTTGGATTGAGGAAATTGAGGAAAAATCAGGTTGTTAGTACCTTCACAATAAATTGAAGATTATTTACCGAGACCACCTGAGTTGATCTAAGTACTAAAAAACGTTGTCCAAATCCAAAATTCGCCTCAAACCATTATCATCCATTGGTCTACAGGTTAAATGTTCGGATGATGAAAGGAAAATCGCTAGAAAGAAATGAATATATAGCAAATTCAAAATAGCAAAAAACTAAAAAAAAATCATTGGAAAGGTGTGATGACAAAGGAAAATATAAATTAATTTTTCTTTTCTTTTTATACTGTGATGGGAAAAATAAATAAATAAGAGATAGATAGAAGAAAATACGCTTATTTGACAAAAAAAAACACTACCTACACTTTTATTAGGGAAGAATTTAGGTATTTTCGTATATGTTTTTTTTACCCCATCGTATACATATAATATATAAGATGAAGTTGATTGCGTACGTGCTTTGGGATTCAAGTATAAGTACAGAGTGGCTAATAAAAATCTGATCAAATTGAATTCAGAGAGAAAAATGTAAGACACTACATTATATAATAAACATAAGATTTCTCTTGGGATAACACTACTTACCATAGCACATATACAGCTTCCAGTTGTAGCTCAGACTAGATTCTTAGAAAAGTTTGATTTGCGGTGTGAAACATTGATTCTTACTGCTTTTATTGGAAAATCTGTTTTATTTTGTACATACATACATATATAGATACAGTTTAAAAAAATGTGTGATGTATGTGTTTATGAATTTATTTCGATACAGATTTATTTTGCTATATTAGCCTAAATATGTAAGCTATAGAATAGAATAAATTTACAATCCAATATCTATATACAGTAATAGCTTATTATTTTACTGCTTTTACTTGAAATCTTATTGTTAATATAAGATCAATATTTTAATTTCTTTAATTTTCTCTATAAATGGGGTAACAAATAGATTAACTGCATATAATAAATAGTCAGATTGTTCACTCCGTAGCAATTAAACATGCTGCATTAGATATATATTAGATGGGTGGCAAGCTGCACCGTTGAATTTACATAAGATGTAGAATTGCATGTCTCATTTGTGATATTTTACGAATTTCTACTTTTACAGGACACTTAAAAAATCACTGTAAAGAGTGAGAGACTAATTCATCACCAAGGATTATTGTTGTCTTGGTTCTCTCTGTGCAAATTTGATTTATTATCAAATAAATGGCACTGGCATGGAGAGGATAACTTGCATGTTTCACTTGCAGTTCATCCGCTGGCTACCCACTAATGGACAATACCGTGATGATATGAATTTATGAATGTACAGCGATAACCGAATTAGGAATAAAATTTGGTAAACCAGAGAACGTGAAACTGGAATCATATATAAATTAAAAAACACGTGATTTTTAACAAACATACTTTAGAAAATATAAACATAATAACACTTTTATAATTATATGACCCTTGCTTGTAAATATTCTACAATTTTCTTAAATGAAAATGATTCAATAGAAATATTTTTAAATAACACAACACAGGATATCCGTGTTATAAAAAATATAATCAAACAATTTAATCAAACGTGTATAAACGTGTAAAAAATATAATCAAACGTGTTATAAAAAATATAATCAAAAAATATAATCAAAAAACACATTGAACAGGAGAGCATGCATGAGGAATTGTATGACAGTGACGGAAGCGAAAGATGTATGCAAGGATAGAAGGAAGTGGCGCTCGATCCTTTCTGCCTACCCCGCGAGGGAAGCGGCGTGATGGTATGTATGTATGTATGTAATCAAACAATGACACACTACATCTTTTTTAATAAGCACAAAGTACTAACCCATTATCATAGACGGTAAATCATTCAAATGTTTTTAAGAAATATATATTATTATTTTATTTATTTATTTTTTACACAATAAACGGCATAAGCCTTTATACAATACATAATTAATATTCTAATCCATTTATTCATTTGTTATTGATTTATTAATTTGCTGATGTGATTATTTTTTTGTTTTTTTTTGTAAGATGTATTAATTCTATGTTTTTTTTAATATTTTTTCACGCATCACGCCTCGATACAGGGCAACCTAGTGAGACTGCTGCAACTTAATTGTAGCCAATTGGTGATATATTGTCTCAACGTTTGTACATTGATATTGATTGAATAAAGTATTTATTTATTTATTATTATTATTAATAGTTAACAAAAATTTTAGTTATGAAATATTTTCAATAAGATTTAATTATTTTTATTTATTTATTAATTCAACAAATATAATCTATCAATAGATACAAGTAAGAAATAGAATTATCTAACTAGGTGGACCTGGGGTGTTACAATAAGTTATAGGTACATATCAAATCTATAAATTAAACTTGAAATTAAAAAATATTTAAAAAAAAATGTTTTTAGAAGGGGGTATATTTACTTTTATTCGGAACGAGGTGAGCTGAATGTTATATTTTTTAGTGTAACAGTGTGGATAATCTGCATGTCTGTTACATGTGGTTATTTTACTGGCTACCTAACTTATGGATATTGCTGTGACGGATAAATATAAATAGATCAAAAGAAAAATAAGTAACCGCGGAGACTACGAAAGGTTATAGGTTTCCTACTATTTTGTGTAACTTTAAAAGTGTCTTGTATAAGGTGGGTCCATTTGTAAAATGTCACATTAGTACCTAGAAGACATTTAAAATAATCAGTTCAGCGATGAGGTATGCTATCAAAATTCGAAATTTCTTCTTCTAATAACCACCTCATTTAAATAGGGCACTCAAAAACTTGTAGATAATAATGGAAGACACAATATATCGTTGCCGTGGATGTGAAGTGATGTAACCCACAAGACAGACATTTCGAGAAAAAGGGTGATGAAGTTATGCTGTCGCATCCGCCAATACTAATCTGACTATAACTAAGTTTTTTTCGCATAGATTTCGCTAAATTTTTTACAAAATATTCCTGATCACATATTCCACGAATATAAATAACAAAATATTAAAAAAAAAATATATTTTAGAAGTAAACACGTATATATCACTTGGGTTATTTCACCACTGTATCTGAGAAAGATCCACCTGTAGGAAAGTTGTTGGAAAGTTACGCGCTATGCGGCTTGGATCTTTTCACTTCTATAATTTGATTGAACTATTTATTCCTATCTGCGTTTGTGAAATGCTCTAACACACACTTGAAATGATGTAAAAACACTTAACATCTCTTCAAAATTTTCCAGAAATGCCCTTTAGGAATATCAAATCACTTATTTCTCTTCACCACTATGTTCTCCGTGGTTTTCTGAACAAAACTGCATACTTAACTTATTTTTCAAAAAAGTGTGGCTTGGATCACTTCACCTCCACGGCAACGATATTTTGAGTACATCACGAATTGTATTGGGTCACGCAGTTAATTATTATAAAAATATTATCTCTCAGATTTATTTGAATTAATTATGGTAAAAGTTAATATTCCCGACATAAAATATTTCACTTAAATATCCCGGAAACAATAATGAGCTCCAAATCGTAAAGATGTGTCTCCAAGGTGATAAGAATGATTACAGCATTTTATAGACGAAACACTAAATAAAATATGGGTGACGTTTTTAACTCACAAATGACATTTTTGGTTGAATTAAAGTGGTTTTATATAAACGAAATCAGTACCTTATTTTCTTACTTGAATATTTAAGAAGACCTCCTACACGATGATCTGATGACACGAAAAAGTCAATTGTGACTGGTTGCAAAAAACCCAGGACAGAAGTGTCTGTCTCAATTGTAAGTCTGAGACCACCATAGTTGGATTCGAGACAGTATCCACAAATGCCATAAACACCTATATTTCATTATCAATAGTATTGGTACACCACAAGAAGTACAATTCCATAGTTGGATCAGTTGAAGCAAGCTTTTCGTTCTACTATAAATTAAACAACGCGAGATATATGTACGTCTTTCGATTTCGGACCAATCGATTGTTGTGACTATTAATGACCTAAGAAATCGAAAGACGCCTCTCTCGCGTTGCTTGATATATATATATGGACAATTTGTAAAGCGCCGTTTACTCATAACATGACCTCAAGGGCGCCGTATATCGTATCCATCACTGATCTATAGTAGAACGAAACACTTGTTTCAATTTATCCATTTCTTTCATTAATATTACAGTTAGTGAATTATCCTAACTCAACTTTTTCTTATTCATTTGTTCAGCTTCATTTGACGCCCATCAAATTTATCTTCAGTAATATTGAGATAGACGCCCCCTTGTATTATTATTACGAAATTTAATTTGAAAAAATATATAAAGTAAAGTAATAATCGGAATTAGCACCCCCTAAGGGCAGCAAAAATCTCGGCTAATGAGAAAAATGGAAAAAGTAAAATAAAAACATCCAATGTTGATATTAAGGATTTGGGTTAAGGAGTCATAACATTTTTTATTAAGAAAATACCGGAAATTTTCAAATATCTTACTCAAACCCTTGCTTAATTTATTTTTATGATTTAACAGTATTGTCTTTTCTATAAGTAGATTTCCAGTTTTTAAAGTTTTTGAGAAGGTATCCTATAAATATCATTCGTGGTTGGAAGAAATCACGCCTCCGCGATATGCTCGCTCTCTGTATATCGATTATATGATTGTATTAAATTTAATATCACGTATAAGATATCTAATACGTATGTATATTGAATTAAATGACAAATTATGTTGCCGAATCTAAATGTCTTCTATTAATGACACGTAGAGAACGATCTGTTTGTTCATTCTACAGCTGGATTTAGCAGTCATTTCTGTTGTTAAGTAAAAACTTTTTTTGATAAATATGCTTGTAACTTAAACAATAAAATTTTTATATGATCAATGAAATTTTCAAATTTATTAATTTTTCGAATGTTTCGTGATTAACACTTTGGAATTTCATATTTACTATTAATTTAAATATATTTTTTTGTTACTGATGATGGAACAAGTAGTTCCGAAAATGTTTGAACTAAATAAAGTTATTTTGGTGGAAAATACAAAGTTTCTTTTATTTTAAAATTTATTGTTTTTCTTACTAAGGTCAAAAATGTTCTTAATTTAAAAAAAAATAAAAGCAAATATTAATAGTTAGCGGGTAGGCTGTATAACTAGCCACCACAATGGACCTAACAAATTATATTAAAAACAACTCTAGCCAGCAAATGATATTATTTTATATAAACATACAAAGGTCACCTTGTTCTTACTTGTATTACACAGAATGAATATAATTACCAAATTAGTTATGGTCCAATGAGTAAAAGAATAACGTAATTTGGATAGATTATAATTTTATATAAAACATACATACAAGTACCTACTCACAAAAAATGCATAATTATTTAATGCCTGGATTACTAACCATGCATAAAATGAAAACAGAGTTATTCCCGATCAAACCAAAATTGAACTCATAAAAAAAAACTTTTTCTACAGCGCACCTACTCAATGTTATATCTAAAATGAAAATTTTTCTTCAATATAAATTTTGATAACAATGATAACTTTTTTTGCATTTATAAATGTTGGCTTTGTTATATGTTTTATGGTTCAAAAGCGCCAAAAACAATTAACTGTCGGGGATGTTTTAGCCAGACTTAAAATCGGATACATGTCAATCTCTGTTTGGGATTACGTATCACTTAGCCAAACAAAGTCGGTCATAATATTATGATTATATATAATAGCCATCATACAAAATTTTATTAAGTATACAAAAGTAAGTATACAAAAACACTATTCATTTTCGATGTGATACTGTATTTAATCAAACATAAAACAATTTTAAGTAACTCTTTCCCTGAAGATGCCGCAAGGCGAAAGCGCTCGGCAATAAGTTTGTAGGTATAACATAACATAACATGGATAGACAATTCACACAGACCTAGCTATTCCCAAACTAAGATATGAATCTTGTATTATGGGTACTAACACGACGATACGTATATTAGTGTTTATTCATCGATTGATTCAATACAGTATCTTAGTGAAAATTAACAATGTTTTTGTAAACGCTTTAAATTTTTATTAAGATCAATTTTCACAAAATTGACGCACAAACATAGGATTAAAAATTATAAAACATTAAATCATCTATTGTGAATGAATTCAAATTGTAAAAAAAATTGTATTAAGTGTCTACTGTAAATAATTCCGGTAAAAATTGATTGGATTTTTTTTTTCTATCAGTCATAAGCATTATGCTAATCTTCATTTGTGAATAACGTGTCTCCAATTAGCCAGACATAAGAGGTGATATAGAAATTATTCCGTGATTGTTGTTAGTACGGTTCAACTTATTATTTAATATGTTTATAATAAAACATATATAGTAAAAACGTAAGTAGGAGAAACTACACAATACAATGGAATTAATCTTGTAATGTGTCAAAGATAACATCTATTGTACAAATGTATGTAATAATATTATTCGAATGTATGTATGTATGTACATAATTTGTATGGGATAATGATTATTACGGTTGATCGATTGATGTCTCGTAGTCTGGTGCTATTAATGTAATTAGATCATATTGTTTTATTTGTATAAACAATGAATACTAAAAGACATCAAAACTATTATGTTTACTGTCACAAAGATAAAAATAAAGAATATAGAATTAAAAATCTGCGTACACGAAGATCAAGTTCTTTTCAATTCGCAACCTAGGTATTCTTTAAATTTACGAATACCATGTAAAATGGTGATATAAGTTAAACTATCTCGAGTCTTCCGACAGATCTACCACCTACCTGGAGACAAAGATATTATACTAGATCGGGAATTAAATAAAAAACGGTTTTGCGGCCGATCAAATTTTACATCCAGTTTTAAACTGACATTGGTTGTTAGGCAATACATTACAAATGCTTGAAGGACACCGATGTTTGAACACAAAAAATCTCTTCTCATCAAAGTAATACTTACAATTAATTATGTACAAGTAGATACCTACATAAACCATCATTGAATCTTGTATAAAATTCAGTATAAAAAGAAACATAAATTCGCTCGAATTAATTATTCTATATCAATATTTATTTAAACAATACAATGTTTATCCAATGTTGAATAAGATATTCCATTTGATAAACTCAAAATATATTATGTTATGCACATTTTAACAAGTTAATTATCCCCGAAAAAATATGTCGGGTTATTGTTCCAAATATGTAATTAAATAATTAAAACCGACACTTCGATAATTGGTAGAAGTTACGACTCATTGTTTTAAAAGGAATAAATCTCCTACAATTAATAATCTGTTAATATCTTCTGTGGTATTGAATTATTATTTAAATCTATTTTTAGTTATGTAGATAGTAATTTGAAAAAACAATAGAGGCATACGTCAAAATCTTTTTCATTCATTGATCAAAGATTTAGTTCATGGATTTTGCATATTCTAATTGTAGACAACCATTAAGGATATTAATAAGTTGTCATGGGGGCTTTCGTAAAAATCCATTTAAATTGATTTTCAATGATATAAAATGTGGCGAATTTTAAATAAGGTTTTCTGACTCAATATGAAAAAGATATTTAAACTACTTTCATTGTTTGTAACTAGGAACTGTACTCACATTTTTGAAGATGATTAACCGACTTATTGATACACATGGATAAAATACAAGGGATCAACTACCGATAAGAAAAAAAAAGTTTTTTGATTTGAATATCCAGTAGAAAAACTTGAGACAGTCAGATGGGTGCCATAATCAACGCTGCATTGAAGATGTTAATATGATAATGTCGATACCTACCAAACATTTCGATTGGAGAACCATGTTTACACAATGTAGCATTGTGCAAAATCTAATCGGAAGAAAACCGTGAGAGAGGCGTCTTAGCGCTTACAAATTGGATCTAGACTAGCTTAAGTGATCACATTTGATGTCCATGAACAACGTTCATCAATATCACCACACCATACTCACTGTCATAATGATATTAAGTCCACTAATCGAAAAACATTTATTCACTGTGTCGAGAAACATTTAATGCAAACCATAGAAGCCATTTTTTGGGTAATCGATAAAATATTACATGAAAACAATAAAAAAATACCTATTAAATATTCTCAAAAAATATGATAAAATGTCTTATTTTTGGAAGTATGTAAATATCTGCCTTGTAAAGTACACTCAAAAACTTACAGAAAGGATGATAGATTTGTTGAAGAATCCACAGAACAATTATAATATTTGTCAAAACAATAAGGCATCACTTAAAATCGGGATAAACAGTGGAATCACTTCATATAATTAGTAAGACATATGAATTTATAATTTCTTCGTTTATCTTAAATTCATACTCACATCTTGAGTAACAACTCCCAAAACATGCATAACTATTAGGTATATCACCCATTATTGCAATTTAATAGTCATACATGGGTGTTCCTAACAGTTAGATTGGTCACATCACATCACATTATTCTTCTTCGTCACGGTCCAGCTGACATCGAGACCTTCGAATGATTGATTTCACTATAATTATTATTATTTATACATGTATTTATTTATTTAATCTCATACACAATATAAAACATGTTGTTACTGCCAAATATGAAGATACATAAGGAACTACAACATACATTTTGCCATTAATAATATTGTTGTTTTGAAGGCTTTATCAGTTTTCACGGAAATTCCAACTTCCGAAAACTTTGTTAATCTAGTTTGAATCTAGCTACCTACTAACAACGGATGGACGAACGAACACATAAATAAATTATGATTGCCAAATTCAAAAGAGTTTTTGAATAAAATATGAATTTATTCCTTTGGAAGCACATAAAAATAAAAAAAGTGCACTAACTATTTTTCGCAAGTTTTCCTGTCCGATGTAAAAGGCAGATGACAAAACTAATAAAACATCTTAACTGGAGAACCATGTTTGTAATACATTACATTGTGCAAAATCTAATGCGTTCCAACACTTACGAATCGGCTTTAGGCTGGCTTACGTGATCAATTCCGCCATTCTCGTTGTCACAACATAAGGTCCACAAATAATGAAACATTTGATGCAAACCATAAAAGCAACCATTTTTGAAATCTCATATTTGAGATATTGAATGTACGAGTATCAAGATCTCGCCTGTCTAAATGGCGTTTTCTCACTTCTTTCGAATAGATTTTGCACACTAAATATATTGAGCACACATGGTTCTCCAATCGAGATGTCGTATTGATACACTATAGAACTCAAAACGCGAGAGAAACATCTTTCAATATTGGATTAATAATGATCTAAGAAGTCGAAAGACCTCTCTCTGGCGTTGTTTGATTTATAGTTGAACGAATAGTTTATTTCAATGTATCCAATTATGGAATTCTACTACTTGTGTACCGATACTATAAATAAATAGCATACATGATCATAGTGTAAAATTATAATGACCCAAATAATTGTAATGGAACAATAATATATCTAATAGCTCTATGTTATGATCATTATGTCATGGTACAATGCAAACCACATTATCGTACATATCCTTAATGAAGTAACAATATTATTTGACTTTAATCATCTGTGGAGCTATTGGTAGGATACAATATGGGTCTTTCAATAATTTCTGGAAATTTCGAATGTTCTGCAAGAGGCATATAGAAAAGCTACGATTCAACGATGGGGTAAAATATATCACCCATCTTGGATGAAATTTTTTTCCTGATACCGAGTGAAAGATCTGTACGTTGTGGTTAGCTGTAAGATATTCCTCCAGGCGATAAGAACTCCAATTAACTACTCATAAATTTTCTTTGATAAATATAGCGTTTTTATTATTATCATGGGAGATCACTAATAGGGCTGCAGAGACAGAAACCTAATAAATACAGTATTAATTATGATCACCACATGCCGTTCAGCCCACTGACTAGAGAGAGATGCCTAGATGGTGTCACCACTTTTAATAATCACTCAATCGTGTAAATGAAATAAAGCCAAAAGTTAATTTACAAAAGGCCTGGTTAATATTAAGTGCTTTTTTAGGCTATTATGAGCAGTTAGATATTTTGAGAGCTTCCATTTAGCTTTTAGATAAAGAAATTATTGTTAAGGGTCACATAATAATATTGTCGAGCGCTACAATTATCAAATAAAACATATCTCATTGTACAAAATAACCAATAAAATGATTATTGATATGTAGCAAATGACTTATTATTATATTTAAATATTTAATATCTACTTACATATAAGTTTTTTGTACATGAAATATTTTTATATACCTAATTATGATTAAAACAAATACGCTATGTACAATAACAGTGTTCATATGCAATGACTTGACTGAATTTGTTTTTTTTTGTTTCGATTTAATTTTTTATTTTGCATATAAAAAGTTTCTTATCTGAATAAAATTTGTCGTTCCTTATTCATAGATAAATAATATTTTCAACTCAATGCCGATTTAATTTAATAAATCAAAATGGTCGTAGATATAAAATCAAGTGTTGATAGAAATCAATCTGATATAATATTATTTCGATTAATAAAACTGTTGAGATCTCAATACCAATCAATTGAATTATGTATTGTGTTCCGAATAAATTTAAATTAAAAGTGTTGACCACACATCAATAATCAACGTAACGTCAAAGCTACACGTGGTACAATAATCTATTGTTATAAATATTTGTGTACGTTCGCATTTTTATTTGTACTTTATAGACACCGTAAAGACAAAGAAAAAATTATACACTCTGCATGAGGTATACCCTTTACCCTTTAAACCGGTTTTGGGCAAAAATATTATAAATATTTTATAAGTGATGGTCAATAAATAAACATTTACATTGATATTACATAGTTTTATTACATTTG
Organism: Athripsodes cinereus; assembly: GCA_947579605.1. Lineage (NCBI taxonomy): Eukaryota > Metazoa > Arthropoda > Insecta > Trichoptera > Leptoceridae > Athripsodes > Athripsodes cinereus. Next base: position 23,532,232 of record OX388314.1, read on the forward strand.
TATGGGAATTATATACATTGTTTAGCATATAACAGCAAAACACGACATTTGTTTTTCAATTTATTGAGATAGATACAAATATTTCTTAACATTATCTTTATATCTAACATACAAAAATTGTGTTTGCATAAAAATATAACATTTAATAAGTTACACTACTATGCAGAAATAAATCACCAATATTTTTCATCAGTAGGTATGTGTGTTTCCAGTGTTAAAATAATGCAAATTATGTTATGAATTTTTGACACAATTAGATGTCGCGAACTGGATTTTACTTACTAGAAGTGTAGATGTTAATCGTTAAGGATATCATATGCGTCGGAACTTTGTGTCATGCACTCCTAAAGGAAGCTCACAAATGTATGTGTATCATATACAGCATACCTACCTGGTTAATACCTATTCAAATAGGTTGACTATCGGTGAATGTGATCAATTGGAATGATTAATCTAGAGTGGTTAAAATAATTCCTTAATTTTTTTTTGTTATTTCTTAGGAAACTACTTATAATATCACTTCTTTGTTATCTATAAAGTGTTATTCTGTCAATTTGATGTTTATTTCCTTAGCAAAACCAGGTAAAGTTACACTAGTTTACGTATAAAATAAAATAGCTTGAATGAGGTCAAGTGATCGTTGAAAGCTCTCGTTTACATACACAATTATACATATCAAACGTATATTATATACAAAGAGGCTTTACGTTAATAAAAATACAGTTTATTTAAAAGAACCACTAGGCTGCATAACCATTAGATCATGTCATGCTATGATCGTAATCATATCGAAATGATTTAGCAAAATGAGTATTTATTTTGTATCGATGAGTAATTATTAGCAACGTCTATTAGTTAAACCTAGCACTGGACAACACATTCACTTATTCAAAAACTTTTTTGTAAAATTATTATAAATGAAGCACTGTAACACCACATAATTTCAACATAGCATAACAACAACATAACCTGCCAATGATGACTGACAGCCGCTGTCAAGGTACAGGAAGTACCTGATTATTTAACAGGATCATCAATAGATGTCTCATTGATGGAAGCCTCCAGAATGTTCCCGAATGTTCTAGAAACTTCTAGAACAATCCGAGCGGAAATAGATAGGCGGAGTTCAGGAACAGGTACCTCTCCCACTATCACACCGTCCACTTCCAAGGTATCCATCAGCTGTTCAGTACTGGCTCAAGGGTATAAAAGACGGAGCCCGGCATACTGAAAGGCAGAATCGCGGTGGCTCTTCCAGGGCCAAGGTTTCCTACCTACCGTTACTCCATAGCTGTCTAAGAAGTACCTACTCTTGTTGCTATGAAGTGATTCTCCTTACCTACCGTTACCCTCTATAGCTGTCCAAGAAGTGCCTACTCTTGTTGCTATATGGTAACTTTCCTAATACCTACCCGCTACTCCCTGGCTGTCCGAGATGTGCCTACTCTTGGTGCCATACAGTAGTAGCGACCCTTATTACCTAGTCTCTCTCCGACTACCTCAATATCCATCTAACCTAGCCTGGAGGTGTCTTCGTTATTGTTTTACTAATAGTGTTACTTTCTTTATACAGTATTGTACCAGTTGTCAAGTGATTGTAATAAATTGTGAATTTGCTAAACAGTGTTTTGAACTCTCTCGGTGTACCCCTTCAGGAGTACACCTGGCGCCCAAATTAGTTTTAAGTGTTGACTCTCTACATTCCCCTTCAAGGAATAATACAAGTAATATTAAGTGTTACAAATGGCAGCCCAACTCGTGGCGAGAAGACGACCCTGTGAAATGTGAACAATTAAGTGTTTTTGTTTTGAAAAGTGTTAAAATAATCATAGTTGTACTGTACTTTAATAATTATATTCGTAAATAGTGATAATCTTAGTTGTACGGTACTTTAATTATAATATTCGTTAATAATAATAATAATCTAGTGTTAATCGTAGTTGTACTGTACCTCGATAATATTTGTAAGTAAAAATACTCATAAACTGTAGTTCAAATCAGTTTAGATAAGTTTAAATACGTTTGAAAAAGTGTTATTGTACTTTAATAGTGTTTAGCATAATTTCATATCGTAATCGTAATATTGCAACGCACTGTATCTAAAAGTGAGGTTATGAAAAATTGTGTTTTGAAAATAGACCATAGACGAAAATCATTTTCTCTGGTGTTAACTGATCGGCTCACTATCGGACCGTTTGAATGAACTATTTAATGTCTATGACTCTGTGGACAGTTTCCATAATCTATTATCTTTGAACTATGAACACATGTTTTATCTGTTTTGTTTATTTACGGCGAAGTGTCATAGTTCGAATGTTTATTATTTCCAATTGTTTCTAATGTTTATTGCTATTGAATAATATTATACATGTGTTATATATATTTGTGTATCTGGGGGACTTTTGTGAAAGCAAACCTGTGCATTATCTTTACATGTATTTATAATTATTGAACTCTTTACAGCAAACCATATTTCATTAATATATGTGTTATCATTACGTGTGTTTATAATACTAATGAACTCTTTTTACAGCAAATAATATTTCATTAATAGATGTGTGTTTATAATACTAATGAACTCTTTTACAGCTAGTTATATTTCATTATTATGTGTGTGTATTTGGTGGACTTATATTCAAAGCAAACCTGTGCATAACATTAATTGTGAGCTCTTCGTATTTCATTTTTATATATTATTACCTATATGTGTTTATTGTTGATGGACTGTTTCACAGCAAATCATATTTAATTATTATATGTGTGTACTTGGAGGACTTATACTAAAAGCGAACCTGTGCATATCATTACTCTTTCATAACATAATTATTGTGTTACATGTACTTTATTATTGTTTATTATTGTTTTTGATGAACCTTCCAAAACAATACAGTGTTTATATATACATACCTTGTTTGTTATGTATTGAATAGACTCCTCTCAGAGCAATTCAGTGTGTATTTTAATTTGGTAAACTCAGTGTTTCTTCGTTTGTGTTTCAAACTGGAGTCCAAACCGAAGTACTTCACCCGTAGTGTGACTGAATCCTCAGAAGATCCTATCAACATGTCGGTCAACCTAAGCCAGGAACAGTTCCAGCACCTGATGTCCATGGTAGCGCCAAGATCCGGCTCATTTGCAAGCTGCGCTGCTTACTATGATGGCACTCGTGACATGGAGATGATTGAGACGTTCTTGGATACGGTGAAGGTGTTCAAAGCCATTGAACACATTGAGGATCAAGATGCACTTACTGGTGTCACCATCCTGCTGAGGGGCGAGGCTGGCAAATGGTGGCAGGGAGTGAAGCACGAGGTTCGGAAATGGACAGACTTTGAGGCGCGGATCCGGGATGCATTTGCTCCTAGGAAGCCTGGTTACGTCCTGATCCAGGAGATTGTGAATATTAAGCAGAGACCCGATGAACTGACAGATACCTTCCTGACCAAGAAGCGAGTCCTGTTGGCCCAGCTGCCTGGACCAACTCTTACGGAGGAGCAACAACTTGACATGGTATATGGTCAACTGGATCTTCAGATTCGTGACAGGGTATCCAGAACATCGTTCAAGAGCTTTAATACACTGATGACAATGGCTCGGGAGGTGGAACAGTTCCTGAAGGAATCTGGAGAACGGAAGGCTAGGCCACGCTGTGGGATCTGTAGAGCATGGGGCCATACTGATGACAGGTGCAGGAAGAGGAAAGGGGTGGCAAACCAACCACCCAGGTTCAAGAGTGGAAAACAGAGTCACTCGACGAACACTCTCGCACCCAAGTTTGCTTGCTACGGCTGCGGTACCCCAGGAGTGACGCGCAGCAGGTGCCCTAAGTGCAGCGGAGGCAAACCTCAGGGAGGAAGCCATGAGATGTCGTTCTGCTCTCTGGACTTCACTGATGCTCGAGATCGACCATCCGTCCACATCCAAGTGAGAGGATATGAAGGTACTGCCTATATCGACAGCTGTGCCAAATCCAGCGTCGCTTCATATTACTTATACAACTGTCTGAAGGACAGTGGGGCACAATTTCATAGGCAGAGGATCACCGCTGTGCTGGCTGATGGCTCTGCCAAGGTCCAGGACATCCTGACCACCAGGGTACCAGTGACACTGCACGAGGTCACTGTACCAACCACATTCATTGTATTCCCAGAGTCCCGAGACAACCGGACTCTATTGGGAGTGGGATTTATTGAAGATGCAGGACTGGTACTGAACCTACCACAGAGGGCCTGGTACTTCGTAGAGTCGCCTGAGATAACCCGTGCACTGGGGTATGAGGGCCATCCCTCGCCGCAATCAGCCTCAGGTAGCGACTATAAACCAATATGCGCAATCGCAAACGTCCTTCGCGAGATGGAGGTGCCGCCACTGCTGTCCCCAGTGAAGACCACACCACCTCCAGTGGCACCACGGACTGACCTGGTGCCGAGCCCAGTGCGAATGGTTAGGCAGAAGATGGATGTCCCTCCTGCCATATCTCCGATGATGATCACACCACCACGGGAAATCCTGGCGGCCAAATCAGTGCATGTGATCCCGCAGACTATGGAATTTCCAGTTGCAATGCTGACGCCACCTCCGACTCCTCCTCCAGCTGATGATCCTGTGTGTCAAGTGCCCATAGAATCTACAGGACAGCCTAGCCAGGAGTGTTCGTGCCAACCAGGAGTCTTGTTCGATGGCTATTCTCCCAGACTGGCAGATAGGATGTTCAGAGATGCGCAAATAGCTGTATTTAATGCCGACCCCACACTGTCACCACGGTCGGAGAGTTTATTCGCACCAGAGCGCTTGGACATCTGCAGCCTGGACGTCAATGAGAATGTACTCTCTGCGCAAGAGAAGGACTCATTGGATCGCGTGTTACAAGAACACGCTGAGGTTTTCCAGTCTAATGGACTACCATGTTCACTCCCCGAGCACTATATCGACACAGGTGAGCACGCACCAATTGCAGTACCACCATACCGCCTGTCTCCTCCGCGCAAGGAAGTGCTCAAGAGGGAAATAGCAAAGATGATAGAAGATGACATCATAGAACCATGTTCATCACCTTGGTCTGCTCCAGTGGTTCTAGTACCTAAGAAGAATGGCGAATTATGTTTTTGTGTAGACTACCGTAAGCTGAATGCCATTACTGTTCCAGATGTCTATCCTATACCAAGAATTGATGACTTACTACACGAGGCCAAGCCAACGCCTTACATGACCACCTTGGATTTGAAAGCCGGTTATTGGCAAATCAGGGTTAGGCAGAAAGATCAGGAGAAGACGGCGTTTATAACCTCATTTGGCATCTACCGGTTCAAGCGCATGCCCTTTGGCCTTCGTAATGCCCCTTCCACGTTCCAGAGAATGGTAGATCACATCCGGATCAGGTTGGATGGCATAAAGATGCTAGCATATTTGGATGACCTGGTAATTCTCTCTTCAACCTTTGAAGAACATCTCACTCACCTCAACGCAGTGTTTCAGGAGCTGAGAAAGCAGAATCTTACTGTAAACAAGGAGAAGTGTAAGTTCTGTTGTTCTACCATCAAATACCTAGGTCACTACATCACACCTCAAGGACTTCAAGTTGACCCTGAGAAGACAGCAGCCATTAGAGATCGGTCTGCACCTCGGAACATCAAGCAACTCGTGTCATTTCTACAAACATGCTCTTGGTACCGTCGATTCATTAGCAACTTTGCAAGCATTGCTGAACCACTATCGAGATTGGTAAAGAAAGATACCATCTGGATATGGAACGACGAGCAAGAACGAGCTTTCAATCATTTGAAGGATGCACTCACCACTGCCCCAATACTTCGACAAGCTGATGACAGTAAACCATACACTGTCAAGACAGATGCAAGTGGCTATGCTCTCGGAGCAGTTCTGGTCCAAGGGGAGAGGGAAGAGGAGCACCCAGTCGAGTATGCCAGTCGCCTGCTGACCCCAGCAGAAAAGAACTATTCTACAACGGAACGAGAGGCCCTTGCAGTTGTGTGGGCTTTAAATAAGTTCCGTGGTTATATAGAAGGATTACCTGTCACAATTGTGACTGATCATCAATCCCTGAAGTGGTTGATGACTCTTAAATCACCCACAGGAAGATTAGCCCGGTGGGCATTGCAGATACAAGCATATGATCTACACATCAAGTATGTGCCCGGGAAAACCAATGTAGTAGCTGATACACTATCAAGACCAGTCTGTCCGGAAGAAACCGAAGACGTGTGCAGTCTATCAGTGGATATTCCAACTCATAGCCCAGCCAAGATACGGATCGAGCAGTGTAAAGATGAAGGTCTTAAGCATATTATTCAAGCACTTGAGAGTGTTGACAAAACGGAAGAAGCCCTATATTGGAGTGAAAAGGGATACCTGATGAATGGCGGACTACTTTATAGATATCACCCAGACGGAGATTCAGAAGAAGCCCAGTTGCTAGTACCACAACAGGAATGGGCGAAAGTATTAGAAGTATATCATGATGACCCATTGGCCGGACACTATGGAGCTGAAAAGACGTTCCAGCGTATAGCCAAGCGATACTATTGGAAAGGTATGAGGAAGTACGTCGAGAGCTACGTGAAGAAGTGTCTACCATGTCAGAGGTATAAACCGTCGAATCTCAAGCCTGCTGGACTTCTACAAACAACCATTACCAATCAAAGGTTCGAAACATTAGCATTTGATTTATTCGGACCACTACCTGCATCAGAAGATGGCAAAACATGGATCCTCATAGTAGAAGACCTTGCCACTAAATGGGTAGAATTGTTTGCTCTAGAGAAAGCAACAGCAGAAGTTTGTGCAATAACTTTAATTGACGAAGTTTTTCTACGCTATGGAATGCCAAGAAGAATCATTAGTGACAATGGCACACAGTTTGTGAGTGCTGTCATGCAATATGTAGTTTATTGCTTTGGCATCAAGCATGCTTTTACACCAGTATATCACCCAGAGACCAATCCAGTCGAAAGAAAGAATCGTGATTTGAAGCCACAATTGGCTATCCTGGTAGAAGAAGGACATCGAGTTTGGCCCCAAAAGCTGCCCAGCATAAGGTTCGCCATGAACTCAACAATTTGTTCAACAACTAATTACTCTCCAGCATACTTAACTTTTGGAAGAGAGTTACGGACACCTGATGATGTACAACATGACTTTCGTCAGATCGTGGTGTCAGAGAATTTCTTACCTGAAATTACGCCAAGGCTACAACAGATGGCCCAAATGCTACAACAAGCCGACGAGAATCAAGAACGTCGTGAAGAAAGACGCAAAATCGTCACAGACAAGGGCAGACGCCCAGATCCCCGTTATAAAAAGGGAGATCTAGTGATGGTGAAAATTCACCCACTCAGTAAAGCATCACAAGGATTTAGTGCGAAGTTAGCGCCAAGAAGAGATGGACCATACGTCATCGTCAAGTCCCATGGAGCAGCCTCCTACGAAATTGCAGCAGCAAGCAATCCTGAGGTCCCCATCGGAGTACATCATACATCGGCATTACAACGGTACCACGGAAGAGAAGCTGAAGTACCAACGCCCATAATACCTATTAGACAACGAGGACGTCCGAAGAAAATAGCATCCAAGAGGTCAGGGGAACCAGCCCTTATATTGGCAGGACAGCCTGACTTGCTATCATCAGATTCTAAACTATCAGGGGAACCTGCCACGCAACCGGCAGGACAGCCTGACTTACTACCAGCCATCTCCCATCGTATTCAACCTAGGAGAAAGGCAACCCATCGACTCTACAATTAGATGCTGGATCATCGTCGGGGCGCCTTCAGATCCAGAAGGGGAGATTGTAACACCACATAATTTCAACATAGCATAACAACAACATAACCTGCCAATGATGACTGACAGCCGCTGTCAAGGTACAGGAAGTACCTGATTATTTAACAGGATCATCAATAGATGTCTCATTGATGGAAGCCTCCAGAATGTTCCCGAATGTTCTAGAAACTTCTAGAACAATCCGAGCGGAAATAGATAGGCGGAGTTCAGGAACAGGTACCTCTCCCACTATCACACCGTCCACTTCCAAGGTATCCATCAGCTGTTCAGTACTGGCTCAAGGGTATAAAAGACGGAGCCCGGCATACTGAAAGGCAGAATCGCGGTGGCTCTTCCAGGGCCAAGGTTTCCTACCTACCGTTACTCCATAGCTGTCTAAGAAGTACCTACTCTTGTTGCTATGAAGTGATTCTCCTTACCTACCGTTACCCTCTATAGCTGTCCAAGAAGTGCCTACTCTTGTTGCTATATGGTAACTTTCCTAATACCTACCCGCTACTCCCTGGCTGTCCGAGATGTGCCTACTCTTGGTGCCATACAGTAGTAGCGACCCTTATTACCTAGTCTCTCTCCGACTACCTCAATATCCATCTAACCTAGCCTGGAGGTGTCTTCGTTATTGTTTTACTAATAGTGTTACTTTCTTTATACAGTATTGTACCAGTTGTCAAGTGATTGTAATAAATTGTGAATTTGCTAAACAGTGTTTTGAACTCTCTCGGTGTACCCCTTCAGGAGTACACCTGGCGCCCAAATTAGTTTTAAGTGTTGACTCTCTACATTCCCCTTCAAGGAATAATACAAGTAATATTAAGTGTTACAGCACTTATTTAGTGATTCCAGTGTAACTTATTGATCGCGAGCCGGCTTTCAAGAGCTTCCATTCTCATCATCAGGATAGCGTAGACTTTTTGGTACCTTGTTGTAGTCTTTATAACCCTTTTGAATACTTTTAAAATTTTAATTAAGATTTTAACATAGAGTAAGTACGAATACAACTTAGTTGCTTTTTAAATTTTAAATGTTAAGTTGAAAAAAAATACAACAATAAGAAGTTTAACTTATGCCATACAGCGATAACGAATTGAAGGCCAAACACACCAAAAGAAAATAATATTTATAATTTAGAGAAATTACGCCCTTTGGAGTTGCCGGTAAAGAAAATAGCTCCCACTCTTTTCCGTAACTTATAAGACAATTTCTGAAATTTGCCGTTATGTAGAAATCAGCACAAAAGTACATCAAACATAGGGAGATAAAAAACGAAAATGTTATACAAAAAATCCGGAACAATTAATCATGAAATCAAAAAATATTGTCAATGTCCTTAGAGAAAAAAAACGACTCTCTAAATAATAATCTATAAAGTGGTAAAAAGTTTTTTTTTTATATCATTATGGAATTCCACTACCTAAACATCGAAACAGTGAACATTTATTTTGCTGTTTTTTATGTGAAACTATAGTTTAGAAACTTATAATATATAGGACACACTTCAGTATCATTTAGGAATACATCATAATGTACCTAGTTATAAAATTTACAATTTGAAGCAGAATTTGGTGGGCCAACATAACATGAAGCTAAAAAGCAAACCCTTCAAATAAAATAGATAAATAAATAAAATAAATAAACTTTCCTGCTTTGTAAAAAAAAATCTACTGGATTCTGCCGTTGGAAGTCGTATTTTATTGGAAAAGCTGTTTTTCATTAGAATCACGGTTAACACAACCAAACAACAAACATAAAAATTAAGTCTCGATCTTATTATGGTGAGACTAAAAGACATTTTATTCAAGTTGTATAACGTTAAGACCATTATGGGTCATCATTGGTTATCTTAATATGCTTCAGCGTTATCGTAATGGCCGCTACAGAGTCCAATTTAATTAATTAAAGTATTATTATTTATAAATTCTGATTGTGATACATTCTGATATCATTATTAAGAAGGTCAGCCCAATACTTACAACGTGTTTTATCGATAACATAAGACCGAAATTGGGTTTTATAAAGCAATCGAGCCTCGGGATTATTTATTCCGATTTCTACCAGAAAACCCAAAATAATTTAATTGTAATAAAAAATATTAAAATATATTATGTTCTTAAACTAAATTAAGGAGTTCTATTAAAAATTTAGTAAGAAATTTTCAAAATTTAATTAAACAGTATCGTAAAATTCATTAAATTTCGGTCTCGGCCACAAAAACAATAAAAAAAAATTCTTCGATATCTCAAAAATTATAAAACACACACATTCGTACTCAAATTCTAATATGTTTTTCATAACAAATGTACACTTTTCTTTACAATTTGTAAGTTTTTTATTCCAACATCTCAATGAACAATATTTATTCTCTCAAAATCGAGCAGAGATCGTGCGTGAGGAATGATTCCATTGGTCTGCATATTAAATTCGAAGTTAATAAAAATAATTTCTGTTTAGAAGAAATTGTTTTCTTTAGCAAAAGAATAACTGAACACAATTTTGGCCGAAAGTAATTATAATTTTCGATACAAGAATCCCTTTTTTCAAAACCGAATTTTCGGTTTATCACAACGTATGGTGTATCAAACAGTATGAAGTTCTGTATGATGTCATTAATTATCAATATTATTTCGATTTGAGATTGTTACCTTGCAGACCCTGGGCTATAAACAGACAAACTAGTTAAATGCCCAGGGCGCAAAATTTCAGGGGGTGCTGAATTTTACAAAACCTATTTAAGATGACCAATTGTGTCTTTGTAAAAAATTTATAAAAAAATAATATTTGACAAAATCTATAGGAAATCGAAAATCTGACGACGAGAGGGTAAAAATTTGGATTGAAATTCTAGACTTAATGTTATGTGTATAATACAATTTTAGTATGAAGACAGTTAACCTTTTTGCCCAAGGCGAATTTCACTCTGGCCTGGGGCCTGGTACCTCCTATTATGAATTAAATATCAAGCTTTTAATGAAACGAATCCATTTAAAATTCATTGATTATTGATATTATTACCTACACTCATAAAATTAATAAAGTGAAATTTAGAATCAAGAATAACACTTTTTAAATTAATAACAATCTGAAAATGAGTATAAATTATTAATAAAACCCATCCATCCCATTACAGAATCGACCGACCGGTGTGGCGCGGAGGTAATGCTCTAGTCTTTGAGTCACAAAGTCCCGGGTTCCAATCCCGGCCAGGGCAAAGTGAAGAATGACCTTTTTCAAATTGTCCTGGGTCTGGGTGTTACATGTACATTGTACATATATGTGTTTAGTGCATTGCGTATGTGTGTATCGTCGCGTTAGTACCCATAATACAAGATTCATCTTAGTTTGGGATTAGCTCGATCTGTGTGAATTGTCTATATATGTATGTTAATCTACCACAAGTGAGGAGGCCTGTATTTTACAGGATACTCTAAAACTAACGGAAAAGAGTAAGAGATCTATGCTTTACTGGGAAATCCACAAGATATTAGTTAAATTATCCATTGAAATTGTTGTATGTTGCTTTGAACCTATTTATAAAAGTCCAATACTGAACCAATTGCACAGTAGCTGGAGAAGTATCAAACATATATCACATTGTTCTTGTGACTGGACATTGAGAGCATTCCCAGTACCTACTCGTGGATTACTTAACGCTAAAACACACATACTGTTCTCATCCTATAGGAATGGTTCATTTGGTAAATTATCTGTTTTGGCAGCCAACACATTTTTCTTCCACAATGCGCCATACCTGTGAAAGGAAGGTTGTTTGAATTTTCTAACACTTTTAGTGTTAGAAAGTCATGGACAAAGTTGGTGCAGAGTCGCTGTGAATGAAGGAGGCTTGTATCTTCCCTGTGCTCCTGTGAGGAATGCAAAATAAGAAGGAAAGGATTAAAATAAATAAGACACAAGCTTTTTTAATTGTATAATCGTAGTATCTGGATATAATAATATATAAACCTCTCATCTAATTCCCAATAGCACAGTACCTACAAGACTAACGAGTCAAGAGCTGACTTGACTCAGATGATCATAATAATGTGAACAGTGGAGTCAAGTAGGGATGTGTTATTTCTCACAATACTCTGATAATCATATTAAGTTTGGTATTATTATTGTAATCTTAAGGACATAGAGATGGGCAACTATCGATAAAATCATACGAAGATGTTTGAAAAAAAAATACATTTTCTATTTGAAACGTTAGGTCTTGTGAAGTCTTTGTAATTGTCTCTATTACGAAACTTAACTGCCCATAAATATCAAATCATACTTTTAACCAATCTGAGTAAATGAATTTATATGAAAAATAAGAAAAAACTTTTTACTAATCGCCTGATGATTGGGTCGAGAGTCTCCGAATACTATAGTAAGCGAGGTTAATAAAAGTCATTTAGAAGTTAACTACATACTGTGTTTTTTTTCCAATTTGTTTGAAATGGACTTCCAACAAGTACCTTCCGTCAATAACATGGAAAAAAAAGAAAAAACCGTTTTAAATCTTGTGATATTTTAATTTAAAAAAATATTATGTCTACATTCGATACATATATTTGTTTCGTGACGAGAAATGATAATTGTCCAAAGAATGCCCCCACTCAAGGGAATTTAATATAAAAAAGGGAAATACATAAAAAAACATAACTGAATTCTATATAGTCGTACGATTCATTTATAAAATATAAATAAGGAAACTGTAATTGACGTGCTTTACAAAATATCACAAATTTGTATAGCGTTTACATATTCGATGATACATGTTCTAGAGTTAATAATATGCAACTACGATTATTTCCATTCCTTTTCCATAAGATATTGAGTAGGCTGTATGCCGCCCACCTCAGAGATTACTTAGTTCACATTACAAGAATAAGAACATATATTATTATATTCTTAGTATTGTTACAAGAAAGACTATATAATATTATAAAATACAACAATACCTACATACAAGGAACACAGCTATTGAGTCGAATAAGTATTTATGGAGATAGAAACGTGTGGAAGAAAGCTCAATATTGTACACAGACACTAGGCGTAAACGGATATAGTAATGGTTGTGATCATAGACAATATAGTTTACATATTATATATCAAAGATAATGTTCAGACATAGAAATGACAAGAGTATTAAAAGTGTGACCATACATGTGACATTTGGAACCATAATGAAGTTGGCGAGTGTTAGAAATATTATAATTAAGCTGATTGACGATGTGTATACTATTTCAATTTACAAATTTAAGACTTGAATGAAATTAATGACACGGATCACGAAACTATTCACAATTGGGGCAGTCAGCAGATGCCCACTTAGTATGTCATGATTAATGAATAGGTATATGGATATGGAATAACTAATTACATTAGAAAAATTAATTAAGAAGAATTTTCTATAGACTTTTTTCAGTTCCTAATACCAATATTTCAACTTAAGCAATACTTCATTTTACTTCTACTTGTATACTGTACCGTCACGGCATATCCCACAAGTTGGGTAGCTAGCAGGCAAGCCGAATTTAGTAAACAAGCAAGCTGTCCTCCCTGTGCCAGCAAAATCAAGACATTGGATAGCAAATCTCATCGCTGAATTAAGGATGTAAAATGTTTTTTTCGAACACCTGCCCTTTACAAGATACTCAAAAAAATACGGAAAAAGTCGGAGACATATCGTTTGCAAGGAATTCTTCAGCCTGAAGTTAGTCATAATCAAACATTATACCAACACACCGTCAAAAAAGTGACATTATATTTATGACTAACTTCATTATAGTACTTATTCAAACATCCTCAACCAAACAAACATATTTTCGTTGCTAACGACGCTTCTCTTTAGTTTTCGAATCTCAATGCTAAGATCTTAGCCCGTAGACAATTTGTACTTGGCGATCGTCTACTGGCGAACTTTTCGACAATCTACCTACACGTACCGTATAATTATGCGTTATTGTTGCAGTTATTGACGAAAATTCGTTTGTAGGCGATCGCCAAGTACAAATTGTCTACGGGCTCAGAGCATAAAATCACATAATAATAATAGTGACATAACAATAATACCTATAGTCAAGTCAAGTGTACAATTATATTACCATGGGAAAACACTTGTAATATACATATATACATACATACAGTGGTGTAATACTGATAACAATGAAAATATTGTGTTCAGTGACTATTGTGCTTTTTGATATCAAGAAAATTAAAGCCAAGAGACTAATAATATCAAGAAGAAAATCTTATAAAGGACAAGAATACAAGACGAGAAACAATAGACATGGATAACAAAATTTTAAGCTTGGTGGCAAGACTATAGTTTAAAATCTCTTTTATTGTTAACATTTTATTGTTAATCTTGTTTATCAAATTTCGTTCCTTGCGACCAGATTCTGTAATAATAATATAAAGAAGATTATTTATATTATGTGCACAGTTTCGTGAAAACCGCCACAAGACAACTTTAAGAGGAACACTATCTCGTGAATTAACGATCTTTAATGTAGCCCTAAAACCTTCACAATTCTCAGATATAGTTTGGGAAATGAAATATCCTCAATTTTCTTCCTATTTCTTTCCGTATCCTCTTTGACAATCCTTTCATGAACCCAAGATGAAGATTCCTCCTCCATTAAGAGATTTTGAGGTATTCATAGGAACAGAGTATTGTGAAAAAATATAGATAGGTACAGCCAAAGATATACTAGATCGGTAATTCAATGAAGAAATCGGTCATGCAGACGATCAAATTTGGCATCTAGTTTTAAACTGACGTTGGGTGTAAGACAATACATTGCTAATGCTTGAAGAACATCGATGTTGTAACACAAAAATTCCGAAAAAATGTACCGCGCTGCAAAATTTCGTTTGTCTACGTATTCAGCGCTCTTTGACTAAAAATCAATACACATTTTAAAAACATGAAAATAAAATTCATTCACTCATACCATCATTGCATCTTCCACACGTGACCAACTGCATTTAAGTTTATTATTGACTTCATAAATCTGTATGATAAAAGAACGGCTTTATTCCTGGAATGGTTATCACAACTTTTGATCTGATGGTAATCAAGAAGACATAACATTAATAAAGCAATAAATTCGCCATTATTCACGATAATTATCTTTGCCATATGTTGGGACTTTCTTTTTGTTTTATATACCACGAATAAAGGTTTTATTGTGGTACTTTACGGCAAGTAGGGGAAGATTGGCACCATTCGTACACTTTTTAGAGTTTGATTTTTAAAAATTTTTGTATTAAAGATAGATTGCTCAATCATTTATTATAACATTCTGCACACATTTAGCTTCTTAATAAAAAAGTTGGAAGACAATAACTTATAAAATAAACGAATGGATTGAATTTTAGTAAAAGTTGGCATATGTCCGAATCTGCCCCACCAGAGGGGTACATTCGTACATGGGTAGGGGAACATTCGTACAGGTTAAATAAAACAGCAAAATAATTATCAAAAATCGTATTTATTGAAAAGAACAATGAAAGAATTATTATGTAATAAACTGAACAATGATGTGATAAACTGAACAATTAAACCTCCTATCAACCAAACATACATTTCTTAGAAAAAAAAACACAATTAGGAGAAAAAACACAACATATTTTAGACTACACTAATAACTAAACAGTCAACAAGAGATTAATATTTTAGTTATTTGGTGCATTAGTAATAAAAACAAGATAAACCAAGTCTTAATAACTAATTATTGCACACTAAATCGTGAGAAATCTATAGGAAATTTGTATAATTTAGATGTCCTGGCTGTAGGGGCTCCTGGAGATTTCGGGTTAGGAAGAATCAAAGCGACATCAGAAATGTCCACGCCATGTTCGTCTTCAATATTAGGAAACACAAACGAGCAGGATAGCCCTGGATTTTTTCTTAAAAACGAGACCTTAAATTCCGTTTCAGAATAATGGCTCATAACTTTTGCTACGTAATAGATAATAGACTTTTTTTTTGCAAATTTGACTAAAACAAAAGAGTTGTCCTTAATATTTTCGGGTCTCACAGTAGCATCAAAATCTTCACCTTCATTGTCATCAGAATAATCTACTAATGATGTCGAACTCTCCTGTAAACTAACCTCAGAATTTTCAGATTCCGAATCACTGCTTTCTTCTTTCTTTTTTGATTTTTTTGGCTTGGAGTGTGCAGCAATTTTTAAAGTGCGTTTCATCTCTCTCGCTTTCGCTTTTCTTTCCTGCTCTGTTTTTTTCAATTGCTTCGCATTTTGCAAATCTTCCAGCCTATTTTTTTCCGGCGTATCAGTGTAAATTCTGGACTTTCCTGGTTGCCTTCCCATCGTTGTTTTTTTCTTTTTCTCAGCTGTAGGATAAGGCCGAACCATTGCTGGTGTAATAGGACTTGGTATTTCTTGTGACTCAGAAATCTGATACTGAACTCCAACTACTCGAGGAGGCGTTTTCTGCGTCGCCTCAATTCCCAATGCAGAATTTAGGTAAGTTGTTTCAGCGCTTACTAGTGGATGTGCCTGAGTAGATGAAGCTGCTTCTGTGTGAATATTTTGTAGTAACTTTTTAGAAGAAGCCAAAGTTCCAGTTGTGTCGTTATCATTATTTAGAGGTTCTTGCGTTGGTTGATTATTAGTTGTGTTGGTATTTTCTGGTTTCTGAGCAGGACAATCAATGTTTGCGTTGCTGGATGTGTACACTTCAATTGGTGAAAAATCTTCATCACTGAAAGCCAATTGATTGAAAGGCCAAATGCCTGGCGAAGTGAACGCACTTATGATATTCTTAGCAGTAAAAGCTTCAAAGTATGCTATCTTGGCAATTTTCGGAATATTGTAAATGGTGATTGTCTTCCCTGCATTTGTCACGTGCCAGTCATTGAAGGCTGTCTTCAATTTGGATTTAAATGGCCCAAACACTCCAACATCTAACGGTTGAAGCTTGTGAGATGTGTGTGGGGGGAATGACAAATAAATTATGCCATTATCTCGTGCATAGTTAATCGCTGGCAAACTAATGTGACTTTCATGATTGTCGCACAGTAAAAGGATTGGATTTTCTTTAGTACTCAGCGTATGTTTGTTTATATGTTTTAAAACGTCTAGAAATATCTCGGAATTGATCCAGCCAGTTCTATTTGTTGCCCCAATACTACCTTCAGGAGCTCCTTCCATAAAGTAACCTTTGTAATGTACTCTTGGAAATACAAATAGTGGCGGAATTGTGTTTCCGCTTGCTGAGATAATGCCGCCAAATGTGACTAGTTCACCTCTTTCTGCAGACACTATTTGCCCGACTTGTTTTTGTGTCTTTGCAGCTAACACTTTTGGAGTGTCTAACACTGTCGATATGCCAGACTCATCAAAATTAAATATACGATCTGCAGTGAATTTGTACCTTTCATATACAGTTTTTAAATTACAATAAAACTCATTTACGAGTGTTTTATTGAATGCAAAAGATCTGGCATTACTTGTATTTTCTGGTTTTCTCAAACTTAAACTACTATTTCTCTTTCGAAATCCATGAATCCAATCTATACCAGCCAAATTAGTTTCATCCCATTTTGGTGGATATTTACATTTCAAAGCTTTAGCATAATCATATGCCAGCTTCCTGACTTGTAATAGTGTGAGCCCGTAATGCATTTTCGAACTTTTTTCAATGTATCTGTTTAATTGTGACTCTTCTTCAGTAGAAAATACTTGGTAACTTGTAAATTTAGACTGATATGAACGGCTCGTGTCAGTATTATTAGGTTTACCTTTTATTTTCTTTACCCGACTCTCCAAAGTTGAGGCCTTAATGTTATATTTATCCGCTGCTTTTCTGTAAGACAATTTTCCTTCCAAAACATCTTTTATTGCAGAAGTCATATTTTCTTCATTTATTAATGTGGACCTAGTCTCTTTCTTCTTGTAATTCCGCACCATTTTTGCAAATTTTCTGAAATAAAAATAAACTTATTAATATGGATTGTGATAGGGGGCACATTCGTACGCGTACGAATGTGCCCCTGGATAGGCGTACGAACCTGCCCCAAAGGTCAAAAATAAAAGATTTTTATCTACACATAAATCATTTGGGAAAACCCACAAAATATATAGATTATTATTATCGTGATCTTTGTTACTTACCAATGAGCAATAATCCAATACAATATCACACTTCACTTAAGTACAAAACATCCAAAAACATCGACAGAATATTTACTTTGAGCGTACAAAAACACGGCACGTCCTCCCGTGTCGTTCGCAGCGGCAGCACTGACTGCTAACTTAACGGACAACTGGCGGCCGTCTAGGACTACTCACACACGCAAAGTCGTAATAAATACGCTGTTCTAACAAGCCGTAGTAGTGACTGTACGAATCTTCCCCCTGTACGAATGGTGCCAATCTTCCCCTACTGTAATATAAAATATAAATTAATTCAAACATACATTCGTACTTTATGCAATATTAAACAAAGTTTATTGCAGTTCATAAGTCACGTTTTGGTTTTACTAGAAGCTTTTACTTATTGAAGATCTTTATTTATACTATCATAGGATCTTATAGAAACGGAGTAGTCAGCTGACTCACTGCAAGTAATAAATATATGGGTTAAAAACATTTTTAAAAGATAGGCATTTGAAATGGCACACAAAATCATCTATGAAGCAGTCATTTCGCTATGAATTTCTTCTTTTTTTTGTATAAAGCTAAACTACAAAGATATTTTTAAAACTCATATTACAAAGATTTTATTTTCTGATAGGACAAAAAAAACTATGTTTTGGTTTTGAGATGTTTAATATCTACAATTTTTAAATATTTATTATATTTTTTCAGTAAACTCGACAAGTCAAAGGACATAAAATAAACCTCAAAAACGACCAAGATGTAGCGTGTTAAGGATAAAAAATAATAAATGATCAATTGAGAAACCTGAAAAAGAAGAAAAGCATGTGAAAACTGGATTAGTTGGAAGATATTGAAATACAGTTATAAATACAAGCGATAGGATTTCCGGATTTTAAGGTCTAAATTTATGCATTTTCATTGTATTTTACAATGGAAAAATATTTTTTTAACACACGTACGTGAAGATATTGATAAAAATATTGATCTAAGCGTAAGGAAGATCCTTACTAAAGTCTTTGTATGGAGCATTCTGCTTTATGGTTGTGAGACGTGGACCATCAGCAAGAGTGAAAGCGGACGGTTGACGGCCTTTGAGATGTGGTGCTACAGACGCATGTTTAAGATCCGTTGGTCGGAACACGTCGAAAACGAAGAAGTATTAACCAGGGTAGGCGAAAAAAGGCAACTTCTTAAGAGAATCGGCCAACAACGAGCTAACTGGATTGGCCACAACATCAGGCACCCAGGACTGCTCATCGCCATCGCGGAGGGTAAGACCGAGGGGACAAATGGCAGAGGCCGACCAAGAGATGCGTATATGGACCAACTGAAGAGGGACATGAACTGTGGCTCATACGTATATAGAGCTGAAAAGACTGGCTGAGAATAGAGACGAATGGAGAAGAAAAACCAAACTCGTTGCAGACCAATCCAATGGATTGTAACTCATTATATATACGTGAAGAATAAAATAAATATAAATCATTGCAGAAAAGTGTGGGAGGTCATTTTTGCCTTAGAATCCACGGTGTATAGATAGTGGTTAATATTTCAAGTACGCCAATGTTAGCACCATATCATGTTTGCTTACGATAATACATTAATATAACATATTGTAGCAAGTTTACTATGTAAGGTAAGAGCAATCAACAAGCGATCAAGTCTAAACCTCAACACTAAGCTTAGATAACAAGTGGAATAAGTGAACTGGAATAATAATAATAACAGTAATGTTATGTAATACTCACTCACAATGTAATCACCTATCCTCTGGATCACATCATTATTATGCTAGACTTTATTGAAAATATGAATAAAATTATACATATATTATGAACAAGATCAAACTTAGATGAAATTTTTGTGTTTTATTGGATTTTTTACCTGGTTGAGTAAATATATGCAAATGATAATACTCAACAAAACCTCATTTGCACAATCAACAAATTGTGCAAACTCAGGTAATAAAAAACAAGAAAGGTGTAAGGATTATGCACAATCTGATGATTGCGAAGATGAGGTGTCTGTCGAATGATACTTTTAAAGAAGTAATTCAAATTATTTATAAAATTTTATAAGAAAAGAAATGTCAATAGATGTGGAAAACTTATGAGCATGTTTTCAATCTGGAATGTCTTATGGCACAGAGTAGACGTTCTGTGCGTTCATTACATAAAGATAGGAAAGAAAAGAAATTTTGTGAACACTTAACCTTAGCTTTAAATTATCTGATGGCCACGAAATATTACTACCTTTATGGAATAAAGTAAATAATTTAAAATTCATGGAAAATTCCAGAATAAAATTACAATAATCCGGATAAGACCAATTTCCACCTAAACCTAACATTGTTAACACTCATATAAAAATAACAAAAGACAATAAGAATAGACAAATGAATGAGATGAGTAAACGAGGAGGTGTTGTTGTTGTTGTTACACATTATTATTCTTATTACTCCATGGTTAAAGAGAAGACGAATGTTACAGAAGCGAGGGAGACGGGAATACGTCAATGTATGAAAAAGAAGGAGAGAGACTATCGTGATTTACTAGCTAGCTGTCAAAGTAATTATTTACGATATTGTTTATGGTATATAAGGTAGGTAGGTACCCATTATTTTTCGTTGTTGTTGTTTGTTAATATCTACGTAAATCATCATAGGTTAATATGATGTTGCAACGGATATTTTAAATTGAGTATTTGAACAGTCTTACTATTGTTTATGCTAACAAACTAATGAGACAGGTATATATTATTAGCTATTACTTTTTACTCGTTTCTCTCCTTCTTAGCAATAAACGTTTTCTCATTCGAGAACAAATATCAGTAATTTTACAAATAATGGAAGTATTAAACAAAATTTGAATCGCTGACAAGTAAGAAACAAGCCAATGCAGTTAGTGCAAAATCGAATACGATATAATTTAATTATGTTTTTTAGAATTCAACTTAACCTAAAAATTAAAATAAAATGTACACAGAAATGGAGGGGGCCTTTATTTAAAGAGTTATTGGGAGTATGCTAATAAAAATAGTTTCAATCTGTCTTGTATTATCCTCTTCACAAATAAATCACGATGGATTTAAAATATTAACGCATAGTGAGAGGTTCACATCCAAAGGCACATGGATTCGTGAATTGCGAATATTTAACCACGAGTGTAGAAATGTTCGTATTTTCACTGACTGCACTGCAGTATAATCGATGCAATGAAAATCCGTTTGTATTCTCGAATAAATCAGTTATAAAATACTGATTCAATATCAAACACACTTCAAGTAGATATAGATATGTACCTACAGTTTCTCAGTTTTCCGTGAAAGGCCCTACAAAGAATAAGTCTCGCAAGTAAGTTTTCGAGTGTCCAGTAAAATGCAGGTGTTAAAAAAAAATAACGAAGATTTACATAATAAATTCAGCGATGACGTTTGTCACTCATTCTGAATGCCTAAATTTTTTGTTGGCACGTAGAGAATAGCTTGAATGTTTATAACATACAGCTAGTTTGATGGCTACCCCACTTGTGAGATATGCCATGATGGTGTAGTAGTAGTATTAGTAGTAATTTTCTGTTTTCTCAATGTTCTAGAATCGACGTGCCTTTGCTTGTGAACTCCTCAGATATAGAACAATCTATAAACATCATCGAACTTTTTATGGGGGGTAATCTGGTGTCAGTTTAGTTTACATTAGGTGTATGACCAGACAAAATGCGGCTCTTTAAAATATTTATCTACCTAGAGAGAAAAATAATAAAGAATAAAAAGAAACAACTTTAGAACATTAATTTCGAACATGTTATGTTTAAATAATTACATTCCCAGTAAAAGTAAGTCAATATAATGATGTTAAGGAAACGGGCATCTAATTTGCCATTTTATCCCCCAAATTACATTTCAAATAAATTGATCAAAGAGATCAACAAGGATTAACCTTTCGCTTTTCATAAATAATATCAAATAAAAGAAAAAAAAAGACATCTCAATTCATTAATTTAATAATGCCATGAACCAAGTTATAATATAAAAAAAGAAACAAGATAAATAAAACACCCGCAACATCCTTTATACAAATTAGGACAAAAGGTAAAATTATTGTCGACAGTAAAAAAAAAAGGAAAAGAAAAAATGGATTTATATCTTTACAAAACTAAGCGTTTAGGGTTGTTAAGATTAAAATAAATGTTCTAGTGATATTTTAACATAAATAAAAGGAGAAAAAAATATTAAGAATTCTTCGTTGTTAAGGATGTGGTACCAATGTATTGTAAAATTAAGACTTGAGAAGATAAAGCGTCCAAGTTTAAATCATCATTAAATAAAAGTCAAAAGAATTGGGGTTGAGAAGGTTAGTTAACACTTTCAGTCCCAGGAGAAATAAATAAAAAGCTAACGACTTTACTTATAAGAAATAGTACTTTAAGTCATGCCTTACTGTCCAAATGCCACCGCGTTATTCCAAATATAAAAGATAGAATAACAGTAACTCCGAATATATAAATAACAATAATTAAAATCAACGCATAGTACCTATAGTGTACAAGCAAAATATGTAGTTAAAAAAAAAACACCAAAAGGCGAGCTTATCGTTTATGCCATTTCTTTCAGCCAACTCGAATAAAAATATTATTAGTAGATTAATATTATATTAGATGAATTCATTCAGTGTGTCAGTGTTTTGGAAGTAGAATTCAATAATGAAATTAAAAACACGTGTTTTTTTTTACTAACTTGATTTTTATTGAGGGAGACGTATTTTGTCTTTCAGGACATTGTCAATCTTTATAATCTTAAGTCTAAAGACCTCTCTCTCTAAAAAATCAAAATATATATTTTTTTTAATTTCATCATATTGAAGTTTGTATTACATATAACAAATACCAAAAACGTAAAATAAATATGATAAACAATTGTTGATTCAATAAAATGGATATTTTCTATGACATAGTAAAAAATGTGGTTAGATGGAAGGAATCACTTCATAGTAATAATCTGGCCACTTCATATCATATTAGTATTTTAAATGTATATTGATTTGATAACACTGTTATAATATAATGATGAAGTGCAATAATAAATAAATGAATATAATAAAAATATAATAAAAAAAAAAAAAACAACAACAACACTTTAAATCGTACGGACGTACTCTTGTTTACTCCACCTAAATATATATTTTTTAAACGTATTATAAGTTGATAATTATACAACCTTAGTGATTAAACCATAGTATAACACACCGCGCATCAAGTAATCATACTGAAACAACTTGGCATCTATACAAGGTACAAAAATTCCACACATTTTACCATCATATGACATATCATTTCATATAAAATAGTGTAACAGTGTGAGCATCAATAATATTACTTTCCAACAAAGCGGGTAGCTAATTTATTAGTTACTATCATACAGTACTTCAACTACAACATCTACGACGCCGACGTCACATGCAGGCCGCAGCCGAGTTGGTTAAGACGCCAGAGTATCTACAGGTTTTAGCGGCGTGAGTTCGATCCCCGGCCACTTCGCTCTTTTTTTTTTCAAACAAAATAACAATCTGCCAATATTACGATGGAAGCACATCAACCACAGGTGCAAACCAGATCAAGTAAAATTAAAAATAACCATTCACCAGCGACATCTATCGATAACAAAAATAAACAGAGACCATCAATTGTTCGCACCAAAAATTACAATAGAAATTCTACTCAAAGGCTCACATCACCATCTAGCGAAGTGAATAAGAAGCCTCACAACAATGCATTTAACGAAGAAAGTATAAATTCTATTGACGATTCGATAAAAGAGTACATATCAGGCTTACACAATAGTATCAAGGATGTAAAAAATCAACTATTATTGCAAAATCACGATTTACTTAATAAAATTGATGATCTCACCAAGAAACTCGGTTTTATCGACGAGTTGGTAACAGAAAACACCTTACTTAAGGAGAGAATCAGCAATTTAGAGAACAAGGTCAACAAATTAGAGTCTAGTGATACTATCTGCAATATCGCCGAGATGGATTCATTCGCTAATGAGGTCGAGGAAAGGAGCAGAAGAAAAAACAATATTATCATATGCAATATTGAAGAAAGCTCATACGATAAACATGAAGACATTTCAAGAGACGATAAAAGTAGAGTCTTCAATATTCTAAAGTTAGCTGACCAAACCATCAACTGTTCGGACCTGAAATGCTTTAGGTTAGGGAAAATAAATCATAATAAAAGACGCCCTATAAAAGTAATACTTAAAAATCCTAATCAGGCTAGTGAGATTATTAAGAATCGAATGAAATTGTCATCGGGTATTAAAGTGTATCGTGATCAGACTGTGATTCAAAGAAATCACTATATTCAGTTGAAGGAGGAACTAAATGCAAGAATTCAGAATGGAGAAAATAATCTGACTATTAAATATATTAAAGGTAGCCCTAAAATAGTCAATTCAGATCTATCAAAAAACTCTGTTGTTATTACCAGAATATCCGGGGCGTAAAGACGAAGCTCGGTGAGCTTCGCCATTCTGCGCCATCTTTCGGTTACGATGTGATTCTGCTAACAGAGACTTGGCTGGATTCGTGCATAAGTTCATCCGAATTAGGTTTTAGTGAACATAGGGTGTATAGAATGGATCGTAATCGGCATACAAGTGGTAAATCGAGGGGTGGGGGGGTTCTAATTGCAGTTAATAAATCTCTACAGAGCAAAAAATTACTTGTTAAATCTAACAACATCGAACAAGTGTTTGTATCTGTCAAACTTCCTCATGAAACAATTATTTTTGGGTGTACATACATACCACCTAATGCGGATGTTACTCTATACAAAAGCTATCATAGCGAGATAGAGTGCATTAGATCTAAACATGCAGGTGATAAACTAATATTAGTGGGGGATTTTAACTTACCAGACTGTAAATGGGAAACTGTGGAGGGAAGCAATGAAGATCCATCACAAATCAATTTGCAAATAGCTAACAATCTCAACAATGAAAAAGCTGCAGAACTTGTGGATATGGCAAATTTTTTTGGTCTTCTACAAATAAACAACATTGCTAACAACCAAAACAGAACTCTGGATCTGGTATTCTCTTCTGATCCTGGTAATACATTTGTAAAAAAGTCCTCCACAGTATTGCTTCCAATGGATATTTTCCACCCTCCTCTCGATATTGCCATTAAGTCTCAATTATGTACTTTGAAAACAGAACCAATTGCCAAGCTTGATTTCCATGGTGCTGATTATGTTGTTGTAAACAATTTCTTAAAAAATATGGATTTTTCATTCTTAAAATGTAATGAAGATTTTAATAATCTGGTTGAACAATATTATATTAACCTGAATACATGTATAGATACACATATTCCTAAGAAAAGTATAAAACCCTCAAATTATCCTAAGTGGTTTAGTTCCGAACTGAAACACCTGGTATTGAAAAAAAAACTTGCACATAGGAGATATAAAGAAACTTTGAATATTAATGACTATAACATTTTTTCCAATTTAAGAAGTGAATGTTCATCTCTATCCAAAAGGTGTTATGCTCAGCATATGGCTACCGTGGAGAACAGTTTGCCCAAAGATTCTCAGGGTCTTTGGAAATATGTCAATTCATTGAGGGAAGATCGAGTCGAGATACCTTCTAATCTTTTTTACAATGACCAAAGTTCAAATTCAGTCCAGAGTGCTGTCGATCTATTCGCTACATTTTTCCAGGGCGTTTATGATTTGCCGCTCTCACATACCGACTTCGATTTTTCCTCCGATACGACCGTTGACTTGCCCAACTTAACTATCACCACTGACGAGGTCAAACGTGCGATTCTCGATTTGGATATCTCAAAAACAGCTGGTCCGGACGGTATCCCTAATGTATTCATAAAGAATTGCACTGATGTTATGGCAGATCATTTTCAGATTCTGTTTAACTTATCATTAAGATTAGGTATTTTTCCTAGCGTCTGGAAAACAGGATATATTTGTCCAATTTATAAAAAGGGTGAAAAAAACCAAGTCACAAATTACAGACCAATATGTATTTTGTCGGCTATTCCCAAACTTCTAGAATCAATTATAGTAAAAAAAATAAGTCATAGCATCAACAGAATTATTACTACGTCACAGCATGGTTTTGTTCCTAAAAAATCAACGCTTACGAACCTACTGACTTATCAAAATCATATTGTTAACGCTCTCTCTGAGAGAGGTCAAGTCGATTCCGTATACACGGACTTTTCGAAAGCTTTTGACAAGGTGTCACACGACCTGCTACTTAGAAAGTTACGTGGGTATGGAGTCGACGGAGCTTTTCACAGCTGGTTGGAGAGCTATCTTAAAGACAGAATTCTAAAAGTTAAGATTGGGAATTGTACCTCTAATCCGATTTATGCACATAGTGGAGTGCCTCAGGGATCGCACATGGGACCAATATTATTTAATGTATTTGTAAATGACATAGTAATGGTTTTCAGAGATATAGAGGTCTTGTTGTTCGCGGATGATCTAAAGCTTTATAAAACCATAAAAAGTTATAACGATTGCCTTACATTGCAAAATAACTTAGTTCATTTGAATAATTGGTGCAAACAAAACAGACTTAATCTAAATGTAGCAAAATGTCAGATCTTTCGTTTTTATAAAACCAAATCTCACATGACCTTCAAATATTCCATTGATGATATCGAACTTCAAAATGCATCAAGCATACGAGACCTCGGAATTACATTCTCTGAAAATCTTACTTTTAACTTGCATATAGAGGAAACTGTTGGCAGAGCGATGAGAACCCTAGGTTTTGTTTTTAGACTAACTGTCGACTTGCAATTGATTCAGTCTCTCAGGTTACTATTTGTATCCCTTGTGAGACCCCTGTTGGAATATAACTCAGTGTTGTGGTCCCCTAACTACGCCATCCACAACAACAGTATCGAAAGGGTGCAGAGAAAATTTTTGAGGCTGGTAAACTATAAGAAGGGTATACCTGTTGAAAATATTAATTACTCAGCTCTTATGGAAGAGCTGAGACTACCCAGCCTGAAAGATCGCAGAGAAATAATCGATCTTTGTTTCCTGCACAAATTAATGAGTGGCGCAATTGACTCTCCTGACTTGCTTGCACTCATTCATTTTAATGTCCCTACCAGAAACACTAGACAGTCGGTACTATTTCGAGAGCACAGCGTGAGAAACAATTATTTGTTTCACTCACCGATGGTTCGATTACATAGGCTGGGTAACTTGGTGGGCGACTGTACTGACATAACTGCCGACAGTTTTCAGAAGTACAAAACTGACGTAACTAATTATTATTTTCAAAATATGTAAACTGACATTGGGCAATCATTGGTTCGTTGGAAGAATGACATCAATTGGATTTCTGTATGTAAAGATTTGTTCTATTGTTGATATTGATTTGTGTCTGAATATCTTGAGATTTTTTTTTTGTTTTATTTTGTGAAATGACATTTTATATCTTTATTGTCGCTGATGTGAATATTTTAGATAAACTTACTTTTCGAATTGTGTCTTACTCTGTTTAAATTTTATCTCTTTGACGTGCTTTTGCCAATGTTTTAAATATTTTGACTTATTTTGACACACCATAATTGACTCATTATATAGACCTTTTTTTGTTAACTCTTATTATTCTATTATTATTTTGATCTTGACTTATGAGTTTGCAATGTACATGTGTGATTGTGTATGATTGTTTTTTTGTTGTTGTTGTTGTTGTTTTCTGTCATACTTTTTTTTGTTAACATGTAAAAGGCTCACGCCGTGTAAGATTTTAAAATAAAATAAAATAAAAATAAAATAAAAAATAAAAATGAGAAATTCACTCTCCATGGACACATTTCATTACATAGTTCATATCTTAGTCTTTTTTAAAAAAAAAAAGATATATCTGGGTTTTGTTTGCTATAAACCCAAATACAACCTTATACACCTTTCACAGTAAGCTACTAAAAGCTTGTGTCGTGAAAGGGGAATTCGCCGGTACCTGGTATCGAACCATGGACCCCTTGTTCACGAGGCCGAGACTCTATCTCCAGGCTACCGACGAACTCAAGTTAATAAATTATTGGCCTAGCAAAAGTAACCATAACGAATGTATAAACTTACATCTAAACTTTAGTATTTATTAGTCATATACAATAATTTATATGATTGACAAATTAATTTTCAATTAATTTAATCGATTATTATCAAATGCTTTGCCACGTGGCTAAAATAATAAATTATAAACCAACACTAGCTTCGCAAATCATTTCATCTCAACCATAAAAATAACATCAGCTATAAAATAAAATAAATAAACAACAATAACGACAACACGAGATATTAATCTTTTTAATTGTCTGTTAAAAGGTTGAGTTGGATAATATAATGGGGCGTGAAAAGACTTTAAAAAAGAAACAGACAAAATCAAAATTAATATAATAAAACATAAAAAGATTTGACCGAATAAAAGCGTGAAAAGGAGAGATACTGCATGAGATATGTGTTGACACGATTACAGACAACTATACCGAGAAGCGAGTCATTAAAGAAACATAATATAAAATATTATACCTACTATTTATGATTATGGAGATGCGATATTTTACAAAGCGGCTGACTCAAACATTTGCATTTATTACTTTTTTGCATATAGATATGTGACCATAATAATGTTATTTTTTCTGCAGAAATCTTCTACAATAGATAATATAGGATTAAGAATAAATGGGTTCTTTTAAGGATTTTTTATTTGATATGTATGTATTAGTGGACAAAACACGAAAATAAAATGAAGAATATTCCACATACGTGATGCAATCATAGAAACCCAAAAATGTTTGAATATCTGAGTATACATTCACCATAGATATTTTATGAAGAACCTAATAGAATGCACTATACAAACTAACATCTTTATCAGGCCTTGAAGTCGTTCACAACTCTGGGAAGTGATAAAAAAGGAAATAAATAAAAGACAGACGCGACGAAGGAAGCAGGCAGACATCCTGATAAGGAAGTATTTGAGGATAGATAGAAAGCTAGGATACAGAGGAATCATTTCATTCAGCACAATGATAGCGTTAGCCTGAGTCGCTGGGAGATCGGATGTGGCACTCGAAGATGTATTGGCACTCTATCATACTTACCAATGTTAATTATGTAAGTTACGAATTTTCTTTTAAAGTGCCTTCGCTTGAAGTTGTTCATGGACATGCACTATCCTGTTTCATCATGTCTTACCTAAAACAAGAGAAAAAGTTTGATTATCATCTGTATCTTAATGCTTTTTTATTTATTTTCTTATCCAAAACCGACATTGTGCTAAGTTCATAAAAAAGTAAGTCGATAAAAAAAGCTTTACTTTACTTTTGCCTTACGATGAGAGCGGAAGCTCTTGAAAGCCGGCTTGCAAAAATAAATAAAGTCAATCGTGGAATAACCATACATCGTGTTTTTTTTTTAAATTATGATAAAATATTACGTAAAAAGGCTTGCTTGTTTAACTACCTATACCTACAACTTTTATACCTAACTCACTAGCGAATTTTAGATAGAGGGACGCCACGACATAGAAAGATACCTAAAGTTATACAGACTATTCAGTTGGCAAACTCAGATAAATTAATAATGACCCACCATTTGGTGTTTGGCGCATATATATGTTGCTTTAGTTCCCATAATACAAGATAATACTTAATACAAGATAATGATACGGACGGTTGTCTATCGGATGAAGACGGTTTGTCTATGGTCGCGAATGGCGGTCCGCTGATAAATTTCGCGCGGTGAATAATATCGCAAGGGAAGCTAAAATTCGTAAGATGGAACAGATGAGGAGGATGGAGTCGGATTTCAGAACGGAGATGGCAGCTTTCAAAAAAGAGCTGGAGTCCCTCCGATCCCCT
The DNA here is from genome assembly GCA_947579605.1 of Athripsodes cinereus. Lineage (NCBI taxonomy): Eukaryota > Metazoa > Arthropoda > Insecta > Trichoptera > Leptoceridae > Athripsodes > Athripsodes cinereus. The sequence goes on from OX388314.1 coordinate 23,562,067, forward strand.
GGAAGTGGAAACGAAAAGCTGGATCTGCTCGAATCCAATTTTGTTATTTATATGAAGAAGACGGACGAGGCCCTTAACCAGCTGAGAAGGACAATATCGGAGCTGGAAGACAAAGTGGATACTTTGGAAACATCTGATCGAAAATCGACCTTTCTCCTGCATGGATTACCAGAGGAAGAGCGAGAAAACCTTCGTGAAAGGGTTTCTGATACAATCGCGTCCAGAATTGGTGTTAGTGTCCTTCCAGAGGCCATTTCTAACGTTTACCGTCTAGGAAGGAAGATATCAGCAAAAGCAAGACCCATAGCCGTTTGTTTGGATTCATTGAATTTGCAAAGGAAGATAATTTCTGACAGGAGAAAATTGAAAGGGTCTCCATTCTTGATAACGGAATTTCTGACCAAAAAGCGACTACTGATATTCAAGGGTGCCAGGGAGCTGTTGGGAATGAATGCCTGGGTTTCTTCTGGGAGGATATATGCAAAAACTAACGATAAGGTCTCCACTTTATTAACTACTAGGGATCTGGAACAACTTAGGCTGCAAGTCCATACCGGGGCACCAGGTACCACACAGACTGCTTCGACAAATATACCTTCAAATTTAGGTCAGGACACCACTAAGAGGAAGACAAGAGTTCGTGTGGCTAAATGATTGTGCATATGTTATTGTGTGACTAACCTTAGATGACTCTTAGGATTTCTCAGAATTAGAAAACAATGTTTGGTACTGCCACTCTATTTACATTATGTACCTACCGGCCTCATATAATCTGTTATCAACCTTAATTTTCCAGGGTTCTATAAATAATAGTTCATATTGACAGTGATAAGATTGATTTTATTTCAGTATTAATACAGTAAACATACAGTTATCACAGTTTAATATTTTTGCATTGATCTCTTTGGGTACATAGAAACGTATAAGCTGTCCTCTTTTTTCGAAAGACGAATTTTGTTGTGTGAAGGAGGAGTATTTGCCAATGTTGTTTGTTTTTAGTAATTTCTTTTGTCGCGGTTCGTGCGAATTGTTTTTAAATCCATCTCAAATGTACACATAATAACATATACTTATTGAACGATTATTTATAAGCCACTACTTTCTAATTAACCGTCGCAAAGTGATACACCTTATTTTAAAGTAAACAATAAACTTTAATTTTATTATTTTACTGTTTCTGCACACTTTATACATTTTTCTTAAGACTTATAATATTATACTTCGGTCACTCTACGCCCATGATGTACTTAATTGTTTTGTTCTATTTTTTTCTTTATAATCCAATATGGCGTGAGGTAACTATAAACAACTGTGTGCGCAGGCGCACAGTCCGTGGTGTTGCTATTTCGTAATAAACATACTTTTATTTTATTTTAGTAATATGATTTTTCTGGTAATTAAGACTTGTTCACATATACCTACATTCTTTGGTTATGATCAATTTTTTGTTTCAGGCATGCTTTTTTTCCTTTGGAGATTCTATGGGTTATTATTTATTATGCGAAATGCTGTATGAAAGTTAATAAATTCTGATGGGTTATTATTTTATTTTTATGTCTTTTTTAATATTTTTGTACACACTATTGTTTTTCTATTTATTTTATTTGCATGCACGCATGTTTAATCCTACTTTTTAACATCTCTTATCTGTTCCTTTTTTCCTAATTGATGGAGATACCTGTGTTTTTTGTATTCTCTTTACTGCATTAGTCTCAATTATTCTATTGCGGATATTTTACTCAGGTTATCAATGAATGCATAAGTACCCTTTTCATAGGGTTTTTTATAATGTTACAATTGTTTATTTACACTCCATCTTAGTTCCACATATTTTTCATATTTTTTTTTTTTGTGAATTATTTACCTACGTGAGGTGCAACTTGTACACATATTTGCCTACTTATCAGTAAATTGAGTCTATATTTATTATTATTTTATCTATATATTGAGTAGCTTATTTATATATTTATTTATTTTTAATTTATATATATTTATATTATATGTATTCATCTCCCGACGATTCATATTTATCCATTCCTGATAGCCCCCCTTCCCCTTATAATTTCAGTCATAGTGATGATTCTTTCTACTCAGCTCTTTCTTCTTGCGAGTCTGATACATCTGATTCTTCTGGGAACTGTCAACCTTTACATGATAGTCTTATCTCTGTATTTCCTTTAAAATCTAAAGATCTTCATATTTGTCACATAAATTCTCAAAGTCTACCAGCTCACTATGATGACCTACTAGCTAATTTCTCAGATGTTAATTTTCATGCCCTAATGGTGAGTGAGTCCTGGTTAAAGCCATCTTTACCCTCTTCCCAATTTTCTCTCCCAGGATATCAACTAATTCGTAATGACAGAACAGGGAAGGGAGCCGGTGGTGTATGTGTATACCTGCGTGATGATATTTCTTACTCTGTTATTGAACAATCTCCATCTAATTACGCAGCTGAACCCGAGTACATCTTCATAAAAATTCACATTCACGAAACATCCATACTACTCGGGGTAATATACTGCCCACCCTGTATTAATTATTTTAACAAACTGGAAACTGTCCTTGTAAGTCTATTACCCCTTTTCAATGATGTCATTATCATGGGTGATCTAAATACCTCTTTACTCCTGGATGACTACCGTACCTCCCATCTCAAAAATCTGACCTACTCACTGAACATAAATATCCTCCCACTTTCACCTACACATCACACTAAAGACTCATCATCATTAATTGATCTCATTTTGACATCTGAGACCCAAAAAATTTCACTCCATGGACAGTTCCCGGCACCTGCTTTCTCTAATCACGATCTCATATTTGTCAGGTATCGGGTCAAATGTCCAAGGCCAAAGCCAAAAATGGTGCTGTTGAGAAGTTATCGTGGCCTCGACATCGACAGTTTACTATCTGACTTTAACAATATAAATTGGAACAGGTTATATTGTTCAAATTCTGTTGATGAAAAGGTTGAGATACTTAACAATTCTCTTCAATGGTTAAATGACAAACATGCACCTCTGAAATCAGTGCGTATCAAGCGCCCTCCAGCTCCATGGCTTTCGACCGAGATCAGGTGCCTGATGGGGAGACGTGACAGGGCTAAGGTAAAATTTACCAAATCTGGTACTCCCTCGAATTGGGATTCTTATCGTATCCTCCGTAACCGCTGCAACCAATTGTGTAGAAATGCCAAGCGTGCACACTTTAAGCAAATTTTCGTTAATCGGACTTCATCCGATATATGGCGAGGCCTGGGTGCTATGGGAGTGAATCGCAATGATTTGGTAGAAAATAAAATCAGCATTGACTCCAATATTTTAAATAGCCATTTTGCTACCCCACCTTGCAATTTCAGCCAATCTATAAAAAACTCCACTCTCTCATATATTCAAAACCTGCCTGATTTTGGTAAACCCATATTTCATTTCTCTCATGTATCTAATGATACCATCCGTAAGCTTGTCAATTCAATCCAATCCAAGTCGATTGGAGCTGATGGCGTGAGCGTAATATTCGTTAAATTTATCATTGATCCTATATTGCCAATACTAACTCACATTGTAAATTTCTCACTAGATTCCGGTACTTTTCCTTCCATTTGGAAGAAAGCTCACGTCATACCTCTCCCCAAAAAATCTAATCCTATAACGGAAGGAGACTACCGTCCTATCTCAATTCTTCCCATTTTTTCAAAAGTCATGGAGAAGGTTGTTCATGAACAACTTGTCCACCATCTCACTTCTCATAACATACTCTCTCCCTTTCAATCTGGTTTCCGTAGTGGGCACAGCACCACTACTGCCCTTGTCAAAGTGACTGACGATATACGAGGCGCTATGGAAGAAAGAAAACTCACCCTTCTCTTACTACTTGATTTCAGCAGCGCCTTTAACTCTGTCGACTTTGACATACTTCTCGCAAAATTAAAATATTACAATCTCTCCGACAGCACAATTCGCTGGTTTGATTCTTACTTAAGAGATAGGACTCAATCTATTAAAATGAATGATAATCAAACATCAGATTGGTTACCACTGACGGCAGGAGTTCCTCAAGGCGGAATCCTATCACCTCTCTTATTTTCGCTCTATATCAACTCAATTGTCGAACATATAGATATTGACCATCATCTGTACGCAGATGACTTACAAATCTATTCACATTTCGAGTTGGATCAAGCTCAGCTTGCATTTAGTCACGTAAATGGTGAATTGGACCGCATTTCTCACTGGGCACAGCAAAATGGTCTGTTACTCAACCCTTCTAAATCTCAAGCTATTCTTATTAGTAGTTCCCGCCTCTTATCTAAAATTCGATCGGAGTTATTACCCAAACTATACCTTAATAATTCTGAAATTCCTCTTTCCAAAAAGGTCAAGAACCTCGGTTTATTTCTCAACCAAAATTTATCCTGGCAGCCCCAGATTGGAGAGGTTAGTCGTAAGTTTTTCTTTAGTCTCCATTCACTTAAACGTCACCAAAACTTTTTTCCTTTAGAGACTAAAATTCTTCTGTCCCAAACTCTACTTCTCCCTCTACTGGAATATGCGGATGTAGCCTACCTGGACATTACTAACGAACAACAAATGAAACTTGAGCGCTTACAAAACATATGCATTCGTTTTATTTACGGGCTTCGTAAATTTGATCACATCTCCCACTATCGCAACGAGCTCAAATGGTTAAAAATGTCACAGCGTCGAAATCTGCATATTCTTTGTCTTCTCTTTAATGTTCTCCACAATCCAACTACTCCGAACTACCTAAAATCTCGTTTTGCACCTTTGGCATCTCATGGTTTGCCTCTTCGTTCTGGTGCACTTGGTACGTTGACCATTCCCACTCACAGATCATCCTTCTTTACATCTTCATTCACTATACATGCAGCTCGGTTATGGAATGATTTACCCTTATTGATCAGACTTGCTCCTACTATTTCTATATTCAAAAGCAGACTGAAACATCACTATCTCTCTCTCAATAACTCAACTTAACCATATCCCTTCCCCTCCCTCCCCTCACCCCTATATGTATGTGTGTATGTATGTGTATGTGTATGTATGTGTGTATGTGTGTATATGTATATATATATGTATGTATATATATGTATGTATGTATATATATATATATGTGTATATGAGGTGAGGGTTTTGCTCCGTTTCGCTGCGTGCAGTCGGGCGGAGACTTGGCTCTTGCCTTTGCATGTGGGGCGGGGCGCGGCCCGTCGCCGGAGTGTGCGGGTTGGATTTGCAGAATCTGCAAATTCTGCAAATCCAATCTGCATGTTCCGGTGGCGGGCCGTGTCTCGTCCCGTGTGCAGGGGCGGGGGCCGGGTCTCTGCCCGACTGTGCGCGGTGGGGTGGAGTGGAGCCTTCGCCTCATACTATCTCCTGCGTAAAATCAAGTGATCTTTCATTAATGGAATGCATGTTGCACATGCATTTCCGATGAAAATTTGATCACACAGTCATTCATATGTATATGTGTGTATATATGTATATATGTCTGTATATTTATGATTGAGTCTATACTATTTATATTATTTTATTATGCTTTTTGTTTTTAGTACTTATACCTACTTAAGTTATATGTACCTGTATATATTTTATTTATTTTTTATTATATCTTTTCTTTTATGTACTTAACTATGTACATCAATATTAATGTATCTCGTATCTCTCTCACATTTGGTTGGTTGGTAGAAATTGCCTAAAGGCAATAAACCCGCCATTTGTGTTACTATATACCACAATAAAGATTATTTTATTTTTATTTATTTATTTATGATAATACACCATAATACTTTAGTACCCATAATACATGTTAGTTTGGGACTAGCTTGATTTGTGTGAATTGTCATGTATGTTATGTTTACAATGACATAGCGATTGCCTAAAAAAATCAAATATTATACCTATAATATTATTGATATAAAGCTATTTTTTTTTCAATTATAGAGACAGGAGTAGGTGGCGCTAGACACTTTCTGCATACTCTGTAAGGGAAGCGGCATAATGGTATGAATGTCAATTTTCTTTACATAAGAAAGTAACACCACAGCAAGAATTTCAAAATGAAATCAACGAAGTTACTTAATGGAATCTACCATGTATGGTTACCGTCACGATGGTATGTTTACCTTGGACTGAAACATAAATAAATACCGATATTTTTTACCTACCTATGCATGATGCTGATTTTATTATTGATTGCCAATATTGAAAATTTATGATCAAAAGCTTTTATGCAAATAACTATAAAGAAATCAATGAAATCGAATCAACATAGACATTTTTATTTTTATAACTCTGTAACACTTTTTGATTTAACACTTTTAGAATCTAATCGCTCAACACTGCCTTTTTAAACAAAGTTTTTGATATTAATAACACATAGGTATAATTTTATGATTATAATAAAACAATGTTTTAGTATTTCCAAGTTTTTCGAATACGATAACAGCAAAAACCTTCTTCTAAAGGTAAAACTAAATCTATCTATACCCTCATGACAGCACAAACAAGTGGTGTCCTCTTTGTAATAAAAATATAGCCTACATTTTGAGCAAACAAACCGAAAAAGTTTCACAATGAAATACTGGTAAACAGGTAAACGTTTAAAGTAGTTTGTTATACAATTTTTTATTACATTTCTCAACATACAATACTTTTGACGAAACCAAGATGGATTAAACGTCAAATACTGCATACATTTTAACGTCAAATACTGATACACAATCTAGTTCAACTATATCTAATAATATTACAGTCTCTCTCGAGCCTGTGGATTGGTTTGCACCAAATGCATGAATCTCTGTCCTATCCTGTGCGACCCTCTTTAACTTTTCGTAAGATTCACAGCTCATATTCTCGGCGTAGGCACCCCCTATGATTTGTCCCCTCAGTCATCCTTTCTACTGTTTCTTGTAGAAGATTTTTATTACTTACTATACATCAAATCCATCTAACTCGTCTTTCTGAGATGGTCTTAAACAGGTTTCTTCCTCCTTCGATTCTATTAACAACTTTCTATCAACAATCTTTCAATAATTCTTCTACAGGACCACATTTAAAACGCCTCTAATCTCTATTCATCTCTCTTAATCACCATCTCTCTTTTAAATTTTGAATTCGATCCATATTCAGTCAAGTCACATACACTGATACACACACAGTTCAAAGAAACAACATTCATTGTTTAAAAATTCCAATATCTTTTAGCATCCCTATAAAGTAACGTATGAATCACAAATTTATAATACATATTCAGTAAAATATTATTATTTTCACTCTAATATAACAATGTTACAAATCGTAAGAGTATTATTCTTGTTATTTTGATATTATATTATTTTAATCCATTTATTTATTGTTACAATACACATTTATATTGTAAGGACTAAGAATAAAAATAAAATATTATTAGAGTGAATCGCATTTGTGTCTCGGTTGTTCTCAATTGAGAAGGTATAAAATCAATTAATCCCAAAAAGGGTTTATAGGCGTGAGACGGTGTGGCTTACAATGATGTTACAAGGATAAAACCTGGACTAAATCTGAATATATAACTGTGGTGCGCACCTACATATTTCATGATGAACGTTTTTATTCGCCTTAAAAGATAGTTACCCGTTCAATTTTGAGAGACTGAGCTCAATATATACCTACCTAATAATCTTTTTACGAAATTTATTTGATCGCGATTTAAATAATCAAATAACGGAAGTGCATTTTGGACTACTCAAAACATTCAAATGACAAAATGATTGTATTTATTTCAACAAAAATATTGAAATAAAATCTGAATTCAATATTATTTCTTATATCTTTAAACATAATAGAAAACAACTTTTGATTATGTAGTGAAATCCTAAAATAAATTTTCCGAAATATTTTTTATTCCTTCGATGTCGCACAAACAAGAGAGAAGAAATCATTACCAATAGTTTAGGTTGTGTCCAGACATCATAAAAAAAGTGCAAAAAATATTTAGCGAAATGACAAACAGAACAAATTTAAAAAAAATAAAAGCCAAATATCAGGTAAGCCTGTCGTTTTACTAAAATATTTGTAGGTAATGACTATTATTATTTTCTTCTGGAACCACAGTTTTATATTCTTTGGATATCAGTGATACAGAGAAGGCATTCATTCAGTATTAAAAAGAACATAGCTTTGGTTTGGACAACTTTACCGCCGAAACAGGGCTATACAAACTTTTATTTTTCATTCAATTCACGGCAATATAAACGATTTAAAAATAAATATGGTTTGTGTATTTAAGTATTTAACTGCAAGTTATTCATTTTTATTACCGAGTTTACGATATCAATAAAATTAAAGTAATTTATTATTTCATAAAATGATACAACTCAAATACTTTCAGGCCCGAAATTATATATTATATAAAATATAAGAAAACGCTTCCCTCCTTGCACTTCCAAATCTCCTGCTCTTTTCTACAAGCATACAAAAAAGCAGTTGTTTATAAAACGCCATACACTTATAAAAAATCTTTCAGTTCAGTCGTGAAATTTCCCATCTATCCTGTTTGCATATTTTGACAGAAAGAGGATAACTTGTGCGTTTATTATATTCAGTTAGTCCGCTGATTGTCCTACTATTGGGATAGCCGTGATTGTATAGACAGACGAAATAGACAAAAAAAGAGCAAATTAGTTTTAAAATATGAACCAAAGAAATGTTTACTTGTCCTGAACTGTTTACAAGAATATATCCAGGAATATGTGGAGGCAAAAACGATTTTTAGATCGATTTATCAATGCAAGTATAAAATTATTCACAAATATTTACAAACAGCATCAAACACACTTATTAGAATTACTTAATAAAAAAATACCCGCTTTTTTCACCATACTTTGTTATATATGTATGATGATGTGCAAGAAGAATAAAATAAATAAATAAAAATAAATACACACTCGAATTTTATTATGAAGCAAATAAAAAGTGATAAGATTTAGAAACAGTAAAATCCTAGTTTGTTGCCCACACCTGCCCACCACCAATGAAACCGTTTATGTCTATTTAGTCTAGTAGGTTTGCTATACAATGTACATAGATATACAATAATAATAATATGTAATATCAATAATAGTGAAGATGTGTGTTGAAGATAAAAGTCCGCTTTAAAATACATTATACAACATATTAAATAGAAATATCTATTATAGATTCTATAGAATCACATCACGTGTTCTTAGTTTGAGTTAGGCACTATTTTGTTAGAGGATTAAACTAGAGAAACTTAGAGAAATACAAAATGTTATAATAAATTGTTTTCTTTTGTGCACTCAGCAAAGACCTATAGTCTCTGTAATAGAGACGATGGTCTGTCTCTGTGTCATGTTTTGGGTAAATAATCAATTAATTTATTCTTCTCATGGTTGCTCACAACTTGACCTCCAAATTCCGAAGTCATAGATCGTGTCGTCTGTGAGATTGTATAAATCCTGCTTGGCATGTGTGTGTAAGACACTCGCTTTTCAGCTGATTGTGTCATTCAACATGTGCACCATTTATCAAAATTGAAGAAGTTAAAATCAGCACAACCTATCTACGTTACATTTTAGACGATTTATTGTACACCATGTTTTCTCCAGGCAGTTTTTCTTTTGGATTTGGTTTAAGGTTTTGGTTGCTTACTGACGATAATATCCGATATTTTCTCCACCTATCTTCAATACTGTAGTCCGAGCTTTCAACAACAGCTTTGCAGCTAGGACGTCGTGATACAATGATAGTTGGCCAAAAAAGCACTTTTTCCTCGTACAAAACGTATTCGTTATTGTTTTGTCCACACAGTTGGATGAAAACGTCAATCAATCTTCAATCATTCGGTGACGATTCGAAGCATTCTCCGAAGAAATATTCGAATAAATGCGTTCGTAACCCCTCCTTATACAAACACTATAATGTGTACTTCAAGTTTACATTTCCACAATTCAAATTTCGTTCCGATTAATTTAAGATGGTGAAATTGATTTGAACCTGTGTATTTGGTCCACACGCATGTTAAGTCCACTGGCTTCTCCAGTGGATTTGTGGGAGATAATGTGATGGAATTGGTAGATAAATAGATTTTATCAAGTATGTATTTGACGGTGATGAGAAAATTTGGAATATACTCGGACATGATAATAAATCAAAATAATTAATAATATTCGTTAAGGCTAATATTATAAATTGTTCTCAAATAAATATTTGTAACGGCAGTTTATTGGTAAACGATATCTTCTTAATTCACAGCAGTAAGTATCGACAAAAATAACAATATAGAAGCAATAAAAGTACACATATACTATTGTTATTAATAATAATAGCAGATCGTTAGCAAAAAAGAACAGTACTAAACGTCATATTATTAGTGTATTTATTGAACTTACTAGAGGGTAATGTTTATTTAGGGGTAGTATACCAACTACCTAAATAAATGATTTTTCATATATGCAATATAACAGTAACAATTGATGAAATAAAATTTTATAGCACTGAATGGAATTTTTGCAATCGAATTTAGTCTAATTTAGAAGCAAAAGATTTATGCTCTAAACAGTTCTAAAAAAAAACATTTATAAAGTTTTATTTTTAGTTTGATAAGACGTTGTGTGAAACAATTGAGACTTATAACACAATAGGGCCAATTCTGAATCTTAATGAACTAACTAACTAAAAAGTATATTAATATTAGTTATTATGTAGTATTCAGCATTAGTTATGAACTATAAACAACTATAAACTCGAGAACCACCAAGTGCAAACGGTAAAATCTATGGGACAAACTAATATTAGTCAGTGATGCCGCAATACAAAATGTTTTTCACGTTCCGATTTACACTTCTGGCAACAATTTAATAGTTGTCGCGCGTGAAAATTGTGAAATGTCAGATTTGCCGATATATTTTGGCGTTCGTATTTGCGTCGGTGGTGGTGTAATTTTACCCTAGGGCCCTAAAAATATAAATTTTTACTTTTAATTGAAAAAAACAACTTAACACTTCCAAAATATAGAAATATTCTGCGGTAAAATGACAGCAACTAATAATATTCGCACATTAAAAGTCGCGAATAAAATTCTGCCAAATCCAACTTATTTTAGTCGTCGGCTGTCAACTAAAATTTCATTCTGAATACGAAATCCATAGATTCTCGAAATTTATAGTTGTACTAAGGTGTCAAAATGAAATAATGAACTAAATTAGTACGGAAAACTGTGAATACGAATTAGAACTAATTATCATGACTCAACTATCTCCTCACACTTAGTTGACTTAATTAGTGCAACTAAACTATTTTATGATTCAGAATTGGCCATAATAAAAGAAATTGAAAAAAAAAAATATTCGCTCATACCATTTGAAGACACATTCATATGCCTATATCGATAGGTTTAGGCTTAAGTGTAACCAAAACCTACCTCTTTCAAATTCATTCCGAGATATGAAGGTAAAAATATATTTTCATTGTGTTTTTTTCACTTACTACAATCGATAAAATACCAAATATTGACAAAGAATAAAGAAAAGAAATTTTATTTTCATTGCAAAAAAAAATACGGTACTATACCAAAGTATAGTACCGACGTACCGTATATAGTATAGTAGTTGGTATAGTACCGAATTTGGTATAGGTTTTTGTTGCATTTATACGATTTGTCGAAAAGATGGAGGAAAAAATATTGAGTTTGTGGGTTAGGCTTTTGTTATACTAAAAAGCTCAATTTAAAGTCTAAAAATATATCAGTGATATTAATTTTTATCTACTCTACTATTGCAAAGGTATCAACATTTAGTTTGTCAATATAATACCTCGTCCTTCCTTCCTACAGCAACCCCGATCTATAGGGGTTGATTTTATTATGTTTGTTTGGTCCTCCTATTCTATGACATCCACCCACCCTAATAATACTACATACATAGGTAGTGTAGCTTATATTTTTATTATTTGCACTGTTAGAAGTTAGTAGGGTGTGTTATTTGAGAAGCTATATTGGCTAATTTTTTTGACAGAATGAAAGTTGAACTCATTCGGAATTTGAAACTACACTCTGTGCGTTTTTATTTGGACAAGCTTTGCTAATCGTATGTATTTACAGCATGCTTTGTATAATTATTATTAAATGCATTATTACTAAAAAACTGGATGTTCACATTAAGTTCAAAATAATTTCTTAGATAACTGTCAATACTCCCGAATAGAATAGTTCATACCATCAAGGCATTTCCTAAGTGGGGTAGCCTGCGAACTAACTGCACGGAAAATATGCAAGTTGTCCTCTCCGTGCCTATAAATGACATTCAGGATTGATCACATACCTCATCGCTGAACTGAAGATGTAAAATGTCTTAAAAGTACCTGCCTCTTACAGGACACTCAAAAACTAATGAAAAAGAGTGGGAGGCCTATTCTTTTCTTTCCATGGTAAATAATAGTTTGAATATTTTTTTTTAATTTTCGATTCTTCTGTCCATGAAGCATGTATCCGTAAAACAACAACAATCTACAAGTATACACATTTAACATTTTTAATCTTATTTTATGGAACATGAAGGACAACTTGTATGTTTATTGCATGCAATCAATCCACTAGCTTCCCCATTCATGAGGATCGCCATGTTGATGTAAATAAAATTATAACTAACCATTAAAATTGCACGTCGCAAATCCTTAATGTAATTTTTTTATGACACGATGAGGACGCCCTGTAATTTCATTTCATGCGGCAGTTAATTCACTGGCTACTCCACTTCATTGAGTTGCTGTGACAATATAAAGATATAAAAAGATATTATAATATACAAAAAGAAATTACATTAAACATAAAAATATTATTTAGCACTTGTGCGTTCCGATTTGATGATACATATTAATTTTATTATCTTTAAAGCATGACAATGATACAATCAGGCAGTAAAATTTAATACCAATATTAATAAATAAATAAGTTGGAATAATAATACAGCAATAATGATTATTATTTCGATCATAACGTTATCAATATTACAGAATACGTGATACTATGTATAGGAAGGAATTGTACGCATACAATCTGATTGGTAAGGTTTGTATGATGGGCAGTCACTTGAGAGATATAAAGAGGTATTCGCATTTACTCTTTTCATCATCATCATCATCTCTGTCGGTCCCTCAGTCCTGAGGATCGTGACCATCATGCCTCGTTCTGTAAACCATCTGTCTCCATGTTGTGCGATCCTCCTCCATGTGCAAGGCCCCGTGTAGTGAACTCTGTGTGGCCTCCTTAATTTGGTCGCTCCATCTTACTCTTTTACTGTGTAAAAATTACAGTTGCATCATCATCATCATTTCCGTCGGTACCTCAATTCTGAGGATCATGCCCATCATGCCTCATTCTGTAGTTATTAACCATCCATCTCCATCTTGAGCGATCCGTTGCCATGTACAGAGTCCCATACAGTGAATTTTGTATGGCCTCCTTAATTTGGTCGCTCCATCTTACTCTTTTATTGTGTAAAAATTACAGTTGCATCATCATCATCATTTCCGTCGGTACCTCAATTCTGAGGGTTATGCCCATCATGCCTCATTCTGTAGTCATTAACCATCCATCTCCATCTTGAGCGATCCGTTGCCATGTACAGAGTCCCATACAGTGAATTTTGTATGGCCTCCTTAATTTGGTCGGTCCATCTTGCAGGTACCTACTCTATACCTTCCACGCCTTTCTTCCAATGCTCCGGTTATAATTGATCTTTCCAGGTTGTCAGGCTCCCTTCTCGCACTGTGTCCGAAATACCGCAAGCCTGCATATATAGTTGAGAGTAGTGTGGAAATGTTTAGCTACCTGAAGAAGGACTCATTAGTCATATTATGTTCAGTCCAATGCACTCGGAGTAATTTCCTCCAGCACCACATCTGAAATGCATCAATCTTGCGCGCTCGCTAGCTCACAGCGTCCATGTATAAAAATATGCTGAACGCTAAGGTCCTATCAGTTGTATAATAATTGTATATTGTGTATATTAACTCAGTGAAGTTCCTAACAAAGAATAGGTCCCCTATTCTTATCTCTTGTGCCAATAAAAAATAAGGCATTCAGGGTGGATGTCATATTTCATCGCTGAATTGAAGGCATTAAATCTCTTATACGTGATGATAATGATGATTATAGATAACTTTGGTTTTGGCGCCGTAGAACAAACCTTAGCCTTAGACCATCTCAAACGGTTCAGTCTTCAATTTGCTTCCAAAAATGGTAACAGACTTAGACAATATTATATTTTAGGAGTATCTGTCGTTTTTAGGAAACTCGAAAGCTTGCTGATAATAGTGAAGAGTCTTTTATATTTTGGGAACTCCATGAGCAATAGATTAATTTTATTTTATGTAATTCCAATATAAAATTCACAAGGTAACAAAGCTTTTTTTCCAATTAAAATTGAATTATGATAACTCCTTTACTGTCCAGTACACAGAAAACCACGTATCGCAGAATGGTAGATATGGACGATCAGGTATTTTGATAACAGGTAATTGTATCAGAAAGTAATAATCACAAATCTATTGGTTATAACAATAATAATAAATTGTTTCCGTTCAGTATAGAGACGTGAGGAAATCACTGTGCGTTAGTCTGTACGGAAAATGTCACGATAGTAAACGGATCTATGAGAATGCGAAAGGAGACAATCATGTCAGAAATGAAAGAAGATAATCACCAGTTACAATATAGGTATTATGACATAGATTTACAGGAGAATATTTTCAATTGCGATGGTTAACTTCGCAAGTCTTATGTTTTTTTACATTTTTCCAAACCTTAGACCAATTCAGAACGTTCTAGTTTAGGTATAATTAGTGATGTGAGAAGAGAAAATTCTCCAAAGAAATTTCTCGAGAACGAGAAATTTCTCCGAGAATTTCTCCTCTGATGGAAGAGAAATTTCTCTCCATAATTTTTCTTAGTGGTATTATGACCTTTCGCCCAGTTCACTTCGCAGCCAACCTGATTGATCCAAAAATTTGTGGAGCTGATTAAGGCCTAAATCAGAGGTTATTAACACTTTTTTCCATGTACGTACCTGCAATTTTTTTTTGCTTAAATATGGGCATGTGGGGTGTCAAACATCAAGATTTTTACCAAATTTTTTTTGTTTCCATAATTAATTGTAGCCATAGTGGTGATAAATTGTCTCAACATTTGTACATTGTTATTGATTGATTGAAAAAAGTATTTATTATTATTATACTGTTAAATAAAAAATAAAAAAAGTTCTCTGAAAATTCTCTACTTTGAGAAATTTACCGAGAAATTTCTCGGTAAATTTCTCAAAAAATTATTTCTTGAGAATTCTACAACACTAGGTATAATAACATGATTTAAACAATTATTCATTTTGGTTCTACCGCTCTTTTTAGAGGTGTAATATTCCTTTGCGATGAGGAGTAGAATGTTAGTCTATACTCGTAACACTTTGACGCAAGAGGCTATTGTCATCCATCATACCGCATCAAAGAGGAAGAAGGGCACAAATACATAGAAGAAAGGAATGCAGGTTGAGAATTTTAATGACTTTCCATTCTCTCTGTTTAGAATCATGACAGTTGTACAACTAAGTTAACTTTCATTTTTTTCCAGAAATTATTCAGAATATGTATATATGTATGTACATATGTATAATTTTTTTTAGTAAATGATATAACATTTAAAAAAAAATATAAATCATTTCTTCCTAAAAATAAAAAAAAAAATCATGTAGGTGCAACATTTTTCTGTGATCATAATTTTTCATTTTAAGATAAATAACAAAATTACGAAAAAAAGAAAAAAAGTACTTCTTTAAATGTCTTCTATAATCAATTAAGAAACAGGACTGCCATATCGAAAAATTCATCGGGGGTCTGCAGGACATCCATGAGGCAAGACCGGAGGCGATGGACTGGCTATCAGCCCTGGATCCAAGACTGTAGAGAATTCAAAGCAGCCCACAAGGGTGAATATTTACATACACACCAAGCAACACGAAAAGTAAAGCCAAGTAATTATTAAACGAAGCAAATTATTTAGTGAACAGCATTTTATCCAAATTGACATATGAAATTTTAATTTTATGATCAGTTAACAACGAAAAAAGTCGTTTTTACAATATAACGTTAAATAATATAGGTAAAATTTTGGATTGGAATAGGCATACTAAGTACAATACATAATACAATTTTATTGATCGTAAATTTATGCCCTAGTTTCAATCAATTGTTGTCCAAAGCTGGTGTCAGCTAGACATTACATGCATACAATAGTAATTCCAAACAAAACATATCGACAGGCGGTGATAGGTAGCCATCACAGCTATCGTTCTCGACACCCTACATATTAGGGTTGTTACGGATATCACTTAGCGGATATGGATCTGAGGTAAATACTTTTGAGGATTCAAATACGGATTTACAAATTTATGAAAATGCGGATTAAGAGTAATCAAGATACAATATTGAGGCATTTCATTATTGAGATATTATATTGAGGCATTAAAAGCAGGCAAAAAACCTTCCTCATGAAATCATGATCATGGCGTAAGTGCTAAGTAGATATTACGTGTCATTTGTATATATGTTTGGGCTGTTTTTAATATGTGCTACTTTCAATTTTAATTTATTTGGTTTTTAAAAAAGGATTATCCTAAAACAGCCTAGTTGGATAATCCTAATTCTTACAATATGTCTCTATTGTATGATTTTATTTGTCGAATAAATAAATCAATAAATCACAATATTCTGATAGAATTTTTGAGCATGCGGAGCTTATAAAATAAAAACTACGGATGCGAATACGGATGTCAAATTTTATCCGAATATTACACGGATGCGGATATGTTACAACCCTAATATATACGACCAATATTTTTATCCATTTAGCATTGTTTGTGTTGTTCCTGTGTATCGGACAGATGTCCATCTCTCTCTCTTTCTCTCTCTCACTGTAGAAGTATTATTGTAATATCACGTTATTACCATTATTCTGAAATTCATCACGGATCATGTGCAGAGTTGTAGGTAACATTCAAAATAGATTAATAAATATATTGTGAATATTATTTTTAAGGCTCTACAAACCACAGAATTCAATATATTTATTCTGCCTAAGAGCCTATCTGCTTTTTAGTTAATCGTACAAGATTTTTTATTTGTATATATTATATAATACATATTTTATATTACAGAGCAATTGGTTCATTCTCTCACGTGAGTATCTATTGAAAATGAAATAGGCAGAACAACATGTATGAATAACTTTTTAATTAATAGGTATTGTTCACAGCTTCACAGCTGATTGTACAGGATCACAGCTTATTGTATGAAAAAACTATTACTACTTCACCATCACGGCACATCCCAAAAGTGCAAACTGAAACGAAAAGTGCAACGGAAAAATGAGGCATTCGAGATAAGTGCAAATCTCATAGCTGAATTCAAGATGTAAAATGTCTTTAATTTTTCGAACACCTGCCTTTTACAGAACACTTGATAACTTGCGGAAAAATTAGGAGACAAATTCTTTGTTGGGTGCTCCATAGAACATAAAAAACGCTCACTTTTGACTATTTATCAGAATGCATCCTTGAATTGTCTTCAGTTTGCTAGTCAACCGTTTTGAAGAAAAGGTCTCGTCAGTGTAGATAAATAATGATTTTCTATTGAATAAAACGCATTCACAGTACATTGTGCTTTAAATGTCCTATTTGTCAAATTTCATTTAAAGTATTTACACACATTATTATCGCAATGAACATTTTTCATTAACTGTCAGATTTTTGGTGCATACGTGTCAAATGCATTATTAAACACATTTACGCGAATGCGAAATAAATGTGTGAATAAAATCTATTGTGTGTTTAATAATATCTATCTATGTACACCATGAAATAATGCTCTACCTTTCAAATTTCAAATTTATACTATACTACTTTCTATACTACAGTGTCACGCCTTATCCTAAGTGGGGGAGAGAATCGAACGTCATATTATAGATTTATACTCACATATCTACTTCTTTCGCGTTTTCTGTCAAATAAATACAACACTTTCGACCAAATAAAAATTATTTTTCTTGAACCCATTACTGACTCCTGAGATATCCGGGTGTGAGGTGGGTCTTCCTTTAACGATTCTATGACTAATTTTCTAATTTTTTTATTTAAATACTTTTTCTCTCTTGCTTCTAAAATATAGAACCGACGTGAAAAGAACTACAACAAATAATCGATATCTTTCATCAAAAAAAGTGAATTAAGACAGTTCATACCAAATATTTTCAGTAAAGATATTGCAGTGAATATGATAAAACATATTTTGCCATCAGCATTGATGGTAAAATGTGTATTCATCACACTATAGACATCGGTTTCAATATTTGTTATCAAAATCATATTGTATCTACACCTTGAGCTATGAAATAAACTTACCTTTATTTACAAAATCAAATTGCGCTATCACACCCCTCGGATATTTCTACCTATACAATAATAAAACAGCATCCAAAAAGCAGACCAGGGGACTCCAGATAACAAACGCAACTTATTATATCAGGGATGCAGAATTGCACAAGCTTGATTTTCATATTTTTTTTCAATATTAACACTATAAATTATGAAAGCCCAAAAGAAATAATAGGAATTTAAAAATGTTGTTAAATACAACATGTCCTTGAGATGCACTCGCCACATGCACATAACAAAATAACTAGAAAAAGTATTTGATGATGATCTTTGCACTTGAAATTCTCAATCCTGGACTTTTTGCTATCAAATTAACATAGGTATAAATTATGAAAAAATTTAAGGCAGAAAATAGAAAACATTGGTCAAGGTCACATTTCAACAATTTTTCACGTAACTAAAATAACTTATTTTATTCAAAATCCATCTAACTTATTATTTTTTGCTCCATGCTGTCAAGATATGAAATGAAACTCTGTAATCAGCGAATTTTTTTTACTCTGAAAAAGTGCCTTTATTGATACAATGGCAAAACAATTTGAGATAATCTTCGGTCACTTGTTTGTAGATATTTTTGAGTTCAAAACTGTCAAAATACTCGGTCCGTGTCATGAGATATTACTTGTTGAATGGATATTGGTGATGTGTGTCTGAATACACCTAAGCCAAGATTTGATAATAAAAAGTGTGCCATGTTTGTGATTAAATAAATTTGACTACCCCTGATTTGCACACTCTACAGATTTGTAGTACGAAGTCTCCCTATTCCGATTCAGATGTATAAGTCGTCCGTAAAATTGATCCTGTAATAAACTATATTATGTTAGAAAATAAATCTAATCCTAAAATTGATGTGACGGAATCAATGAACATTATTATCTCCAATAGAAAATACAACAACAATATGAAATCATGGATCCTACTGCTATTAAAAATGATCAATAAAATAGATCATTGTGTAATTTTTAGATCTATGATCTATATTGTAAATCATTGTTACGTATTTATTTAATAATATTAACTGATTTTTTATTTGTTTGAGATTGTAATACTTTAAAAAACATGAGGGTTTATTAATGTTCTAGTTTCGAATGGATTTTTTTTATATTTTGAGTATCTCGTATGAATGACGTGATTATTTTGTCTTTTAATTTCACCAAATTTACAGAGGAACTATTTTTAAAATTTGTTTACGACCCAATACCCGTAATACATTTTTTCGCTTATATATTTTTTGTTGGTAATGTATAAGATATTGTGTAAATTTCTGTAGTATATCTCTGCTGACTACCCCATATGTAAATAAAGTGTATGTATGACAAATTTAAAATGATGTCTTATAAAACTGGCAGACTCAATAAAATCCACCAGTGATTTTAAACCATAGACCAATTGTGGTATAGAATAGATCTCCTACTCATATTCTGTAAATTTTTGAGTATCAGGTATTCGTAAAACATCACGTTTTAAGACATTTAACATCTTCAGTCAAGCGGTGAGGCATACCAACCATCCTCATTATCTTAACTTTGACTGACACGATGAGGATGACTTGCTTATTTATTACAATCAATTTGTCGAGTTGAACGAATTTTGAATGTTCAATTATTTATTTAAGATTTTTAAAATATATATTTTATGAAAATTTTTACATTTAAATCATAAAAAAATGTACCGACTCGTATAAAACTAACTGCTGTGCTACCGAGTTATCAAAGAAAATTATTTAAAGTTTGTTAAGAATATATATATATATGAAGGGACAAGTTCATAGGTACTACAATCATGGTACTTACACAATTAACCCATTAATGCCCGAAGCTTACTTCACAACAACGTACCCGTATAATATTATTATTATTATAAATAATTAATATTAACACCGACAACAAAACTCGTGTTGGTACTCCTGTATGTACCAAAAAACATATTAATATTCGTTATGGGGTTGAATAATTTATTACGCAATGCTCGCCCATTCTACTATTATTAGTAGGAACTCGAGACGTACAAACACATTAGTGTTTATAGGGTTAAATATAAAAGTGTAAAGAACTTTTCAAAACCGCAAATACAAAAATAATACTAGAAATTAAAAAAAATCATACATTCGCGGAAGTCTATGTGAGCAGTATATCTCTGATTAGACTCAGGAGTACCAGATTGCGATGGTACTCCCATATAGCCAAGAGACCACCTGAGTATTTAGGGAATAAAACACAATGTACCGAGGCTCTCGGCAAGAGGCCAAGAGGAAGGCTAAAGCGCAGATGGTGTGAAGTAAATGGGACCGGGAGAGAATGGAGTTAGCTGCTCACTTCTGTTCCGGCCTTGACGTGAACAATTTCGTGGACCGCATGATTGAGTCGCCGGAGTTGTGGAAGGTGGCTGAAAAATTTATGGAAAGGATAATTTCTCTCAAAGAGAGGGAGCAACCTTACGACAAATTACACCCCCGAGTAAACCGCAAGGTGGATATCAGGGCTGCAAAGAAGAATGAGGGGTTTTAGCTGGTAGGAGTCCGGCACTACCAATTTAGGTGTCCATGATGGATTTCCCCTCATTACAAAAAATAGATGGCGTGAAGTAGTGAAACAAGATACGTGGAACTACGATCTTTCCCGCGAGGATGCACTCGACAGAGCCAAGTGGCGAAATAAAACAAGAAAAGCAGACCACACCACCGAGTGGGACTAATAAGTGTCCTAGGAAAAGAAGAAGTTAAAAACCAACATCGATATAAACCAATAAAATGTGGTCAGTTCAGCAGATTTATGTAGTATGGGGTTAACTTTTTTCGTAAGTTGTGACGTCATATTTGTAAGGAATATTGGTATGGAATATTTTAAATCATGTCGTTGAGCGATTGACCACTTTCATGTCATAAAAGTGATGACGTAAGTGACGTTATTTTTTTATTAGTGTTACAGAAAATATTTAAATGCTGTATTTGCCGAAAGTTTCAGATGCGATACAGTTTTATTAATAAACCTTGTCACTTATTTTTTTTTACAAAGATGCATGCATCTTGAAAGCGTGGAAGTTCGGCTGTCGTGCTTAACCAGTATCTCCTAAACGAATGTTCGATTTCAAATCACACGCAATATAATACCTAGTGTTTTGTTTATAATTCTGTCTTCAATCATTCTTAACACAGATTAAATAAAAAATCGCGTATAATAAAACCGTATTTCTAAAAACTTTTACGATACCCATTGTTAACCTTTTACCGCACAGTGACATCTTTATAAATCATATAACATTTTTCACGCTTTATCAATATAGGTACTTACAGTCCAAAATAATACACACAATATTTTGTTTGAATATAATAATCATATTACTAAACTTCTCACACGCTCCAGTATTTTTTAAAAGACTTAGTTAACTGGGACTTCCGCGGTACGTTAGTAAAAATAAACAAATGTGACATATTTTTTTTATTAATATTTATATTTCCTATTGTTATTACAATTGATGAAAAAATCCATGGAATAAAATGATTCATTTAAAAGAATAGTTTTTAGGAATTTATTCATCTACAATAATTTTCCTTTTGGAAATACAAATCCTCTATACAAATATTTTATAATAAAAAATAAGTAATATTTATTATTGTTCAGTGTTTCCATTGAGTACAATTCACGACCGGTTTCGCAGACCGCGAGTTCGCTTTATATTATATTATATTTATTTTTTATTTTAAAAAATAACAATAATTAACAAAGATATCACAATAATAAACAACAAAACAACATTGAACACATTAAAATACTCCCTCCATAAGCAACTTAATGCTTGTGCGGAGGGCTTTAGACCAGCGAATTATAGACCAGCCCCTGATGATGCGAATTCGGAGTCCGGGAAATCGGTCATGCAATCGGTTAATTACACTCAATTGTAACACTAAACAATAATACTTAAATAGTATTCATTTTATTGCAAAATTTCAAATAAAGTGTTAAAAAGTAAATGCCGATACAAACAATGAAAGTAGTAAGTGAAATCTCTATACGACATCCTTATGAATGACTTAATTTAGGTACCAGATTACCTAATAAATTGCTCAACATGAAGGAGACGTATTTCATCTCTATGTTGTCGAGAGAAACACTAAACGTAAAAGATGCAGTATATCTATAATAATACCTATCAAAGAATATCAACCCAACCAAATATAATTATTTATATATTAATATAAATTAATATTATGTAGTAGATCCATAAGCAATATTTCAATTAAGTCTAAGGATTACCAAAGACAATACACATGCCTACCTACAACTAGTTCCACCTATTGGTAAAGAAGGGAATTATTAATTAATAAATCCCAGACAGGGTAGGTACTAGCTATGTATAATCAGCGATCGTAAATCATAAACAATTTGATTTTAAATTTTTATGTTTGCAATAAATTTTACTGTTTTACCATTTCAACAGAAATCATACTGAATAGTGCTTCGTTAAAAAATTTATTTTGTTGCCTTTCTAATCCACATTTAAAAATAATTTTATTGATTCTATTGTATTATAGTCTAATTTTATTGATGATGTGCAAAAAGAATAAACACTGAAATATATAAATGAAATTATCGAAGAAATCACTATAAAGTGATAATCTCGCCACTGCATATCATCACATTTTTTTCTTATGCAAACTGTTCTGTTGATTTTGTTATGTGAATGATGATGTGCAAGGAGAATAAAATAAATACTACTATACTATACTACTATACCATCACGGCATATCCCACAAGTGGGGTAGCCAGCAGATCAGCTGCATGTAAGAAACATGCAAACTGTCCTCTTCGTGCCAATATAAAATCAAGACATTCAGGATGGGTGGCAAACCTCATCGCTGAATTTAAGATGTATAATGTCTTAATTTTTTCGAACACCTGCCTTTTACAGGACACTCGAAAACTTACGCAGAAGAGTGGGAGACCAATTCTTTACCGGGTGCTCCACGGGGTGAAATAAAATAAATAAATAAACATTTTAACATTTTCTCTATTGCCAACAAAATGAGGCAAAAACATATATGCCCACATCCTTTTATCGTCGTTTTTAAAAAAACAATCTTTTTGAAGTATTTTACTTGAAATTTTTTATAAAACTATTTTTGACACAGAACTTGCCAAGGTAGACAAAAAAAATGTATTTAAATTATATAATTTATTAATTTTCCTATTAATATTTGCAAATTCAACACCCCAATATCAGAAAACGCGTCATACTGTATTGATCCGATTAAAAGGATCCTTGCAAATTTCTATGAGGTAGGTATTTAATGGGTTAAGGAGATATTCCTTACTGGGACTTGTTAAGACCTTAACCCTTTCATTACAGCCATAAACCGAAATTGCGAATGTGGAAATCTTTGATTTGATGGCGAAGGGTTTAGAAGATTATAGCAATTATAATATACGAAATACTATAACAAATTCAAATATCTCAAATGATGACTAAAATTATGAAAGTAGTAATTTTATCGTCACTGTCTTACTATGCCATCACGGCATATCCCAAACATGGGGTAGCCAACAGATCAACTGCATATTCTTAACATTATAATATGCATAAATAAACTATAAAATTATGAAAGTAGTAATTTTATCGTCACTGTCTTACTATGCCATCACGGCATATCCCAAACATGGGGTAGCCAACAGATCAACTGCATATTCTTAACATTATAATATGCATAAATAAACTATAAAATTATGAAAGTAGTAATTTTATCGTCACTGTCTTACTATGCCATCACGGCATATCCCAAACATGGGGTAGCCAACAGATCAACTGCATATTCTTAACATTATAATATGCATAAATAAACTATAAAATTATGAAAGTAGTAATTTTATCGTCACTGTCTTACTATGCCATCACGGCATATCCCAAACATGGGGTAGCCAACAGATCAACTGCATATTCTTAACATTATAATATGCATAAATAAACTATAAAATATTGTTCTTTGGAGGCTGTGGGAGAGGGCAGAAGACCGGTGGGCCGCCCCAGAAGAAGCTGGCAAGGGCAGGTGTCGAACTTGTGTGTTGAAAGACTTGGTTTGGAGTGGCCAAAGGTCCTGGAAGCAGCGGTGGACAGGGATCTCTGAAGGAGGTACCTACACACAATGGGTCCCCGACCCAACTAGGACAAGGGGGAGACGACCCATCTGGGTTTATAATGAATGCAAAACCTTCTCCCATATAGGCATATGGGAGAAGGTTGACTGATCGACTCCAAAATAATTTAATAGTAAAAATATCTAATACCTTCAAGCAGAAATATAAATATTTTCACTTAATATCAATTACACTCCTGAAAAGAAAAATATTTTCCCATTGCTTTCAAACTAAGATTACTTAAAAAGGTTTTGAAAATAAATAATATTATGAAGAAAAAAAAAGGAAAACGTTTTAATTTAAAAAGCAAAACATATTTTAATTAAATTTCCCTCCAGCTAAGGATTACAGAATTACGTCGAGTCATTAATACCGACAAAATAATAAATTTCATACAAAAAATGTATAAAAAGTAATATTTTTTTTAAATCCTCTAGTAACAAAATCCATAATGAGATGCTCCATTTCTGTTTTGACTTCAGTGAGAAAAAATAATAATATTAAACAGTAGAGTCATAATTATTTGGAACAAGTTTTAGAGCATTACATTTTTTTTCACAATATAATTCAATAAAATTATTCAGGGATATAATAATATTATTTAATGATTAGAATGTTAAAGTTGATATTATAAACCGACGGTTCTTGGTGGAAATTCATGTTGAGTTAATTATAAATAAAACACTTATTTATAGTATATCCACTGTGACTTTTCGCTAGCCTGATGATGAGAGCGGAAGTTCTTGAATGCCGGCTCGCGTCCCATAAAAAGTTACGGTGGATATACCTACTATGAATAAGTGTTTTATTTATAATTAATTCGATTTGAATGTTCATGTTGATATTCTCAACATTACATAGAATGACTTTATCGTCAGGATAAAGACTCTCTTTTGATTCTATTGTTCTTTTGGCTAAAAGCTGTTATGGTCTCAGTGTAGAGTGACATTTTTAAGATGAAAAAATTGTTAACAAAACAACAGAAAATTCAAAATACACGCAGTGGTAAGATTATCACTTTGTAATGATTTCTTCATGATGATCATCGGCAGGCATGAGGTATTTTACCTATCCATTATATTATTGATATACCTACCATCACTATATCTCCCACAAATAGGGAACCCAGTGAACTAATTACGTGTAAAAGTAAAGATCGTGCTGAACTGATGAACTTACAGTTTTTGCTCTTTTCGTATGACAATATAATACCTTTATGTATCCGAGATTCTCATTGAATCTATATATTTATTTATAATTATATAAATTATGACGTGGATGTAACGTCCTAAATTGATGAATTGTACAGAGTTTTCGAGGTGCTTTGACACCTAAATAACACTTTAATGTTGTCCAATAATAATGATAATAATCTTCTAATATTGTCCGATACAGTTAGCCAGACTGTCTACATGCTAGATTGGAAGAGATCTACTGTACCTTACCAAGTTTATTTCCAACGTAAATAATAGTACTTGTATATCGCAGCAGTAATATAATATACCTTAGGCGTACTCCCGTTAATGCCCCGCAAACACCTCGTAATTTTATGCCAGCAAAGTAAAAATATAATCAGCTCAAGTCTTGTGACCAAATTATTATAAAAATAATCTTTCACTCCATTTCTATATCCTCTTTCAACACATGTAGATATCGGTCAAGTAAAACCCTAATCAATAATATGGCATCCTACAACTGGTCATAGAAGGGAAGATTGAGGGCCGTAGAGGGGTTGAAAGAAAGCGGTTTTCCTGGCTTCAGAACATTCGAGAGTGGAGTGGAATGAGAAGTGCGGAGGAACTGTTTCGTGCTGCCCAGAACAGACAAGGTTTCTTCAAGGTGATCTTCAACGTCGGAAGGACCCGTAAAGAAAAAGATACATATGTACATACTATCAACGGATTTATCACACGTGAGGTAGCCATCGGACGAACTGTATGAAATAAACATGTAAATTATCCTCTTCGTGTCAAGGAAGGGTGCCATACCTCACCGGTAAACTGAAAATTACGTGATATTTCACGGGAATACTTTATCTGTCTACAGGATACTCTTTAACCTACACAATAGATTGGGAAACTTATTCTTTACGGGAATTTACACGGAGTGGGATTTTTTTTGTATATATTTATTATTATGGGCAAAAAGAGCACTGTTCTTCCGTCCGCAGCGGTTCCGTCGGCCCGGGCGTCCCTCTTTCACAATACACCGTTCCTATGACAACGACATCAGAGCGCAGGGAATGTCGTAGAAAGAAGTGACGCAATTGGCGCAGAGACGCTCTGAATGGAGGAGGCTGGTTTCTGCCCTGTACTCCCGAGAGGAGCGTTGAGGGCGATGATGATGATTTATAATTGTCTTATAATGCCAATAGGGATTGCGTATAGAGTGCATTGATTTCTTGTTAGTTGCCTGGTCAATATGTCTATGACCGATATATGTAATACTAAGAAATATACGTATGTTCGTACATGTATTCTGGATGGATTTAATATTCTTGAAAGGATTTACAAAAAATATATTATTATAATAGTCACCACAATAGCGACAAAGAAAACAACTTGTGCGTAGGTACAAAGCGTAAGTAATACTCATAATGATGTTGGAATAATATTTAATTTAGAACTGAGCAGGTAACACAACGAATACCTGTACAAAGGAAAAATAATTATCATTATTATAGTCATAATAAGGCGCCATAATGTAGTCCCTATAGTACTGAATAAAAATACTTGCAATAAATTTAGCAGGAGACATTCTTATAACTAATGTGAAATGCTCCATTAGCGCCGTATTTTGAATCAAATCATTGCTGTTTGTTTATTAAGATGAAAAGAACGACGAAAATTGTTGGGATGTTTCGACGCTTTTATATTGGCTTTGATTAACATAACGTCAAATATCCTATGCGCTATGACCTAACTTCAAACAGCCTATGCTGTGACCTAACTTCAAATTTCTTATGCGCTGTGACTTAATCTCAAACATCCTAAGGTTTAAGCTGACCTAACCTGAAAACATTTTAGATTTGAACTGACCTAACCTCAAACATAGGACAATGTCCAATAATTAATATTATATAGACCTGTAATTTCTTCCATACAGAATTAACGACGGTGGTTCTGGCTGGGTCATATCTCATATCCTAATGTTTTGAAAATATCGAATGATAGTTGCCTGAATAAATTAAGTTTTCTATTCAAAAAGCTCCTGACAACGCAGCGTGAATATAATCTATAGCAATACACCGGTCTAATGACAATGAAGTCGAGTCTACAACCAAGAATAGTGTCGTTTGGTAAATAAAATAGAAGAAAACGTGTAATGTTCCAATTTTTATGCGGCAATTTATTGAACTCAATATTCTTGACACATACAGCAAAAAACAACGTGATGTATTGATTAAAGTAGGTACATTAAAGTGTTTTATGAAGCGAAAATATATTGTGGTGATGTTAAGTGTATTTTTTCTTTGTAAATAATGATGTATTTAAGTAAATAAATAACAATCTGCGAGGATTAAGAGCCCATTCAGAAAATTATATTCAGTCATTACTGACGTTAAGCCTCTTTGGTTGTGTGTTGGGCATGGATTATTTTTTATTTCTAGAACTTTATAAAAATAAATTGTTATGATTCTTTACGTATTCTTATTTTGCGTTAGATATATTTGAGTCAAAGTTAACGAAAAGTTAAAATAGACCTGTTAAATTACGTTAACGCTATCAATTGCCTTGTGATACGTGGGTGACTGTTCTAAAAAATTTGACAGAAGACTCAGAAACGTCGCTCATCCTGAAGGATTTTATTACATATGGAAAAATTATTTTTTTTAATTCAAAACAATAACCAATTCAGTCGCCTCGTCTTCTCAGAATATTCCTTATGTTCGTAATCAATGTCATACAAACGGTTTACTATGAAAGAAGATCATCTAAGTTATAGAATACTTTGTGATGAAAGAACAGCGTTCTTTGTTCAACTATTATTAAGTATTTTCTACACATGATTTAGCTAAAATCATCGTTAGGTAAATTGAATTAGGTATCTCTTTCTACTATAAATTATTGATCACGAGAGAGACGTCTTTCGACTTATCAGGTCATTATCAATCTCGATATATCAGGTCAGATTGATATTGACCCGATAAGTCGAAAGACGTCTCTCTCTTTATCAATAATTAATAGTACAAAGAAACACTTGTTTCACCTAATTATGGAATTCTACTAAGTGTGCACCGACACAATTAATACAATCATCGTCTTTCCGGTATGAAAGATACAGGTTTCTGCAGTACTCCTTTTAACAGTCAGCAAATAAATATTTGGTCTAAAATTTTCTATGAGTGTTATCAATAAATAATATAATCTTCAATGATTTATGATTATCAAGTCAAGTCAAGCATCTAATTAGAATCAGCGTTGTCCGAACGTATTTCGAATCGGCGTAAATTTGTACAAATCGTTTAGTATTGTAACTTTTCATGTTTAAGTCGTAGCAATCTTTCAAGATCAACATGACGGTTGACGTGTACGCGGCTTAAAAATCCCGCAATTCACATAAATATTTCTGATAAATAAGGTCACATACAACAAAATAAAGCGATACGGTTCAAACTTCATTATAACGATACTTATTGGATATTTATAAGTCAGAGTAAAACAATTAATTGTGTAATATATTTTCTAATCTAGCAAAATCCTAATCTGTCTTCTACTAAAAGATTTATTTCACGTGATTACGAGATAAAAACAATCGAATACAATTTAAACATTTAGATAAAATATTTAAATGAATTTTATTTTTACTGAAATTTTACAAAGCACAAATAGTTCGTCAAACGATGTTATTTTCATTTCTATTGAAAAATAATTATCCGGTATTTATTTTTGTTACTTTCGACATCAACCCAGGAAAATCAAATTCTTTATTCAGAAACATTCAAATTTATGACTCTAAATAGTTGGAGATTAGTTAACTCAACTTTAAGAAATATTTCGTTTTTGTCTCATCGTCAAACCAATTTTGATTATGACGCGTCGACTTTCTATTTCCTTATAAGGACGTTTTACAATTTTCTTTATTTTGTAAAAAAAAATGATTATCATTCAATCACGATCGAAGAAGCTTCCAAAGAATCGCCAAATAAGAACATTTGTTATTTCGGAACACTTTAAACTGAAACATACATACAAAAAAAAAATTGTGATTTTACAATGAACCTTAGTTGTTGTTTATCCCCGTACGGTTATAGCGTAGGTGTAGGTATGTATGAAAACGGCTTAGCTTTGTGCTGTCATGATTGCTGTACAATATTCAATTGTCATGTTTTAAACACAATGTTGTAATATGGTGTGTGAAACGCTTATTTGTCTGTGTCATTATGTATTGTCAGAAATGACCGGCGAATTTTGTAGCGATTGTCGCGAAAACATTAATATTGTAATTGTGCACTGTCGCTTTAAAGGGTTATTATAATGATCTCTTTTACATTTTATTGTTATTAAGGCGTATATTTTCTTCTTCATTGTACCTAAATCATTTTTATATAAATAACTTTACATGGTTTCTAATTAAAAAAAAACTAAGAGTTGTGCGATAAGATATGCCGCGATGGCTTAGACAGATACCTATATAGACCATAAAAATTACTCTTTCAAACTTTATAAATAAAAAATTCAATTTAATGGGCAATGATCAAGTTTTTGTTAAATAGTGATATATTCTGTATTAAATTTTGCCTCATTTCTTTTACACATAATGGCTTCTTCCGAGGTTCTAAATATATAAGTAAATTACACGAAAGCTGTTCTCTCTGTGCAAAAAAAGATATTCAGGATGGATGGCAAATCTCATAGCTGAATCAAAGATGTAAAATGTCTTGTAACATCAAATAATAGCTAATAACAAATAAAGTTGCGTTAAATGTTTATGAAATTGAAAGATACGATAATTTTTGAGTCCATTAAAACTTGACGAAGTTTATGACCCATAGTTAGCATAATTGACTATAAATATGAAAGCTGACAATGAATTAAAAGTAATGTATATTTTATCAGCCGTTAATATAAATATTGTTACAACTGATTTAGCTCTTATCAAAATGTACAACACTTATTTAACAGTCCATGGTTTTTCTTATTTGGAAGACTTGGGATCACCAATTGGCTTCCTAGGTCTACCATCTTCATCATCTAAATAATATTCATTATCATCATCATGTTTAGACTTGCTCAAATGTCTCAGTATTCCGGTTTCTTATAACAATGAATTTCCTGTATTCAACTTTTGATATTATGTAATTTTGCATACTGTACATCACATAATATTAGTACATATTATATAGCATGTGATCAAAATTACTGTACTTGATTGTTATAAACAGCAGTTTCAAAAAAACGGCACAGCTTAGGGCAAAAATATCAAGTTAAGAACGAATAAACAAGATCATACTTCGAAGTATTTTGTAATTGACCACGATCTCTACGTATCTTTTCGTTACATAAGTTGTTCTCCTTTTTTGCATGCTTATACATAATATATTTCGGTGTTTCTTCAAAAGTTTATCCTTACTTCTATTTTTGTGATAAGCTATAGCTTTTTGGTACTATAATTGTTCATTGGGTATACTTTAAACTATGTAATATACACTTCATACAAGTACTTCAGATATTATTAAATTTTGGACGCCCATGTAAAAGACATGTACGAGACAGCCCTCAGATGTCTGCGTTAGAATCAATTACATAAATATCAATAAAAATATAAATTCTTTAAAAATTAATTCAATTTAAATCAATAATTGTGGGACATAAATTCACATTACTTCAAGACGACTTAATCATGCCCAAACCTATGATAATTTTTAAATTATTTAAGTTGGAATACAAATAATCAGATAAAGAAAGTACATATTTTTTTACTACAAACAACAACATAGCTGTATGAAATGTTCGTTTGTTTTTCAGTTATCCACTTATTCGTCTATGTTCACCACTAGATTGTTGATTTATCATTTGACAGTTTTTGATAATGATATAAGAGGGACCAATTATGATCCTTGAGGCACGCCCGAACCTAAGCAACAAATTAAACCGATAGTGACCATAAAATATTAAAATGACTTCTGAACAATCAAAATAGACTATTCCTTTCTCTGTTTCAACCATCTTGAATCCATTGTTGGAAAAATATCCCACTTGGGACATTTAGATTTTCTTATTCTGAGCACATTGCATCATTTTTTTCTGTGGTATTCTTTATTTCGTTTACTTACCTTGCCGGAGTCTATAATTCTTGGCTGCTTTTAGCTCCATGAAGGAAAAAGGGTTAATTTTAAGGATCATGTATATTATACATTAAAACATACAGTTTATAACATATATGGATGTTTTTGAACCAAAAATGAGAGCCTTCATTGTAGATTTTAGATTTGATATAAGTGATAGCGCCTATTATGCTTCTTTCGTCCGAAGTTCTCAGCAATGTTAAAGAACGTTAACAAATGAACAACAAAATAAACAAAGCTATACCTAATTGCAAATTACAGAATTAAAGAAACGAACAAAATTAATAAAGCAAAAAGAATGACTACAAACATTTTTAATATGGTTTTAACGATCGAAGTTTTGAAAAAAACTATTGAATTATTGACGAGAGTAGAATCATTATATAAATGAAAAAATATAAATAAATAATAATAAAAATAAGTATCTCAAGAAAAAGCTATATAATTGAATATTGTAGGTATAATGTGGTGTATGATAAGGCTTGACGGACGATGTGGGAAGAAGATTAATGACAAACCTTCCTCAAAAACGAATGATTAACACTATCCCACAAATATTATTAATGTTTATTATATGTTGACTGCATCTACATAATTTGTTATGAGATAATAATTGTTGTTATTTGAATACACATATTTTATTATTTTATATAATTATGGTGGTGTGGTATCCTATAATTAAAATAGCTACTAGTATACTATCACGTAAAGTAAATATTTAAGAAAGGAGGAATAATATTTCAAATATTTAATACATAAATTGTGAACGATGTTAAAATCGAATAGATTAAAATAATCAGCACCTAGTTGATGATGCCTTCCGATGATATTTTCTGGAAGTTCATGTTAAAAAAAAAAACAGAATTTGATGATGATGATGTTAGTTATGGATGATACTATCTTAGCGCCGTTTCACAGAACATAAAAGGGCGCTGGTATATCGACTTACTAATCCTTAGTGAAACTGGTTGGCGATTCCATATGACTTGTCGGATATCGCCTACATAGTTTTGATGAAATGCATTTCTTAAAACGACACTAATAGAAGGTTTTGATACGACGTATAGTTTATATCAATATATTTTTAATAAAATAA
This sequence comes from Athripsodes cinereus, assembly GCA_947579605.1. NCBI lineage: Eukaryota > Metazoa > Arthropoda > Insecta > Trichoptera > Leptoceridae > Athripsodes > Athripsodes cinereus. The sequence continues at coordinate 23,595,081 of OX388314.1, forward strand.
CTTAAAATATCATCACTGTTTAACTTAATTTCAACTCCTTGAAATTACTGTAATTAAAATGATATTCAATTTACTATAAATAAAACACATGCACAGTCTTTGAATTAATTTTATGAGATAACTGGTTCTTTCCCAATAACAACAACTCAGTAATTTTATTGTTGTTATTATTAATAGAGATGTAATATATTGTGATTTTGCCGGATAAGTGAGTTATTGAAATTAAAAAGTGAAAAACGTCATTCGTTTAGTAAGGACATTGTCAATCTTATAAGACTGATTTTATTGTGCCACATATATAAATTTAATGAGGCTTGTCAAAAAATTATGATATCTTAACGTATAACTACATTTATAAATGAATACCTGAATCGAACATATAAACGTGACAAAAACAAATACAATTCACTTCTCCTTGAGGCAAACTGACCAGCCTGACCCGGGAAATTGCGCACTCTCTGAAAGAGGCTTAGAAGTAGCAAACCAATGTAAATTTTTAGGCGTGACTGTTGATAGGAAGTTGCAGTGGACGCCGCATATTGAAGGCCTTTGTAAGAGACTCAATTCTGCTATATACGCAATAAAAAAGATAAAAGAAACATGTGGCCTCGAGGCGGCGAAATCTATCTATTTTGCTTACTTCCACAGTATCATGACCTACGGGATACTATTTTGGGGTATGGGCGCGGACGCCAAAAGAGTATTTACTCTACAAAAACGTGCAATAAGAACCCTGCATGGGATGAGGACGAGAGACACATGCCGCAACATTTTCAAGGATCTGGGCATACTTACTCTTCCGAGCACGTTTATACTTGAGTGCCTGAGGTACGCACATGAAAATTTGATAAATACCCCACTAAACTCGGATAGTCATAGCTATAATACACGCATGGGAAATCTTATCCGACCCATATCTCCTAGGCTGTCAAAGATGTCGAAAAGTTTTTTATGTATGAGCGTTCGTTTGTTTAACGTGCTACCAGAAGGATTGAAGCATTTAGAACTTGATGCATTTCGAGGAGAGGTGAAAAAGTATCTTGTTGATAAGGAATTTTATTCAGTCGTCGAGATGCTCTCTGGGACCAGGGATCCCAGATAGCATTGATTATTTGATTAAATTGTTTACATGTGCTTTGATTTTGCGGTTTTTCTGATTGTCTTTACAGAATGTAAGCTTCCTCTGGTTGATCATAACGGGTGTTACTGCCAGTATGAGTGGTTGATAATCAATGTACGTGAGTGCTGATCTGAGCTCTATACACTCATTTCAGCATTCGATTTTATTCTCACAACTTGTCTGCTTAAAATTGACTACTTACAGTTTCTGACGAGATGCAAATCAGAGCTCTTTACACTCTGACTTTGCCATTGATATTTCTCTGGGTGTTAGGTGCCCGTTATTGTATTAATATTTGTCTGTTTTTATTCTCTTTTAATGTAATATTACTGTAATGCTTAACTGACGAGTGCAAGTGCTCAAGTTCGAGCCTACGCATGATGGATAAGAATAAAGAATAAAGAATAAAACGTCTTATACGAGGCGTTCTACGACTACATAGCTTTTACAGGAAATTTGAATACTTATAGAAGAGATGACCAGCCTATTCCTTGCAGGGAATTCCATGGGACAGAAAACTCCGATTTAAAAATGATTTCATTTGATTTGGCAAAATACCCGAAATATTAAAATAATACATATTACTTGTTATGAGCATTAATTTTGAAAGTTTTGTGTAAATTTGACACTCGCTAGATACTAATCTAGTATCCGACGAATCGGGTATCCATCCTGATTAGTCAGATTTTTTTTTAAAGATATACCTATCTGGGTTTTGTTATAAACAGTAAGCTACTAAAGGTTTGTGCCATGAAAAGGGAGTTTGCTAGCACCTGGTATCGAACCACGGACCCATTGTTCACGAGGCCGAGACTCTACCTCCAGGCTACCGACGAACTCACCGAATACCGAATTGTTGTCGGATATCCTTCACATCTCTAATTATGAATACATACAGCGAATATACAAATAATACCTACAACCTAATTGATAATAACGATATTAATGTTTGAAACTATGGCGCCTTCTTGATATTATAATGTTTAATAAATAAATCAATTTATTCAAAATTTATGCGGTAGACCGGGTCGTAGAGGGTTAATATGGTAATCAACAGATTGGAATCAATAACTTGAAAGTACAGTTTGTTTAGTTTATCAGGAATGAATGGAAAATGTTAAATGTGTTAGGTGTGAGGATTGTAGTTTTTTTTTCTTTCATTTTGATTAATGTAGAGATTTTTCTTATTTGTTTTTATTACAATTTTTTTTTGTGTTTAGTGTTCATATGACGTGGTTAGATGGATGAAATCTCTATAAAGTGATAATCTCACCACTGCATATCATCACATTCTTTTATATGTAAACTGCTTTGTTGATTTTTTTATGTGTATGATGATGTGCAAGAAGAATAAAATTAATAAATAAATAAAATTGTTTATTATAGAATGTGTCAAAAGTATTTATTTTATTTTTCTTTATTCGCCTTTAGACTTCTTTGAAGAGTGAATGGGGAAATCTATGTGTCGGAATATTAAATGTTCAAAGATATTATTACAATGGATAGATCTAATCGCAACTTTTCAGAGAACATCAGATTTCATGTTCTGCCGCATTTTAAAGTGTTAACTGTATATTCAATTACCGATATTAATATTATTCAATAGGAAATGACTAACCAAAGAATGTGTGAGTTGATAAAAAAAATATGTGGAAACTTTAAAAGCTATTTTGATTTATTTTCAAAACATAAAAGTAATTTATCTAAATTAGTTTTTTGAAACTTTCAAATGCCATAGGTACTATGCAATATTAAAGAGTAAGAACTGAAAGCATAGTAATATGACTCCGAACTTTTAATCAAAAGAGATCCAGAATTGGTTTTTTTCTTTGTCAGATAAATACTCTTCACGAAACAAGCATCTTGCTTTTATTGAAGGTATTCGGGATGTTTATGGATTCATTTCGTACCCAGAATTATCATAAAAATATATTTGACAAAACTCACAATTACGTATTCAATGTGCCTTGTTAGGACATTGTCAATGTCCTAACAAGACGAAAGACGTCTCGCTTGTCAAATAAACAAATAGTAGAATAAAACATTTCTTTTATTTATTTAACAATTACGTATTATAATTCGATAAAATGAAGAGAAGACATATGTACATACCTCCCCCAAAAATTCATTTTGTTTAGCATAATGAGTTCACCTTTATCAGATTAGCTTGTATTACCTGAAACAAATATAAAAACAAATGTTTAGTATTCATGGTAAAATAAAATAATTAAAGTTTAGAAATTTTAACTAGACTATAATCCTATAAAGAATATGAATGATATAAGAACGGAAAAATGATAACGATATATAAGACATTTTTTTCTTTTTTGACGATGATAGCGAAAGTTCTTGAAAGTCGACTAATAGGTAAATAATAATGTATAAAGTCAAGTGGAATTACATGATATTCATCCCATTTGACGTATATGAAATTTTCAATTCAGCGATGATTTTCGTCGCCCATCACGAATTTTCTATTCAGTTACGATATAATATAGTCCGTGGAGCACCCGGTAAAGAATTGGTCTCCCACTCTTCTGCGTAAGTTTTCGAGTGTCCTGTAAAAGGTAGGTGTTCGAAAAAATTTCAAGTTTGCATGTTTCTTACATGCAGCTGATCTGCTGGCTACCCCACTTGTGGGATATGCCGTGATGGTATAGTAGTAGTAGTAATAATATAGACGAAGACTATTAGTAAATATGTGCAATTGTACATGTATTCACAGGCATCTTCACTTATGAGAAATTATATCAAGTTATTTATTAACATTATCTTCTACCAAATCATCGGTCGATTAATTAAGTAAAATATTTCAATGTAAATCTAGAACAAATTTCTTCTTTAAATTTGTTAAATAAACTGCCTTTTGAAAATCGAATATGAAACTTTCCATATTCAAACAAAGTGTGAGTAGGTACTTCGGAGTGGGGTTGGTCCCTAGAGTCGGATACACGATGCTCCATCTGTGAGAATTATGACATTATTTTTTTGAATTACCGAAAACACGTTTACCCGTGAATTTAATAGCCATAAAAGTGATATTGGATGGGTAGTAGTTACCTTTTGGAATATCGTTTGAAATATGGAATATTGTTTCCTGCGGTAATTTTTTTGAATGGCAATGAAAAAGTGTTAGTGTCATTTTATTTGATGAAGGTAAGTATTTTCATCCTTCGAAAATATTGTTTTGAATTTTCAGTCATTAGTTTTCACATTCGGAATTCAAATTTGATCTATATATAAGATGAAGACTAATCTTTTTGACAAATAAAAGATAATATGAATAATGAATACTACCTACGGTTTAATAAACATAGATCAAAATTGGTAAGGAATTAATAACCAATAACATGGTCCTACTCAGACAGCTGCCCCACCTAGGATCTAGAAAAGCAGGCAAAATAAACATTAAAGATGTAAAATTGGCATCGAAGTGTGAAACTGTCCAACCCCCCGAAAAGTCAAACTCAAAATAAGGTACTAAGGCTCAAAAATTTTCGAAGAAAAAACGAAGAGATCATAAAACATTTCAAATTCTTAAACCTTATGTAAATTTAACAATGGGAGCGGGGATAGAAATTTTGCTAAACCAAATTATGTTAACTGAGATTTCTTTAAATTTTGAAATTTAACATTTTAAATTCAGTGATGTGTTTTGCCACCCATCCTGAAAGCCCTTATATTTTGTTGGCGCAGAGAGGACAGCTTGCATGTTTATTACTAGTGGCTAGTCTGCTGGTTGCCCCACCTGTGAGATGTGCCGTGGTGATGTAGACCAATACGGTTGAATGGGAAAAAAGACACATTTTTAAGACAAGCACTATTGGATGACAAAACAAAGATTGACCGAACCCGAATCACTTTTCTTGAATGACGAAGAAAACAAACTTGCAGAGGGTATTGGCTTATACATTTACATAATCCTATGTAATATAATCGTGCTAGTCTAATAACAATAATACTATTAATACAAATGTATGTTTTATTCATTAAAAACAATATAATATTATGAATGAACCACATCCAATTATAATTAAAGTAATGCTCTCTCATATTGCACATAATATGTAATAACAATACTATACTATGGATGGTGTTATGGAATAATATATTAAGCCACGCCGATCTTAAACTGAGAAAATTGATGCTTTATAATATGAAGAAAAAACAGAAGTTGTATGAGTTGTGAGTTAACGAATGGGTGTATTACAAATTATTAATAATCTTTCTTTTCGTTCTTTAACGCTCCTCTCAGGAGTACAGGGCAAAAACCAGCTTCCTTCTATTCAGAAAAAGGGACGTCCAAACCATTGGAACTCTTGTGGACGAAAAACAGTGGTCTTTTTGGTCAATTTTACAGAGACTACATCTTTGCTAAGTGCGCTCAGTATCATTTGTAACATATTCATACTATTTAACATCCATTTCTAAGACACTTATTTTCAAAACTTATAATCTTTCGCTCTTGAGTCTTGGTTAGGTGCTAAGGCCCACAGCCATATAAAATGAAGATAATACAGGTAATGAACAGGCGGCATTTCGTCCATATACTGAATCCAGACATTGTCTGTGAATACTCAATAATCTTAATGAATCAAGAATACAATAAGCCGCCTCAGAAGAAACTGGTAAGGACACGAATCAAATATGTTCGTTTCAAGACGTAGATCGTAGTCAGATGTTGTGAAAACAGCAATGGACAGGATCTCTGGAAGTGGCACAGAGGCGCACAAAATGAAGATGATTTTAGATAACTTTGTAAAAATTACACATCTACGTTTAATTTAAGATACTAGTTGTTTTTTTTTTTATAATTTGTGGCTTGATACATTGTTGCATAACATCACCATGTTATGCAGTGCATTTGTGATTATTCCTATATAATGTACCTTCAACAGGAATGACAGTAATTTGTCGCATCATTTAAACACGACATCGTGATAGCGAGGACGGTAATTATGAAGTAGGTACATAATAATATCTTTATTATAATCGTTATTGTTCTACATGCCATTCATATTGTGAACAAATACATAATTGGCCATATCATTGACACATCATTTTAGTTAACAATTTCGTCACAATTGGCACTAGTAGTTCATTATGTGACCTTGATTTTTTTGAAATCAAATTATCCATGTTAAAATAAAAAAATTAAATAATAGGTAATTATTGAAACTAGGTTAAATATTTGGCAACTGAAAACAGGCAGGAAAAGTGTTGGAGAGCCTGTCAGACCAGGTGGTCGGATGATTTAAAGAAGATGGCTGGAAGAAATTGGATGCAGCAAACCCAGAGCACGGGGGGGGTGGAAGATCATAAGTAAGGACGCAAAATGGTAAAAATTAAGGTAAATTAATGCTTAAATTATTTTTAAACAGTAGGTATATACCCAAAAGTTCAGTATATTTAAATTGATTCTATATTAAAATATTTATTCTTTTCTTTTGTGATAAGTAGATCATTTGTTGACCTATCAATTTTTACATAAGTTCCTCTCGTGACGGTAAATATCAACTTTCTTTCCATCTCTTATATTTATTGTTTTTCTAATAGAATTTGACATAATGGTATCTCGTATACAGCGATGAAGGCTGTTCTTGCTATTAACGTGATAATTCCAGAACTATATTTTCTTTGTGATCTAGTATTTGACTTAATTTATACGTCTCTTATCAATGACATCCTCTTAATACCAATGAATAGAGGAACATAGTTTGTAGAAGAAATATTATGTTGTATTCGTTACGTCAAACATACGAATGCACTTTTGTTTACCAGGCCATGAGTTCACAACATTGTGTACAGTTCGTCGCATGCATTCGGTACACCACACCTCGTTGGTGTGAAAGAGTAAGGGTGTTATTACGCTATTACGATTAAAATACAAATACATTATATTTCCATATCATTTGAAATACATAATTATATCATTATATACAGGATATAGGTAATAACTTTATTATATTTTGTTTCAATAAATAGTACATGATGTATAGCTAAAGGCAGTGGCAAAAACGATCATTATAAAAGATCGTTAAATATCTCAAACACCAATTTGAAACTTTGGCAACTCGCAGGTCAAATTATGAAATGCCGGGAGTTTTCTTTTACTCTTATGGCAAATTGTGTAAATAATAAAAAAAATCGGAATGAAAACACGACTAACATAAAAAGCTTCTGGTTTTGCTACTGGCTGAAGGCTACGATAATATTGGTATGTGGAAAAATTCTTTCAATTCGAATTCGGAGAAGTCTTCATCCCCCACATGACGGTCACCATTACCATTTAGGTTGTAGGTCAATAGATTATTCAAATATTGCGCTTGAGAATAACAGAATCCCTGTCGAAACCTTAATCACACGTAAGAAAAATATAATAAATAATAAAAGTTTTTGATTATAAACATTCGTTATATCTATCCCGTGGAGCACCCGGTAAAGAATTGGTCTCCCACTCTTCCCCGTAAGTTTTCGAGTGTCCTGTAAAAGGCAGGTGTTAAAAAAACTAAGACATTGTACATCTTAAATTCAGCGATGAGGTTTGCCACCAATCCTGAATGTCTTGATTTTATATTGGCACGAAGATGACAGTTTGCATGTTTCTTACATGCAGTTGGTCTACGGCTACCCCACATGTGAGATATGCCGTGATGGTATAGTATCTGTAGTACATTCGTTATATGTTTAAAAACTACCACAACGTTACCGCCAAATCAATAAATAATATATGTAGGTACATAAATGTAATACTTAAGTACACAGGTATAAATATAAATAATATGGTTTTTCTTATATTATGTTGGTATGTAATAAATTTGTAATGTGTAGTATGTAATGTGAAAACTTGAAGCACTCCTTATAAAGGATAAAGTATGTTACATAAAACTCATATATTAGATCATGTACGGGTACAATACATAAAACTCATACATAATATCATTTAAGGTGCTTGTGGGTGAAAATAATGATCATTTTATTATTTCATAAGTATTTTTTTACAATAAATTGTCAAAATTATCTTACAACGTAGGCACCTTATCATACGTTACGTCAAATTTGGATATTTACTAAGTGTGATAAAGTTGAAAAAATATTAAATTAAGTAGGTATATTTATTTTCAGTACCAACATATAAAAATAATAATTTAAGTTGGGATGCTCGTCCATTGAAGAGTCATCAAGGGTGTCTTTAAAAAGACCTTTATGCCGATAAGACCGTGAGGTACATTGACGTTCGGCCGCCGTTTTTGTACTATTTCGTTTCGTGCATTAATTTTAGTATTTCTTGTCTTTTTCATTTTGTGGAAATAGAATGGGGTAAGATGGGGTATTTGGAATGCAACTGTGGGGCTCAGTCCCAAACAATCCAACATCTGGTGGAGGAGTGACTGGATGGACATACATAGGGCGACCCCAGAGACGGTGCAGTGGCTTTCTGGACGGGGACCAAGGATATGATTTGGGATGATTATTAATACAAGCCGAAGTCATACGAAAAGTAAAGTAAGTGAGTAAAATAATGATTACTGTAAGGATACATTAGATGACGTCAATAAGTTCACTGCTTCCGTCACGCCAATGCAATTTTTAATTTTTCTTTTATTGGCTCTTCAACGCGTCACATGGGATTAAAATCAAGCCTCCACATTCAGAGCGATTTGCAACGTCATTTGAGTCACCCCTTCCCACGATATTCCTAGAGTTTGTACACAATTAAATTCGTACTCTCAACACACCGAAACAACTTAGAGAGCGCGAAGTTAGTCGCGTACAAATTATAATATTCTGACGCCGTATACATAACACACTTGTACAATCGACTTTAATACTTAAACATCCTGTACCTACCTAAAACAGGAGAGATGCTGATTCTGGCTGGGTCATATTTTTGAGGAAAGGGTGACATTCAAGGTGTGCCTTTTGGTGTACAAGGCTATTAACAAAATGGCACCATGGTGCCTTACAGAGCTTTGTCCCCTTGACTCGACCACTAGAAGACCTCTGCGCTCTATGGAACTGGCCGTAAATAGACTTACTGAGCCCAATAGAGCCGGTAAGTCCAATTTCTACGAGAGGGCCTTTGGTGTTGTTGGACCAGTTACGTGGAATCGCCTACCGGTGCTGCTGAGAGATGGTCAGACGGTCACTAGCTTCAGAGGCAAATTAAAGACTGAACTCTTCACTGGCGCCCTTGAGACGGTCTAGAGACTGTAAAACGGCGTCATAAATAAAATCATCTAAAATCATCATCATCATTTTTAACACTCAATAATAGATGGCCTAAAAGAACACTGTGCATTCGACCCTCTTTCACAATACACCACTCCTATTAGAAGAACATTGGCTATAGAGACAACTGCTACTATCTATACCATCACGGCATATCCTACAATTGGGAAAGCCAGCAGACCATCTACATGTAATAAACATACAAGCTTTCCTCTCTGTGCCAACAAAAAATTAAGATATTCAAAATAGGTCGCAAGTGTCATCGCTGAATTCTAGATGTGAAATGACTTCATTTTTCGAATACCTACCTTTCACAGGACACTAGAAAACTTTCGGAAATAAGTGGAGACAGACTCTTTACCGGGTGTTCCACGGAACAAGACTTGGCTATAGATATTTGTCTATATTGACAAGGAAAGATTTGTAGAGATTAAAAAGTTAGATCGTTGGTAGCTCCAGTCTATACCGACCTTATGTAGCACGGAATATGCGAAAAGGAGACGAACGTCATGATAAACATAACTCAGCAATAAAATCATTAAAATTTATGTAACAGCATAATTTTAGTAAATGATAGCAATTAAGGTGAGTTCTATGACACTGTAGTATGATAATGTTGTATATCTATCCAAAGATAAGTAGATATTATATCTTTATATCAAAATCATAGTTGAATCCTAATAAATTTTATGTTTGCACAGGTGTATGGAATTGAGTTACCACAATTTTTGAAAATAAATTATTATTTATGTACCTAATTTGCGATAATTTTTATTTTTATGCAGATTTATCTAAATTATGATAGAGAGATAATTTTCGTCACCTTTTTTTTAACCCCTGTCATTCTTTTTTATAATTGGTTAAGTAATTTCTTGGAGTTAACCAGAATACGAACACTAAACTAACCTCTCAATTTGTCTTTACCATTAAGACATCTCAAAAAATATGTGGGATAATTAATGGACTTATTACATATCGATGGTTTAAAGCACAAAAAACGCATGTCCACTTTTTAGGTAAAATGAGTTAATATATGTACAAGATCGGTTGCAACGTCTTCTATTTCTTGAGTGCATAATTACCAATAATAATTATATCATTATCAAATTATTTAATAAAAACCACACCACACACACTCATAAATGATCATTTTTTGTGCACAGATGTAATATGTCACATAAGATATTTGAGAGTGCATTTATATAAACTTTTTTAATTCTTAAAAACCACATAATCTTCTGGATTAATTAAAAATTAGTGAATTAAAATTAGTAAATTAATTGAGAACTTCAAAATATGAAAACCTGTTTTTTTGAAACTATCACATGTGGACACGTGTCTCCTGTGCTTCAAACCATCGATATAATTTATATGTACGTACATAGAGGCCGTTCCCTCCATACATACTTCAACTCAAAAATAAATTTCTTACACAAACGTATTACGAATACTTGTTGTTTAGAGGAAATTTGAAACTTGCTGAAAAGAGGGAGGCCTATTTTATTCCGGGAAATACACGAATAAATCATTGATGTTGATAAATTAATCAAAGAAAGCCTTTTATAGTTTAAATTTGAATCATTATATTCAGTTGTAAGACTTCCTTTCAACTCAAAATTACAAATTTGTGTTCTGTTATAATATAACTTAACAACATCAAACCTAACCCTTTTGTTTTCCCTGTCTCGTGTCCTTTTATGTCTGTTTAAATCCAGACAGCTTAAAGCAGGTGAGCCTAAAAGGAAGGGAAATTAGTGAGTGAGAGGGTTAAAACCACCCCCTGCCTCTATTAAAACAACTCTACAAATAATAATAATACCAAAATATAAACCATTGAAATAAATTTCCTACGTAGTAGAAGTGCATTAAACGCCAGAAATATGTGATTAAATAAATGATGAAATTACATGATCACCCGTTTAATATAAAACTAGTGCTTTTATTAGTATTTTAGCGTTATTGTGAACTAAATTTTCAAATATTTTTAAAATCGTTAAGAAAATGTGAATAAAAAAATTAAAGTATAATTCATAGGTTTTCATATATACTTTTGATGTATTTCGTGATATTTCACTGTAAATATTATTTTTAAAAAATAGATTGTCCTTCTTCTAAAAAAATAATATTTTATATTTAAATATGAATATAATTCTAAAATAAACAAACGTCACATTTTTTAAAATTACATTATTACACAATAATTATCAACTTTCTTGGTGTCATTCTCATTCCATATTTGAATTATAAAGACAAAGATAGATAGGTATGTGGATATGAAAGTTTACTTCCTTTACTTGCTCGTCACCTTCCTCATTCAATTTGAAATGGAACAAAAATATAAGCAATATTGTTCTACATACCTCATCTAGTTATTTAGTTCAATGTTATAAACTGACATTGTACAGCAAAACAGTAGCAACAGTTTGAGAAATAATAAATTATTTGTAATTAAGTATTAAATTATGGGGAAAATCGTCCGAAATATATAATAAATATATTTAATTACTATTAGCATTTAAGAGGGTGAAACGTGGGGTTAATTAAAGAATTTGTGTCGTAAAACAGAAATAATATTTCAATATCTAAAGATTAATTATTACTTTATTATTTAATCTTTGAAAAAGGAATGTATCGACTAGATTCTTTTTTTTAAATATTAACTTGTTTTAACGTACACAAAAAACGAACCAGGAAAACAATACAGAAATTTGGGTCAATTTCTACCATAGGTTATCCAATAGTAAAATATATATTAGAAAATATGTATTAATGATCGTAGTTGTATTTTTTTAAATTATCTTTCACTGTACATTGTTACAAGATATCATGGGGCATCCAGATACGAGCGGGGGAGGGGTACAAATTATATTTATATAATGATTTCTTCCTCTACGTAGTTCGATTTCATGGCATAATTATGCATTTACATAATATTGCAATCACTGGACAAGATGCACCCCCTCGCCCCCATTTGGTTTCTGTGATATCTTGTCACAGTATACAGTGAAAGATAATAAAAATTCGTACAACTATGATCATCAATATATATTTTCTAACTGGATACTATTGGATAACCTATAGCAGAAATTGACCGAAATTTGTACATATAAGTGTAGAAGATCGGTAGTTAGTGAAGTCTTAGAAAGAGTGGCGAAATTAAAGTGGTCGTAAGTAGCGACAAAAAGAGTAGTGGAGTGGAGACCTCGTGAAGAAAACAGAATGAGGATGCTTTCGATTAGAAAAGCTGTGTCCAAAGAATTTACAAACTTACAAATATCTGCTACTCAATTGGCGAAGCGATTTATTTATATACCTGTATGTGTTTCATTAATAAAGCACGTTGTACAAAAAGCACATAATGTTATATAAGGAAGCGTTATTAATAACTTCAAAGGTGAAAATCTTTTCACTAAATCATTTTCAAAATCATGAATTGAATTTCAATTTAATATAACGTAATACGAAGGAAGTGGTAAAAATGATCAAATTATTTTAGAAATATTATAATATCTATTGAAATGAACACAGGTAGTAAGTAATGTGTATGCAAAGAGCAGAAAAACGATTGCAAATTTATAGCCAAGGGCAGGGAAATCGGTAGCATGAGTTTAATTTCGAGGTGCTTGCAAACAGGGGTGTTTTTGGGGAGCATTAAGACAATTATTATGTTGGAGTCTAATAGTAAAATCTACGATATCGAAAAACGTTGTTTGACAATATTATTTTCAGTTATTAAGTCAATTCTAGCAGTTCAATTGTCTGATGTTTGTTAAAAATAACTTGTAGATGTAATTGCATATTATTGTATTTCTCAGTAACTCACAAGTTTAGATACATGAAAAATGTTATACATAGATATGAGTTAAAATATTTCATTCAATGTGTGTATCCATATTTGTTATGGAATATATGTATATAAACATGTATTTTTTACACCTTGTTTGGCAGATCGACAAAGAAATCAATCAATTTTTATAAATGTAGAAATTTTTCTATAATTTACATAAATGAAGTCTTTGAATATCCCACTTCTGAAACGTGTCGTGATAGTTTAATCTTTGGAATGCAGACAAAAGAAAATATTATGTAGGTAACTAAATGTAATTTTTTGTGCAGAGCAGTTTTTCAAGATGCACTGAATACGGTCCTTTATTCGGCCACGAATTTACCCAAAGAATTTTCTGCTAAATTACATTCGGATTTATATGCACCGATTACTTTAATAATAATAATAATTCTACACGGAGATTTCCACCACCGCCGCTCCACGAAATACACAGTAGGTAAATTTCTAAAGGGATGGGGGTTAGGAAATACATATATATTATTATTGCAATGCAACATAATACAGCCTGCAACAGGAAGACATGATGGGGAGGTCATCGGACTCATTTGAAATCTATTAACAGGTGTGCTAAAGGTTAATTAATTAATTATGTTGAATTAAACACATTAACATACACGTGCCAATGTGAATACAAAATTTGTCTGTAGATAATATTTAGTGAAAACTAAATCAATTTACCGCTGTGGTGTTAAATCTACTCTTTAATTTATATTTTAAAACACCATTGACTAAATCGTTTTCGAACGCGTTCAAAATATGAATGAAAACCAGCAAATATTATTAAATTTCGATATTATTGACCGAAGGTACCTACCTACTTGTTGGAAGTCCATTTCAAGATACATTGAATAAAACATATTACGTAGTTAACTTCCAAATGACTTTATTAACATTTGGAAAAAGTTTTTTTTTTGTTAAAGTGACTATGTACCCTACAAGTGATGTAACGAATGTGTGATTTTGGATGTTCGCGAATGCGAATAGCGAATATAGACTTGCTTAAATTTCTACCCCCCCCCCGTCGCCAAATTTTCAAAATGGTATAGGAATTTAAAATATTTCAAAACTCCTCGGTTTTCTTGAAAAATATTTTCTTGCAGTGCCTTTTTCTACATTGTACCGGGTAAGTATCCGGTACTTTTACCGAATTACCGTTACTTTATTACCAAAATAATATTCGCAAAACAATCGCCGCATATTTTTTTGCGAATACGAATGCGAGTACGAATATTCGTTACATCACTACAATGTACTATATTACCACGTTCTACAAAATGCTAGAACATACCGATCTGATACAAAACATTATAATGTTTCGTTCAATAATAATAAAATCAGTAGACACTATGCAACAGATAGAAAAACAGGATGTTTGAAAGGAAACAGTTCATCAATAATACAAAGAATTTCCAATCATCTCCAAATTACACGAGAAGTGTCAGTCAAATTATAGAAATGTAAGTAAATAGATGTTCCTCAAATTACAGAAATAACAATCAAACTTTCATTCATAATAATTTCATATATATTGTAACAATTTTATTCATTCAATTTCCCTACAGACGATTAAATACGTATGTCAATCAATAATGCACACGTACAACAGATCCACAGAATAAACAACTATAGTCTATGGCCGAAAAGGAATATAGACCATTAAAGGATGACGTCACAGAAAAATCATTGAGGGGCATCAGGCATCCCAACACAACAGACGATTACGGTGTAATACTAGGTGGAACGCCTAAAGAATACCTAATAATCAAAAAAAACTGTCAGTGTCGATTTTGTTATTATTTTGTCGTCTGACTTTCTTTTTTTTCTCTTATGGCATAACATCCTACAAGGATGATTTGCGCAATCTGACTGTTTGCCCCCCAAGCAAAAGCAAATCCATAGACAAGACCATGTGACCTTTAATGGTCTATTCTACCCAAACCGATTTATGATATTATTCCACTTTCGGTCAAATCGAAACCATTAGTAAATTGGTCTCTAACTCTTCTCTGTTACTTTTCGAGTGTCCTGTAAAAAGCAGACGTTCGAAAAAAATAAAGACATTTTAAATATTAAATTCAGCGATGAGATTAGCCAACTATCTTGAATTTTTTGTTTTATATTGACACGGAGAGGAAAGCTTTCATGTTTATTATATGCAGCTGGTCTGCTAGCTACCCCACTTGTGGAATATGCCGTGATTGTATAGTAGTAGTAGTAATTAAAAATATATATTAATTATAACTCAACTTGAGTTATAAGTATACTTGAGTTACTTGAGTTATAAGTACTTGAGTTATAAGTACTACAATACTTGAGTTATAAGTATATATTAATTGGTTATAAATGTTATAACGCTACATATTCTAGAAAGTTTAGAGTATTTTAAGATTAACCTGGATGTGTAATATGCCCGAATACGCCAACAAAGATTCTCACAATAAGCACTGAAGGTAGTTTTTGTCGATTAAAGTGAATCGAAATGTCGAAAAAAGTCGCGTTTGGATGTCCGAAACTTATATCATCAACATGACGTATCTGATGTTTCACTTTTAAATCCAAGTTTTATGTTTAAGCAGAGAATTTTTATCAAACAAACACAGAAGTTACTTTAGAGTTCAAACTAAGCACAAAACTTAAAAAATAATTTCTTATTTATTTCTGGAAATCCATTTAAAACGACTGATTTTTGTACAACTTCCTATTAACTGTCTGAAGATTCTGAAGCTCATGTAATTTTTTAGCACAAAACATCTTTAGGTATAAACAAAACTACCACCGAAATTCAATTTTGACCGAAATATTCCGAAACCAATAAAAAATTCAATCAATCACTATAAACTTCTGACGAGCAATCAACACTTCATATCAAAGTTTTGACATCTCTTCTAACATCAAGAATTTTATTACAATAAGTATGATTCATTCAGTTTCATAAGCATAATTAAATAAAACATCACTATTTTATCATCAAATAAGAATTCTGATATTATAATGTTCGCTGACGATACCTCACTGATACTCAAAGGTAACAAAAACGATGTAGAATCTGTAGAAAATGCATTAAAAACACTAACAAAACTAACAACCTGGTTCAATGATAACTCACTTGTACTAAACCTGACAAAGACAAATGCCATGAGCTTTTCTCTTGGTAGACCGAATGCACCAGATCCATTTTCAGCTCCCCTCACAGAAAGTGGTATGGAGATAGTAAAAGAAGGAAATTTTTTAGGTATTACTATTGATTATAAATTACAGTGGGATAGTCATATTGATCCGCTGTGTAAAAGACTAAACTCTGCAATATATGCAATTAAAAAAGTGAGGGAAATATGTTATATACATACAGCTAAATCGGTTTACCATACATACTTTCATTCAATAATGGCATATGGCATATTATTTTGGGGAATGGGGTCAGGAGCAAGTAGAGTGTTTGTCTTGCAGAAACGAGCACTCAGAACACTGCTTGGAATGAGTCCCAGAGACTCATGCAGAACTGTGTTCAGGGAACAAGGCATATTAACTATGCCTTGCACTTTTGCCCTCGAGTGTTTACTATATGCACATAAAAATATTGACAACATGCCATTGAACAGTGACTATCATGAATATAACACACGAAAAAAAGGATTGATACGTCCTCCTGAACACAGACTAGCCAAGGTATCCAAAAGATTTATATGTATGAGCATACTCCCTGCAAAAATCAAATCACTGAATGCTTTGGACTTCAAGAGGGAGGTAAAAAGGTATCTTGTCGAGAAAGCCTTTTATTCCACTGACGAAATGTTACACATCGATCCAACTCGTACCTGTGATATCAATTAATATTTTAACATACTAATAAACTCACTCTCTTCTAAAATATTGATAAATTTGCTTGTTTTAGTATGGTATCTTTGACTTTGTTCTTGTGAGCTTACCGCTTTGTTTTAATATAAACATTTTCTAATTTGTTTGTCATTGTATTTGATTTGTTTATCTATCTTTTACATTCCTACATTGACGTGAAGCTGTTTTGGGCCTTTTACACTCAAAATAGCTTTGATGAAATGAAATTCCTTAATCAGTTTATAATTTTTTTTGTTTTCTTTTATTTTCTTTTCTTGTCTATGATCATTGTGAAGTGTTTGATATTATGGTGAAGTAACGAACTATTGAAAATTGTTTGTGATTGTTATAGAATAGCAAATTATTTGTATTATTTGACGATTCCAAGTGCTAAATATATGGCCTACGGATGATATGAAAAATAAATAAATAAATATGAAAACAAAAGTTGTCAAATATGTTAATAACTTTGAAATGGAAATCTTTAGATTAAAATCTTATTGCCGGTCCATATTTTTTAGAACAACTACCTGCCTTTTACAGAACACTCGAAAACTTACGAGAAAGAGTAGGGGACCAATTCTTTGCCGGTCTTTCCACGGTACAAGTTTATTTATTTTAAGTAGAGGTATATCGTATTGTTTAAGGAATTGTCTCATATTAGGTATAATACATCCTTATTGATAAGGAAGATGCATAATATACTATTATAATTTTTTTTTAGACACGCTCAACGATCTGCAAGTTTTCATAAGGGCAACGGTATCCTTGTTACTTGTGGTAAAAATGTTTATCGGTAATTTATAAACAATAAATAAATATATTATACACATGTTACTAGATAAACTAAAATATTTATACCTACAAGCATATTGCAAGTTTTTGAATTTATGCGATGATTCTGACATTTTGTCCTTCAGTGTTTGTGGGTTTGCAGCCATTTGCAGTGATTTTTTTTATGCGTACATAAAAAGTATATAAATGCAATTATCAATAATAATAATACATTTTTCAGTACTAGAATGATGTAAAGAGTCCCCTTAGTACCACGTCTAAACCTAAAGTACAATATTTTATTTGTTCAACAAAAGAAACAAGAAGATTGCACGAGCAACGGACGAATCACACTCAAGAATTTTTGCACACAAAGAAGATGTAAGAGGATAGAAGACGAGCTGATATTTGAAGATGACCACAGCAGGCGGGTCGAACCGTAAGATGCATATCCAACACATAATATGCGGTACCCAAAACACCGAAGAACTAATAAGTACCTATTGTACATTACGTGTGTTTTTCATTAACTCATTGTGCTTACATAATGTTAAAACTAAAACAACTCCGTACGAAATTTCTTCGACATTCGCAGACGAAATCGTGAGAATAGTTGCGAACGTGTGCAAATAAATCGATAGATATATCAAGATAAAGTAATCAAATAATTTATTTAGTAGTATAATATGTTTTAAAAATGGATACTTTGCATTCTAAACATCATTCAAATAATCAAAAATAATACAACGCTCGATAGCAGTTCATCAAAATTCACGGAGAGTATTATTGTTCATTCATTCATTGGGATGTGTCAAAATTGAAAAAAAAAATTATTACGTTCTGATAAAAATATTTTTATTATATAATATTATCGAGTCGAGTCACGACTTCAACGTGCGAATAAATAAATATATAAATAAATAAATGTGATAAGCTCTGAATACAATGACCAATTTGTTATGGACCTGACACCGGCCCATACATCTGTCATATGGTAAGCATAAAATGCCGTACATGCGACAGGGAAAAATACGCCGTTTACTTGATAAGCCAAGAACACCTTTGGATTAAGATTAACTAAACATAAATACCTTACGTAAATAAGTTAACGAAAAGCTCTTGACGCTTCCTTGCGTTCACAAAGTCATGTACTTACTTTCGATGGCAAAACAGCCTTTGTAGGGCATTGGCCTCCGAAACAATGAACCTCCAAGCCTTTCGATTTTAAGAAGTGGATCGCCAGATACGTAGATACACTATAAATTATCTGTGTTATATTTGCAATAAATTTAACATGAACGTATAAATTGCTTAGAGAAGAGTACTGGAAGACGTGGACTATGACGTTTTAATGGCTAGATCGTGTAAAGCAGGTGTAACAGAATGGATGTGAGCTGAGCACATGGAATAATTTTGAATAGCAGTATATAAAGGCTATGGAAGCGAAAATGTATGCAAGGGCAAGAATAGGTAGCGTTCAATTCTTTCTGCATGCCCCGCATGAAAAACAGCATGGTGGTAAGTACATAAAATGAGCTGATTCCACCAACTTCCATCAATCGACAATATTGATTGAATCCCTTGATAATTTCTTAAGAAATAAATGACATTTTTAAGGTAATAATAATAATATCACACACATCACGTGCGTAGTATGAGCGCAAAAACAATGGCGAAAATCGACACATTCGATTCAAGAAGACGTGTTTTGGAAGTTGAAGAATGAGACTGGTTTTCACCTTCAGCCATTCGAAATAATCAATAACAATAAAAAAAAAATGTCCAGCGTTAATATACAATATTAACTTACACATTTATTAATATGAATATAATATGAAGTTTGAATCTACTAAATATTTGAGTCCGCTTTTAAGTTTGTATATTCATTAACTACTAAAGCTTTCTGTGAATATCTTTGAATTTGTTTCCGTAAAAGAACATTGTTTACATGTTGTTTTCAAAAGAAACGAATCTGAAATTGAAATAAAACTACCCTCACGGAAAGCAATTTGCTGGTGGAGTATGTCGACAACAGGTGGAATTAATCCAGAAAATTTTTGATTGAAAGTCAGAAACTATCATCAGGCTAACAATATGTAGATATCTTATGTATTATTATTATGGGTCCCAGATGTTGGAACAAGCTGCCTCTGTGTCTGCGAGAGGAGGTGAATGGAGAGAGTTTTAAAAGAGGACTGAAGACACACCATTTTGCTGGAAGTTTCGGGTGATGGATACGATAAACGGCGCCCTTGAGGTCATGTTATGAGTAAACGGCGCTTTACAAATTGTCCATATATATATATATATGAGCTGTATTATGCAACAAAACTCAAACCTAAAATCTCAATAATTTTTAACCCTATAGTTTTTTGAATATCTCATACATCATATTATTTTATAGTGCAACAAAAACCTAAACCAAATTCAGTACGACATCAAATAAATAAGGTGACATATTCATTTGCATTGAAAATTATTTCATTAAATTCGGATATATTTATCGAATTACATGATTATTTTTAAAACTTTCATGTAGATATACAATATTTATCTTTATTTTTGGTCAAAATTTGATATTATATCAATTAAAATAAATAATAAAATAAACAATAACATATCATAACAAAACATGTTTAGACAATTCACACAGACCGAGCTAGTCCCAAACAAAGATATGAATCTTGTATTATGGGTATACGACGCCACACATATATACAATGTACTGAACACAATATACATGTAAACACCCAGACCCAGGACAATTTGAAAAAGATCATTCTTCATTTTGGTAAATAAATTATTATTATTATTTGTGTTGACAATTGATTTTGTGTTTACCTTCATAATAAAAATTCAGAGGGGTTAGGCTTTTGTAACATTAATCAGCTCGTAATATTTTTGAAACGTTGTCACATCTACTGTCCGATACTCAAAAATGGTCTTGACCTAAATTATTATAACACAAAATGCGAATGTAATCCTTAAAATCTTATTTTTTCTCAAACAAAAAAAAACAGCAAATTTTTTTTTTTGTTCAATACCATAAACTGTTTCATTCTGAACGAAATCGAGTTTTATAGCTAGTTTTATAATAATGTTGTAGGTAAGTAGGTACTATTACTACTATACTACTACTACTGCATAAGTATAAATATTTCGATGAATTTCTCAATTCTTACGATGCAATACGCGATATGGTAACGTGTACAATACAAAATTTATCGAGTGAAGCGTAGCGAGAGTCATTCAATATGAGATTAATGTATTTATTTTTTTCTTTGGAACTCTACGTACATAGCCAGGGATGTTGCGGATGTCGATTTTTACACATCCGCGGATGTGAATGCGGATGCGGATTTTGAAGGCTCACATCCGCGGATGCGAATGCGGAAGTTTAAGATGTTATAGAAAAAAAAGTAGGAACTATCTTAGTTGGTAGGCCCCACTGTCAAATATGTGACGAAATTTTTGCTACAATAATATTATGGACTTTTTGGCGAAATATTTTTTTTCTTCTTTGTTATTTGCAAGAATAAAATAAAACCGGCAAAAATAAAAACGCGTCGGATCTTGTCACCATTATTTTCGTTCCCATTGGTTAATGTCAAGTGCAAACGGCACGCGCCTTTCGCCGGCCCCGCCCCATTTCTTTCTTGTCGCAAATTGTCTTACATCCGCATCCACATCCGCAGCGGACCGCTACGATCCGCAGATGCGGATGCAGATGTCCAAAAACATGCGGAAGCTCCACATTTGCAGATGCGGATGCGAATATTCGCAACATCCCTAGTACATACGATAATATAATATAATGATTAATCTCTCTTTAGTCCTTAGTTTATCAGAAGCCAAGTTTTTGGAAACACATTTGTTTATTTATGTATTCATAAATTATATTTATTCACCATTCATATCTGTCACCTATCCTGAACTTTTTTGGCACGGAGAAAACGCCTGACATGTTTGTTGTACGCAGTTGTTCTACTTACTACCCCACATGTGGAAAACGCTGCAATGGTGAACATAGATTATCCATTGTTCTGTTTACCCATCATTGCTCCGCTTGGAAGCAAAAGACACCAAAAAACAAGTCCCTTTCACTCAGATCGAATCTGCGCCAATTAAGTCATTTCTTTCCGTAACATTCTTAATGCTCTAATGCCGTCATCATAGAAACTAGAGTTTTGTGAAAGAAGATCATTCAGGTCATCGGAAACATTGTGGATTGGATCATGACATGACTAATTTATTTTTTTAATAATCAAAAAAAGTTTTGAGATAAACCCAAATACTCGTACACCTTAAAAGCCTTCACGTAATAAATATGCTTGCATCGTGAAGGTGGAGTCATATTGTTAGTTTGTCTCCCATACACAATTATTGATTATTTCAGAATCCATGTTGAATTGACGATAAATCATATTATAAATTGAATAAATGAAGAATGCAAATTGAATAAATGAAGAATGCAAATTGTAATGAAAATTTATGGAAAGGACAAATTGCATGTTTATTACGTGCAGTTAGTCCGCTGGCTACCACACTTGTAGGAAATGCCGTGATGGTATGAATGAATGAATTATTGATGAAATATTATATTTGATAATACATTATACACAATTTATTATATTGCCAATGTGAATAATAATATAAAAAGCTGTGAGTTAAATACGCTGACAAAACATGTCAACATTTTACAATGTAAACGCTATGTTGGGATGTGTGTGTTTGTTGACTATACAGGGCGTAAAATACTTCGCTAGTAGCAAACTTCTACTAGCTATATATAACTATAACAACGTATTTAATAAAATCGTATTAAAGAATTATCTAATCTACTGAAACTAAATTAACACAATAAAGCAGAATATATAAATGAAATACTTGTTAAACTTGATTTTATAATTTACATTTACTTCATGTACTCGTGTACTCGTGTACTTCATGTACCGGTGTGATAATACATCAAAATACATGCCATGCTCAAGACTTATGTCCATATTTTTTCACGAAATATGTTTTCGCAAAAATGTGATCCTTTTTCTCAACCTTCGAGATAAACAATGTCATTAAAATACTAAAGAAGTAATTTCAATTAAATCGTTGAATAAAAATATAAAACATTTTGCATACATCCAGTATTCAGGCACTTCTAACAGTAAGGTTTTCTGTACATTTTTCTATAAAATTATATGAATTGTAATAAATGAACAGTAAAAAATGAGTAAATAAAAATATGATGAACATAAAGGTATTCTCAGTATTTATTTTATTTTAATATAATTTTTAACACCCATTCTACCTGCATCCAAAAACTACCTTTAAGTTTATACTTTATTTCATGGCAATGCACCCGCAATCAATTGAATTATGTATAATTTTATGAGTGACCATAAAAAGAAATATTTACGTCACGAGTTGCTTTCAATAATACACTCTGTATAATACCTAATGTAATACAATCCATGGACAATAATAATAAGTTGTGTGTATATTAAATAACGGCCACTATCAAATTCGTACTAAGAAAGTGTGAAATGCCAACTTTTCAACTGTCATAGTTGACGGGGTCAACAAATTCAATTATTTAGTATTATAATATAATTTATATCATAATGCATTTATATTTACCTTTAATTCATACATACAGACAGTACATATCTGATAAAGTATCTTATTATTATTAGGTACCTACTCTGTGAGCATCAACGGACAAAATATCAATTTCTGCCTACAGCCGACGTTATATTATTTTGTTTCACAATCATTACCATCATCATGCCGCTTCTTTTGCGGTGTAGACAGAAACAATAAAGTGCCATTAAATCCTATCCTTGGATACATATTTCGCCTTTGCCACTGTCATACAAAACCGAGTCATTCCTAAGAAATGTTGAGTATTTATTTAAGACCAGTAGGGTTACTCTTGACAAAATCTAAACACGATCTTAATCTTAATCATACGACGCGCGAAGTGACTATTGGCCAAAAATACGCGCATACCGATCGCGCGGTAGCGGTAGCGCGATGTTTTTTACCATAGTCTCTTACTTTAAACTTATGAATGTATGATGAATTGAGACAGGTCATTTTTTGGGTTGGTCTGGACCATCCCTTATTTATATGTGCGGAATAGTAATATGTACAAAGTATCTAAGTAAAGGTACTAAGGTAGGTATACATGTTTTATTATATTTCCACTTGTTAAGTATATATTTATAAAGGATCTGCTTACGCTAAGCTCACCACCCACTCCTCGATATGAAACATGATAATAAATGCCAAAACCTATTTCCAAACACTTAAACTGGACGAAAATATTATATGATGGAACCTTATCGGGCAACTTCATAGAGGTTGTAAACATTTTTTACTGAATTCTATTACGTGACATCACGTTCTTTGAAAATTTAATTAAAAAAAAAACAGATTTTCGACAATCAAATTGCCTTCTGTAGTTTCTCTATGTATAAGTTACAATAAGTATGTATGTTATGTATAAGTTAAGTGTAGATTATAATTACAGTATATTGAATAAGATTGTAGAAAATAGTTAATTAATTGTGTTTTTAAATTATAAAATACTGTAAATTTTATAATTTTATAAAATTATTTAAATAAAAAAAATAAAAAAAAATAAAATATCAAAAGATATAGGGTATAATAAAGTGTACACAGTGGATTAGGTAATAACATAAAATATATGATAATTCACACAGATTGAGCTATTCCCAAACTAAAAATACAAACCTTGTATTATGGGTAATTCCCTATTTTTGACTTGACCGGGAATCGAACCCGGGATATTGTGACTCAAAAGCACTATTTCTACATTACACTAGCCGTGAAATGTATCGATACTTTTGATAAAATTTTGAAATCAGCTGATTTTATATGAATTCATTGCACAATTTATCAATGAAAAATATATCAATCTATTTATACAGTTTTGCATCCCTGTAGTAATCCAAGTCGATGTATCAATATTCCCGTAAAATATTATTGGGTATGACAGGCGAGGATGTATCGGAATTTCATTAGGATAGAAGGCGATGCAAGATGGAGGATGTGTTGGATTATTATTGATGACAGTGCTGTTGAGGAAATTCAGTACTTAAGATATGTACGAGATAGCAGCTTCATAGCTTTAATACTTTCATAGAATTTTTAAGGCACTGTAGACCAAATAAATTATTTTAAAACTATTTCTTTCAATCAGGATCGTTTTTTGTTACCTATATTTATTTGTTTAATGCGAATCGCATATTTAAAAAAAATTAACTGTTTTTTTTCCAATCTTTTTTATTCCAAATTGTATTTAATAATATCCTGTAAAACGACAAGTGTTCACAAAATATTAGGTCCTTACATATGAAATTGGCGTTTCATATGGCAGAAATGAAAACGATTTTTTTTTATGAAACTATTTTTTTATTTAGTCAAAGTATGTACCATGGCTATCTATGCACTTTTGCCATCTCGAAGGTAGTTCATTGATTCCTTTACTAAAAAAAGTGTGTGAGCGAGAATCAATAAAATCTTTGAAGGCCGTTTGGACAGCCTCGTGAGAATTGAATTTTTTTCCTTGCATGAAGTTGTCCAAATTCCGAAAAAAATGGTAATCAGTTGGAGCAAGGTCCGGGGAGTATGGTGGGTGTCGAAGACATTCCAGTCGCAGCTCCCGTAGTTTTGCGGTCGTCAAACGTGCCGTATGTGGTCGAGCGTTGTCCTGAAGCAGCAGTACCAATTCATGCGGTACCCATTTTTCAAGTTTTTTCACTTTTCCAATTTGTTTCAAGTGAATCAAAATGGTTTTATCACTCACACCGAAGCCTGCCGCTAACTCTGACGTGGTTTGCGATGGATCTGCTTCCACAATTGCTTTTAATTCTTCGTTATCAACTTGTGTCTCCGGCCGTCCACGAGGCTTGTTCTGTAGGTCAAAATTTCCAGAACGGAAACGTTGGAACCAATAACGTACCGTATTTTCTTTTGCAGTAGCTTCCCCATACGCATTGTTAATCCTACGAGCCGTTTCTGCAGCACTAGTGCCGAGGTGAAACTCATATTCGTAAATATAGCGATATTTTAAGTTCTCCATATTGTGAACAGAACGATGTGAAAGAAAAACAAATGACGCGATAACAAATAAATTTCGTAATTCGAACACAGAAATACATGGTCTTAAATTTGAAATAAATTTGAATTTGGAATTCCTAGCCGAACGCCACATATTTTGAATCAAAGTTGCCAGTTCGCCAAACGCCAATTTCATATGTAAGGACCTAATATTGTGTTTCAGTCATATAATATCTTGAATTCAGTGACAAGATTTCAATGTCTTCTTTTTATGGTGCTTAGATCTGGTCTTACATCATTTGCGTTATTCTGCTGGTTACATATTTTTTTTAGGAATGGCATGGTGATAAAGATAGATTTTATTATAAGTCTAGGAAACAGACCAGTCTGTGGCACAAAATAGCTCTTAATTAATTTTTTTTCTTGATATATTTATACGAATAGGTATAAACCTACTCTTTAGAAAACTCAATCGTCACATAACACTGAATTATAATATTTCTATCTTAGTAAATCTGTCGTTACTTCTTCTTTAGTCATTTTGAGTCCATAGCCCTTCATTATGTTTCTCCATTTCCTTCTGTTCTAAATTTATTAAATCCTTTTCCTTCCAGCTATTTTCTTTACAAGATCCGACCATCGAGCCTTACAACATTTCTCATTATTTTAATTTTCCGAATTTTCAAAGAAACTGGTAGATAAATAACATTTTTCTCATATTTTATTTTCCCGATATTATCTATTTATACGAAACTAAACAAGTTTGTTTATTTCATTACATAATTACATTTTATAAAAACCCAAATTAGCGAATCTTTTTAACTATTTAGTCACTGATTAGAAGTGATAAACATATCACTAAGGATTATCAGCAATAACCAGTGGCTGTCAAACTTTTTATTGGTGCTTGACCATTTTCATACCAGAATGATATCTTATAGGTTTTACCACTTCCTACTTGGGAACTGAAAAAGAATCATACCTATTAGTAATATGATACAATTCTATATTTCAAATATTGATGGAATTTTAGTATACAAATAGATATAAAATTTTATATTTCAAAATCAAGTAAAGTGCAAAACATCTTGAATGCCTATTTTATTATACAATAACGAGTGGTGCGAGCTTTTTACATGTTATACAATACACAAATTAAACAAATCAAAATTCTCATTCACAACATAGTTAGAGCAAGACAAGAACGATAATTTGCGAAGAACAAAATACAAATGGGAATCAAATTAAAAACTTCACAAATTTAGACATATTTCATGTTTATAATTTAAATAAATTTAGTCAAATTACATGTTATTAACTTAAATACATTAAGTCAAATCACATGTTTATAACTTTTATAAATTTGGTCAAATCATATGTAATGGCACAGATATGGCAATATGTTTGTTTAACATATAGTGTAACAGTTGCTTACCTACTTCGCAAACTCCCCTTTCACGGCACAAGCTTTTAGCTTAGTGTGAAAGGTGTATAAGGTTGTATTTGGTTTTATAACAAAACCCAGATATATCTTTAAAAAAAAATGATTTTTTTACATAACTCAACAATATTTCTAAGCAACCGACGGTGTTTTTGCATCAATGTTTTCGTGTTCCCTACGCACCTCAGTTTGAGAAGCGATGATGTAGGCGAACGAGCAACACACTTTACATACACATCAAACCATACAGGCAACATTATGATTAAAAATTAATGATTTAAACAGACAGATGCATAATTAAATATGAATGAATAAATAAATAATTTTTATAATATCTAAATAATGTGACAATGATTAATCACATCTTACATGCCACTTGTTCTCAATAATTATTTTCAACTTTTTCAATTCTGTAGTTTAGAACATATGACAATGTGTTAACCCAAAACACGTTCAACTTTTAAATTTAGCTTGATATAAAATCTTACACAGTTGAAATTTCTGATGGTTGACACATTGTTACATAACGCCATCCATGTGGAACAGAATCATAGATATAAGAAAGTTTTCATAAAAAAAATCTCAATTGGTTAACCTTAAAATTTCGTGGTGGAAGTGGCGGAATTGATGAACGTTGTCCATGCACACTTTAAAGTTTAAACCATTGCTTAAGTCAGCCTTGTGCCTGACATTTTTAAACATCGGAACGCCTTGCTCACTACTACTTCTACTAAACTATACCATCACGGTATATCCTTTAAGTGGCATGGCCAGAAGACCAGCCGTATGTAATAAACATACAAGATGTCAAATCCGTGCCAACAAAAAAATAAGACATTCAGGATGGGTGGCAAACCTCATCACTAAATTTAAGATGTAAATGTCTTTACTTTTTTGTAACTATCATATCTCAATTTGTTTTTTAATTTACATCGTACATACATGGTTCTCCTATAGATTATAAAATTGGTAATGAATGATAATTATAATGAGAAAAAAATAAATGTTTAAAAATAAATATTATACTTATTTTCTAGTGTAACTTTGTGGAAATGCGTAATAAAAGATATTATAAAATGAGTGTCTCATACCGGAATTAAACAGTGTTCTTAATTTCATAATAATCTTGCTTAAAAATATTATTTTAGTGAGGAGACCAATGAGCGAAATATTTGACAACGACTGACATAATAACGCGATCCAAGTTTCCCTATAGAATATAATTGTGTTAAATAAAAATAATACAAGACGAAATAACATCTCAAGTATGATTTTATTAAAAATATGGAGAATAAAAAAAATACACAATATGGAATGGTGTCATAAAATTACATGATTAATTTACTTTGTATGATCGATCACTCGCTTCAACAAATCTTATATATAAAAATATTTATACATATTCTGTAAATATAATATTTATATCTATAATAAAGATTGTGTTTAATACAATAATATGTTTTCTTTAGTCTCATCCATCTATTTTCCAGACAAGTGAATTTATCGCAAGTGTGGTCAGCAAAATGTTTCATAGTACAGTATTACAAAATAGCATATATTTATTATTGCCTCAGAACACACTTAAGTTTATCGATGACTTTTTATTCCATTTATTTTTATTATCATTTTAAGAAATGTGAATTTGGATTTAAGATAGGTGAAATTAATAGATTTTTGTAGTATTTCAGTTTTTATTTTATGAAAAATAAATAATTACCTAAACGAACTGTTTGATAATTTTTCGATTTTTGAAGAGGAAACACTATGAGAGTTCATTTTAATTTAGATAATAAAACTATATAACAATTAAAACACTGTTAGCTTTCATTTGATTGTTGTATTATAATTAGTTAAATAAATTAAAGCTTTTCGGGCATACGTCCATCTTCAATAATAATCAACTTATGTTATTACATTGTTTAAAAAAAGCTGTTTGAGTCTTACTATATTTAATAGTAGGTTCAGTTATCTCTTAGTTTCCTATCACATCTCTATTCCTTTCTATACTTTCTGAATTTGACAACGATTTTGGAAGCCAAAACCAGATTAAGTACTGCACCTATTATTAAATATAGAAAAATCAAACAGTTTGTTCATTTGCTTTTTTCCATAAATTAAAATGGAGTTTTACAAACTAAATAATGTCAACTCAATCAATAAATTATTTAATAACAAATATTTATGTCTAGATTTTATTGAATCTCCAAAGACCCTAGATTTTATAAAAGTAAAACTATTAGTTTGTTAACTTGTAAAAATAGCAAAAAATTGAGTTATACATATATATAATGAGTTACAATCCATTGGATTGGTCTGCAACGAGTTTGGTTTTTCTTCTCCATTCGTCTCTAATCTCAGCCAGTCTTTTCAGCTCTACCATAGAAGTCAAAACTTCTACATTTTTTTAAAATATTTATTACACATTCATGGTTTACGTCTTTTACATGTTCTAAAATATTATTTAACCGTGTAAATAATAAACATATAAGTAATCTTCTTTATTTATTCTTTATTCTTTCTTATCATCCGTAGGCCATTGATTTGGCACTTGGAATCGTCAGGAAATTATATATAGTTTTTTTTTTACAAATGACAAAATAATCAAATTACAACAATACAATAAATAAAGAAATTTCATTGAATCAAAGTTTTTCGAGTGTAAAAGGCCCAAAGGGGCATTTCATTTCAAATCACCAAGAAAAAGTGCAAAAAGTAACCCATCACTTCCGATTTTTATGATTTTTTATTTACAAGTTGCTATGACCAAGTTATGAAACCATGCCAAATTTTTTTGGTCTAGGTCAAATACTTTCCAATTTATCGGGGTTCAAAGTTTACCGGCGAGGTCCATTTTTGTCAACATCGACATTGTGCCGCTGAAGAGAAAAAAAATCATAGCTCAGTTAATCCTTAATATTTTCGTGTGATATTTTTAGCATTTATTCTGTGATATGTACTGATGATATAAAAAAATATTTTGATGTGATATGTTGTTTTGAAAAAATTTAAATAAATATTATTCGCAAATTTTGAGGTTAGAAAACATGACTTTTTCAAAGTTAAATATGAAGGAGAGGCAGTATGGTTACCAAATTGTTTTTTCTTTATAAGTGTACCTTAAAGATCAATCTAACAGGTTATGAAAGAAAATTTGTGGTTTTTTGCTTGCCTGAGCCGCAGTTCGCCTGTTTTACACCCTCACTTTTCAGTACAATACACATCATCGGAGATAGTGTAATTGGAGTCGTAAATCTATTTATGTCTACATAAAAAGCTACACTCGTTACATTTATTGGATATACACCATAACATAACTTTTTACAAATGATAAAACTTACAGATGTCCTCTCTGCGCCAATTATTGAGATATTTTCAGACATTTCAGATTCAAAACATGAAACTTGATTTACAATCAACAGAAACCCAAATTCTTGTTTTGACACACTGCCTGATACCTATATATTAAATAATTACTTATGTTGTGAAGATAGAGTAGCTTGGCAGCCATATTTGAACCATGGACTTTCCACTCGAAGACCGAAATCTTTCCATCACTGAATGAGAATAGGTTGCCGATTCATTGAAGTGTGATGGATAAATATTACTGCAATTGAGTTTTATAACTATGTGACTTCTACAAAACACTTAAAAGTATTAAAAAAATATATGTCCTTATGATGTACAGTACGAGTGTATTGTATGTATATGAAATGTCGAAACTGTGTTAGACAATGAATCTTGTGCTGTGCCTTAATCAAATGTATTTGAGACATGATGCATACGAGATTCAACTTTTTCTTTGAAATATTACCTTATTTTTTAGAACATGCATGGACAATTGGCACGGGTCGAGCTAGTCCCAAATTAACGTATGAATCTTGTATTGTGGATACCTACTAACTAAATGGTACTAAGCAATCAAGTAATAAATTTTCTTTAATAAAAGAAATTATAAATAGAATTAGAAGTGTTAAGGCTTATTTGAAAATATTTGCTTGTGGATAAACATGTCCCAACCAAAAAGTAGGTAACTTGGAAAGTATTTGACCTAGATCAAAAAAAAATTGGCGTTGTTTCATAACTTGGTCATAGCAACTTGTAAATAAAAACTTGTCCCAACAAATAAATAGGTAACTTGGAAAGTATTTGACCTAGATAAAAAAAAATTGGTGTTGATTCATAACTTGGTCATAGCAATTTGTAAATAAAAAATCATTGATATAAATTGACCCAGAAGACATTTTGTAGAATAACGAAATATTATTTTTATATGATAACCTGTTAGATTGATCTTTAAGGTACACTTATAAAGAAAAAACAATTTGGTAACCATACTGCCTCTCCTTCATATTTAAATTTGAAAAAGTCATGTTTTCTAACCTCAAAATTTGCGAATAATATTTATTTAAATTTTTTCAAAACAACATATCACATCAAAATATTTTTTTATATCATCAGTACATATCACAGAATAAATGCTAAAAATATCACACGAAAATATTAAGGATTAACTGAGCTATGATTTTTTTTCTCTTCAGCGGCACAACGTCGATGTTGACAAAAATGGACCTCGCCGGTAAACTTTGAACCCCGATAACTTGGAAAGTATTTGACCTAGACCAAAAAAATTTGGCATGGTTTCATAACTTGGTCATAAAAACTTGTAAATAAAAAATCATAAAAATCGGAAGTGATGGGTTACCTAGGCTTGGTGAAATGACGTGAAATACCCCCAAAATAACTTCTCGTCAGTATATGTAAAAAATAAATTGTAATAATTATAAATAAATAAATGAATTGAATCAATGCCAATTAGGCTGAACAGTCCCATTTAGCATTTCGTCGATTTAGCATTTCTTCTCAGTGGCAACAATAGTTAAAGCATTGAGAATGGGTAATCGTAGCATACCTCATCGGACATACGTCCATCTTCAGTAATAAATATCTTATAACTAATGATAAAAGACAAAAAGGAACAAAACGTTAAACATTATAAATAATTGAGAGTGGGGGGGTGGGCGGGGTTAATGGAATTATAATAAGGATCTGTGTAGTTATTGGTAGAGGTGTTGGTTCAAGGTAATGAATGGTAATAAAATCCTCAATGAAATTATTAACATCATAAAAACAAAACATTTAATTATAACCAAAGCCGATAAGGGGAATTCTATTGTTATACTTAACGACAATGACTATGTAAATAAGATAAAAGAAGTGATTTCTGACGATTCTAAATTTACCAAAGTGCTTAAAAACCCAACGGATAAATTTCAAAAAGAAACAAAAGATATTATAAAAAAACATAATAAACTTTTTCAAAACAACAATAAAGACCATTTAACTATTATGAACCCAAAAACACCAAAATTATACGGTCTGGCAAAAATCCATAAAGATAATATACCTATTCGACCTGTTGTTTCATACATAGACGCACCATCGAGCAAATTATCTAAATTTATAAACAAAATATTTTTAAATGTCACTCAATTTAAACCTAAGTACACAGTTAAGAATTCGGTTATGCTTTGTGAAGAACTCAATAAAATAATACCTCCTAAAAATTGTTTTCTCGTATCATTTGATGTAAAAAGCTTATTCACAAATATCCCAGTAGAAGAAACATTACAAATAGTGAATTCAATTTTGCGCGAAAAGTGTGAAAATAGTGAAATGGCAAAAAGTATTGAAGAAATTTTGAAAACTTGTCTCAAACAAAATTATTTCCAATTTAGAGATGACATCTATGTACAAACGTCAGGACTACCTATGGGATGTTCTTTAAGTTCAATTATGGCAGATATCTTCATGGACCACTTTGAGAAAAAACTGTTTGAATCGGATAATCCACTTATTCAACATGTTTCAAATTATCATAGATACGTCGACGACATCTTCTGTACTTGGTCAGGTACAAGAAGGCAACTAGACATGTTCCTAACACATCTTAATAAACAGCATCCCAACATTCAATTCACAGTAGAAGTAGAAGAAGAAGGAATACTTAATTTTTTGGATCTATCGATATCAATTAAAAACAACAAATTCGACTTTAAAATTTATCGGAAACCTACGTATACAGACACAATAATTCATTCAACATCATGCCACCCTACATCACATAAAATGGCCGCATTTAATTCAATGATACATCGATTGTTATCCATTCCTTTATCATCCGAAAATTATAACGAAGAATTAAAAACAATTTTAGATATTGCAAATAACAATGGTTACAAAAAGTGCGATATTAT
Source organism: Athripsodes cinereus (assembly GCA_947579605.1). NCBI lineage: Eukaryota > Metazoa > Arthropoda > Insecta > Trichoptera > Leptoceridae > Athripsodes > Athripsodes cinereus. The sequence goes on from OX388314.1 coordinate 23,628,665, forward strand.
GAAAATATTGCATAAAAAAGAAAGAAATGTTCTAACATACAAATATATTTATCCTAAAACACAACCACAGTCAAATGAAGAATTAACATATAAAAGAATTGAATTTATGGGACAGATAACATATAACGCTTTAAATACTTGTAAAAAAACAACTTTTAAACCAGCATTTTATACTTCAAACAACATTGGGAGAAACATTTTCAATACAAAATCTAAAATCAATAAACTCGATCATAGTGGTATCTATAAATTACAATGTAATGATTGCCCCAAATATTATATTGGCCAAACTGGAAGAAAAATCTTATCCAGATATAAAGAACATAGAATGGCTCTGAATACAATTAAAGTTAATTCAGAAATGGCGGACCATGCCAAAGAATCGGGTCATTCTTTCAATCAAGAAGGATTAAAAGTCTTATATACATGCAAAAAAGGACATAAAATGAATATTCTAGAAGCAGTGGAAATCAACAAAAATAATGATAATATTATTAATATACAAATACCTCCTCTCATTTCTCCTTTAACCCACCCTTTCACTACCTCTACCCATTCATTACCTTGAACCAACACCTCTACCAATAACTACACAGATCCTTATTATAATTCCATTAACCCCGCCTACCCCCCCACTCTCAATTATTTATAATGTTTAACGTTTTGTTCCTTTTTGTCTTTTATCATTAGTTATAAGATATTTATTACTGAAGATGGACGTATGTCCGAAAAGCTTTTAAGCAAAATATTAAATAGTGAAAGTTATACAGTGTTATATTTTTATTTTTATTACCTAAATTTTAAAAATGAGCTTTCATAGTGTTACCTCTTCAAAAATAGAAAAGTTATACCTCATCGCTAATATAAAGGCAAATTAGTGATAACGGATATGCAATATGTATGGAAGTAGAGAGGTCTCGTATGATTCAGGTAGCGGCAAGCAGTCGTGTATGATTTACATCAATACTAATTCAATATTAAAAGGTATTACACATTATTTAAGCCGCCAGACAGACTTATTTACATGAGGGATATTGCCGTATTTTCGCAGTCAGACACCTATCCGCTATTTCAACGGTTCAAAGGAAAAATTAATAAACGCCCCAATCTATAAAATAAATCTATCTACGCTTTTAAAAGACGCTAAAATTCAAAAGGAGCTAGACTATTTATGTAATATCCCTTAAAACAAAAATAGAAGGAATGGGAAATTTATGTTGTCTCGAATGCTTGAGGGATGCATACAACCTCAAAAATATAAGAGACATAAGTATGTATGTAGAGACACAAGTATGTATAGTGGCGCACGCCTTCTTGCAACCTCTAAGTATATGTGGTTTTCAATTAAGTAGGTACCTATATTTTTTCATTATGGATAATGTCATCCGCAGTTCCAATCAAAGCATATAAAAAAACTATTAAAGATGATTTATTTTTTCACTTGTTTTAGAATTTTTTAACTTGAATTTCTTGAAATTCATGTAACAAATAAACATAGAAATTCAAGTTATTTTTTTTTTAATATAACCACTTGTAAAATGGCTCAGACAATACACTATGACGATAGTTCAATTATTATTAAAATAAAAAATATGGACGCTTAAGGCCTTAAGAGTTTTCATTTACTACTCGTAATTTTAGTATTTTCCATTGTTGCAAACCGTATTTGAGTTTTGTTTATAGTTTGTAATAATTTATTTGATAAATCTCACATATAAATATGAATAAAAGTCACAAGAATTGAAATATACGAGTTTTACATATACAATTATCGTATACCTACCTATAAATTTATTTATAAACCTGCTGGATTTAAAACCAGCTTTGCTCTAGAAATGATGATAAAATTTACAAAAACACCACAAATATCTGTAATCAAATATCATGTTTTTTTACCAATCTGAAAATAAATTTTTTGAGAATCATTAAGAATACTAGATATTTCAACTGCCTTACAAAATTTTATATTGTCTCACTGAACCAATAATATTGTTGGCAAAATACTTATTTACATACCCTACGCATATTTTTTTAAGTTCAATTTTTGACACAATTGGGTGTCGGAAACTGGATTTCATTTGCTCAGAAGTGTAGATGTTAATCATCTTTGTATTTAAACCATTCTAGATGGTTGTATCGTCAATGGTAAAAGTTTTGTTTTTATATCATATTTGTGCTTTTTCATTTGTATAAAAAAATGTATAGGTGTATGGAAATGTTATGTTTGTGTCGTTGATGGTTAATAGGCTACTTTTTAGTAAGGAAAAATATTGAATACATGTGAGATGTCATACTGCAGTGAATTGAGAAATTTATTAAATTATAACCAAAGAAATCGTAACCCAATAATCCTTCAAAGCACGAACTCTACTCAATTTGAAGGTAAAATAGCTGATTATATTAAATTGTATAATTGTTTTTAATTCATGCATAGGTATTAGAGGGTTATTCCCGGGAATTCCCGCCCGGGAATTCCCGGGAAAAAAACGAATCCTTTCCCGGGAAAAAACACAAATTATTATTAGTCATGCAGAATGCCATACCGATACCGAAATCTTTGTTTAGTTAACTGTAATAGTCGTAATAAACTTGTTGAAGTTGACGAACATTTTGATGTGATAAAATATGAAAACAAATATTAATTAGCAACATTAGTGTTTTACTTTAAAGAATTCGAAATCGGTGGTGTGTTTGGCCGACAATGTACAAGAATCCTACGATTTTTCATGTTTTTTTTTTTAATATTTCGAAAAGTTAGATAGTTCTGAAAAATATTAGTGCAGCAAACTGTCGATTTTTTTGTTTTATTCATGTATATTAACCAATATAAAAAATAATTTTTTTGTTGAAATTTATCATTTTTTGAAGTCAAAAATCATCAAATGAACTCGATTTTTGTTTATTTAAAAAGCTTTGCCAAAATCCATAATATTTATTTCCTTGATAGGATGAACAAAAATTAAAAGTTTACATATTTTTGTAAACGATTTGTATTTTGATATAACAAAGAGTACCTTAATAAATCTCGTCAGTCAGCTATTTAGTTTTTTTTAAGCAAATTACTTATATTGGTAACAAAATTTGTTTATTTTTTTATCAAATCAAAATGTTTGCAAGGGTCAACAAGTTATGAGAGTTTTTCTACCAAATTTGTTGAAAATTGAATATTAATAAATAAAATAATGAATTTCCCGGGATTCCCGGGAATCCCGGGAAATTCATTTCTAAATTTCCCGTTTCCCGGGAACGAAAATAATCCGGGAAAAATAACCCTCTAATAGGTATATTTAATGTGTATTAAAATAAAAATAAAAAACATTTGAATAAGAGTAATTATTCATATCGATTAATTTTCAAAAAACGAACAGAAATATTATGTTCGTTGTAGAAATAGAACCCTCGTTCACAAGGCGAGTGATTTATGATATTATTTTTGATATTTCTTGCTTAATAAAGGGGCATATTATTAACATAAGTATATGAATATTTATGAACGGATTCAAACATTTATTGGATTGCAAAATGCAAAGAACAAATGTATGCGTATTATGCAAAATAATACTTGGGTGACTGTATGTTATGAATCAAGGTTAATTCACTAGATGCTGATAATAAGGATAAATTGACTTGTGTCTGATTTATGAGCATTGACGATAGCATCGCGGTTGAAAGATAAAGTGCAAATTATTGTTTTTTAATGTTCTTGTAATAATAATTCGTAGGAAATGTTGCTAATAATCAAGATAAAATGTGTAATATTATAATATTTTGCTATTTATAAATCACAGAACAGATGACAAAAATATTTTTTATCGTAATGTTGCTTGACTTGAGAAAACCTGTTTTTTTCATGAAATTACTTTTTCTTTTTCTTTCAATGTCGTGTCAAGCCTCTCCGACGTTGACTGTCATTTGAGAGAATGGATTCCTGTCTAAGGTATCTGGATAAAGCTCCACAATACTTCTCATACCAGACCAATTGTGTATTTATTTATTTATTTATTAAAAAAAAAACACCTCTCACCATGACAGTATTCACCTTTTCGATGAGTGATGCACATTTCAATAGTACAGTAAAACACACATTATTAAACACAATCAAAAACGGAAAGCAGAGAGATAGATTTCAATAAATTTAGTAATATCGACTAATTTAGTGTATTAATAGAGCCGTGCAATTATCCTGCTACTAACAACTTTCCAAAATTTCCAACAATGCAAAAAAAATCATGTATAAGTGAACTCAAACTTTAAAGCACATTTTGTACTACGAGGGTTTTAAGGAATATATTAGAGATTATTCAAAAACCCAGAAAAGTGGACATATGTAGGTACCTACTCGGTATATCTTTTCTTATTTTTAAGGCAAGGCACCCGACACCATGTGAGTTCTGATACATAATATTTGTCCATGGAAATATTTATCACTCTCGTCACAAATAATGTTTGCAACTGGTTCAATAGATGCAGTTCAGACTTTGGCGTGATTGGAGAGTTGCAGAACTACGATCAATCATGAATCGGAATCGCTAAGAGTGACATGTCACGGCCCTCAGAATTGAGAACAACGACCAAATAGGAGATTTGAAACGACCGGAAGTACAAATTCAATAATAAATTAAATTAAAAATGTCATATTGTGGGAAACATCGTGATGATGGAAAAATGAATATAATTATGTACACAAAATATAATTTAATTTAAAATATCAAATTAATCCAACCATAAATAATGTTTATTGTACATTAATCACTCGGCTACGATTTTTATCTCTTGTTTATTTTTATTATTTTTAAAATTATATTTTATCATTGCGACAACACTTTCATTTGATATTTAGTTTCATACGTGATATTAATATACTTATTATATTATAGATGCGCAAGCGCACACAGCAACAAGTGTAACTATAACCTTCTATAGAAGACATCAGTCATTTGTCATTCTGATGCATCTTTCTTTACAATCAGTGAGGTGGATTGCTGTCTCACATTCAAACATATGAATTATATACAAATAGTTTTAGATGTTTATAAGTAAATAAGAAAATCTTAAGTCAAAGACGATGGCGAAATATTAAAACAAAAATATGAAAACGAAAAGCCTATTGTCTATCAGCTGATATGGATACAGGTTGAAGAAGATCGAGAAATCTTTAAAATGTTCACTTTTAAACAAATAAATTTTTGCCTATACATAAATCTTTAAGATATTATGAATCAAGGGATCAATATCTTACAACCGGTCCTTTTAAAAGACATTCTAGAAAAATTGTCGACTGAGAGTGCAATGTCTTACAACTAGCTCTTAAAACAATTTCGTAGAAAAATGAATCATTGTCAATTAAGAGGATAAGAATTTACATAATCTTAAGAAAAAACAGTTTTTATACTTTCAGTTAGATAATTGTCCTTTTTGAGCAACATTCATAAGACTTTGTCAGCTGAGAGAACATTGAAGGAGGCTCACTGTTCACCTGAATTTCGACGAGAGAACAATTCCTTAGGACTATTCTTTTGAACAACTTAAAAATACGCACATAAGAAGTTGAAAATTTAATACAACAAGTTAAATCAACACATCTAAAAAACAGACATCTCCCAGTTGATTATAATTTCAAGAACAAAACGCATCAGAAATGTATGAAAATTTACATCAACAATGTCAACGACGCGACATTCCCAAAAGAATTTAAACAAAGTTGCGTAACTACCCATTAGTATACTAAATTAATTACCATTGTTTGCTTGTTATTACAGATGTTACCGTGTAAATTGAGCTAGTAATATATGTAATATTCACAGTACGGGTGGTCATTAATACAAAGACGGACAGTGTTGTCAACGTGGAAAAAATAAAATATTCAGATTGTCATCAGTTATGGTGTTTGATTTAAAATGGCAACAATCAAAGGTTATTTCATGAGAGAAAATTTGAGAAGTATTTTTTTTAATCGAATCGTCATCGGTTAGTAATTTTTAAGCGAGCTATCTTACATTGATATTATTATAAATGTTTTTTAAATAAATCTAATGATATTATGTAGTGTCCTCTTTATAATTGTCAGATCGAGATAAAATAAAGCAAAGACTATCTATGTTACATGCCATCAATTCCCGGTAAGGAATAGTTCTATCACTCTTTACCGTAAGTTTCAAGTGTCCTGGAAAAGGCAAGTTATAATTTGAAGTCCTCATGAAGACTCGTACATTTTGATGTTGGAAAGAGTGCAAAAGCGGTTTTTGAGGTGGTCATATCAATTTACATTTATGGTTACTACCCATATCTCTTTCCATCTGCATTTGTAATGGGCAGTCTTGGATATAGCACCCTTGAGCATCGTAGGAGCGTCTTTTACGCGAGACATTTTTTTCAAGTTGCTGAATGGTATAATTAGTAATCCGAAGGTACTGAGGGAGTTTAATTTTTATATACCAGCATCGTATAGTCGCTCACGTCAGCATATGCTATTCTATCCAACTACAAGCCGGACAAATATTCTCGCGGAATCACCAATAGCTAAGGCAATTGGATTGTTCAATAGTATTTCCCAGAATGTGGACATATTCCACATAACATACGGAGAATTTGTAGGGAAAGTGGAAACACTTTTGTTAATATTTGTTTTCTCTGGGATCGCATTGGCCGAAGGCTGTAATGGTCCCAGAAGATTATGGTGTTGTTTAAATAATAATAAGTGTTCGAAGAAAAAAACATTCAACACCTTAATTTCTGTGGTGAGTTATGCCAACCATCCTGAATGTCTTAATTTTTATTAAGAGGACAGTCTGCATGTTTATTACATGCGGCTAGTCTGCTAGCTACCCCTTGACCACTTAAAAGATATACCGTAATGGTATTATAGTCGTAATAGACTTTTCAACTGACAGTTCACGGTGGAAATTTATAATATGAAGTAATTATAGTGAAACAAATTATAAATTAACTTCAATTAACGTTGTTTTATATTATTTTCGAGTTGGCTTTCGAGAGCCTTCACTCTCATCATCAGGCGAAATAAAGTGAACTTTAAAAAATGATGCATTAAAAAAACACGAAAAAAATAAAAAACAAAACATACTAAGAGCTTCTACGAAAAATATAATTTATATAATAAAAATCTGGTATGAAAATCCCCCATGAAGCAATGTGGGACTGATGAAAATACACCTTGTGTAGGTAATTTAAGAATTATTATCTCTAAAAGTACCTACCTCCATAATATGTCTGACTGAATACTTGAAGGTGTGAATGTTGGAGAAATATTTATAGTAATGCTAAACTGCAACAACATTCATATATGTGTTAACTATATATTTTAGGTTTATGTATTAGGTACATTAAGTTATTAAAGGTCAAACGATTATGTGCAGCTAGTACGAGTTTTTTTGCATCGGAAAGCATTTAGTAAGATATAGGCACCACTTTTAAACTATGATAACGGTCAAGCATTGGTATGCGTCAGCAGGAGACTGAGTTACATAAGTGGCATCCTCATGAAGTGGCCTATATCCAGCGATGGATGAACACCGTCAAAAGAAGAGAGAAAGAAAAGAAAGGTCAAGCATTACTGGCGAAAATGTCTGAATTCCATACAAATGAATCATCACATTTTATTGAATAACGTGACGATACTAATAAAAATTCCTACTAAACCAGACCAGCTAATGATAGATTTTTTTTTATTCACAATTCTACTGGTATCTTGTCAACAATAATTTCTGCATTCAGTATGTAAATGCTCCTTAAAGTGTTAAGTACCTACTCCATTAATAAATTTAGTAGATTTATCATTTTTTATTTGAGATTTGGTACTGGAGTAAATTGCTCCGAGTGCAGCATTGGACTGAACACAGGACTATGAGTCTATCCTCAGAGAGCTAAACATTTCTCTCAACTATTTGCAGACAGCTCGTCGAAGAGAGCCCGAGAGCCTGGAAAGAGTCATTATAACTGGGGCTGTAGAACGGAGGCGTGAAAGGGGCCGAGTACCAGCAAGATGGAACCACCAAATTAAGGAGGGCACACAGATTTCACTACATGGGGCCTTGCACGTGGCGGAAGATCGCTCAAGGTGGAGACAGATGGTCTACAGAACGAGGCATGATAGTCACGATCTTCAGGATTGAGGGACCGACGGAGATGATGATGATGAATTTCGAATATAATAATTATAATATATACTGATACCTTCTTATTGATAATAATTAGATTTAATAAACAAAACCATGTGAGTATGAAACCATGTACCTACGATAGTTATAATATTAATATTGTAATTATCCACACCTTTATTTATATTATTAAGGTGTGAACGAACCTTAAGATTTATTGCAATGCGATCGATGAATTATTACTATCTCAATATTGAATTAAAATGAGTTCGATCAAAATCGTTAGTTCGTCAACGAGCCAGAACTCAAAGATTAGATATTATGTACTTCGGTTTAGTTTAAAAAGCTTCAGTACTTCACATAATTTTCTCTTTATTTATTCTAAAAATACATTGATGAAATTATCTTCCAGACATGCTGGACTTTCGAATTTTGCTGTACCTACATAAAACCAAATATGAACACAATTCGGGTTAGTTTGACGAAATCGCGCATTTTCGATAAACTCTCCCTCTGTTTATTGATTGCATTTAATATGAATGCATTCTTTATCAAATTAATTTTTATCAATGTACATTTAAGATGAATAAATAAAGAAATAAATATAATTTTTTCAATTTAAAACTGTGCAAACCAACACAAAATCAGACGAAAGACAGAGGTGATGCAATTTAATTATGATAATTTTTGTACTGCGACAGAATACAGTGCCAGACGAATGAAAAATCTTGTGTTATTAATTTATGGTTGTTTAATGATTTTCGGGACACATTCTGAGTAATGAAAAGCACAATCTGCTGCATATGATCATGAACAATGCGAAATAGAAGACAGGTGTGGTGAGGGAATAGAAGGACTCACCAACCACCCGGATGGTGCAGAATTTTGGGGACTTCCATTTATTCGAAGCTGAGGGAAGAACGCAAATGTCCTTGCTGTGTAATAATATCATATGCATCCAGAAAGCGGAGGAATTGTTTCGGCTAGCACAGAACAGGGAGAAGTACGCCAGAATGATAGCCTACTTAAATGAGACGTACCATGGCACTCAAAAAGAAAAAAACAACGGTCTAACGATCCAAGAGTATTTTTATACCGCTAACTCGTTAAGGCAAACTTATCTTTATATTTAGTCTATGAATGATACGACAACAATTTAAATTACAATGTAGTATATTGTATAATGTGAAATGTGATATTGTTACGTGTGCACTGTACTTTATAATTATTGCGTATGTTTTAACCATTGCATTGTGACATTGATTAATATGTTATTATTTTAGAAACAGTACAGATTTAAATATCTAAAGGTTAGTTGGAAGAAATTAACTAGTTCAGTGTTGCATATTTTACATAAATAAAAGATAACGGTGTATAATGCTCTTTAGTTATTTTGCAAAGATTGTATTTTGTTAAAATATGTTAAAATAAAATATTTCATACCTAGTTATATAATGGTATTTAGTGCATAATTATAGATAAATTGATAGACTCATATTAAACCATGTGTTTCAAAGAGCTCTGTTTAACGATATTTATTTATTTATTTATTATTGATTATGCGTTTAAATTAATACTTAATTTTAAAAATCATGATAATGATATCAATAAATCTAGAGATTTTTTTACTTTCAGCATATTTTAAGAACAATAAAAAATCAACTCATCATTCTGTAGACTAGTTATAACTGAAGTATTTCATAAGAATAAAAAAACACATTTCACCTTTTTTCATAACAAAAATGAATGTATGTCTTAAATTAGAGTTGTAACCGTCAAACAAAAACAATAATAATCACATTTCATCTCGACCGTTCTATTTTATCGGGCGATATCAGCTTACTTTCACAACAACTGACAAAAGGTACAAAATAACAGTATTTAAGATATTGTTATTATGTATTATTACTGTCTGTGCAACGTACTGTGCTAAAAATAGCAGTCGCAAGTCCTTTAAAAGAGATAATAATAATACTAACAAGAACAAGATTCACAATATAATAATTCACATACCACAAAAGACAAATGTATTATTATAATTCATACATATCGGTTATTATAAACGTTGTCATTTCAAATGATGTTATTTCTGTACAGTGACATCACCAAGAGAGAGACAAGAATGTTGAACAAAACTAATAAAAATAACAGCAGAAAATAATAGTAGGTACCTACCTATATGATAGTACTGAGAATTGAACAAGGGAGAGATTGAAGATTCACTGTGATTTTTTTATATCGAATAGCTAATTGATAAGATGTCATGAAAATAATGATCGAGTGATCGAAATAGAATCAAATGTTTAAAAAGAAACAATTGATACACAAAATTATGAAAACAAAAACAAAATGAAACTAACAAGAATAAACAATTATTATTCAAAAGTGGAGAACATTATTTAAATCAAAGAAAAGATTAAATCAAACTATATGAAAAATAACATTTTTATTGGATTCAATTTTTAATTTTTTCCGGTGAAGTTTAACATCAAATGATTATAAATGAAAAAAATAACAAAAATCAATACAATCAATTATAGTCGCTACTTTAATCGTGTTTGTAGTTGTAAACACTTTGTTGAAATAATCCATGTTGAACAAGATGCAAAAATAAAGAACAAAGTTGCATAAATAAAAACAAAGTTTAGGGCGCGCATCAACCAAGGGTTTTATTCGTCAACTTACAAAATACTTCATACAAAAAAATTACATAATTGGGTAAAATACATAACACATAAGGGTAGTGTTAATGAGGGTAGGTATACCTAATGTTACCAGATTGAAAAATGCTTCTAATGTGATTTAACATAATTTCACATTCGGTGATATTTTAATCCCACTTTACACTAAAACATTCTGACACAATAAGAGCATTATTATCTACATAAGTAGAAAATAGTTTACAAATATAAATAATGCTTGAGTAATTACACATATTATTGTCAGTTTACTGCACCTTCAAGTGATGCAGTCGTGAGTAACGCATTCCTCATTGTTTTACCAAAGTAGGACAATAAAATTTAATAGCAGTTTACCTCTTGTTGTAATAATCATTAAATGATGATTTATACCTACAACGCATTTCAGTAATCTAAAATATTGACAACGATCGTAGAGAACAAGGAATGTTTATACTATAAATTATATGTATATTGTTTTATTTTTTTTATACGCGGCGGCAGAATTGCCACCCACACTTCTCAGCATTATACAACCAGATAAGTCTCCATATGATCAGTCATGGTCACACAAAAACTTAACAGTCTAATGCCGGGAAAAATTCACCTATCCAGATATACAGGATATCAAAGGATTAGGCTCAAAACGCGGGTTCAAAATACCAGCATTGTGCCTGAAATATCTGTGTTCAAAAACGTTTTTACAATATTACAAGTGTTTATTATAATAGATTTTTGAATTTTAATGTACAAATTAACCGGTAAATCTAATTTTAGTAAATTATTTATAAAGATTTTGGAGTTACCGAAATTGATTATTAAGTTAGTTGTATTATACATATTTATAATTGTAGTGTTTGGACTTTGATACACAGTACAGGTTAAGTGAACCTTGAACCTTGTTTTCAAGTAAACAGTAGTTATGATGAGTGAGTAGCAATACTATGTAGTCTATATAGGTTGGCCGCCTGTGGAGAGCGGCGCTCATTAATTGATAGAACCTTGACTTGCACTGTTAGGCTGCGTGTTTTGACAAATTGTGTTCGACAAATTATAATAGGAATTATTTATTGAATATATTGTGTAAATATAAAAATACGTGTCGTTATTCAAAAAGAACCTAATATTGTTATACTTAAACCAGTATACAATACGTGGCGCAGTTCGGTAGTTCAAAATTGTCGTAAACATACAACAATAGTTTTTTTTTACCGCGCCGAAAGTTTTGTCGGCGGTACGCGGGAAAAAAGTGAAAGGCAGTCTACAGGAGTAGAAAGGAGGCAGGAGTCTCCAAAGCCAGATTAGCCAGCAGTGCAGGTAGCAGCAAAGAGACAGGAGTCTCAGAAGCCAGTTGGGCAAGGTTGCAGGTAGCAGCAGGGAGACAGGAGTCTCAAGAGCCAGTTGGAGAAGTTGCAGGTAGCAGCAGGGAGACAGGAAGTCTCAGGAGCCAGTTTGAGGCAAGGTGCAGGCAGCAGTGGGAGACAGGGGTCACCCAGCATCCAGGCGGAGCCAGTTGGTGGATCCAGGAAGCCAGGAGAGGAGAGTCTTGCTAGTCAGCCAGGCGGAGTCCATTGCAGTTGCAAGGAAATCCAGAAGACCGGGGCGATTGGAGGAGACTCTCATCAGCTAAGTCTATTTTTTATTCTTGGTTGTTGTTGCTTGTGGTATTTTCCGAAATGACTTCGAGAAGTTTAGAGCCGTTTTGTCACAAGACAATGAGTTGGCCTTCTTACAGAACAAGGTGGGAAAACGCCTTATTATTAAATGATGAAAGTTGGACTGATGGGAAGAAACGTGCTTTCTTCATAACATCGTTGTCCCAAGGCAGTTTCAAGCTACTGTCTGATCTGTGTTTTCCAGCTTCTGTGGAAAAACAGTCTTATAAAGAGTTGATTCAGATATTGAATGGTTATTTTAAAGAGGAAAAAAGTGTATTTGAGTCGCGTGAAATTTTTTTCAAGGCTACTCAAGGTCATTCGGAAAATGTTAAAGATTTTGCCTTAAGATTAAGAGAATTAAGTATCGATTGTGAGTTTGGTACTAGATTAGAAAGTAATATAAAAGATTTGTTTATAATCGGAATTAGAAATAAAGAGATTAAACAACAGTTATTTTTAAAATGTGATAAAGATAAAGTATCTTTGAACGAAGCAGTTGCTTTGGCTTCTAGTTATGAGCACATACTAGAGAGTAAATTAGAAAAAGAGGTAGAAAATTTTGAGGAAATTAGCCAGATTTCCAGGCGAAACAATAATAGTTTCAGTAGTTCAAGTAGTACAGATACAGATTATAAGAAAAATAATCGACCGTCAAAATTTTCAAGGTTAAATTCAAATGTAAATACGAGTAGGTATAAGCATAATAAAAATGTTTCATGTTTTATTTGTAAGGGAAATCACTATAAAAGTGAATGTAAATTTAATAGAGAATTTTTTGGTAGAAAATGTAGATCTAAAGGGCATTTGAATGAAAATTGTTATAAGATACAAGGTATTTATAATTCGCAAGACACCGAAAACGATTTTATAAAATTAAATGTAAGAATTGAGAATAAAAATGTTGAATGTATTTTAGATTCGGGAGCGAATATTAGCTGTATATCTATTCAAAAATTGCAAGAAATATTCAACGAAAATAATATAATAGAGAAGTGTGATGAAATTAATTTATCTACGTATAGCGGGCACAGTTTGAATGTGTTAGGTATTAAACATTGTAAAATAAATCATAATGGAATGGAAAAAAATATTAAATTTGTTGTAACAGAGAGCGGGAATAAAATAATATTGGGTACAGATTTTATGCGTAGGTATAATATAGGGTACAAAGTACATAGCACGGAAGGCAGTGAATTAAACAATATTGTTGCATGTAAGCCCATTGAAAATATTCCGAATTTCAGTGCGAACGCATCGCTTGCGTGTAATGTGAAACAACAAAAATTAGATTTTGTAAATAATAATAGTGTTTTTAATTCGAAATTAATTTTGGAGAGAAGTAAAAGTGATTATACATTGGAAAAAGTTGTTAAATATGTGGAAAAAAATAATTGGCCGTGCAAAAGACAGTTAAATGAATCTATTGCGAAGTTGTTTAATGTGAAGGAACATTTGACTGTGTACAAGGATTATTTATTCTACAGAGATAGAATTGTTATTCCGGAATCAGTTAAAGGTATTGTGATAAATTATTTGTGTAAAAATTATTCAGTTATTGGGAAAATGAAATCATTTGTTAGAAGTTATTTTTATTGGGTTAATTTTAATATAGACATTGAGAATATAGTTAAGAATTTAGTGAAAAAGCGGAATAACAATGGATGTAAATGTTTAAATAGGTATAGATATGAGAAAAGGTATGTAAATATGGAAACTTGTAAAGATAGTTCCAGGGGTTTGAAATTTGTCTCGGGGAGGAAAAAGGAATTTAATTTGGGTACATCAGTACTTGTCAAAGATCTCAGAAGTGAAAAGATGGTTTTAGGTAAAATTGAAAAGGTATTAGGCAATACAACTTTTCTTATTAGAATCAAAGGTACTGGTCAGCTCTGGAAAAGACATATGGATCGGATAGTTGTGGGATCTGTGCATTGGGATGACAGTCCCTCTGATTAATAGTAGGAGTTTAGGTCCCCTCCCCCTGTTTGAAGGCAAAGCTCTCACCGGTTCTGAATTTTTCAGGTCAGATTGGAAGCCATTGGCGGGGACAGCTGAGACCCAGGACTTAGGCTGGTGGAAGACTTCATCTGGTGGCCCTGGACGGAAGGAAGAACATGTCTGCGTGTATTTGTAATGTTTTGTTTTATATGTATAGAGTCTTGAAATAAGTAGAGAACACTGTCAATCACATAGAATTGTATAAATATTTAAATATGTAGTATAGAAAGATTTTCAAGGTTGTGAGGGGAGAGTGTAGTGTTTGGACTTTGATACACAGTACAGGTTAAGTGAACCTTGAACCTTGTTTTCAAGTAAACAGTAGTTATGATGAGTGAGTAGCAATACTATGTAGTCTATATAGGTTGGCCGCCTGTGGAGAGCGGCGCTCATTAATTGATAGAACCTTGACTTGCACTGTTAGGCTGCGTGTTTTGACAAATTGTGTTCGACAAATTATAATAGGAATTATTTATTGAATATATTGTACATTAGTTATTACTATTGAAAAACCATCACGATCTTCTGGGACCATTACGGCTTTTGGCCAATACGATCACAGAGAAAATGAAACATTCAGAACAATGTTTCTATTCACCTCACAAATTCAGCGAACGTTAGGTACGTTAAATATTTCAATGTTCGGAAAATATTGTTAAACAATCGAACAGCTGAGTTTGACAAAGACATAACATGTCGAAACAGAAGATCTAAATGCTTTCTGGATCACAATGCTCAACCTCCAGTCAGTTCAGTCAATTGGTGTGTGACCACGAGATCTCCTTCCCTCGACGTTATCTAGCTCTCTTTTCATGAAGTGTTAGAAGTACTGTAGGATGTGTCTCAAGTATGTTTTATACTTGATACAGGAATTGATAATAAAACTACCTTTTTTTTTTTTATTTATTTATTAGTATCAATTATAGGCAAAAATACATGGTCCTGTTAAGTCAAATAAGTTGACTTGTCAACAGGTTCTAATATAAATCATAATTATTAAATTACTTTACAATAATACTTAATTATACATAATCTATTTCTATTTTATACAATAAAATGATATCATAAGAACTATTTCTACGCTTAATTAATAGGTATATCTTAACAATACAAAACATAATTCAAATCATTAAATAACCATTAAATAACTCTACAAAGATGCTTATTTATTCATACCATTATTCTATTCTATATAATAAAACGATATCATAGAAAACTATTTCTTCGCTAAATTAATAGGTAGGTATATCTTAGTAATAATTAATTAATAACTCTACAATGATGCTTGATTATTTATACTCTATTTCTATTCTATATAATAAAGCGATATCATAGAAAACTATTTCTACGCTAAATTAATAGGTATATCTTAAAAATATAAAACATGATTCAAATAAGCAAATAATTAATAAATAACTCTACAATGATGCTTGATTATTCATACTCTATTTCTATTCTATATAATAAAGCGATATCATAGAAAACTATTTCTACGCTAAATTAATAGGTATATCTTAAAAATATAAAACATGATTCAAATAAGCAAATAATTAATAAATAACTCTACAATGATGCTTGATTATTCATTATATAAAACATGATTCAAATAATAAAACATTCATAAAATAAAATATTAATAAAATATTCAAAATATAAAACATGATTCAAATAAGCAAATAATTAATAAATAACTCTACAATGATGCTTGATTATTCATTATTCATTATATTATTTCTATTATATAAAACAATATCATAGAAAACTATTTCCATTCTATGATTCCATGCTCCATATCTGCTGTGACAAGGTAAAGGGGCATAAGTCAGCTCCGCAGCTCCAAGTCACTCCCTCCACAGAAATGCAGGCACATGCCATAACCCACAAAGTAATGGCATCAATGGTAGCCCATAGTACTAGGTAACCCCCGATACCATCATCTGCGAGGCACGACACATATCCACACCTCCGCGGAGGGAACAACTCAACACTGCAAAACCGACTCACGCCCCTTCACCCCGTCACCACAGACACAATAAAACGATATCATAGAAAACTATTTCTACGCTAAATCAATAGATAGGTATATCTTAATAATGTAACATATATTTCAAATTCTAATTATTAAATTACTTTACAATAATTTTCAATTATTCATTCTCTATTTATATTCTATACAATCTCATAAAAACTATTTGTACTATACATTAATATATCCTAATAATATAATTTATTATTCTTAATATCTATTACATTTCAATCATTATAATATATTATCAATAATATTGTCCATATTGTTTATTATCCACTGTTTTATTGATATTTTCAAATTCCTCATTTTAGGGTTGTTTTTAATATTTTTAGGTAATTTGTTTATTATTTTCGTTTTTAAAAATCACACAAACTACATAAAACTTTGAAAATAACTTTATTCCGATAAAGAATAAGCACTCACGCATTCACAATATGTATTTACAATAAAAAAAAAACTCAAAAGTAGTTTGAAACCAACAAAACTTTCAACACATTCAAGATGCGCATCCGAACCAAACAAAAAATATATCACATGTAATTAACAGAGTCGATAATGAAATGCTTTGATAATCACAGTCACAATATATATCAAAATAATAATAATGGCTTATACTTAGTACCCAGTATAATACATCGCGTCTGTCAAAATAAAAGAAGAAATTATCCCCGCTAATGACTAAACAGCATTCCCAACAAGAGTGTGATCTATCACAGAATATACAGATACAGATATATAATTGCATAATATGTATATCATAGGTTTACTAACAGCGTCGTAAGTTTATAAAAACACTGATAGTTATCGAGGCGTTTTTACATTTTCCCTAAGTAAATTATTACTCTTAACTTCATGATGCTATAAAAAACAATTGCGGAATTAATGATGATGATGATTCTGGATGATTTTATTTGACGCCGTTTAACAGTCCCTAACAATATAGACCTGAGACTGAGAATACTCCTCATCAAGACCTATGTATGGAGTATCCTGATGTACGGCTGCGAGACATGGTGCCTATCTGAAAAAGATAAACGAAGACTAGAGGCGTTTGAGATGTGGACCTATAGAAGACTATTAGAAATTTCCTGGAGAGACCACATCACAAACGAAGAAGTTCTTCAAAGAATCGAAGGAGGAAGGCACCTGCTCAAGATCTTGTCAGAAAGGCGTGCAAGGTGGATCGGCCATGTAATACGACAAGAAGGCCTCTTGCATGCCGTAATGGAGGGTATGACCGAGGGGACAAACTCTAGGGGACGCCCACGCCGAGAGTACCTGGAGGACCTGTTGGTGGACATGCGCTGCTCATCATATGCAGAATTCAAAAGAACCGCACAAGACAGGGAGGAGTGTAGGAGAATAATTAAAGAGATAATTGCTGCAAACCAATCCCAGGATTGAAACCAGAGAGAGAGAGACCGTCTCAAGGGCGCTAAGCGATGAAGAGTTCAGTTTTCGATTTTCTTCTGATATTATTATTCTGATAATATTATTGAGTGAAAAGAGTTCAAAATGTATATTATTGTAACTTATTTTTAATAAAAAAATTTTGGTCGGTTCGGTAATATTAATTACACAATCTAGAATTATGATTTTTAATGTTTAAGATTACTATTTTAATCTGTTATATTATAATGCCGCTTGTTCAATGCGTGCATCATCCCAATCCTTCTCTATGGCTGTGAGTCTTGGCACTTAACCAAGGCTCAAGAGCGGAAGATACTAAGCTTTGAAAACAAATGTCTTAGAAGGATTTTGGATGTCAAATGTAAGAACACGTTACAAATGATGCTGTGCGCCGGCGCACCCAGCAGAGACCTGTAATCTCCGTAATACAGGAGAGACGATGGTCCTGGCTGGGACATTTTTTGAGAATGCCTAATGATAGTTGGCCAAAAAGAGCACTGTTCTTCCGTCCGCAGGAGTTCCGTCGGCCCGGGCGTCCCTCTTTCACAATACACCGTTCCTATGACAACGATATCAGAGCGCAAGGAATGTCGTGGAAAGAGGTGACGCAATTGGCACAGAGACGCTCTGAATGGAGGAGGCTGGTTTCTGCCCTGTGCTCCCGAGAGGAGCGTTGAGGGCGATGATATATTATATAGAGATAATAGCTAAATAATCAAAATCGCAAATGTGAAAATATCCGTACAATATAAAAATTCAACATAGTAATCGAAAACAATAACAAAGCAAACACTTTATATTTTTTGAAAAGTCTATACTTTTACTTTGATTAAAATATTTCAAAAGATTGTATAAGTAGATGTCTACAGAATCATAATGAACAAAAAAATGGAAGAAAATACTCCATTTAAAATAGGATTACGTTATCCTTTGAGGGACTGAAAAATAATTACATACAGGGGTGAAAAAACTGAAATATAAAAGAATATTTTATTTTACCGAAAATAAAGTTTACGTGCTTTGAAAAAATACAGAATTGAAATTATTTTTACAGTTGTTAAACTTGGTGCAGTTTTAATTAAAAAGTAAAAATAAAAAACAAAACGTAATTGATTTTAATCTTACCGTCTAGGAACAAAAGGGAAGTGTCTGGATATAGCGATGTCTATATAATTATCTAGTCGGTACCTCCGTCATTTCGTGTAGATAATTATACTTTTCTGGACTCACCTGAAAACAAAAAGACAAACAAAAGAAAGTTAGAAAAACAGTTGAAGATGAAAGGAAAATAAGAGGCGCCTTGAGTAAACTCAATCTGGTCATTCAAAAGTTTGAAAGAAGAAGTAGATGCCATTCTTTGGAATTTTGTAGGGTGACTTTACTTTTCTAATTTGGATTTCATTCACAAGTAGATTATGATATTTTAGAAACGAACGATTAAGAAAACAAGATATTTTTTTTTTATTTTGTATACATGAATAAAATTTGTACACTTTTCAGTTGGTACCTTCTCACAAATACTAGTAGATCTAAATTTAATATACAAAAAATTAATGTAGGTTCATCAGTAGGTATAGAGGAAGTTTCCAAGTGATTTTTTAGGTCTATCTCACACATAAAAACAAAAAAAAATACATATAAATAAGTACATAAATCACGCATCGTTTCATTTTTATGTTACTTATTTTTCGTACAAACAAAATACCGCAATTTCTAAGTTTTATTGAACTCTCTATGAGTTTATGACACATGAATTATTAAATTTTATAACAATGTATTAAACAATCCCTTGAAACGAACCCTTCTAAAACATGGTTACCTTAATAATTGCCTAATGTATTTATGCAGTTATCAACACATATACATTTATCTCTTTCAGATCGGAGGAATGTCACTCAGCCCATCCTCTTTCTTTACAAAACAACAGAGTTGTATAATAAATGAAACATACCATCGACATTGCATTCATATATCTACCATAAGAGATGAGAATGCCGTCACAGGAATCTGGTTCGCTCGTAAATATTTGGATATTTTTAATCTGTTTCTGTGTATAACAAAAATACGTTTGGTGAGACGACTCATTCAAATCTTTTTACATTTTTCATGAGAAATCTTAGTGAAATAAATGTTTAAGAATGAACAAATGGTTGACGAAGAACTTATGATTCGCGAAATAATAAGATTATTAGGTTTAGATTTTAGATCGAATTCAGAATAATGTACATTCATATTTACTTATATATTTATATCTGTATATAGCATGGACACATATTTCACAAGTGGGGTAACCAAACTAGTGAATCAATGCATATTATGAACATCTCATCAATACATGTTATGGACGTCATAGTCTTCGTTGAATTGAAAATATCAATTGTCTCTTACGTGATGTTTCGCGAATACTTTTCACAGGACACTCGAAAACTTACAAAAAAGAATATAACACATATTCAAAAGTGTTTTTGCATATTTAGTGAGTAGAATTGGACATAAATCACATAAAAATATTTAAAAGGGCACCCAAATACTATTAAATTAGTTAAAGGCCAACTGGCTGATGATTGAACTAAAAAATTATCTATTAAAATAAGTGGAGAAAAATAGGATTAAATATAAAAGGGAGAATGAATCAGAAATCAGCTGTTGTATTTATCAACAATTTTATGTTAGGCGTCCAAAGAACTATTATAAAACATAGAAAAACGTTTAACGAATTATGATATTTTAAACATGAAATCTAATGTGTAAATAATATCATTAAATTAAAATATAAATAAACATATTTTATGGAAATAATATATGTTTACAACTTTAAGTTTCGTAAATATCTCAAATAATCGTAAATATTGTTGAAAGTATTAATTAAATAAAGATATCGTAAATTTTTCCACATTTTTTTCCCAAGTCGAAGGTAACACATATTTTTCTTTATGAACGACACAATGATATTTTTTGTGTCTTAATATAAAAGTGAAATAACTGATGGAAATAATAAGTAAAATTTCACTATTTCCTCACAATGGGGTAAACAATAAAAGAACTATAGGGATATAGATATTTTCTTTCTTTCTCCTGAATCGTATTAGTCAAGTTACAATTATCACACATTATCAGCAGGAAATTATTTATTTTTCAGTCATATCTTTGAAATCGCAACATATCTCGTGGGAACAGATCGTGGAAACAAAAACTGTTTCAAAAGTATCCAAAAAATATAGAATGCACCCTTTAATGATTTTGAAGACCTTAAATCACATTATCAATCATCTAATCCCAAACTACATGATGTATCTACGCTTATAAAGATTTAAGATTAAGCCGCGTCAGATGTAACCCTTGTTGTTAAAAGTCTTTTAGAATTCAGAGATCAGTGAGTCTGGAATCTAAAATTAAACGTTACTTTAAAAATTGAACAAAATTACATTTTGACGTCATAGGTGTTGTCGATACCCCAGCGACGCTTTTGACATTTCAACATAATGCAATATCGTGGTGACACCGTCTTGCTAACTATAATATTAACCTCATACTTGATACACCGGTCAACTTGAACATTGTTTTTAACCTTTTTATTGAGAGGTGTTTACAATAAAAAAGTGAAAGCGCAGACCAGTTTTTTGGATCTCCAATTCCCAGAACCCTTTGATTTTCCTTGCTTTAAATTTCTAGACACCGCCGTTAGATTTTCAAAAACGGTATAGAAAATTGACATATTTCAAGATCTCCTCAAGGATATATTTCAAAGAAAGGTTTTGTATAGGAGTATTTCACAAGTTTGCTTTCTTTGGTTTTGAATATCGAAAAGGAGAACACAACAAAAAAGGACTGAACTTCATGTTCCTTCCGCGGCTCGGTACCACTTTCTCCGCGGACGTAGGGTTGTGGACCACTTAACTAGAGAAATCAAATCTTCTACACATTAATATATCTACCTAATGTAGGCACACAAAACTGCCGAAATGATAGCAAGAGTTCGACAGTTTAAAATGTGTATTCAAAACGACCAATCATCATCGATACTTTTGATATTTTTGTAATTTAAATTTATATCGTAATAAAATTAAAGATAAATTAATTCTATGCACGTAACCATTAATATCAAATGATTATTAATGGTAATTGATTATGCAAATTATATCATTAATCTTAAATTATCCAATAAAAAAATATTTTAACCTGTTTTTAGCATGTTCGTACAGGAAAATAACATGTGTAATCTTCAAACTGTATGATTAAGTATCGTATTATGTTAATAGGAAATTTATGGAGCAGCAACTTGGTGACATAATTTCAAAGATTTTCAAAACTGAGAATATGAGTAGGTAAGGTTCAAAGATTCTAACAAATTTATAATTTTTTTCCAACTTGCCTTTTACAGGGCACTCGACAGCTTATGAAAAAGAGTGGGAGACCAATTCTTTGCCGGGTAGTCCACAGAACAATTGAATTTATATCTTAAGTTTTTTTTATGTTGCATTCTTTGTGTGGGTACATTAATGCTCAAACAAATGCAATTCTTAGAAACAAATTTCCATTAGCAATAAAGTTCACATTCTTTAAGAGAAAATCTAGCCAGAGAAATCAAATTCAAATTTATTTTTTTAGTAGAATCAGATCCAGGTACTTATGATTATGATCACTTGATCTGAAGAGGTTCAAGAGTTCAGCTACCATATCCATTGATAACCAAGTCAAGGTAGGTACCTTACAACCAACAACTGCTTGGTATCTACTGAGTATTATTCTAGCTAAAGGAAGCTTCATACTGCCTGGAACAGAGAAGAGAGGAAGAACTATTATGAGTGTATCTTGAGTGCCCTCGTCTTTATGAAAAGGTTTAAGGCAGGGAACTGCAGTGCGCCCTCTGTTTAATACACTGAGTTGACTCTACTACTTCTACTACTACTACTACTTGATATTTCTTTCTTTAGAATAGTGTAGCTACATGATAGTACGTGTTTTAACGAACGGAGAATAAAAAATGTTGCAAATGAAAAAAAATAGGTGAGTAAATGGTTTAAGACAGCTCAGAAATTTTCAATTTGCCATTGACGGTGAAATTTGTTTACATACAAGAGAAAGTCTATTTCGGTGGGCCATGCCAAAACCATGAATTATTGTAATTGTATTCTTTCAAAAAAAAAAAAAGAAAAAACATGATAATATAGGTTTAATTATAATGATCAAATTTTTTATCCAAAAACCAGATTTTCTACTTTTTACAAAGGTTTTATCGCATACGATTTTGGAAATTGTGTTTTTTCCTTTCTCTTCCTATACCAGAGACTTTCAAAGGGGGGCGCGGGCCACCTGTAGTGGACCTTATTTAGAGATAAAGTGGGCTGCTCACCCACCTAAACAACGTTCGTAGGTAGGTACTGTTCTAGTCTCGTAAAAAAAAACTAAAAAAATCGGGGGGGGGGCGCAGAAATATGTTTTGGTAGGAAAGGGGGTGCGGCCCAAATAAGTTAGGGAACCCCTGACCTATACCAACAAAACAATCATATCCCACAGACGAAGAAATCAGTATACTTACTGCATATTTTAAACATTCAGGTCATCCTTCAAGACATTCTGTATAGGTAGCATATCTTATTACTAGAGACTTGAATTTTTCGCGTTTGCAATAAACCCGATTTTATTTGCGAAATTCGGACTTTTTTCGCAAATAACGCGAATTTTCACGTTTTACAAAAATAGCACCGAAATTTGTCTCTTTACAACATTTTCGCAATAAATAACAAAATATTATATAATCAACAAAATAATTGTATTATTCTTTAAAAAATAAACGTTTTTTAAATTAAACCCAATAATCAAGATTAAGGATGACATTGATCCATTTGCTTGTAATCTTTCAAACAATTTTGAATGTTCGTTATATAAATTACTTAAGCATTTACTTATTTTATATTTCTATGTAAAAAAACATACATTTCTTAGAAATAACACTATTTTACTAGAAAAAATAACGCAGATTTCTTGGAAATAACACCACTTTTCTAAAAGAAAGCATCGATTTTCCAAAAAAATATCACCGAAAAATTCAGGTCTCTACTCATGTTTGTTTTATTATTACGCGGCGGCAGAATTGCCATCCACACTTCTCAGCTTTATACAACCAGATAAGTCTCCATATGATCAGTCATGGTCACACAAAAACTTAACAGTCTAATGCCGGGAATGTTAATGTCTAATTAATTTATTTTTATTTTTATAATTAAATCAATAGAAATTTGTCGTTCTACGTCCGATGTATCGTTTTATTATTGTACTATCGTATGTTTATTTGTAGAATTAAAGATTTCAACAGTCATATACAAACTTGTAATATTGTATAGAATGTCCTGTTGAAATGCAGTAAGCAGACTATAAAATATGACACTTCATTGGATTTCATAATGAAGGTTTAACACCTCAATACTGCAATATAATTTTGTTCCGTGTGGGACGATATCTTATACAAACAAAATAATATGTAAAGGTTGAAATTATTTTCCAATACTGGCTTGTCAATACATACCGAATACGTACTAGCTTTTACAACCGCAACAACGTGATGATGTAGAGACACAAATTGAAATAGAAAAAATTTAGAAATGGATTGAAGTGAAAGATTTTTATAAAAAAATCATTTCTTATACTTACTATCCTAACGATCGCCCTATTCCATTGGTAAATGATAGATAGAAATTATACGAGTATCATCGCCTTTGATTATCCAATTTAACTCTTAAAGAATATACTTGACCAAAAATATTAATTATCTTAAGGTCCTGTACAAAAAAAATATTACTTGAATAGCCAGACAAATGTATCTTTGGATACTTTTTTATTCCTTCACATTCAGTTTTGCCTCAAGGCAATATGTACGCTTTTTGTTTTTATTTATTTTTGACAATAAAGTGTTCATTATTATTCACTTCATTAGATGGGTGCTTCTACTCTGCGCGACGGGTGCTTCTAGTCGAATACTTCACGCGTTGTTTTCACAAATGTTTTCACCATATTTTTTGAGGATTTTATGCTACATTAATATTCGAGTATCGTCAATAAATAATAAATAGTCAGTCAATGAGACTCATAGATCAAAGATGCACATACAGAGTAGTGAAGTGAAGACCTCGTGAAGATAGCAAAAGTAGAGGAAGAAAGACCTCCCAAACGATGGTCTAACGATATTAAAAGAATCAAAATGGTGACTGTTAGCAGAATACTTATGACAGAGATGCCTAGAGACATTTATGTTCTCTGACAGGAATAGCTGTATAAGTAAATAAGTCAGTACCTAATTAAAGTTACTCGATCTCACATCAAGCTCAAATTACCTTAAATCTACGATACTACTACTATACCATCACGGCATATCCCACGATTGGGGTAGCCAGCAGATCAGCTGCATGTAAGAAACATGCAAACTGTCCTCTTCGTGCCAATATAAAATCAAGACATTCAGGATGGGTGGCAAACCTCATCGATGAATTTAAGATGTACAATGTCTTAATTTTTCGAACATCTGCCTTTTACAGGACACTTGAAAACTTACGCAGAAGAGTGGGAGACCAATTCCTAGGGATAAACCTTAAATCAATTGTTGTAAATGGTTTGTTACTCTGAGATCGTATTGGTCGAATGGTCCCAGTAAAAAATGCTGCCTTTTCAACAATAATATATTATAACTGCATATACGTTTAATTTCATCATAAATACTTCATTTCACTCGTCATATACATGTTCTGATTCAACATTTTATATATATTTTTTTTAAATTTAATGAATGGGTCGATCGAAACTGTTGCATGTTATATTATTATTGTTGATAATAAAATAGATAGTGGATACCTATACTAAATGTATCACAACAATAGTAATAATATGTAGCAGGTAAATATAATATTATGTATAACTTACCTGTGTAATAATTGTGTAGAATGAACGAACCCACGCAGGAACACACACGAGATAAGAAAACTCTTTTGTAAACGATTTAATATAAGACCTTATTTTGCTTTAATCTTTCTCTAAGTAGGTACTTCTTTATTATATACGCTCGATTGAATCATAATTTTTGAGAGCAAACTGTTTGTGATTTCAATATTCTAAAATATGCTCTAATCTCATTGCAAACCAAGCCATTTACGCACAAGCATAGTATTTTTATAAAATGTATAATAGAATCATCATCATCATCATCATCGCCCTCAACGCTCCTCTCGGGAGCACAGGGCAGAAACCAGCCTCCTCCATTCAGAGCGTCTCTGTGCCAATTGCGTCACCTCTTCCCACGACATTCCTTGCGCTCTGATATCGTTGTCATAGGAACGGTGTATTGTGAAAGAGGGACGCCCGGGCCTACGGAACCCCTGCGGACGGAAGAACAGTGCTCTTTTTGGCCAACTATCATTGGGCATTCTCAAAACATGTCCCAGCCAGGACCATCGTCTCTCTTGTATTACGGAGATTACAGGTCTCTGCTGGGTGCGCCGGCGCACAGCATCATTTGTAACATGTTCATACCATCTGACATCCAAAATCCTTCTAAGACACTTGTTTTCAAAGCTTAGTATCTTCCGCTCTTGAGCCTTGGTTAAGTGCCAAGACTCGCAGCCATATAGAAGGATTGGGATGATGCACGCATTGAACAAGCGTATAATAGAATGTATAATAGAATACTAATCTAAAAATATCCGTGGAATCTCCGGCAATAAAATGATCTCCTATTGTTTTCAGGAAATTTTCGGATGTCCTGTATTCGTAATAAATCACATATTTAAGACATTTTACGTCTTCAATTCAACGTTGAAGGAGACCCACTATCCACGACTTCCATTTGTCCTACAATTCGGCAATGAAGTAAAGCTCCGCTTATTTATTCATTCAGTAATTCATTTAAACCGTCGCGACGTTTCCCCCAAGCTCACACAAGGTAGCTAGCAAACTATTAAAGCTTTCGAAGTAACTAAATAACTTCGCCTTTTAACGGGAGCCCAAGGCAGAAACCAACCTCCTCCATTTAGAGTGTCACTTCTCATAAAATCCCAGGACTCTGATGTCGAAGTCATAGGGACGTGAATTATGAAAGAGAAACGTTCGGGCCAGAATATTTATGGACAAAAGAAAAATAAACCTTTAAACTTCTGAAACTTTCAGATACTTTCACTGATGTATTTCTGTGGAAATTCGCATAAAACAAACCGAGTGAACTGAGTGACTTAAGTTTCTGTTGATTTGATAATTTTACTATCAGACATCTGGTTGAGGATCATTTAGTTTTATAACTATTTTATACACTTATTTATTTATTTATTTATACAAAGTGTACCGTATTCCTAATAGATAGTAGGTACCTAATATAATAATATATACCTACCTACCTATATATATTTATGTAAAATTAGTATTAATATGCGCTCTGTGATGTCTGTGCTAATGCAAGACAAGGTCTATAAATATCGATGGTTTATTAGTAAATACCTAATGGGAAAATCTTTCTACAGTTCTACTCTTTATGTTACTTTGTACTATGGTGATTTTGAAGTGGTAGAGTCGTCGGAATAGAAAAGGTTTCCCATTCTGTAAGTTTTGGGTGTTTTGTAAAAGACAGGTATTCGTTAAACTTATATTAAAATGATTTAATTAAAAACACTGTAACTTTCACTATAGATTTATATTTTATTTTTGACAGAGGCTTTTCGGATTTAGACTACTTATTACCTAGCTTCAGTCTGTTTTTTTGTTTTTGCTTCTAAGTTAACGAGACACTCAAGGTGGACTAAGTCCGAAAGGACTCGGTCAAAAATAAAGTTTATTTAGCGTAAGTTAAAGTGTTTTTAATTAAATCATTTTATCATAAGTAAAAATGATTCATCATTCTTTTGCTAATAATGATATTGTTTTAGTATTTTTTTGGTGCAATAAAAAATAATGCTACAAGAGACATATCTAGTGAAAATCAGATATTACCACAGTTAACATCCAATCCAGCAAGGTCTTAATTTTTATGCCACGAAAAAAGCGGTTTTTATGTTTACAGAAATTTTAAGTCCATTAAAAATATATATATTAGTACGTAGAGGACAGTTTACATGTTTATTATTTGCAGCTGGTCTGCTGGCTACCCCACTTGTGGGATATGCCGTGATGGTATAATAGTAGTACTTAGATATTGGGAGTTATCGTGATGGTAAAGATAGCGAAAAATTACTGAATATTGAAGAACCTTCAGCATAAGAAAAAGAAGGCTTGTTGTACTCAGGAGAAGAGCATCTAATTGAGAAAAATGAATAGAAACTATTTTACTAGCGCCACACTCGTCATAATTACAAACTAAAACGTACAACATCAAATGATCAATTTTATTGCTAAACTTCTTCTATAGGATGTAATAAAAATTCTAACAACATCATCACGGCACAACACCACTAGATTGGTAGAAAACCATCCTACCTATAATATTATTATGATCTTTCAACACAACACACATCCGAATTATTTTTACGACGTGCTTAAATTGATTTATCAACTCGTTTCATTAGTGAAATTCGTTTGAGATAAATAAGTATTGGGATATTAATACTTTTGAATGTGTTATAACAGTAGATAAGTGATATTAAATTAAGATGTAATAAAATTAAAGTTGCAGTAGATATAAAACAATAAATAATAACACGAAAAGAATGCTTGAATGAACGTTGGTTCATATAATATGTACCAAAAAACATATCAAAAGTGACTTTCGTACTTGACTAAATTATCCATCTATTTCTCTATCCCTTAACATTGTATTTCATGCAGCGTAGCAGAGAGGAAAGCCAGACAAATCTGTTTTTGAACACTTCTGTCGCTTTCTCCATATTCAAACCCGCCAATTGAACCGACTAGCTTGATAATTGCATTCATATAGTCATTCAAGTTTTTCTCGAGAATTAATACTTTTTTTTGTTGACGTTTTTATCCAGCTGTTTGGACACTACTAATGAATGAATGATGATGATGATTCTGGATTATTTTATGAATGAATGATATAGGTACACTTGACAATTGCATTCATATAGTCATTCAAGTTTTTCTCGAGAATTAATACTTTTTTTTGTTGACGTTTTTATCCAACTGTTTGGACACTACTAATGAATGAATGATGATGATGATTCTGGATTATTTTATGAATGAATGATATAGGTACACTTGATAATTGCATTCATATAGTCATTCAAGTTTTTCTCGGGAATTAATACTTTTTTTTGTTGACGTTTTTATCCAGCTGTTTGGACACTACTAATGAATGAATGATGATGATGATTCTGGATTATTTTATGAATGAATGATATACACTTTATTCCTATATTTATTCATCATTCATTTCACATTAATTTATTTGACTTTCACTCATTCATACCATCACGGCATTTCTCACAAGGAGGGTAGCCAGCGGACAAACTGCGTGTAATAAACACATAAGTAATCTTCTTCGTGCCAATAAACGTTTAGAAATTCAGGATGCGTGGCACACATCATCACATCAAAAAATGATCCAGATTGAACCAAAAAACATTGTGTTGGTATATAATTTTAGATTAATCTATAAATGGAAACGAGAGAAAAATCGCAATAATTTTATATTTCAATTTAATTTTTTGCCACCGTCACCGGTTGGTTTCCGTGATAAACACAAAATAAAATTCATTTTCAGTCTTTTTAACAACAGTTCATCATATTTGTACGTGGTGACAAAATAAACTAGAGCGTAGAAACACAATTTATTAACAGACCATCACGTCCGTACAGAATCGTCATGTTTCCAGTCCACTAGGTATGTTGATCCGTCAGTTATTACCTTATATTACTTACTGGTGTTATCCCACCAAATCATTGCAGTCCCGCTGCTTATATACCACCGAAAACAACCTGTACTCCAAGTAAACTGTAGGTAGGGAGGACTAATAACATATACATGGGTACCTATTTCAATATTTCCCAAGGGTATTACAAGTTATATACGTTCCTATGTACCTCTTATAGCTAGTTAATAACTATATATGAATATGTCTTTGAGTAAGGCTGCGTGGTGCAGTAATTCTTTGCTGCAAAAACTTGGAGGGTTGTTCAGTAGTGGGAACTTCTGAGAGAATTTATTTATGCAAAGAAAAAAGAAAATTTATAAATGAAACGTTATAAGGCTGAATAAATAAGGATTCGGTTATCGCCGTTGCATAATCAAAATGAGGTGTGTGCGAGCATTTTTATTTAGACACACTCTTTAAAAAATGGTCATTAAAATAGTTGTTTGGACTTTTTATTGGCATGTGATATTATTCTTAAAATATTAAATTTTAATATTTGATACTAAGAATCACTTTACATATAACGTTTTACAAGGAGTTTATTCTAGAAATGTCAAAACATTTATAAATTTACATACCCCATTTTGAATATGCAACGACGTTATATTCATGCTAGTTGATCAATTCACAAGTTCAAGATACAATGATAAGTGTTCACTCATCTGTAAACATCGATTAGGTTAGTATGGCTGGAAAAAATATTGGTTTCTCCAATTCTAGGCGTCATGTCTCCAAGTCATGGTCTCCGAATAGACAAATCTACGCCATTCTCTTGTGTTTTCAGCCAGGTACACTGTAGCGTAAAATATCGGTATTAAAGCCAGCTTGATTTGATCGGTCCAAAGTTAAATACACTATTCGAATAAAAAATAATGAACTGCTTTTTTATAAGGAAAAGAATAACTTAAACAGAAATAATAACAGAAAGCATAACTCAACAATCCAAATATTTAAGCAGTAATTTTATTGAAAACAAAATCTGAATATTTTTCATTTATAGCATGATTGTCACAAAGGTGGCAGGCAGTATCTTGAATTATAATACACAGATCCCTTCTAAATTACATACATACACACATATAGACAAACAGCACCCCAAAGGTAATGGCGTTTCCACTAAGCCTACAGGTTACAGGGTAAATTGTTATTTATGGTATTTCAGGTGAACCAAACAGTGTAAATACCCTACTACTACTACTACTATACAATACCCACCCATCCTAAATAATAATATTGTTACAAATGTACCTATATCAGAGAAAAACTTCATCATGGCGCAACACCTCATGTGTAATTAAAATTTCTACTACGCTATCTTATAGGATCTTATGGATAAAGTGATGATTAATTTTTTTGACATAATATCAAATTATCCAATGATGATAATGATTCTGAATGATTTTGTTTTGACGCCGTGTAACAGTCCCTAGACCGTCTCAGAGCGTCGGTGTACAGTGCAGTTTCAAATGGGTAGCTATCAACAAGTTTTAGATGTTGGCTACACTTAAAATCCAGTGATTTGTTAATTGTATTTTGTTTTGCCGATCGTTGAACTTTCGTGATAAAATAAATAATATTAAGATAATTATGCAAATCAATATATAATTGAAAATACATTAATATTTTGAACATACTTAAAAATAAACAAAAAATATTTTGACTAGTGTTTTATACAGTTTTATAGATTTAACGAAAAACTTTGTGTGAAAACGATGATAACGACTCACAATATTATATTTATCGTCGTTGAATTTTGTCGATATCGTTGTCGTTTTTGTCCATTTCTACCACACACTACATGGCCGAAAGGGTACTAGGAGACGTGGCCGATTGAAGATTAAATGACAAGACCATGTCCTAAAAGACGGACATGAGCAGAATACAATGAACAAGAGAGCATGTATGAAAAGTTGCGTGGATGTGATGGAAGCAAAAAGCTTGTGCAAGGACAAGAATAGGTGGCGTTCTTTCCTTTCTGCCTACCCCGCGAACGAAGCCGTGTGATAGTATGAATTTTGTCTAAAATGACTTACAAACACACACGTAGTGCTAAAAGCCCTCCTTATCACAGTTTAATGTTAAAAAAAAACGAGTTATATATTATTATTATATCCATGGATAAAAAGGAGGAGTCAACTTTTTGTTAAAGCAAAACAACGTCACATTTTAACTCAATATCGTTTGAGTTTTGATAAGAATGGGAACAATAGTTAATTACATTACAATATACCACAATCATTTGTTAGAGAAACTTCATGAAAACATAGGTATAAGAAGCAAATCTTATTATGTAAAAAAAAAACTTTGAAAGACCATACTGAAAATAACGTACCAAGACATAGCGTAGTTTCGCTCCAACATATTGTAGATATGTATTATGTAATCATACAAAACACCTTATATGTGCGTATGTAATGTACCTATTAATATTACTAAAAACAATAGAGTGAGAGAAACAAAACAATGGGGGTCTACACTGCGGCCGTGTAATCATTTCTGTACATGAAAATTACGGTAAGAAATTTAATCTTAATAAAATAATACAGCTGATATTAAATATACGTCTCACAGAAGACGTGATCACAAAATAATAGCATTATATAAGTCAAATTTTATAAAATACCTAATATATGAGTTTATTAAATACGTGCAACAAATTGTGATAATTTGAGACAAAAAAATCACGAAAGCATCTGCATATGGATGGATATGAAAGCGATGGATATGAAAAATTATATTTTTATAATTAAATAAATAAATAATGGAAATACTTATTGTTTTTACTTAAAATAAATAAATTAAAAAAAATAAACAAAACAAAAAAAGTGTAATTTTTTGCGTACTATTTGTCCTTCAGCTTGACCTAGCAAGTAAATAAAACTAAGCTATAAATATTATCATTCTGCATTTTTTGAACTATTTTATCATAGCGACAATAATTACAAAGAGCAATCAGCTGTCGTGAGCCGAATTAATGAACCAGGAGGCCCGAATTTGGCCTGCGGGCCGATGTTTGGAAACCCTATTTATAAATTAGATACCAATTACTGATTATCAAAACATACAGTAATGCGTAACAGTGATATACGAAAGGAATGTGGAATGAAAGTTGGTGTAATAACAAGGATGAATGTAAATAAGTTAAGATGGTTTGGACACGTTGAAAGAATGAATGAGGACAGAATGACTAAAAAGATATATTTGGCTGAGAGGAATGGTGCTCGGAGACGTGGACGTCCGAGGATTAAATGGCAAGATCATTTAAATCAAATCCTACAGGACGGTCACGTGTTGAGCACATTGAACAGGAAAGCATGCATGAGGAATTGTATGAAAGTGACGGAAGCGAAAGATGTATGCAAGGATAGAAGGAAGTGGCGCTCGATCCTTTCTGCCTACCCCGCGAGGGAAGCGGCGTGATGGTATGTATGTATGTATGTATAATATTTTCTGAATCAATTCTTACATATTTTTATAAATCCATCTACAACGAGGGACTCGAGGGAGATATGAGCGTACCTTTATATACCAACGTTTGTTTAAGACTGATTAATATGAAGTTATATTGGTCGCAAAATTTGATTGGTTGCATGACTAATTTTTCCTTTGGATTTCCACTCCATGCAGGTCATTGTGTATCATACATAAATACGTTTTTGAATAATGTTTTGACTAACTAGACTAAAAAGTAAAAGTACATATTTGGCCCCGTCTCTCATGTTCCGACCATGTACTACAATAGATTGACGTAACTAATACATACGAGCACATTTATTATATAACGAACCTTTTTAGCAATATGTAGGTTCTATTTTTTTTTTTATCAAAAGACAGTAAACCGTAAAATTTTCAGGAGATAATCATTAGAAATTTTGAGTGCAAGTGAAATTATGAAAATTGTGGAGTTTGAAATATAATAAAAAAGTACAATCAACGTCTCTGCTTCAGAAAAAAAAATAATATTATCAAACGTCCGCGGAGATAAAAAAAAGTTAGAAACCACTGCAGTAGAATACCTACTAATTCTACGTTTTAGATCCAAAAAAATGTGTGAAAAACGTATATCTTTGTGAAATACAAAGAAAATTCATTGCAAATTCTTTATAAAGTAAACACATAAACATCTTAACTATACATAATAGTATTAAAATATAAGCAACTTTGTTTCAATTTACTCGAGTAAAATTATTTTTGTAAGCGAGCAAGTTGACGAATGTGTGTACTTAGGTAGTTTGTTCACGAGAGATGAGAAGTGTGAAAGCGATATTGAAAGGAGAAAAGCTGCTGGCAATAAGGTAAATGGTGCAATCCGACCAATAATTGCAAATAGAAACATATCCACCACAGCTAAAAGGTTGGTGCACTCTGCTATCTTAGTGCCAACACTTATGTATGCAAGCGAGACGTGGACATGGTTAAAGAAGGATGAAAGTGGCATAAATGCAGTGGAAATGAGATCGTTGAGAAGGATGTGTGGTAAAAGTCTGAGAGATCGTGTGCCTAACAGTGATATACGAAAGGAATGTGGAATGAAAGTTGGTGTAATAACAAGGATGAATGTAAATAAGTTAAGATGGTTTGGACACGTTGAAAGAATTAATGAGGACAGAATGACTAAGAATTATATTTGGCTGAGAGGAATGGTGCTCGGAGACGTGGACGTCCGAGAACTAAATGGCAAGATCGTCACGTGTTGAACACATTGAACAGGAGAGCATGCATGAGGAATTGTATAACAGTGACGGAAGCGAAAGATGTATGCAAGGATAGAAGGAAGTGGCGCTCGATCCTTTCTGCCTACCCCGCGAGGGAAGCGGCGTGATGGTATGTATGTAAAACACTTCTCTTCTTCTTCTTCTTCCTAGCCTACTCCCGTCCACTCCTGGACGAAGGCCTCCTCCATCGCCTTCCACGCCGCTCTATCTTGGGCTCTCTAAAATGCGGCATCTTGGTTGTTGTTTTGGAGGGTTTGTTGGCGTTACCTCACCACGCTTGCCATGCGGGTTGGTGAGTCGCAGTATCCTGGAGGTTCGGGTGTTTTGTGAACTTTTCCGGATTTTAATTGATGCAGCTGCTGCCCTACATCATGGAACCATATCACATCATATTTGGTACGGTGGTATGTAAAACACACAGCGTTTTAATTTGATTAGATTGATAAAAGTTTGCTCGGATTATTTTTTTACTTTATTTAGGGATTATAAAACAATTTATTAACCACCCATAGCATCGTCGAAAAATATGATCAAGGAAATCAGAGAACAGAAAATTAATATTGTACTTGTGAAATATGCATCGTGTTTATTAGCTACAGACAGGTGCAGTATGTCATAAAAAATGTACGTATTTGCAAACATCGTGTTGATGTTTTTTTCATTCACATCATGTCATACACAAATCACTTAGCTGCTGTCAGGTTAGGGATGTAAGCAAAAATACATCGATATTTCGAAAATAAATATAAAACTGAAAAAAAAATCGCATATTGAAATCTATTATATTGAAATCTATTATATCTTAAAGACAAATCTAATAGCTAGACAATTATTTTCAAGATACGATGTTTTGTGAAAAAACCACCCAGAGGGCCCATTCAAGAATCAAAACACATGAACAATAAAGTCTGTAACATAGAATCTAGGTTGTTGATATACCTAAATTAATCAATAATAAAAAAAATGAGATATTATGTGTGTGTGTGTGTGTAATTAATATATTCTTAATCTTTAGAAAATGACAGCGAGTCTTATGAGCTAGTCTTATTTTTTAATAAAATTACAATACCACAAATCAATTTTATTTGCAAAAATATTAGATATAATGAATTAATTTTTTAATTATTTAAGAAATTAAACATTCGAACGCATTTTGTTGACTGATAAAACAAATAATGTTCATACATACATACCTAGCTTTTGTTTCAAAATTATAACTTACAAAATATCAAAACAACAAAAAATATGATAAATGGCATCCCTAATTTGACACGTAGCATGGTGTTGCCATACAACAATAATAACAACATACCAAAATATCGTATTACTGGCAATACAAAACACTCTTTTTGTTTTATTATTATTATTTCTGTATAAGTCGGTCTCGTGCGCCGTAATGTGATATTTTACGAGCGGGTATGAGAAGCTTATTAACCAATTTGTTTTGTAATGAATGGAAGGATACCATTTCATGGATGCCCGCCAAGTTAAAATGGACCTAGTTTACTACTAGCTACCTTGTCTAGTTAAATATGGAAAAGCAACTATAACTTCAACTACTATACCATCACAGCATATCCCACAAGTGGGGTAGCCAGCAATCAGCAGCATTTGTTAAACATGAAAACTATCCTCTCTATGCTAGCAAAAAAATAAAACATAAAAAAAAAATGGGTGGCAAACCTCTGTATCAATTTTATATTTTTGTTAAATACCTTAATAAATATTATCTTTCTTTTCGGTATGTACGATGTATAACATAGGTTCGAATCCTGTTACCGACTTTTACACACTGTCCATTTAATTTTCAATAATCATCCGGCAGAATTTCTTCCATTAAAAAAAAACAAATAATTTTAATAATTGTTTTGAATTTACAGTATAACGACTTATATGTTTATAACATGCAGCTGGTTTGCTGGCTTCCCCATTTGTGGGATATGCCATGATGGTATAGTAGTATAATGACTTCAGAGGTGAGTTAACCGAATGTAATAAAAATTCGAATCCATGATGTCAAAGATACTTCTAATTTCTCTCTTCGTCCTTAAACACTCCTCTCGGGGACACAGACAGAAACCAGCCTTCTTCATACAGAGCGTCTCTGCGACAATTGAGTCAGCACCTCCCACGACATTCCTAGCCAGCGCTTTGATGTCGTTGTCATAAGAATGGTCAACTGTGAAAATGGGCCGTCGGAACCCTTGTGAACAAAAAAGACCCGTTCTCTTTTTGGCCATCATTGGACATTCTCTTTTTGTTTTATTATTTTTAATTATTTTTTATATTATTTTAAATTATTCCGTATTTTCTTTGACTCTTTCATCATTATTTCGCTACACGGAGTCAATTCCCAAAGTTAACACAAACTTCCTCTACACTAAGTGGACCGTACTACGGTGAAGCTAAACTTTTTAATTTTGTTTACTTTACAACTTTCACTGTTTACGTTTCTGATATCGACTGAGTAATAATATCATTATGTTGTTGACTTTTCAATCAAAGTGGGACAGGAGCTTCAGTAAGCTCCGTTACTCAAAGCTCAAAGCGATGATACCTGCAAATTGTTTAGACAAATTATTTTACCTTAAAAATAATTTTACTCGAGTAAATTGAAACAAAGTTGCTTATATTTTAATACTATTATGTATAGTTAAGATGTTTATGTGTTTACTTTATAAAGAATTTGCAATGAATTTTCTTTGTATTTCACAAAGATATACGTTTTTCACACATTTTTTTGGATCTAAAACGTAGAATTAGTAGGTATTCTACTGCAGTGGTTTCTAACTTTTTTTTATCTCCGCGGACGTTTGATAATATTATTTTTTTTTCTGAAGCAGAGACGTTGATTGTACTTTTTTATTATATTTCAAACTCCACAATTTTCATAATTTCACTTGCACTCAAAATTTCTAATGATTATCTCCTGAAAATTTTACGGTTTACTGTCTTTTGATAAAAAAAAAAATAGAACCTACATATTGCTAAAAAGGTTCGTTATATAATAAATGTGCTCGTATGTATTAGTTACGTCAATCTATTGTAGTACATGGTCGGAACATGAGAGACGGGGCCAAATATGTACTTTTACTTTTTAGTCTAGTTAGTCAAAACATTATTCAAAAACGTATTTATGTATGATACACAATGACCTGCATGGAGTGGAAATCCAAAGGAAAAATTAGTCATGCAACCAATCAAATTTTGCGACCAATATAACTTCATATTAATCAGTCTTAAACAAACGTTGGTATATAAAGGTACGCTCATATCTCCCTCGAGTCCCTCGTTGTAGATGGATTTATAAAAATATGTAAGAATTGATTCAGAAAATATTATACATACATACATACATACCATCACGCCGCTTCCCTCGCGGGGTAGGCAGAAAGGATCGAGCGCCACTTCCTTCTATCCTTGCATACATCTTTCGCTTCCGTCACTTTCATACAATTCCTCATGCATGCTTTCCTGTTCAATGTGCTCAACACGTGACCGTCCTGTAGGATTTGATTTAAATGATCTTGCCATTTAATCCTCGGACGTCCACGTCTCCGAGCACCATTCCTCTCAGCCAAATATATCTTTTTAGTCATTCTGTCCTCATTCATTCTTTCAACGTGTCCAAACCATCTTAACTTATTTACATTCATCCTTGTTATTACACCAACTTTCATTCCACATTCCTTTCGTATATCACTGTTAGGCACACGATCTCTCAGACTTTTACCACACATCCTTCTCAACGATCTCATTTCCACTGCATTTATGCCACTTTCATCCTTCTTTAACCATGTCCATGTCTCGCTTGCATACATAAGTGTTGGCACTAAGATAGCAGAGTGCACCAACCTTTTAGCTGTGGTGGATATGTTTCTATTTGCAATTATTGGTCGGATTGCACCATTTACCTTATTGCCAGCAGCTTTTCTCCTTTCAATATCGCTTTCACACTTCTCATCTCTCGTGAACAAACTACCTAAGTACACACATTCGTCAACTTGCTCTAACACTTCGTTGTCAATCATTATCTGGCATACTGTTCTCTCACTTCCTCTTTCAAACACCATAATTTTTGTCTTTTTTGCATTCATTCTCAATCCATTAATCGCACAATTTTCATACACACACATCATCATTCGCTGTAGATCACTTTCCCTTTCAGCCATCAATACCAAATCATCGGCAAACTATTTTTTTTTTTTTTTTATTTTATTTTCACAATATTTAGAATCAAACAGTCGTTATACAATATGTTGACAATTAATATATTTGACATGTAGACCAGCGAAGATTCCACTCTTACCAGAAATGTTTCAATCTTGAGGAAAAAAATGTAAAAGTTAAAATGCTCCAAAAAAGTCAAAGTAAATTTAAATTTAAAAACAACGATAATACAATACTTAAAACAATACAAAAACATATTGATCGGCATACTAAAGAAAATATTGAAGGTCTCTATATTTGAAGTGCACCTTTTTACAACAATCACCATAGTTTGTTTATATTATTTTTTGTGTAGCAATTTTTTTTTATTGAATAGATCCTGTTATGATACTTCAGCATTTGTAGGAAAAAACTCAAAGCATCTTAATGTTTTGGAGTAAAACAGCAATAGATTTACTCAATATTTTCGGCCGACGCGACGGTTCTTGTGATAGTTCATATTAAGGGTAGCATCAAGCTATACTTTACGCTGACCTGATGATGAGAGCGAAAGCTCTTGAAAGCTGACTCGCGACCAATAAAGTCACAGTGGAAGTACTAACTTTTTTTTTATACGCGGCGGCAGAATTACCATCCACACTTCTCAGCATTATACAACCAGATAAGTCTCCATATGATCAGTCACGGTCACACAAAAACTTAACAGTCTAATGCCGGGAAAAATTCACCTATCCAGATATACAGGATATCAAAGGATTAGGCTCAGAACGCGGGTTTAAAATACCAGCATTGTGCCTGAAATATCTGTGTTCATAAACTTTTTTACAATATTACAAGTGTTTATTATAATAGATTTTTGAATTTTAATGTACAAATTAACCGGTAAATCTAATTTTTGTAAATTATTTATTAAAGATTTCGGAGTTACCCCTGTAGCTGACATGACTAAAGGTATTATATAAACGGACCTAGAATGCCAAATATTTTTTATTTCTCCTGCTAGTTCTGTATATTTACGTATTTTTTCTGCGACGGTTGTTTATATATTATAAATGTGTATTTGGGACAGCGATGTCTATAAGGTACGTTATTTTATTACGTTTATCATGTAATACTAAATCAGGTATTTTATTTCTTTTAATGATTACTATTATTATTATTTTTGTAACATCACATTACAACAAATTTGTACTGCGCTACCAGTCTATCAAGTCAATGATTATACATTATCTCGTTTATCAAAATGAAACCAGTTTAAAAATAGGACACTATTTTGAATATATAAAAGAATAATAATAATACATATTAT
The DNA here is from genome assembly GCA_947579605.1 of Athripsodes cinereus. Classification (NCBI taxonomy): domain Eukaryota; kingdom Metazoa; phylum Arthropoda; class Insecta; order Trichoptera; family Leptoceridae; genus Athripsodes; species Athripsodes cinereus. The sequence continues at coordinate 23,668,589 of OX388314.1, forward strand.
AATGTTAAAATGTAAAATAAATTAAAGGAAAAACAAGATTTTTTATATATAATAATGGTTTGTTAGAATCTTATAATACATGGAGATAAAATCAAAATATTATAATGGTGTGTGCCTTCCTGGAAAATATTCTATCCTAGAGAAATTATGATAATTATATGTTTTGATACTTCGTCTGATTTGAATATTTCCTTAGAAGCCTGGAGGTAGAGTCTCGGCCTCATGCACAAGAGGTGCGCGGTTCGATCCCAGGTGCCGTCAAACTTCCCTTTCACGACACAAGCTTTTAGCTTACGGTGAAAGGTGTATAAGGTTGTATTTGTGGTTTTAACAAAAAACCAGATAAGTAGGTATATCTTAAAAAAAATCTATAATATGGTAATAGAATTTACACCATCTTGTTAAATCATGTAATAAATATACAAAAATTTGCCCTCTACTGTAATATACTGTAGGTACCATAACGGCACATCCCACAAGTGGAGTAGTCAGCGAACTAATTGCATGTGACAAACATGCAAATTGTTCTCTCCCTGTCAATAACAAATAAGGCATTCAATAAACAATACGATAAACAAAATTGTCTTTTTTCTTTATAATTGTTGTACGTTTCGGGATTTCTAAATTAGTTCTACCACAATAATCCCACGAGGCGGCTTCCCTTCGGGTCTCCTCTATGGGAAAAAGTAGGATCCGCGAATGCGAATAAATAGATGTAAAAGACTTGAGATATTCGGATGTATAGAGATTCTTTCAAACGCTGAATTGTAGATGTTAATTATCTTATTCGTAAGGTTAAACAGATACCAGCCTTTTTACAGAACATTGCATAATTTATTCTAATTAGTTTACAAGCTTCCCCACTTGTAGAATATCTCATGATAGTGTGAATAGAGGTCTATATAGATCTATCGATCTGATTAATCCAAGCCCATTCCATGCGATTCAGAGAAAGCTTCAATTTTCGTAGTGAACTTGTTGATTACGAATAAATAAGAAAGTGCTAAACTAAAAAGGTTTTATATACTCGTACAACCCCTATTGAGAAAGTTAACACCTCGTTAGGGCAGTTAATGAACACTTAATGAATTCCTGATGTTGGCCACTTAAGGTGTTACACGTGGTTTTCGCATTTCACACATACCTACTTGAAAAACTTTTTAAATTATTCTTTCTTAACTGCTTTGTACAGTTGCTGATTTAAATTAACGTTAGTTCTAGGCTTCTGTTAAAAAAAGATCTGCTCCAGAATGAATTTTTATTTATAAAAATGACGGGTATATATTTCATAAATATGCCCTAAAAATGACAAACTTTTAGTAACTTACTGTGAAAGGTGTATAAGGTTGTGTTTGAGTTTATAACAAACAAAACCCAGATATATTATTTTTCAAAAAAAATAACATCTTAAATGTCAAAAAATATATAAGCATGCAAAAAATTAACTGAGGCAAGATTGGTTATAAACTTTATATAAATAAACTTTTTATAAACTTTATATACTTTCGACAACGCCACAGAAGATCTTATGGTATACAGCTTTAATATAACGCATGAGGACTAACTTTGGTTTGCAAGTTTAGATAAATAAAAAGCCCTCAACCCTGAAATTTCTCAGCCTGAAAAAGTTCGTTCCAAAATCTATGTTGTCACTTTATTCAGTAAACCCTAACGTGAGCTCCCGTGGTAGTACTTTGCCACGGCTAGCTTGGGGGCCACGTTACAAGATATGTTCCTCTTAAGTAGGTGGGTACTAATATACAAAATAAAAATAATAATTATTATAATAATAAATACGATTTATTCAAGGGAATAATTTATATGCATGGACCAATGCAAAATAAACACAAACAATAACACTGACGTGTTCACACAGTAAAAAAAAAACACATGTAAGTACTATTATCATATAGTAATAGAATATAAGTAATGTACAAAAATTATAAATAAAAAAACAATTACTTCTTCGTTGCGCTGGCTAAACGCGAGGGCGCGACCCTCAACGATTGTAGTACAATTAACACAATGTCTATATATGTGTCACGAAGAGTCCAGTTGCAGTGCACAAATAATAGTTCCCGATGAACAACTTCACAATGGAATATTTTATCAATAGTCTATTAATCACTCGTCGAATATATGATATTGCAATCAAATTAAAAAAATAGTCTCAGATGATAATAATGAAATTCACTTTTCGATTTATTTCTCACTTTCGATGAATCACTTCTCACTTAGGTATTTGTATATCGTAAATACCTAGCAGACAAGGCGAGTACTATATCGGTGTTACGCGCACGGATGTTGAAAAACTTCTGAACTCTCGTCCTTGAACTGCGCTGGCTTATATAGTTCTCCGGGGCGGCAGACAGAGACAGAAATAAAATTGTTCTGTCTCCTTCTATGTCCTTGTACTTTTCTTCAATGACAGTATGAAATAGTATGTATTTTAAATTTGATTGCTTTATCATAATATGAAGAATATTAAAATGATTAAAATGCGATGTTTTTTCTTTCTTGAAGTTACAGCCGTTTTTCGGAAGATAATTATCAAACAAGATTATTTACATACATTTGAATTATGGAACAAATACTTAACTTATCTTAACATATGCAAAATTATTTACAATCAATTTTCACCTAGATATCTACATCTCTAAACAACAATTTATTTAATTAAATACATTTTCATGTTCTTTTGATATACATAGGTATCGTAGAATTTTAAAACAATAGTTATGACTCTAAGATTATCATAAAGTTTGATCCTATACCTACCGATACAATTTACTTAGCAACATCAATTTATAATTTACATACTCGATCTACTTTAAATATAAAACAAATCTCAATTGTAACATATCGTCATAATATATTATTGAAATCATTAAATATTATTAGTGTACACCTCTGTCTATCAACAAGCAATTATTTACATATCAAACATTATTTTTTCTTATAATATCCAATTATTTACATATGTCCTTAATCAAATTTATAATTACAATTGTTGTTAAATATGCAAAACTTTCTTTATACCTATCTCAATGCCAGATATTAAGTCCAAATTATATTTTCCAATATAGTGACAATATCCCATAAGTCGTGTGACTTGATAGATATTTATTAGATACAATGAATCAGTGATACAATTAATCATTGGATGAACACATCTATATAATTATAATAACATTAATTCTTTCCGTACTAGTAAATATTAACTACCTACTATATTATTTACATTTTTACATATTTAAACATTTCTTTTACTCAATTATTTACTATATGCAATATTTACACAGGTTAGGTATATTTTAGTATCTCTCATAATGTATTATCACATACATCATATCAAAAATCATACAAAATAAATTACAATTAAAATATTACTATACCTAGCGCGGACATTAGTCATTATTATTAAACAGGTGTAAAAACAAAACACTTTGTTAAACAAAAGGGAATATCATAAAGCCATTAAGATTTTTGTAGAAAAAGTTACAACAAAATAAAATTACCCAGCGGCTAAGTGAGTAGTCACCAGAACTCTCATTGTTATATGGGATAGTTATAATCCTGCCATTGTTTATTTAACTTTCACTAATACATACAATAGTATCTAAGTGCAGGTAGATATATAGGTACATAAAAATAGATGCATCAATATTTGGATTTTTCTAGACTTTCTTGCGAACTCTATTATTTGAAATAAATATTCCCGTATCAACAAAACAATATTATATTCATCATAATGTTTTCCGTCATAATTAATTAGCAATGCATATCAAATTCGACACCCCCTTCTTGACGGAAAAATTATGTTCAATGATACTTAAATTATTCTTAACCAATTACAAGTCCCGAAAAAATTACATCATTCTTAAATTATTACATATACCTACAATCAATAATGCGTGCAAACTAGACAACCAAGGTATGTACCGATATATTTAAAAATTTACTCTAAACCCGATAGGCGCCAACTCATTCTTCTTATTTAGATGTTCGACGGAGAATGAGTAAGACCGTCATGCTCAATGATAATATTATCGGCAACACATCTGTATCATCCCATCTGCACACCACATATTAGGCAAAAAATAAAAAACATAATTATTGCCAACTTATAGCCTACATACAGATCATCTTAACTAATGTTGTGTGAACACGTCAGTCCTACCTATCTATTATATACAATTATTTACAACTTAACACTTATCTTACCTACATGTTATCCTAAGCTTACCTAAACTCTACTTAAACTGCGCAGTTTAACTAATATTTACACTAACTACCTTTCTACATACACGCACCTACCTAACTATTTATATATTTACAATTGATTAATTATGAAAGAATTATTTATATTGCACTCATATTTACACGCGATGATTTAAGGATACTAGGTATTTACAATTACAATTTACAACGATTATGATTTTTTTTAAGAGACACGTATAATGTATTTACTCAGCCGTTTCTTCTAATAGCTCTCCGCCAACTTCCTCTTGTACAGACTCGATGTCTTCCGTAGTGTTTGGGGCTGATCGAAGGTTATCTACGTGAACCTTGATAGGCTTTCCACGTCTGTCAATCCAATATACGTTTCCTCGGCCAACTGACATCAAAACAGAGTAAGGCCCGGACCATTTTGGCGCAAAACCTCCATGAAACCCAGCTAAGTGATTTGAAAGAGGATGTTCTTTCATCATTACCTCTTGGCCGGTGGTAAATTTAGGTATGGTGGTCGTCGCAGACGCATATTTCTCACAATAACGTGCTTGATTTAGACGGATCAAATTATCCTCGGCTGTTCGGTCACGTACTTGTTCCACTTGATCGTTATCCGATGTAGGTATATGTGCCCATTCTCCTGGCTGCTTCCGTTCATATCCTAATAAGGCCTGTGATGGAGTTACTCCTGTAGCGTCGTTACGTCGTCCTCGAAGCGCTCCGATTATTCGAGGTAAACACTCATCCCAATGACGATGTTCTCTATTGAGAAGATGAATTCTTAATCCCTTCTTGATTTCCTGGTTTCTTCTCTCCGTTATGTTCGCTCTGGCATGGTAAACTGCAGTGGTCCAATGTTGGCATTGCCAACGCTCGATGGCCAACTTCCATGATCTATGTATAAATTGTCGTCCATTATCTGAGAGTATGGCCCTAGGATAACCATATCGTGAGAATACTTCCGTTTCCAGGATCCTTACGATTTGAGATGCTTGTCCAGTCTTTATTGGAAATGCTTCCACCCACTTGGAAAACATATCGGTGACTACCAGTAGGCACTTGTTTCCCTTCAATGATCGTGGATAAGGCCCCATTAAATCTACTGCAACAATTTCAAAAGCATGTTGCGCTTGGTATGCTCCTAAGGGAGCATGTGGACGGTCGGGCAAAGCTCTTGCTTTTGCGCACACCATGCATCTTTTTACGTATCGCCGTATATCACTGTTCATTCCGGACCATAAATAGTATTGTCGGACAGCTCTGATCGTCTCTTTCTCTCCAGGATGTCCTGCTCGACACCCATCATGATAACTTTTGATCACTTTCGAGATCATAAATTTAGGCACGATCATTTTCTCTGTCTCACCATCTTCCATAGCACGATAAAGGCAACCGTCACGTAATCGATAAAATTGATTTTCTGTATTGGGATTGGAACTGTCTGCCGAAACTTGACGCTCTAAGCTACTGATGAGCCTCATAATCCTAACATCAGATCTCTGAGCCATACGCACTTTATCTGCTAATCCTATGGTGATATCTTCGTCACTGGAAGCTTGATGTTGAGGTGACGATCCTAATTCATCTTCAATATGCATCACTTGCGGAACATTGGATCCTGTCTTCCAGCCTTCCTGGTGTACTGCTGGATACATGGCTCTACTAATTTCCGTATCTGGGTTAGTAAGAACTTGCTCGGGGCTACGAGAAAGATAATCCGGAAGTTGATTCTTCTCGCCGGGACAATGTTCAATGGTGAAATTATATTCTTGAAGAAGCAATGCCCACCTTGTAAACTTGGCTCGTTCATCCTTGGCGCTGTCCAACCATGTTAAGGCTCTGTTGTCGGTCCTCAAGATAAAATGTCTACCTTCTAAGAAGGCACGGTATCTTTTGATAGCCCACACTGCGGCCCATGCTTCTTGCTCATTGGAGTGCCATTTTCGCTCAGCGTCAGTAAAACGAGCACTTGCATAAGAGATAACATCTCTACCACCATCTGAACGTTCATGAAATAATACTGCTGCAACACCCAGCATGCTTGCGTCCGTTTGTAAAATAAACTTTCGGGTAAAATCAGGTCTGCATAGGGTCTTTGGCTTAGTCATCTCAACCTTGATACGCTCCATTGCTTGGTTAGCATGTGTGTTCCATTTAAATGGTCTTTTAACACTTAACAAATCTGTAAGTGGTGCTGCTAATTCAGAGAAACGAGGTATATACTCCCGCAGCCAGTTGCATAAACCTAGAAAAGCGCGTAATTGTTTTCTGGTTGTTGGGACAGGAGTGTCCATTACGCTAATCTCGTGTACCTTTTGTGCCTGGTTTCCGGAAGCTGTTACAACATGGCCCAGGTAGTCTATTTCCTTGGTGACAAGTTTACATTTATCGGCCGCACATCGAAGACTATACTGTTGTAATCTTTCCATAACCAACCGTAGATGACGTTTATGTGACTCCCAATCTGGTGAATATATTATCAGATCGTCTAAGTAAACAAGCACAAATTCTCGTAAGTAACCTGCAAGTACTTCCTGTGACATAATTTTCTGGAAAGTTCGAGGAGAACCCTTCAAACCAAAAGGCATAACTTTAAATTGATATGACGCGCCATCAGGCGTGGTGAACGCAGTATAAATCTTGGAATCCTCATCCATTGGCACCTGCCAGTATCCCTTCTGTAAATCTATTGTTGAGAATAACTTTGCGTTGCCCAAGTCTTTAAGTGTCTCATGAATGATAGGTAAGGGAGAAGCTGCATCTTCGGTGACGTCATTCAGTTTTCGGTAATCTACACAAAATCTATACTCGTCTTTGCCTTTCTTGGGAACCATAACGATTGGAAAGCTGTACGGAGATCTGCTTGCTTCAATTACTCCATCCGCTAGCATTCCTTCAAGTTGGGAGTATAAGTTACGTTTCTTAGCATCTGACAGCTTATAAGGTGGAAGTCTAATAGGTGCGTTATCCCGCAGTGTGATGGTGTGAGGTTGTAACGGCGCAGGACCAGCATATGGCAAGAAGATATCCTTAAATTCATCCAGAATCTCGTTCAGCTCCTCATGTTCGGTCCTAGACAATGTGGCTGGTAGTTCTGGAAACTCTACTTTTCTTGAATCGATACCAGCTCTTCTTACTGGCAAAAGGTGCGTTGTCATCCGTTCCTCTCTTCCAAAATGTAAACATCCTCGATACAGGTCCAAAACTGCCTGATGTTTAGCCAACCATTCTATGCCAAGAATTATGTCTTCACGGAGATCTTCTGATACCAAAAACTCCTCCTCCATTATTGCCTCCTGTACCTGCATCCTCAATGAAATCGTTCCCTGTACATCCATACGCGTACCGAAATTTGCCAACTGCAATTTTTTTATGGATGTATTTTGTACATTTCCCTCTACCAGGGATAACTTGATAAGGTTGTGGGATGACGCTGAATCCACCAATGCAATTCGCTCCTTGCCGCTTATTTGTATTCTTATCTTAGGAAGAACGACACGCCCAGGGTTGGTGATGATATTACACTCAGGAGTTACTTCAACTTCAATGGCATCGAAGTCTTCTACAGGCAGCCTCCTTGGAACATGCATATCCTCCACTTGGATATGTCCGTGGGATGTGTTATCCACGCTTTGTTCACTCTGGAGACTCCTATTTCCTCTTCCTTCACCATCCGAGTGTATCATCGCTTCGACAATAACTGTCTGTACTGCTGGCTCTTCGTCTGGGTGGGGTTCTTCGATGGTGGCCGTATCTCTTAATCGCGGTGCCCTTGGGTTGGACGAGGTCCGAACTGTCCTTGACCCGGGCGTTGTCCGTTTAAAGGCCGATTATTAGATTGAGAAGCTTGTCCGTTATGTGGAGAATTTCGTCCGTTTCGTCGAGAATCTTGTCCGTTATGCTGAGTGTTTTGTCCGTTATACTGAAAGCTTTGCGAGTTTTGTTCGTTGTTCCAGGAGTTATGATTGCGACCGTTATTTCGATAGTTACGATAATTGCGTCCGTTATTCCGAGAGTTATTTCCGTTGTACCGTGGGTACTGTCCGTTCCATCTTGTATTGTGTTGCACATTGTTATCGCCTCTTTCCATCTGCTCATCTTCTCTCTCCTCCCTGTGTGTTGTTTCCTGATGAAGAGCTTCGATTGGCGAGTCAATGTCATTCACCTTTGTCCATAATTCGTCAAAACTACCCCCGACGTTTCTTCCGATTCTTTCGCGATATTTCAGAGTCATAAGTCCGACAGTATGTAGGAGTGATGCGTGTTTCCAAGGTTTATCCCCATACACGTTGGAATATACCCGTGCTTTTCTTCCGAGAAATGCAATTCCTGACTCACGATTGTCTTGTTTATTTGTCAAGAAATGTGATTTGAGGCTCTCCCTGTATTCCTCACCGGTGTATCTTGTTAAAAAGAGTTTTTTGAATACGTGCCACCTAAAATGGTTACTTCCTATTCTCTGCCACCAAAACATAGCCGATCCCTTAAGCTTTTTAGCTACTTCTGCAACACGGTCATCTTCATGTACATCTACTTTATTGAAATAGGCCTCACAATACCTAATGAATTTTTCCGGAGATTCTTCAGGCCTCCCCTCGAAGTTCATTGGAACGCCGTCCCTCCTTTCGTTCATTACATATATGACCTCGCGCTGTATCGTTTGACTCTCCTCTTCATGTTGACTTCTAGACGTATTTGAATTTTCCCCGGACTCCGTGGTAGTTCTCCCCGAACTCCTTAAGTCCTCACGAGATACGACAGACATAAATACATATTTAAACAATAATAAAAATCCACCGATGCCTATAGTTGCACCACCCACAATAAGAGGAAACATTTTAAACGATTAATTATATAAAACAATAACACAAATAATCAGGTTCGTTTTAGCGATTATACCGATAATAGGTATTTTTTCGCTAAATCCACCACGTTGGGACCGCCAATATGACGTGAGCTCCCGTGGTAGTACTTTGCCACGGCTAGCTTGGGGGCCACGTTACAAGATATGTTCCTCTTAAGTAGGTGGGTACTAATATACAAAATAAAAATAATAATTATTATAATAATAAATACGATTTATTCAAGGGAATAATTTATATGCATGGACCAATGCAAAATAAACACAAACAATAACACTGACGTGTTCACACAGTAAAAAAAAAACACATGTAAGTACTATTATCATATAGTAATAGAATATAAGTAATGTACAAAAATTATAAATAAAAAAACAATTACTTCTTCGTTGCGCTGGCTAAACGCGAGGGCGCGACCCTCAACGATTGTAGTACAATTAACACAATGTCTATATATGTGTCACGAAGAGTCCAGTTGCAGTGCACAAATAATAGTTCCCGATGAACAACTTCACAATGGAATATTTTATCAATAGTCTATTAATCACTCGTCGAATATATGATATTGCAATCAAATTAAAAAAATAGTCTCAGATGATAATAATGAAATTCACTTTTCGATTTATTTCTCACTTTCGATGAATCACTTCTCACTTAGGTATTTGTATATCGTAAATACCTAGCAGACAAGGCGAGTACTATATCGGTGTTACGCGCACGGATGTTGAAAAACTTCTGAACTCTCGTCCTTGAACTGCGCTGGCTTATATAGTTCTCCGGGGCGGCAGACAGAGACAGAAATAAAATTGTTCTGTCTCCTTCTATGTCCTTGTACTTTTCTTCAATGACAGTATGAAATAGTATGTATTTTAAATTTGATTGCTTTATCATAATATGAAGAATATTAAAATGATTAAAATGCGATGTTTTTTCTTTCTTGAAGTTACAGCCGTTTTTCGGAAGATAATTATCAAACAAGATTATTTACATACATTTGAATTATGGAACAAATACTTAACTTATCTTAACATATGCAAAATTATTTACAATCAATTTTCACCTAGATATCTACATCTCTAAACAACAATTTATTTAATTAAATACATTTTCATGTTCTTTTGATATACATAGGTATCGTAGAATTTTAAAACAATAGTTATGACTCTAAGATTATCATAAAGTTTGATCCTATACCTACCGATACAATTTACTTAGCAACATCAATTTATAATTTACATACTCGATCTACTTTAAATATAAAACAAATCTCAATTGTAACATATCGTCATAATATATTATTGAAATCATTAAATATTATTAGTGTACACCTCTGTCTATCAACAAGCAATTATTTACATATCAAACATTATTTTTTCTTATAATATCCAATTATTTACATATGTCCTTAATCAAATTTATAATTACAATTGTTGTTAAATATGCAAAACTTTCTTTATACCTATCTCAATGCCAGATATTAAGTCCAAATTATATTTTCCAATATAGTGACAATATCCCATAAGTCGTGTGACTTGATAGATATTTATTAGATACAATGAATCAGTGATACAATTAATCATTGGATGAACACATCTATATAATTATAATAACATTAATTCTTTCCGTACTAGTAAATATTAACTACCTACTATATTATTTACATTTTTACATATTTAAACATTTCTTTTACTCAATTATTTACTATATGCAATATTTACACAGGTTAGGTATATTTTAGTATCTCTCATAATGTATTATCACATACATCATATCAAAAATCATACAAAATAAATTACAATTAAAATATTACTATACCTAGCGCGGACATTAGTCATTATTATTAAACAGGTGTAAAAACAAAACACTTTGTTAAACAAAAGGGAATATCATAAAGCCATTAAGATTTTTGTAGAAAAAGTTACAACAAAATAAAATTACCCAGCGGCTAAGTGAGTAGTCACCAGAACTCTCATTGTTATATGGGATAGTTATAATCCTGCCATTGTTTATTTAACTTTCACTAATACATACAATAGTATCTAAGTGCAGGTAGATATATAGGTACATAAAAATAGATGCATCAATATTTGGATTTTTCTAGACTTTCTTGCGAACTCTATTATTTGAAATAAATATTCCCGTATCAACAAAACAATATTATATTCATCATAATGTTTTCCGTCATAATTAATTAGCAATGCATATCAACCCTTTAAAATTTAACGATACAATAATAATAACATAAACAATTGTTATAATAGTGTCTGCTATATTTTAACATAATAATAACTGACCAATATCAAGACTTAAACTTTTAGTCTAAAGCTACCAACGGAAAGCTTTTTCGTTACAACACATTATGATGTACTTTCCGGTATGTTCGTTAAGGGTTGAATCGGGTAGTCGTTAGTATAAAAGCACGTTCTTTTTTGTTGTTGTTTGTTCTTTAATAATAATAATACACATTACAGAATGTTGTAGGTAGGAAGTATGTACCTACTCCTATTATCTAGTATTAACAACAAAAGCTTCATGAAACTACCCCGTATGTTATTTATTTTAAAACTACACTCGAACAACCGACAGTGGGATGTAACTATTTTCATTGAGAAAATTTTCAAAAACGGTATCCATGCTTACTCATAAATACAGTTTTACTAACAAGTATTTGAACATTAAAACAGTGAGTTTACATTATTAAAGCCTTTATAAATAATTGCACACATGTTAATATATACCATAAAGAGGTGTTTATGTGACGAAAATTTTCAAGATGAAAAGTTGTTCATTGTTCAAATCATTGTCAGTTTTTTTTACAATACTTACCGAAAGCGTGTTTTATATTTCATCCTGTGATTTTGATGAAAGTTCAAATGCTAAAAAGAACAACATTATCAACACGATATCAGCATAATAGCTTGTATCTAGAAGATGGAGTATGTTTATTGAAATAAAAATAATTTGATAAATTGAACAAAGGTTTTGTTTTAAGAGGGCTCTACTTTGTGATTTCATGCAAACGAATTAGCAAAATTACAACCATTTTATTTTTTAAATATTTTAAATTCTGGATCACATGTACCTATGTTATTTTTTATATTAATATAATATTTTGAACATTTATGCGATTTTATCATTTTAGTTTTATTTTGCTGCGAGGAATATAGTGAAAATAAATTTTGAAGATTACCGTCGCAATGATGATACGTCGATACGAGTGGTGCTATTTTAAATAAATTATCCTTAATAATACAAGAGTGTTAATAAAATTTTAAAACCAAGATTAATCTTAAAATATCATGAATTTTATAATACACCTATTTATTTACAACCCTTAGATTTTCTTAATTATTATGACAAACTGCATACACATCAAAAATAAATTTCATTATTATCAAAAAAATCATAGAAAATGTTTATAATTCAATCATTTGTTTTATTTATATAATAATATGGTATGTTTTTTACCGTGCATACTACATATATAACGTTATTATGTGCAATAATCAAGAATATAGCGAGTTTCACAAATTTTAAGATTCAGAAGGCCCACGGCATGCCTAGTAGCCGGATGTGAGGCCGTACTCGCTCTGTTTTTGAATTAGGAAATAAATAATAAATTCAATTTATACCTAGAATAAATACAATTTAAATTTTATTAATATGTGATAACATACTATTTTTTTATACCCATGAATATTTTTGCATATAAAGTTTTGGCTTATATTTATTAATAAAGCTGTTTCATTAATTATTTGAATAATTTTCTCTGCGCCTACTAAAAATTGTTGCCTGAAACCACTAGAGCTAAATCTAATTTGTACCTTAGGTAAGAACGGCTGTTAAATCAAGACGTCTTGCAACTTATGAAGTCATTACCTATTAATTTTCATGCTCACAATATATCCAATTATGGAATTCAACTACTTATGCACCAATACTATAAATAAGAAACAAAAACACGTATAACTTATTGATTTATTTTAGTGTTTAATAATCAATAAATAACATCATTTTTACTATAAGCGTAAGAAAGAAAAAGTAGAACTTTGTAAATGTTAACGAAAACAAGTGTAATTCTGTTTAGTGAAGTTTTATTTTCCATTACACCTATTCAGAGATAGGTACATATTTTATGCTCTTTCACCTCAAATCGATACGACATTAAGATACCATTATTGTTCCTTAAATCACATCATGAAGGAAGATGTTACCATCATTAAGGGTAATGGAAACTAGGAAGACGAGACGAAAAGATCATTAAGGACAAATAACAATATAATGTACTATCAAGGGAAAAAGAACGATACTGTTAGAAATCATAATACCGATTACCCCAATTGTACGTAACTAAGCAAAAGTCTATCACGAATATGCGTTGATTTTTTTTACTGTGACATATTATGCATACATAGTAAATGTACTTGACGTAAACAAGATTTTTTATTAGTTCAATATGTTATGAGGATGTTTAGATTTAAGTTTTATCAAATAGTCTATGTATTGTAATGTCTGTATAATTATTGTTAAATAAAATAAATAAAATAAATAAAAATAAATAACCACACATGAATCTTCAACTAATGGTTCACATTTTTTTATTCTCATACAGTACTTGAGTTTAATGTCTTCAAAATTATCTTCCAATATCTTCTATAGACATTAAATTTTTGACATATCTTACAAGTACATCTTACAAGAAACTTTATAAAAAGTATTTTGAGGCTTGTGGTGGCATATAATTCTTCCATTCACTTTACTACACTGTGAGTCATTCCTCTTTAATATTTAAGGTGGAGACAAGAATCCTCCACTCCTTATATCAAAGGATTTACCAGATCATCAAAACAATGCACTTTGGTCTGACTGTTATTGACAATTCTCTAAATATGACACAGCAGTTTTTGTTGTCAAAAGAAAACGTGTAAAATAGCAAAGTATTCGTAAAAATTACTGAAAAACTATACGTATTGAATTTTCAAAATTGCTTTGGTACAATGGTTATAACTTCAGTATGAAAGCTTTGTTGGAATCTCTTCTACAAAGGAGGTTTTACAATCGGAACAATTATTTTTAATAGCTGACGTTGTATGTCAGTTCCATTGCTTGGAATTCTATTCTCCAACGTCTATTGCATTTCATCATACTCGTATTAGGTTTTCTATACAAGCTCAATTTATTAGATACTTGATAAAAATTGAAAAAGAATCGAAGGATCTTATCCGAATCGTGAAAAGAATCTTATCAACGTTCATCCGTCTGATGAGATATAGTGATGTATTTTATTCAGTGGTACGAACAATCGAATTCACAATCGATTTATTCAGATTGTTTTTTAGCTTTTCGAATACTTATTTCAATAATTTTGTATTTATTTACTGTGTCGGTGTTAAGGTAGTAGAATTCTATTGCGACATAAATTAAACATTTGTTTGAAATAAATTAAACATTTGTTTTTTTTTTAATAATTTTGTACATCGATGTAAAACAAATCGAAATTAATAACATTTTGACTAGAATTATCATCATCATCATCATCATCGCCCTCAACGCTCCTCTCGGGAGCACAGGGCAGAAACCAACCTCCTCCATTCAGAGCGTCTCTGTGGCAATTGCGTCACCTCTTTCCACGACATTATCAAAGATGAATTTATTTTCAATTACTAAATTTTGTGTTATTTTCTTGTTGTTCGTAAGGTTATTTCTCAAGCTTAATTTCAAAATCATGTTGAACATGACTTCAACTAGGTGCAAACGATATTTTCTAAAACAAAAGCATTTCATAAAAATTGGTTTGACATCAAAAGATGAACTGAAAGAATGATATTAAGATAAAACAATTTTGGAGAATAATGAAAAAGCCTAATGTTGAATAACGGACTCAAAGTAGATGAAGAAGATAATGAAACAAAAAATGAGAAAAGGGACAAAAAATTACTCTAATAAACAACCGATTTTCAAATTTAAGGTTCAAAATTTATTCGATAGCATCTTCGATTGAAAAACATCGAGTGTGCAAATCATTCGATTCGTTCATACTAAGTTTCTAGTATAATTTGATATTATTCCGTACAACAATAATAGAACTCATTGCTTCAACATCGATTCTGATTACTGTTTTTGAAATACAAAAGAAAATATATAATACTGAAATTCTGAAAATTCAGTCATCCATGAACAACATAACGGTGGTGAATTCTACTACTACTACAATAGATCTAAAACCAACCCCCATCTTAAACATACCATCCTCCTGTCAGGGTTGCTGGTTGTCTGAATCCGTTCTCCTGTCATTCCTTCTTCACCCGACTTCATGGAGATTGGTGAATTGTCCTTCGTGAATTGAATACTAAATTTTACACAACTACCTACTTGCTACCCAATACTAAATTATCGAATTGGCTTTTGTAGGCTTGCCGTTATAAACCGTATGAAATTCTACACAGAAAAGAGAATGTAGTTACTCGTTTAAACTTACATACTGTGAATTTTGATTGTTGTGAATAATTTAACGGACGCGGTTATTATTATTGTGCAGGTTGCATTTTGCAAACTTTTCGAAATTTTAAATCTTTACTCATAGAACGTAATAATTTTAAGTATTACGTGAAGGTACGTCCAGTATTGATTAATTCAAACTTAAATCGCGTCCAAGAGGAATAATTTATCGATAGTGAATTTAGATCTTGAAATACCGAAACCTTATCCTAAGAAGCCACCAAATTGATACAGGACTATCTATGGTTATAAACTTATTTTTTTATGGTTAAAAACGTACATTTTATTCATTCGTTTACTCACACCATTACAGCATTTACAACAAGTGGGGTTATCAGCGGATGAATTACAGGTAAGAAACATGCAAGTTGTTCTGTCCGTGCCAACAAAACTTAGTTATTCAGGGTGGGTGGGATACCTCATCGATAAATTGAAGATTTTAGATTTGAAATTATCAAATAAAATAAAATAAATATTTATTATTTTTGTTTCGTGTTACTGTACAAAAATAATAAATATTTATTTTATTTTATTTGATAATTTAAAATGAAGTGTTACAAAGTAAATGCCGATACAATTAATGAAATTTTAGATTTGGTTTAGGATATAATTAATTTTACGTAATGTTTTACGAATATTTGCCTTTTACGAGTCGAAAAGTTACAGAAAAACGTGGGAAACCTTTTATTCTTTACTGGGGACTCCATATACACACTATACATTTTATAATTGTATCAATATTGTATAGACAAAGTAAGATAATAAGGAATCTTGTATTATGGATACACATATTCATATACAATCCACTAAACACATTTACATACAATATTTTTTTAATTTTGTTAATATAAACCCAAATACAACTTTATACACCTTCCACAGTAAGCTAAAAGCTTGTGTCGTGAAAGGGGAGTTTGCCGGCACCTGGGATCGAACCGTGGACCCCTTGTACAAGAGGCCGAGACTCTACCTCCAGGCTACCAACGAACTCAATTAGTGATGTAACGTATTCGCATTCGCATTCGCGAATATTCGCATATTTCAAAGTATTCGCATTCGTATTCGCAAAAAAATATGCGAATGTTTTGCGAATATTAATTTGGTAATAAAGTATCGGGTATTCGGTAAAAGTACCGGATACTTACCCGGTACATTGTAAAAAAAGGTACTGCAAGAAAATATTCTTTAAGAAAACCGAGGAGTTTTGAAATATTTTAAGTTTGAGCAATATTGTAGAAATCTAAGCAAGTCAATATTCGCTATTCGCATTCGCATTCGCGAATGTCGGCAACAAATATTCGCATTCGCATTCGCGAATATCCAAAATCACACATTCGTTACATCACTAATACATATAACACCTAGACCCAGAAAAAGTCGAATAGGTCATTGAAAAGTATTAGATTGTCTTAATATTTTATATTTCATCATTATTCCACCAGTCATTCAATTTCGCGGCCCAACCAATAAATAATATTATAATGAAATATTATTTATATGCGGTTATAATAATACACCATATTAATAAAACATTAAAATTTTACCTAAAAATGCATCTGAGTACTGTCAAATTCGTCTTGAAGTACAATGGACACATAAAGGATATAGAGATGAAACCCTTAAATTTTTACAAAGCATCATCGAAAATTCATGATTCATGGAAACACTATTCAAACTGCTGATCATATTAGAAACACGATACCAAGAACAAAAATAGAGCTCGCATGTTATACTTTTGTAATTAAAATTTATAATAGTCTTTCTAGCCATTTTAAGGAATGCAGGAATTCACAAACTTTTGATTCAAGTGCTAATGAAAATTTCTCAAAATTTATAATAAGTAGCGTGTAGTATTGTGTTGTATGTAGTGTATTAAAAAAAAAGTCATTATTATTATTATTATTATTGGACAATTTATATTGCGCCGTTTTCATGATTTAAATCATCTCAAGGGCGAATTTACACTATTATTTCACATTACAATTTATTCTTTACCTACTATTTTTACAATACAAATTTGGTTAAAAATATAATATAATTCTCACAAATTTTGATAATAACATTTAATTTATATGTTTCTATTTTTAAAATTTAACATTTTAACTTTAGTACAGTAAACACTAAAAACAATATAATTAAATAGACTACACTTTATTTTAGTCGGGATGCAAAAATATTACAAAATCAATTGGGTTTTGAATAAAGGAGAAGTCATGGGTTCAGGCAGCTACAAGAGCGCCATCTACATACACAAACATCGGATGGTCAATCCAATCAACTGCAATAAATTTAGATTTTTTATTCTGTCACAACCTAATATCAAATTCAGAAAAATATTTCATTTTACGCATGAAAATTTACAAAACGAAATAATGTAAATTGTGTTTTAATTTTTAGATACAATAAGATTTATAAATATTCTAATTCATCAGTATCAGTCATGCCCAAAATATATCCAAAAATACATCTAGAAATACATGACCGATACCTCGATGCAATGTTTTAACGATAAACATTTCTATTTTTAAACTCGCAGAAAAATAAATATACAAACAATATTATTATTCAGTAAGAAACATTTTTAATGCATAGCAATAAGGTGAAATTGAAATAAAGCATAAAAATAGGTAAGTACCTTCCCTAGCAAAGTTTGTAGTATTAGTAGAAGGTACCAGGTACCAGTGGCGTGTTTTCCATACATGCAAAATTGCACAGCATGCCTAATGAATCATAAGCATCACTGCATTTTTTTCGGATCTATTTTATACAGGACCAAACTTATAGAGCAGTGCAAACAAGTCTTCCTTCTACAAGAGGGTTTACAGTATCGCGTGAACCGTCAACTGGAATCCTCGTGAACCTTCGAATAGATCAATCTATTAATATATTCAGGAGAAACCGAAACACAATCGATATTTGTTGTTTCACTCCATTTTATTTATTAATCAGAGACGCAAACAGAAATTTAACAAAATAGACACAAAAAAATAAAAACATTATACATTGACTTGGCAAGCCCCATCCTCCAATTAAGTATGTCTACAGCATACACACATTAATTAAACAAAAGCTACTACTACTATACCATTACGGCATATCCCACAAGTGGGGTAGCCAGCAGACCATCTGCATATATTAAACATGCAAACTGTCTTCTCCGTACCAATATAAAATTAAGACATTCAGGATGGGTGGCAATACTCATCGCTGAATTTAAGATCTAATATGTCTTAATTTTTCGAACACCTGCCATTAAACAAAAGAATGAGAGAGAAAAAATATAAAATAAAAATAGTCACTGCACGTCCAGCAAAATACCTTTGCTTTTTCGCTCCCACTTTTACAGTAGATATTATACATCATACGCATACTATTCAAAACAATAGACCAACGATTGTTTAAAACTAATATGAGTATTTTGGCCCCAAGATTCGATTGCAATCAATACCAATTTTTTATTTGAGTTTCAAATTTATGGTAGAATACGTCTATGACTGCAGATTACTTTGGATAAAACGAAATATCAATATATAATATTATAATATTCATAACAAAAGCATGACATCTATAAAAAATCTAATCCCGCCACTGTTGGGTACCTGTGGGTACAATCTTACTAAATCTCCCTAAAGTTGGTATGAATCTTTTCTATTTACTCTTCTCTTTCTCCTCTCATCCATCCCCCAGATCCAACCACCACTTGATATTCCAGTCAGGTCCTCGCTAACGTCTCGCACATCGTTACAGTATTCTGAACCCACAACCCACAAAAGAGAAGGCAAATACATTATTTACTTTTTTTTGTATTGTACAAAATTAATAAAAAAGGGAAATTTGTTAGTATACATACATATACAATGAATAAATCGTTTTTGTTTAGAGTAATTTACATGCATTAAACATGCGATGCAAAATACAACCCATAAATAAAAAAAGTGTTTTTTTTTGTCTGTTCTGTCGTATTTTATTCTCAACATTGTGTTGGTTGGAAGGATTTACCAATTCTAAATAATAATAATAAAGGCAATTTGTATTTGGCGCCGTTTAATGATCCGTGAACATCTCAAGAGCGCCGTGACTTTTCTTGAAAAGCAGTGTTTTCAGCTTACTCCTGAATTATCCTAGCTTTTCTACTACTTTTTTGTGGAATATTTTTTTCAATTTTATTTTTTAATTTTATTGATTGTACCATTCTGTGAAATTATGAGTAAAGAAATGGTCTCTCGCTCTTTTCCGTAAGTTTTCGAATGTATGTATCTACTGTAAAAGGAACATTTTCGTAACACGTCACGAATAAAATATAAAACATTTTGAACTGAGCAATGAGGCATGTCACCCGTTCTGAATGACTTATATTTTTATGAGATAAAGAAGCCGGCATATATATTCATAACATACGTGTAGTTCACTGGCTACCCTAATTGCGGGAAACGCCATGTTATATGTTAATAAAAGTAAATTTTATTTTATTTATTTATTTCAATATACGGCGTTAGCCTTTACCATGTATAAAATATATGAAAGACATAAAATTAAATACAAACTAGACAGGAGTAACTAAGACAAAAAATAATAATATATAATTCAAAACAATATAAACAAATTAATATACAAAATAAAATATAATTCAATTATAACATTTTAATAAAAATTGACCGATAGATAATATACAATTCTATATTCGAAATATTTTCCGTGAAGCGAAAAATTAATCTCCTACTCTTTTCCGTAAGTTTTCGAGAGTCCCGTAAAGGTATATTACATTTTAAATTCAGCGATGATGTTTGCCACCCATTCTAAAACTCTTACTTTTTTGTTGCCACAGATTGGATAACTTGCATGTTAAATACATGCAGTAGCTGGCCTGCTGGCTACCCCAGTTGTGGGATATGGTAACTACTATAAGTAGTTATATATCAAAATGTGGGTTTTCGAGCTCTGCTCAATTTTGAAGATATCGATTGATTTTTTAATGTATATTTATGAAGAAACGATAATTATTGTGAAATGTATTTATTCCAAAATAAAAAATATTTGAGTTTGAATTAAAAGCACCAGTAATCGAACCATAAAACTTTACAAAATTCATTTGATCAATAAGACACTATGAACTAATCTAAATAAAATCGATCGTAAATAGACACAGATGACATTCATTTGAAACCCACGCGTTATATTAAAAAAAAAACACCGCAATGTTTTGTTTTACCATTGTAATCAAAATAATTGCATGTGACAAATGACTCTCAAAATAAACAGTTGAAAATCGATTTATTGTGTTCCAGCTGTAAAAAACTTACGAGCACTTCCTAAACAGCTTTTAGATTCATTACAGTCGATGAAAACTTACCTACATATTATATTAAAATAGAATGTTTGTATATGTGTATATGTTTGATTATTTGATTATAATATTGTTATGAAACCTTGATAACTCGCAATTTATCAGGATCAATAAAAATATAAGAGAATGGACCGGAATACGAAAATGGCAACAAAGTCAACCAGTTAAACATAGATCTACTAAAACCTTAATTAAAAAAAAACGAATATGACGTTTTCTTTTAAAACTGATAAATTTCAAACACAACATAGAACTGCTAGTTTTTTTTTTATTTCTAGATAAAATATACCTCGTATTTATCTATTTATCTTTATTAACTTTCTCTAAGATCAAACTGATGAGGGCCTGAAGCATATAAATAATAATTAATTATTACTGAAACTAATAATTGGTGAAAAGAATAATTTCTCCCAAGGGAGTCGTAACTAAAATACACACACTCTAACATAAAACAACATCTAAGTATCTTGTATGTATATTTTAGTTGACTACAAACGAAATAGATACTTCAAAAGGTTATAAATTTTTATATTTTATCTAGACATAAGTTTAATTTATTAAAACCAGGAAGAAAGGGACCAGGCCGGAGAAGAACCTCGTGGCTTCTCGATTTGAGACAACAGTTCAGAAGTAGCGCCAAATCCCTGTTCAGGGCCGCGGGCAACAAGGATTGCCAACCTTCAGAGAGGAGACGGCACTTAGAAAAGAAGAAGAGATAAGCACTTGTGTGATAAGATTAAAAAAAACACCGACAATAAAGAAACAAAACCTAGAAGAGAACGGATTCATATCCATCTGCTCAAGACGTAAATCAATTCCAGTTTTTCTAACACGTCGCTGAATGAGAGTAATGTATAGAAAGGGTGATAATCACTGGTGGTGTGGAAGCGACAAGAAGTAGAAGGAGACAATTCGCTGTAAGGGAGACAGACGAAATTAGACGTGCTGCTGGTTCAACAATGTTGGATGAAATATGTATCTGTGTAGCTAACTACGGCCAGTAAAAAGGGCTGACGAACAACAGACAATTATTTGGTAGTACTGTAGTACAAAGACAAACAATAAGTCACACAGAATCGACTATCAGCTATTTGAAGACAACCAGCCTGTCACCAACTTCAGAAGCAAAAATTGAAGACTGTACTCTTTCACTAGCGCCTTTAAGACAACCTAAGAACTATTTAATGGTACCAAAGGAAAATTATCCAGAATCACCATCAGATCACAATCCTCAGAAGAAGAATCACACGTCCCAAACTGGAATATCATCCTTATGTTTACGCATGCAATGAAGTTTCTAAAATCTTCACTTTCTTTATAATCTATGGTCAATTTTGACATATATATTTTTTTGAGGTTATGTGCACGTTTACATTATGTTAAAACAAACATTGTTAACTTTGTTATTTAAACAAGCACGCTTGTCCTCTGTTTACAGAACGAATAGTCCTGTTTTATAGTCGGTGCATTCAAGTAGTACCTAGAAATACAATCTAAATAATACATGCTTAAGTTTAACATTATAATATTCAACAAAAGTGAAACTGTCAACCACGTATAATACATGTTGATCGTTTCACTTTACCTTTGTTTGACAATCGCTCGTAACAAAGAATCATTTCTAAAAATATTTTGATCCAATTAAATCTCTCCATTAGACTTTTAAATGACATATACCTACTGTATTTTAGATTTTCATAATTACTTACACAGCTCGACAATTTTTCCAAACAATAAAAAACTTCTTCCATATTATTATGTACGAATTGTCTTTGGTATTTTTTAGTGTAATTTTTTCTATGGCACTTATTTATTTATTTACTTATTAATACAATGGACGGCCATAATAGCCTTTAACAGATACAGAAAACTTAAACAGTGTTGTTGAATATAGAAAATAATGTAAGATATATCTTCGTTTTCATTTGAATTTATATACATTGAAAATTATTGTTATTATTATTGGACAACATTAAAGTGTCATTTACGTGCCAAAGCACCTCAAGGACGTAGTACAATTCATCAATTCTAGGGCATTACATCCACTAATTTTATTCTAAATTTAACAAAAAAAGCAAGTATCTCTCATCTAACCATCCAAAATTTACGTATTTTCATGTCCTTTTAAAAATATTCAATAATTTTATTCAATATTTTATTTATATATTTTTTATACAATATTTTGTTTTGTATTTTTTTTAGTATAAATGTACATATTATGTGATAAGTGAGATTTCTTGGCCTCCAAGACATTGTCAATCAGTTGACAATCTTTTGAAGGTACTGAGATTAAGGGGAGATTTCTTGGCCTCCAAGACATTGTCAATCAGATGACAATCTTTTAAGAATGCTGTTGATGGTGATTGATAGTGTCACTTCAATTTTACTGCACACAAGTAGTGTGTTGATGTTATGTAATATAACAACACGACAGACAGAAACAAACAACGTGACGTAATGTAGAATAATAAAATATTCATATGTCTAACAACAATAATAGTAATATGTATTCTCACCCACTACTATAGTAATGTGTAGCATCATAGCATAATCCACAAGTGGGGTAGCCAGCGGACTGACTGCACGTAACAAACATCCAGTTGGTCCCAAAGTATAAAACATTCAGGAAAGGTGGCAGGCCTCTTCACTGAATAGTAGATGTTAAGTGTTTGTAATATATTGATCCGGGGAGCACCCGTCAAAGAATTGATTTTCCACACTTTTCTTTAAGGTTTTGAGTATCCTTTAAACAGCAAGTTCGAAAAATTATTTTCAAACTGTTCTGGGTATTATATGTTTATGTGTTTAATGCATTATATATGTGTGCATCGTGGTCATAGTACTTATTATACAAGATCCATGTCTTAATTTGGGACTAGCTCGATTTGTCTGTCTTAAATTCTGCGATGAGGTTTGCATCCATCCTGAACGTCATATTTTTTGTTGGCATGGAGAGGACAGCTTGCATTTTTATAACATGCAGCTGATCTGCTGGCTACCATACTTGTGAGCATTAGAAGTTTTTTCACCTACATTTTTTAAATCTACGTAACTACATACTGGATATTAGATGGCAATAAGTAATGTGTCGTGAAAATCATAAAAATACTTTGAAAATTTTGAAATAAATAATTGGAATATGAACCATCAGTTTTAATTCTTAATTATTATATATTCTTATAAATTCTATTGTAGTGTAATTTTAAGCTTCTCATTTTCACGAGGTTTGTTTTGATTTTTGCATTTGATATGGGTGGGGTAAGTTTGTGTTATAACTGTTTACTTGCAACTTTACTTGTTCGTCATACGCTTCGGTAATTTGCGGGACCTTGATTGGTTTGTTTTCTGGAAAAATATGACTGTTAATATTTGTTAATTTGAACTGTTTGTGTCCTTTAAGAGGAATAAAATAAAAAAAAAATAAAAAAATCAGATCTTCTATCAAATTTTATTATAGAGCAGGCCAAACACAACTGAGGTGAACTTCCAAGAAGTGGATATGAAGCCCCTACCGATATGTCTCATAGAGCAACATAACGAAATTACTGTGAAATTGCGGCAAATATATTAAATTTAATTCTATTGCTTTAATACGCACTAATACTATTTTTCTAGTTACCTTTTAGATGGAACTCTCTTTTTTATTCTAGGTGGTCTAAAATACAAGTGAACTTTAACTTCTCCATATTGCCGACAATTATACCAAGTACTCCGTAGGAATGTGACAGAATGATTAATCATAACATTATATCGACGGATGGATTATTATTATTTTTCAATATTTCTACCAACGAACCAGCACAGGGGTCAACAAAAACTGAAAAGCAAATAAAAGTCCGTGACTCTGAATATAATCATGTAAATAAATAAATAACTACACTTGATCCTCAAATAACACGAGTTCTTTTAAACATTTTAGCGTATTTTTTTTCTGTTCAATTAAATTCTGTTGTACCTACTAAAAATAGCAGTGTAAGTTAGTCTACAAAATTGAAGAGCTGGGATTGATATCTAGGCAAATTAATCATAATAAATTTCGTGGAACGATAAGATCTACAATAATTATTGAAAAAAAAAATATCTGCCTATGGAAAAAATACTTGAACACTATAAAAAACTGAAATATTCAACCAGCAGGGCTACTCTTGACACAATCTAAATACGATCTTAATCTAGTCTTGATCTTGATCATACGACGCACGAAGGGACTATGGTCAAAAACACCGCGCTACCGCTACCGCGCGATCTGTATGCGCGTATTTTTGCCCAATAATCACTTCGTGCGTCGTATGATTAAGATTAAGATTGTGTTTAGATTTTGTCAAGAGTAACCCTACACGACAAAGAAAAATTGTGATTGTTTTTTTTTTTCAGTAATTCAAACATCGCATTACAAATTATTTGTAGAATCAACTTCTTGAAGGAAAATTTAAGTTCATACATTCATTCGTATCGTGACGGCATTTCCCTCAAAAGAGATAGCTAGCGTACCAACTACACATAACAATCATGCAAGTTGTCCTCTCCATGCCAATTAGATATGATATTCACGATGGGTGGCATAAATGCATTAATGTCTTAAACGTGATAACTTGCCTTCTAGATGTCTTTAAATCGTAGAAATGATGTCTACCTATTTATCTATACTCTCAAGGCATGTCCACAAGTGGGGTAGTCGCCGGTGGACTAACCGCATATACTAAACATGCGAGTCGTCTTTGTCAATAAAAAACAAGACTTGACTTTCAGAATGGGTGGCAGGTTTCATCGCTTTATTCACGATGTTATATGCCTTATATATGATGTTTTACGAATACTGGCCATTAATAGAATACTCAAAAACTACCAGAAAAGAGTAAGAGATTTATTCTTTGCTGGGAAATGAATAATGTGAATACTTTAAATGAATAATATTCCCAGAGACATCAACGCAGTGAGTCCATTGTATGCATCACAATAATTTCATATCACACACTACCTAAGATATAGTATACATACTTCATATGACATGCGAAGGCTGTTTAGTAATTTAAAAGCTCAACCATGTAACAATCGTACGCTGAGTACTGAATAATAATAATATTGTCATAGTAATGACAAAGGGAAGGAGAATGTACTAAAATTAACAGGTTGTATAACCTGCTTGGTTGTATGGATGATTTTAAGTTCAATTTAGATCTGGAATAAATGAAAAATAACTGTTATGTAACTACTCTTCAAAATCATTTTAAAATGATGAACATTAGTTATAAATATATGTATTCATTCTGTGGTGAATACAAACAGTTTCGTAGAGAAATTCATTCAAATTATATGAAATCAATATACAAACGACACGCTTATCATGAAGGCGCGATCTCTTCCAACTAACCGTACATTCGTGTTGGAAATACTACAAATTTCACTAAGAGACATAAAGAGGACAATGTAGAGGAGATTCTCATATTTCTTTAAGAGGCAGAGAAACAAACTAGTGAGAAAACCAAAGTCCTTGACGACATGTAGGTAGCAGGCCAAAATACTAGATTTTGTGAAATTTATAGTTTTTGGGCTATAGAACGCAAAAATTCTAGATTTTGTACATTTTCTAGTCTTTGGTCTATGCCAGTTTATGGAACTGGGTCATCGATAAAGTGTAGAAAAAAACCAGGACTCTCCAGTTTTATTTGGTAGTGGTGAGATTTTGAAATTTTGTCCCAATAAAACTGTTCCATTTTTCGTCCTGTCACGATAGAACTCTTTCTTTTTTCACCCTGTCATAATAGACCTGTTCATTTTTCACCCTGTCGCAAAAGAACTGTTTATTTTCTCACTCTGTTAGAATAGAACTGTTTTTTTTCACCTTGTCACAACTGTTCTATTTCTCAACCTGTCACAGTAGAACTGTTTCATTTTTCACCCTGTTACAACAAAACTGTTCCTTTTTTCACCCTGTCTATTCCAACTCTAAATACTATCTACAACACATCTATCTACAAACTTCTTCAATGTTTATTCTAAGTTTGTTTGTTCTAATACTTGTAAATGCATACAGCAAACATCGGGACATGCAGCAGTATAATACTGTTGTGTTATTGTTGGTCGTGTGTTGACAATAATGTTTGGACTTAGCATAGACGTGTCAGAGATCAGGAATAAAGATATTATTTCTATTCATATCGCTATCATGATGACAATATGAAGAGCTTTTGATGTCTTGTGAGATAGTAAGGAAGAGATGCTTCAGGGAAGGGAAGTGTATAAGATTATATATTGCACAAATAAATATGTGCGTGAAGCTTGAATAATCAAACTTGTAGGTAGGTACTATTATCGAATTCAACGTATTACTTTGTAACAATCATTTATTCATACTATCGTGTATTTTCCACAAATGGGGTAGCCAGTGGACAAACTGCAAGTAATGAATAGAAAGATTGATTTATTCGTGCTACATAAAAATAAAACTTTCAGAATGGTGGCATACTTCATCGCTGAACTGTGTCATACGTGATTTTTAATGAATATCTTCCTTTAAAAGGACACACAAAAACTAATAGAAAAACTAATAGCAAACCCATTTAATTCCATAATCATTTTACCAGTAGAGTCCTCCGTAAAGAGTATAAATTCCCTCTTTCATGTAATTTTTCGAGTGTCCAATATAAAGGGCAGGTATTCGTGATACCTCACTTATAATTCAGCGATGAAACATTCCACCTATCCTGAAAGTTTTGTTTTTTTATTGGCACGGAGAGCACAATCTGTATGTTAATTACATGCAGTTAGTCGCTGGTAATCACACTTGTGGGATATGCCGTGATGGTATAGAATAAACTGAAATTTATAATACCAAAATTATTGTACAAGGTATTAATAATAGTATTGAAAGTAAATTCACTGTTAAAACAATACTAAGTTAATTGCAGCTGTCTCCAAACCTGAATAATTACGGGCATTTCATACAAGAGCTGACGGGATGAATACAAAATGCGAATAGAATACTTACACTGAAACGTCCAAAACAATAATTCACATTAGTACCTACTCATACATAGAAACACGGACTGTACTTCTACATAGAAACACGGACTGTACTTCTACATAGAAACACGGACAACTATACTATAGATGGACTGATTGTATTGTATTGTTATTTGTGTGATATCTCTGCAAAACTTTACATAAAACCGTTTGCAAGGATGTGATGTGAAGGAATTTAATATTTTGTATAACTACGAGTATACCTACTAAGAGTTTCAGAATAAACAAATCTTTATTGACCAAAATTTAACATAAATAGCCAATAATACACAACGTGATAATGAATATAATTAAAACCAAAAGGCGGACTTGTTGGTTGATGAGTAACGTTTTCCAGACAACACCAAGCCCTAACAGAATAGAATTCGTTTCTTTCTCACTCTCAAATTAAATAATTATGCAAGAACATTTCTTTTACTGGCTTTGGGCATAACGTGAAATGACAAAACTAATCAGACTTATCAACTGGAAAACATAAAAAAAATTGTTTCAATCTGTATACTAAAATTGTAAGTCAAAATGTATACTATCATAGCATCTTCCAAAAGTAAGGTTGCTTGTGAAAAAATGGCTTGTTATGAACATACTGATCATCCTCTTCATGCCATTCAGAAAGAGTGGTACGCCCCATCGATAAATTATCTTAATGAATACCTGTCTTATTTAAAAAAAGTAAGAGTCTTTTCTATTTGTCAGGAACTCCATGGAACTAAAAATGTACGACCAAATTTATATCCTTACAATGTAAACGAATGTGAAATGAATGGTGTATAAAAGCGTGGACCCCCCAAAACTGCGTTGCTTGACCACGTAGAGAAATCGACATAGGTGAATGAGAAATTAAATGAATGTGGATAAAGCGAAGAAAGTATTTAATGACAGATCAACATGCGGAACTCCGTTCTCTCTGCCTACCACACTTATGATACGGCGTGAGGGTAAAGTAGTGAAGAATAATAGAAATTGAAAGTATCAAATGAAAGGAAGGTTTCCCAGTCCATAATTTCCCACTTTCCCAATTTAGCTACTCTGTAGTGTCAGACATCACGTTCTGGCAACTGAGGGAGGACCTAACTACATCTGACAGTACTACTGGCTCTCATTGATGTTAATTCAATTATTTACTCCATCATACTGGGAGCAGACAGCATAGAAACTTGGGAAAAAGTACACACCACGTACACAGGTAGATATCTGGAGTTAATATGCAACAAAGTATCAACGACAATATCGTTTTTTTATCATAATTTATTAGTTCATACCAACACGGTATTCTCCTCAAGTGGGGTAACCAGCGGACCAACTACATGTTGTACATAAACAGTAGGTACTAGAATAATAAAAATAATAGGCAACGATAACAAATAATAGATATTTGTAAAACATCTATTTGATTAAACCATCAACATTTACAATTCAGCGATGGGGCAAACCACCCACTCTTTTTTACTTTTTTCATATAATACGGAGATGATGACTGAAAGAGGCGTTTTTAATTAAACCTAAATATAAAATTAATAAGAATAGGTAGGTACATATGATGTTCAGTCCAATTGCGAAGTTGTTGCAGAACTACATCTTCCAGCCAACCACAATGTTTTTTAATCTTTAGTAAAAGAAAATACTTGTCTCAATTTTTCCATTTGTGCAACTATACTACTTGTGCACCAACACAATAAATAAATTAATACACATTTTTAATTTACACATAATGATTTTGATGATGTTTAAAACATTGTTGTTGTACAACGTAATCCATTTGAAGATAGCGCGTGTATCACGTTTAACAATGACAGTTGAAACAAATTAAATTTCTTCAGTCAATTTGAGTACCTACCTATCCACCTTTCAAAAATTACTTTGAATTATCTTTGTTTCATATTTTTATGATAATATTTTCATTGTGAACATATTTCATTGCAGGTAGGTATCTACAAATATATTCAAATATGTTGTTTTTCATTTTATTTTATTTTTTATTTGTGTTAACGAACTTGGTAACAATGAACTATAATGAAATTATAGTAGGTACCTTTTTTTGTTCTTGAATTTCTTTGATATCTGCATAGTTTGGGGAGTGATGAAGTAGACCTATGTACGCATACCTACTGATTTTTTAATAGACATTATTTTACTAGATATAAATATTAAGTAATCAATTTGTTGAATGCAAGAAATCTTTCTACTTTTTTTATTATTTGATTGTTCCTCAAATTGTATTAAGCATAAATAGTCTTTGTATGGGTTAATCGCGAATAGAATTGAGCAAAAATAGTTCTTTCTGCGATAAAGTGTAATACTATATTTTTTATGTGCTATACGTAAAATTAGAGAGAACCGAAGTCCGGTAGGCCGCAGAACAATCTGGCTAGAACAAAGCAAATCAGCGTATTGAAAGACATGGCTTGGAATGGTCAGAGGTCTTGGAAGCAGCAATGGAAAGAGATAACTGTAGGCAGAACCCAGGCGCGTTGGCCTCCCGACCCAACTAGCTCAAGGGAAGAAGAGAATTATCTCTGTGACATTATTATGTATGTACAAGTTAAACTAAATTATGGTTATGTTTACAATGAACTTTTAGACGACCAGAAGCTGTTTAACTTAATGTGAATACTATATTTACCTCACTATGCAAGCACTTGAAGCAAGGGTAGGTATGTTAGTATGGTTATTCGACAATATTCGTATTGGTTTAGCATTGCTAACCACTTTACAGGATACTATCTCGTGTAAACATCCTTCGTGCATCTTACTACTGTACTACAATATTTAGTTAGATACAACAGCAGGTACTTTACACTAGCTACTAGTAGTAGAAGAATGAAACGATATTTTATTTTTTATGCTAAAAATGTAGCTTTATCTTGCTGCCTAGTTAATAGTGCTACTAAATAATCCATAAGCAATACAACACAGTGTACAAACTTATAATAGAATAATTACTTTTTTTATTGTTTAACTGGATTTGGGAGAGGCGTGTTAAAAATTGTCCAAAATCTAATCGGAAGAACTGAGAAAGGCGTCAAAACGCTTAAGAAATGACTCTAGACTGACTCAAATAATCACTTATGGTATCCATGAACAACGTTCACCAATTCCGCAATTCTCACTGTCACAATACAAGGATCACCAATCCAGAAATATTTTATATTAGCCATAGAAGAAATCGGTCATTTAAGCCAGCCTAGAGCCAATTCGTAAACGTTAGAAGTAGGTACTTAGATCACAATATTAAGTATTTATCATTACGGGACCGAAAAATATGTTATGAATATTATATAATAACGAGAGTACGCCACCTTGTCAATATATAATGGAGTTTATACTTGAAATAAAGTTATCTGTGTTTTTCTGAAATAATATCAAAAATTTATTAAAAACATTATTTAAACTAAAGAAACTAAATAATACTAAACATAAAATAAACAATAATAAAACAATTACCTGAAATAATATCAAAAAAACAACATTTAAAGTCTTTATTTCAGGTCTTTCAAAACTAACACAAAATTACAAACAAAATTACTTTACCAACTGTCAAAACAAAAATTCTAAATTCAAATAAATAAACTAAAGGAAATCACTCCTATGAGTAGGTAGGTGGTTTTCTTTACACCTCCCCTCCAAGAAAAAAAACAATTACAAGTGACGACGTACGTAATTGTTCACTTAATAACAAATACTGGAAAAAGTTTCGTAATGTGGTAGAAATTTGACTCTGTTTTCTTGTGTCCGGTATCAACTTCATAGATTGAGTTTGAAATTTACTTTAAAATTTTGTATGGTCCAATCTTTAATTCATCCATTTTCTTCCTATTTAGTCGATTTCCATTTTCTACGTAAACTTTGTCTCCCACTTCCAATTTATATTCTTCCCTATACAAGTTTGCTTATCTTCAACTAATTTTGTTAACAGGTTTTCCAACATTTCATTTGGTTTATCCACGCTGTTAAATATTATCAATAAATGTTGTTTTATAAAAAAATTATTAAAAACATTATTTAAACTAAAGAAACTAAATAATACTAAACATAAAATAAACAATAATAAAACAATTACCTGAAATAATATCAAAAAAACAACATTTAAAGTCTTTATTTCAGGTCTTTCAAAACTAACACAAAATTACAAACAAAATTACTTTACCAACTGTCAAAACAAAAATTCTAAATTCAAATAAATAAACTAAAGGAAATCACTCCTATGAGTAGGTAGGTAAAAAAAAAATCTTGTAAAGAAAATTCAAACCCAACAATTCGGGTGTTCAGACATTCTTGTCAACATAATATTCGATTACAAATGATATTTTTTATCTCTTGTTACAGATAATAATGTTTAAAGTACATATTATTTACTATTAGTGTGTAACAGGGTGTGTTAAAGTAAAGATATACAAATATTATGACGATATATTATATAGGTAAGCAGGTATGTAGATAGGTATATGTGATACTTGAGTAGGTAGTTGCAAGCACTTACATCAGCCATCTTGGTTGCTTGTTTGACGCATAGACAAATTAATATGTAAACAATCAATACAAGATAAAGATGTTTCCTATGATGCTCATATTCTCAAACATTACCTTTCTAAAGTAATAATAATATTATAATGCATATAACTTACAATATTACGATTAGTTGAGCAAGTTAACACATCTAAAAGAACTTAAGTTCAATTTACATTATAAAAGTAGTGTCGTGAAAGCATATGTATTAATTCACGACATTAATTTCACATTTCAAATTTCAGATAGAACACAATATTAATTAATAAATAATTTTTTACGATTATTTTTATCAATCATAATATTTTGTTCATCCACCATTATGGCGATCACTACAAGTGGGATAGCCAGTTAACCAGCTCTATGTTAATATACCTACCTCTACGTGTCAATGAGAAAATAAGTCATTGAAGATACGTGGTATACCCTCATCACTGAATTAAAGATGGAAAATGTCATAAAGTTTGTGTTTTTCGACATTCTAAAACTTACAGAAATGAGTGGGAGACGTCTTATATTCCAGAGACTCCATTCATTTTTTCACTGTGTCGGTGACTAGGTAGTAGAATTCCATAACGAAATTCAAAAACCAAATGTTTTCTTCTACTTGGTATATGATTTTACTGTCGAAAGAAAAATCTTTCGTCATGTTAGGGCATTGTTAAGCTCTTACATTGTCTATGTCTGATATGGAGGATATTTTTGACGCAGCGCCACGTGCTGTGCGATTGGCACAGTACCTACTGGAGCTCAGTTTGATTGGTTTTTCTGGGTTTCGTCACGATAAACTCGCCACTGCACATCATCACAATTTTTCTTGTGTATATTGCTTTATTTTATTTGTTATATGAATGATGATGTGCAAGAAGAATAAAATAAATAAATAAATAAAATAAATAAATAATAACAAGACGAAAGACGTCTATCTCGGAAGTGAATCATAACGTAGAAGAAAACATTAATTGTTTTTTTTAATTACCATTCATCTTCATTTGTCTATTCATCTTCATCCTTATTCGGGTGCACCGGCAATATTAAAAATAAAAAAATGGTTCAATATTCAACTCTTTTCCCCATAATCGTTAATTAGTACAAGTTTCTTGCATGTAAAAATTTGAGAAGCTTTCAATTCACAGGCTAATTAATACCGTGTGGTACATTGCTGATACTAGATTGTAACGGCAGTATTAGTATTAGTGTATTAGTACTAGTGGCAATATACAATCATCTAGTGGTGTAACATTTCAGGATGTTAATAATAATAATATGAAGTGTGTGTTTCTGAAAGGTTTACACGTTATGTAGGTAGATTTTACACAGAGTAATAATATTATTAGATAGGTATGTATAGATATCATGACTCAGAGGTGGGCAAACAGTCGATCGCGAATAGTTTTAGGGTCGATCGGACGCATACCTACTCAAAAAACGTAATAAAAGTATTTAAAGAACTGTCTTTACTTATCTGTAACACAATTTAAAATAGTCTTCATTAATTAAAAACGAAAGTTGGTCCGTCCGAAGGAATCCCCTGTAGCTATTGTTGTCGTGCTTTTGTTTTTCATTGTCTGTTATATTTTGAGTGTTTTTGTTTCAAGTATGTTTTTTTAATGTTATTGTACTGTAAATGGTGTTTTGATCGTAACTTTGTTAATTGATCAATTATTTTTATAGCCATGAGAATAATGTGGTTATTTCCAATTGACAGCTTCTGAAATGTCAAATATCTTTAACATGAGCGTGCCTTCTATTGATTTCAAGATGATGCAGATTATTTCAAACATAGGTTACCCCCCAAAATCATAACAACAAAGAGCAAATTTTGGTGTCTTTTAACTCAAAAAGGATATGCAAATCTAAAAAAAAATCAAAATTCGCAATCGGTTTATTAACACACATCTGTCTTTGTGTTTATCTTTAGCACATAATAAGTACGCACATTCTTACGATAAATCAGCGAAAAATACAATAAATGCAAATACAATTATTTTTGTGCATGCGAGTCGATGGTCGTCCAATTTTATTTTAATAGATTGCTTATGGTGTATGAGTTCCCACCCCTGTCATAACTTATATAATATAGATCAGAATACAATATATGGATACAACAATATTATACCTACATTAGTGAACTAGTTCTAAACAGTAAATACATACTGTCAAATACAACAGCTATGAAGATTAGAAACTAATCGCTATTATGAATATGCTTCTTGCTTTTTGAGAAGGTAATTGGTAAGAAATATATGTATATCTATCTATACCCTAACGCCGTGTCGCAGGCGGAGTAGGCATAGAGAACAACGGAACCCTATATTGATATTTACATTAATTACTTACACGGACAGGCTCGAGGTTGTCCTGAAGGAGTAGGGGTTTTATCTTTGAAGATTCGCCCAAATCTAGCTCTGGTCTGTATCAAAACCTTCAATTCTTTTACAAAAGTAACGGCGGTACATTCTACCAACTACAAATAAAAAATGTTAACTTATAACGAAATAAAACAGTAAATGTTAACTTATAACGAAATAAAACACACAAAATTGTTGCATTGATAAAATAAATTATGAAAATTTGATTTTCAATTGAGAAAACCGTTGACATTCAATAACTATTTATGAACAAATATAAAAAAAAATCATAAGACAGGTATTGATTATTGCATAAGAAATATATTCCAATAAGATAACATGACATACCTATAGGTTCAAAACTGTTGTACGTGTTAATAAAATGTTCATATTATTAATAAAAAACACATTTTAAAATAGGTTAGAATAACTCAATCCCGTTATAATAACGAATCGTTATTTTAACGATTATGATCTGATAACGGGCATAATGAAAAGGAAAAACCGAATAAAGAAAACATATTTTGAAACTTAGTCAAATAAACATTATATTAGGTACTATATACACATATATTATATACATAGCAATATTAGTAATATTCAACTATGTTAGAACTTGTATGACGCATGTTATGTAGGTAGGTACATTGTAATCTTCACGATCTTCAGAAGTGAGGAAACAGATGTGGTGATAATGGTTATGGTGTAGTAATAAAAAATAATGGTTAACTATTCTAAATGGATCATTACATGGTATGGAGATATAAGATACACACGTGAAGCTGCAGAATTATACATACAATAAAAATATTATTTAACTCTCAAGAGTCCAGAAAGTCTCTTATTTTTTATCAATTTTAAATGCCTTATAAAAAAGCAAGTTTATTCATTTTTTTCTCAAAAGATACTAAAAATTTTCATTGAAGATAAGCTAACTTTACTGTCTTGGATATATTGAATAAATTTTGAATTTATCGACTGTTAATTCGATGGCTACTTCACATTTGAAGAGTCTTAATTGCCTCACAAAGACATTTGAAAAAGTCTTATGTGTATACATAGAACTTATAACAAATATTGAATGAGCTCTTGATTATATCAATCAGACTTTCACATAGCAGAAATTGTACTTATTAATGAGGAAAAAATAATCATAAAATTGAACTATTGTTCCTTTTCATTTGAACTGTTTTTATTTATTTATTTCATCACATAAACGGCAAAGCCTTTGACAATATAAATCAACAGACATCAGTTCAAAAATTACAGATAAAATAAACACAGAATAACACAAAATAAAATAAATATATCAATGATAAATACAAACAGTAATAGGTAAAAACTTATTTCAACAAAAACACTGCAATTTTCTAATATCTGTTGTAACCAACTCAACTACCTGTGTTGCCATTTGCCGTACTGTCCCATTGCTTGGCATGGTTTTGGTGTTGTCATTTCTTTTTTGTTCCCTTTTCGTT
The DNA here is from genome assembly GCA_947579605.1 of Athripsodes cinereus. Taxonomy (NCBI): domain Eukaryota; kingdom Metazoa; phylum Arthropoda; class Insecta; order Trichoptera; family Leptoceridae; genus Athripsodes; species Athripsodes cinereus. The sequence continues at coordinate 23,704,881 of OX388314.1, forward strand.
TCAATTACATAAGTTAAAATTTTCATACAGTATAATTCAAAATTTTTAGTTACTTTGAATTTTATTACCAATATATTTATTAATTACCTATCATTAAAACATCTTGATTGAGGGCAGAAGAGGAGTTGGAAGAAAGCGGCTTTCCTGGCTTCAGATCATTCGGGAGTTGACCGGGATGAGAAGTGTAGAGGAGCTATTTCGTGCTGCCCAGAACAGAAAAGATTTCTCCCAAGTGGTCGTCAACATCGGGAGACTCGACAAGACACGTAAGGAAGATGAAGATTAAAAAATGAATTAATTTAAGACACGCCATTACTTATGCACGCTTACAACGTCAATTAGAATTATTAATATCTGTTCATATCTATATTATAAATGTTTGTTCAGTTTTGTACAATATAATAAATACATATCTTATCATAACTGTGTCAATTCATATATTTTTTTTTACACAAGATGATTAAATACCTCCGAGTACATTAATTTATTAGGAACACGTGGACTACGAAGATATATTTACGAAAATATTCTTATGCAAAAGACGCAATAGAAAAACGATTTGTTATTTAACATCTACTTATGAATCACGAATAATTACTTTTAAATTGAAAAAATAAATAAACAAACTATATAAATGATGACCACATTACACAAGAAATCAAATCACTATATATTTTTTCAATAATTTTAATCACGAAACCGCTATCTTTTTTTGCGTCCATCACAATCATTTAGCACCAATCATTGTTAATAGAAGTAATATGTTTCAGGACTAATAAACCTTTTTGATTAAAAAAAATATTTTCAAAAGCTATATTATATGTGTGTATGTGTATTTCAAGGAAAACAATATGAGAACAATAAAAATGTCGTGAGAATAAATAACACAACAATAATTTCAATTATTGACGCAGATATATTTTTATTTATTTTATTTTATTTGATTTATTTATCTAATTATATAGGAAGCATGTACGCATCGTGTACTCCCAAAAGAATTCGACCAGTCAGCAACAAATGTTTAAATTGATGAACGTTGTTCATTGACACCGAAAGTGATCACTTAAGCCAACCTAGAGCCAATCCGTAAGCGTTGGGACACCTTTCTCACTTCTTCCGATTAGATTTTACACAATGCAAATTGTGTAGACATGGTTCTCCAATCGAGGTTTCTGATTGGTTTTGTCATCTGCACCCAAATCCGGTTAAACAATATAAAAAAAATAGTAAATATTCTAAACAGATATATTTAAAAAAAAAAAAAGAACAAAGAGTTCGAAGTTTGACCACGGTTTGAAGTTTTTTCAATGTTAATAATAATACTACGAGTCTATTAGGTATACCTACTACTTTTGGGAGACGCGAAAAATAGCTGTTAGAAAAAAATATTACAAGGTATCTTAAACATAATGTTGGCAACACGTTCCATCGACACCTACTTGACCAAGATATTAAATGTTGATTTTGCAGGTTTTATCACATCCATACTATTATTGCACATACTTCACGGTCTATTAGAGACGATTGATTATTATTATTTGAATCAATAGATAACCGATACTACAGAATATTATCATATTATTATTGTAAGGATATTTTTAAAACTAGTTTTACGCTCAACATTACATTTGGAATTCCGTGACGTCCCCAGCAAAGATAGATCTGTCAATCTTTTCTGTAAGTTTTTAAGTGTCCTCTGAAAAGAAAATATTCGTAAAACATTACGAATTAAAGATACCATTTATCATCACCATCATACTGCTTCTCTTGAGGACTAGGCAGAAATTTTCTCCTATTTTGCATCAACTTTACGCTTCTTTACCTGTCATACAATTCCTCACTCAAGGATAAAATTTGATTCTATTGTTGGTAAGTTTATGAACGTATTTTCTTTAAATAATTAGTCATTGGTAAAAGAAATACAAATAATTTCGGCTTTAGCAAATTAATTATTAATGAAACAGCTTTTCTTGAAACCATTTTTTTTACAAATTTTACAAAATATCATTATTTTGAAAATCGCTTTTATAATATCTGCTTTAAATAAGATGTCTAATTACAAATTTTTGGTATATGCTCCATGGTTGCAAGTTTTTCTAAACTTGCTTTAGTTTTCCATAACACATGCGGTAAACGTACGCATAAAGTGCTTATTCCTGCATACATACATAATTACATAAATATGAACGAGCTAAAATATTTATTAAATTATCACAATGAATACATTATCAAAATATTACTAAGAATATAATAATATAATATAACCTGACATGGATGATTGGTTGATGGATATTGAACTAGATAAAAAAAAACTTTGTTAATGATATCTTGCCAATGTGAACATTCTTTCAGAGTTTCTATAATATTTGATGACCATTGAATGTTACCCTAGATAATTAGCAAATAAAATAATGCCATATTTCATTTTACAATTAATGCGAGTAGAACTTCATTTTTCAACACATAAAATCCACTATTAGTTTTTTGTTGAAATAGGTTAATCAAAAGATCTCACAATTTTGTGATTATATCCCTTATTGTGTATTATATATAGAATTTAAGTAGATTTTAAATAAAACATTATATAATCCATTAATGTAAGTACGTACTCATATGTAGACTGATAAACTTTGAGGAAGTTGATGGTCCGATAGTACAATTTCAAACTTCTAAACGGAAGGCATGTGGAATGTGATTTACACCCTCTTACCGACTTACTCCGTCCCTACGACTTACACTAATTGCTTATAATTGATCGAAAACATATAGATTGAGAGAGAGAGAGAGAGAGAGAAATATAAATATTCGTTACATCAGTTTTGCCCTTCAGCGGTTCTCTCAAGAAATGAAATAAACGAATTATATACCTTTTTCAGGACATTCGAAAATATACAGAAAAGAGTGGGAGATCTATTCTTCACGAAATCACTGAATATGTGGCTACTTTTGAGAATCTATGAAAAATGTTCGTTAGAGTAGGTAGGCAGTATTATTTACACACATCAAGTATTCCGTCCGGACAATATACACATATATCTGAATACCTTTAATATATTATTATAATACATAGTATCTAGTATCCACTTGATGTCGTTATAGGTGATCCATCCCACCTCATTATTGAGATCAGAATATCTATATGTCGGAGCGAAACCAACCTATGGAAGGCATGAAAGCCTAAGTTTCCAAAACAGGTGACTCGGCGTTTTACCATACCAGACAGTTTTATCAGGTACCTGCGCATGGTGACTAAATTCTTGCACTAGGATGCCATCAGGGACCTAGAAATGGCATTTTCACTACAGAATTACAACAATGTGATTTATGGCCATGTGGCCAGGAAACCACCTGAGTATGTAGGCAATAAAGCTCAATGTATCGAGGTTACCGGCAAAAGACCAAGAGGAAGGCCAAAGCGTAGATGGTGTGAATTAGTGAGACAAGACATGAGGAGCTATGATGTTTCCCATGAGGATGCGTTCGACAGAATCAAGTGGCGTAACCAAACAAGAAAAGCAGACCCCACCACCATGTGGGACTAATAATTGCCCAAGGAGAAGAAGAAGATTTATATAGAACTGCCTCAAGATTTTTTCTAATGCCTAAAACTGGAAAAAATATACAGCTATCTATATCTAATCTTTCTATACCCTCACGCCGTGTTCGAGGTGGGGTAGGCAAAGAGAACGGAATGCCATGTTGATCTATCTTTACACACTTCTCTCGCTTCTTTCACAATCAAATAGTTTCTCATACATCTTTCTTTTTCTCTTATTCAACACGCGACCGTTCTTGAGAATTTGATCCACGTTGTCAAGCCACCTAGTTCTCGGACACCCGCGCTTTCGAACACACAAAATGCCATATAAAACCATTGCTAAGAAGACCTACAATCCTTTTTGACAGAATGGTCATGTTCATAAACTGGTAAAAAAACAACATTGAGAAAACTTTGAACAGACATACTTTAAAAGGACGTTCCGTGACATAGTGTAGTTTTTCTTTGACATCAGAATTATGTTTGTATCGTATAGGTTATTCTTTCAAGATGTTAAGATGACTTGCGTAACTTGCTTCGCTACACCACAGGCTACGTATGTACTACCGCGGTAAAAAAAAAACATGATACAGATTTGAATTAAGATTATGTGCACCAGAGTGGGTTATTTTTAAAAATTTATATACACAGAATCTTTGGCTATTTTAAAAGCACAGAGAGAATATTTTTTGTACAGGTAATTTGTTACTGTCATAGGAGGTGTACTTACCATAACACACAATTATGAATATTTCTCCATAGCATAACCCTCTTATGCTTCCCAGTTTACACTTGCCTAGTTACTGGTAAAAGTTACATACCTGAAAAAATAGTAAGAACAATATTAAAATAGTATTCAAAATGTTCAAGATCTGGGTGTTACATGTACCTGTACCTGTGTTTAGTGTATTGTACGAGTATATATGTGTATCTTCATTAGAGTATCCATAATACAAGATTCATAATATCTTAGTTTGGGACTAACTCCATTTGTGTGTATTATCTATACATGTTAAGTTATACTGAAAGAAAAACTTAATATTAAAGGAATGTAAATAGAATAACATATTTTTGTCACTCATTCTCTCCACACGCCCAAAATAAGCAAATCAAAGCGATTAGATAAGATCATAATGAAATCATCTATAAGTTATGCTTAATCTTAGAAAAGTGTGAATAATCGACACATAAATAATTGCCACAGCATAAAATAACCTTAAATTATGGATACGTGTTTATTAAGAGATTCCTAGAAAATGGCGGCATTATTATTCCAAATTTAAAATCACACAATAGAATAATAATATGTTGGATAAAGTAATTTTGATTTTCTAAGAAGCAATAATTCAATGTAATACATTAATGCTTACATAATTAGTTTTTTTTTTCTTATCTATCTTTTATATAAAAGTAAATTTATTATTATTAACGTTTATACATAATTTATAAATTTGAATTTCAATCTAAGATATTTATTCAAAATAAGAATTATGTAATGCTGTTCAAATAAGGATTTGGGTGTGCAAACGTTAGCACGCGAAAAGTCGTTTGACCAGCCTTAGCCGATCTATAAGAGTCTGGATACTTTTCCTGATTTTCTATTAAATTAGTTTTCATATTCTACCACAGCATCAAAATAAGAAATTTTATAAATTACAAATATTAATTGAATTTTCAGCTCAATATTGAGGGTGTGGAAAAATGTGTAGACCTACCTCTATTAAATATTGTATCAATAGGAATGTGTGTATTTTAAAAATGTGGGATAATTATAATATGAATCTATTTAAGAATGTAGCATTTCAAAAATAGCTACACGTACCTATCTATCTAGTGTCTTTAAAACATAACATTACACGCATAGAAAATTCACACAGACCGAGCTAGTCCCAAACTAAGACGTATAATAATGGCATATTCCACAAGTGGAGTAGTCAGCACTTAAAGGACTGACTGCATTTATTTATTTGATCAATAAACGGCAATTTGCCTTTTACAATAGGTTTAATACATAATATGTATGACAAATCAATAATACAAACAGTCTATAAATATATTGGAAAAATGCACTAATACATTCAAATGAAAAAAACAAGACCAATAACAGAAATTTAATTCAATATTATGAAGAATAGTTGTATCGCACGGGTAACAATAACCATGCATCCATTTTATAAACATAGAAATTTTTCTCTTCTTACTAATAAAAAAATTATACATTTATTAGGGTAGGTGGCAAACTCATTACAGAACTGCAGATGATGTGAAATGTGGAAAGATGTAAGATGTAAAATGGAAAAAGCCGTGGTGCACCCGGTAAAGAATTGGTCTCTCATTCTTGTCCGTAAGTTTTCATGTGTCCTGTAAAAGGCAGGTGTTCAAAAAAATAAAGACATTTTACATCTCAAATTCAGCTATGAGGTTTGCCACCCCCCATCTTGAATGTCTTAAATTTTTGTTGGCACGGAGAAGACGTCTTGCATGTTTATTTCATACAGCTGGTCTGCTGGCTACCCCACTTGTTTAATATACCGTGATGGTGTTTCAACAAAACGACACTAGAAAACATACATACCTGAGGCCTGAGTCAATAACACATTTTCACGTTACGTTTTCGTTCCCTTAACGTTCGAGTATAGACTGTTCTATTCTTTATCAGGGACTCTACGGAACTGAGGCCTGAGTCAATAACACATTTTCACGTTACGTTTTCGTTCCGTTAGCGTTCAAATGCAGACGACGTTGCGCCAAAGTGTCAATTTTCGTAACTATTGTGTATCTTAGCAACGAAATTGACACTTGCTTGCAACTTCGTCTATACTCGAATGTTAACGGAACGAAAACGTAACGTGAAAATGTGTTATTGACTCAGGCCTCGGGTATCTTTGAATTACTCATTAGTGTTTAATTACAAGTATTAGCAGTAATTTTACTAGGTATGTAATCTTTACTATACAATAAATTTAACTATAATGTAAACACGGCTTAAATTCTGATACATATTGTATAAGAGTATATTTTCTAACTCATTAGCACGCGTATAAAACAATGCAAATAAACCTTCCACTACAATAATGTACGTATAAAGGAACAATAAGCTTTTCTAAACAAAACAATTGAGGTAACGGCTAGAATAAGGATACATGGACTCTTTTTCGGAGAATCCAGAAAATATAAATATTCTTGAGTCTAGTCTATACCCATGAAAATTTTCATTGAAATATCTCAATTTTTCACCCTAATTACCCATTTTTACCTAATTTTACCCCATTGTAAGCAATGTACAGTGAAGAATAAAATTAATAAACAATTAATATACCTTTTTTGTTTGAGGGATCGATTTTAATGTTGATAGTTCTTCAGTTTCAAAGTTAATTGCAAAAGTTTTTATTTGTTATAATTTGTAATCTTTATGTATTTTTTTAAATAAACATTACGTTTTTATGATCGACTAACGGGTCTGTAAATAATATTAAAGGACTCACATTTGAAAACTTGAAATTGTTGTATCTCAAAATTGTATCTCTAATTTTTTTATTTATTAATTCTTTACACATTGAATAAAAGAATATTTTCACAAACATATTAGATTTAATAAATCAATATACAGAGAGCGAGTTTAAAACTGAGGGCTGATTCTTTCCAACTAACCCATTTTGGCTTATGGACCCTTATTCTATTTACATTGTAAATTATGTAAAGCCACAATTTACTACATATTGAACTCAACAAAGTAAACTATTGTGATATTGTATTACATTCACATTATTATTATTAAAACTATCACTATTATCTCCTGTATAAAAGGAGGATTGTGGTAGGCATACAAGTCTTTAGTATCAAATTTCACACTTAATTTCAAACGAAATGAGTATTGTTGATGTCTGACGTGAACGGAATATTGTACAATACATTGCATGTAATGAACATCTTATAAACAATGACTATTTAGTATTATACAATTATCTTTTGACGCTTTTCAAGTTTGTCGGGTTCTTGGAAATAGAAGGAAATCCGATTTGCTGTAAAGACGTAATAATAGCTAGGTATAAGGACTAGGGAGTAGGCTACCAGTGAAAATTTCCATGTTTTTTTTTAAACAACATATTTCTGGGTTTTTTTTTGTTATAAACCCAAATACAACCTTATACACCTTTCACGGTAAAATGAAAGCTTGTGTCGTGAAAGGGGAGTTTGCCGGCACCTGGGATCGAACTTGTTCACGAGACCGAGACTTTTACTATGTGTGTGCTTTACATTTAAAATAATTAATTCAGCGTTGGGGTACGAGACCCATCCTCATATCTTTTTTTACGGCACGAATTCGTACGAATCGTAGTAAAACCAAAAACAATTTTGTTTTCATTATATCAATATAATGGAGTTTTACAAAATCAACGTCGACTCAATCAATAGATATATTATATTTGCCTCGTTTTTACATAGTGATATTTGGCATTATTTGTCACATCCTTAATTCTTAATATGTCTAAAGTAATCATTAATTTAGACATTATCAGAAGTATCTAATATCTTCAAAAGGAACTCTCATACAATGAGATGATAATAATAATAATAAGACAATATAAGGTAAAACATTATTCACTAATTAATTATCACGTACCTACTATATCAAGTACTTGTTACTATTAACAGGCAAACAATACATATTATAATGTATATTAAAAGCAGACAATAATGCAATAATAAGGAGTAGTAAATACTTAGTAATTTGTAGAAACTAAAGTATGTACAATAATCTTATTGGAATCGTAATACCGAGAGAAATTCAATGGAATAATATTATGAGTCTTGTATAGGTGTTTCGTTTATTCGTTTATTCGTTTATATCGACTTTTATATCGACTCATCTTAATACAATATTCGGCAACGAGTTAAGGGCAGTATTATATTGAAAATATATAAATATTACTTAGTGGCTCTATGGAAGAATAAGACATTTCAAGTCTTCAATTCATCAACAAGGTTTGCCATCCATTCTAAATGTCTTATTTTTATTGGCACAAAGCACGTTAATTACGTGCAGTTTTAGTCTGTTGTATACATCAATTTTAGGCTTTTTTACAATGCATATCCTGATCTAGCCCCTAATTAAGTTAAAATTTATTTTACTTTAAATAATCCGCAACTAGGTATTTTATATAAAAAATGTATGTAATGCAATGGAGTAATTTAATTAGGTACAGTTATCATTATTATCAATTTAAAGTGATCAATCTGATATTATAATAATTATAAAAATACCTAGATAAGTATAAAGGCTAGGTATTACATTGCGTCGGCCCGGGCGTCCCTCTTTCACAATACACCATTCCTATGACAACGAAATCAGAGCGCAGGGAATGTCGTGGAAAGAGGTGACGCAATTGTCGCATAGACGCCCTGAATGGAGGAGGCTGGTTTCTGTCCTGTGCTCCCGAGAGGAGCGTTGAGGGCGATGATGATGATTACATATATTTTTTAAATTATTTAATTTTAATAAAGTTATGAATCTATAACTAAATTTACAACTTATAATAACCTTTTTACAACTTATAATAACCTAACATGTCACCAAGCGTCATGAAATATTGATTTTTTATTGGAAGTAAAATCAAATTTACCCATTTGCATTATTCGCATTGTAACATTCAAAGCAGAAATTAATTCAGCGAGGGTATGATGTCTAGTTGTGTCTAGTTGTATTGCTTAAAATATATTGAAATGTGTGTGTAGGAGGTTGACTCAATTAAACGAGTACTTCTAATACGAGCTTTATCTACTAAACGATTTCATGTGGGATTATTTATTATGTATATGTGGCACCTGTAATAACATTACACACTATGTGCTGAAAATTATATTAAATAGGTACTTATATATGTATAATAATAATAATGCTAGGAAGTGAATGACAGGCAACCTTTCATTCACATATCTTCATTTCAAGCAATCATACGTGCCTGTCTAACATAATCAAAATGTTAGAAATAACAAAATTAATAACTAGGATATTGTGAGATACTATGTAGGTTTCCAATTAATAGGGGAAAATGATTTGAAATTCATCATACATACATACCATCACGCCGCTTCCCTCGCGGGGTAGGCAGAAAGGATCGAGCGCCACTTCCTTCTATCCTTGCATACATCTTTCGCTTCCATCACTGTCATACAATTCCTCATGCATGCTCTCCTGTTCAATGTGCTCAACACGTGACCGTCCTGTAGGATTTGATTCAAATGATCTCGCCATTTAATCCTCGGACGTCCACGTCTCCGGGCACCATTCCTCTCAGCCAAATATATCTTCTTAGTCATTCTGTCCTCATTCATTCTTTCCACGTGCCCAAACCATCTTAACTTATTTACATTCATCCTTGTAATTACACCAACTTTCATTCCACATTCCTTTCGTATATCACTGTTACGCACACGATCTCTCAGACTATTACCACACATCCTTCTCCACGATCTCATTTCAACTGCATTTATGCCACTTTCATCCTTCTTTAACCATGTCCACGTCTCACTTGCATACATAAGATTTGAAATTCAACTTGGTATTATTTAACTAGGTTGTTATGTAATGAACTTGTAAAAGAAAAACGTCTTCCAGCCAAACATCTTCGAAGTCAACAATGTACTTAACATGTAACTAACAACATAGCACCAGTGTTTTATTTCTGAAATCTCCGTATAAAAATGCACCCAACATAATTTATTATTTCGTAAGAGAAATATTTTCAATTTGTTCGTGTAATTTATGTATGAAAAACATGTAATTTATCATCCGTCTTATACAAAATACCAAACATTGTCTCTGGAGCATACTTATACTATGCATGTTTTTGTAATAATATATGCGCCCTGTGCTGTTCGCTATGTCCACTGAATAATATTCTATCATCTTTTAGAACAAATAGAACCTCCTAACCCCAGCCTCAGCTTCGTACAATATGAATTTATATCGGAAGATATTAGTAATAGAATTGATGTATTAATATTGAACAAAAGTTCTCAATCTGAAGTCGTATATTAAATAAATAAAGAAAAAATTAAAATCTTTCAAATTATGCATACTCGTAATTTCAGTTTAAACCTGGATCAATCTTTTGTAATTTTTTACAAAAAATACTTATTACAGATGCCTATTTGTTTGAAAACTGTTTTTGTTCTTATTTTTGAATTTAATTATTGAAAATCGAAAAGTTATGTAACAATACATAATCTCATTTTTATATTATGTAATATTTATTTTTCATAGAATGGCACAAAGGTTTAATCTGTCAAGATATTCACTAACATTTTATAGTAAAAGTATATAAATATATAAATAACTAACATTTTATAGTAAAAGTATGTAAATATATAAATAAGTACAGATCACAATAAAATGTTAAAAATATTGCTTAAAGAGATCGCATGATAGATATAAATCTGTATGTACAATAAGTTTGAATGAAAAGGGTTAAGTTTCCTCCTGGGACCGTAGACTAAGCGTACTTAGCGATCGACTACTGGCGAACTTTTTGACAATCTACCTACGTGTACCGTATAATTATGCGTTATTGTTGCGCTTATTGTCGAAAATTCGTTTGTAGGCGATCGCCAAGTGCGTGTTTGTCTAGGGGGTCAGATGTTTCTGAGATGAGTGTTGTTGACAGTGAGAAGTTATGCAATATTCTGATTAGTTTTTTTTTTATTAATATGAACAAAAAAACTACTGAATGTAACAATGAATGATGATTCATTGATTATGCATTGATATGCGAAATAGTTTTCGCATCATGAAAATTAAACATCCAGAATGGGTGAACATTGCCTACAAAATTTATCCGAATAATTAAGAAGTGAAGTTTCAATTAAAAGTATCAAATAAATTAATAAAAAACTAATGGCGAGAGGAAAACAGAACAGTTTAACAAACACTGTGAAATATTTTTATCAGCAATAAAATTTGCAAAATGTCCGACGTTGAATGAATTACGCCCTTAAGGGATGAATCCTTTGTGGCTACACGCAATCCCAGCACGTATATATAATGCAATATATACTGAGTATAAACGGTATAATATACAATATATTCAATATACTGTCATATAATATTATTATATCTGATATAGATACCTACATCATTATCAGTAAATTGTATAAGATAGTATTCAATGCATAATGATAACTACATATTTTATTTCATATTATGATAGTTGGAATCCAAGGGACATTATGATACATTGCGTCTCTTAAACGGACGCCGCCTGGCCGAAGGATTCTTTATGAGACATCCACCATACCACACAGGAAATGAGTATGACATAATAATCATTGCTTGAGTGATCACCTTGTGATAGTACCCATTTTTGAAATAGTTTTCATAATATGTTTATTTCACTCTCTAACGCAATTTTCCAAACAATGGCGTCTTTTACGCTTTTGCGCCAATTAAGTCACAATTTCTTAGAATCATATCGTTGTTATATTATGATAAATATTTGTGCACGATCGCATAAATTTTTATGTACCTTAAATGGACACCGTAATTAAAAAAGACACATCAAAATCATTAGTTTCTATACAAGATCTCAGTTTTTAGGCGTTTCGGTATTGTTTTTTGACTAAAAATATGATAAATAACTTGTATAATGAAAGATTTAAGTGTCATGAACTCAAGTCACTCATAACATATGAATAGTCAAAATAAAAAAAAATAAAAAAAAGTGTCATGAAATTTGTGTAGGAATTTATTTTATTGTTTTGCATTTTGAGTCAAATCATGAAAGAACTGTCAAAAATGTTTGAATTACGGTGTCGCCAGTTTCTAAATAATTTCTTTAATTTTTTGGGATTTCTTAATGAAGTATAGATGATATCTTTAAGTATTAATTTTAAAACTGTGTGGTCATTACCTGGATTCAATTATATTACTAAAATAAATGTGAATGCCTTTTTTTCGGCATGGAGTTCATGTTTACCCCATATATTGGAAATGCCGTGATGGTATAGATAGATAAAGAGACTTTTTTTACAATGGAACTATTCCAATCCAACATTAACTCCTTATTTTATTATATAAAAATGTTAATGAAAACATTGTACTTAACTAATTAAATGTCTGTGTATATAATGTTTCATTTTCAAACTATACAAAGTTGGATTAAGAAGAAAACTGAAATCCTAAAGGTGACCTTTATGAAAGATCAAAATACTTTTAAAAGAAAAACACGCATAATAATGAATTTTCTGTAGAGAAATATATAAAAAGAATATAAATTCTATTTACTAACAATGCAGGTACTTAAAAGAACCATAAATGTCTGCAAAGTAGGTACCTAATAATATGTGTATGTCTAAATAAACTTTAACATTTTAGATGCTTTTAGAAAGTTGAACTTAGGACAATCAAAAGTACATAGAAAACGTATATATAACATCTGGTTAGTGTTTGCTCAGAACTAAGTAAGTGTAGTTATCTGTACTTCACGTTAATAAAACTTACTAGCCTTAACACTCAACGTTAGAGAAGAAATTGTCGAAAAGAGATGTCATTGTTTCAATGACGATCTCCTAAGCATTGTTGCGTGCAACAATTCTGTTTATAATAAAAAGAAAACTAATTTTCTCTTATAATCTAAGTATGTTTATAAACCTATAATTTATCAAAAGTGTGAATAACACTGCTTGTGATCAACATGCATGTTGTCCCCTCCGTGCCACATTCTAATAATTATTATTGTTTACATAATTCTTGACAGATTGCAAGACTTTCATGTGCGGTCATACTACATAAAATCACATGACATTTTTTTCATTTTTTTGTATTGAGACAGTAATGAAACACTCAATAACGCCGATGATAGTTCAAGATACTTATTGTATATTTTTGTCGAAATGAATAAAACAAGCGTTTTATTCTACTAACGATTTATTCTCAGTCTTACAAGGACATTGTCAATCTGATAAATGATTGAGAATGTCCTTATAAGACGAAAGACGTCTCTCTCATCGAATAAATCGTTAGTAGAATAAAACGCTTGTTTTATTTATTTCGATATGGAATTCTACTACCTAAACACCGACACAGTGAGTATATTTTTGTGTTACTTGATACATTGATAAAGAAAAAAATTATAAATTCGATGAAAATTAATAACAATTTAGTCGTAAAAAAAAACATTTAAACGTTAACTATATGGACATTATTTGGAGTTAAATATCTACAATTCACAATATTTTGTTACCATGTTAATTTACTTAGAAATAAGTGTCAAATACATACATACATATTATAAATAAACAAACGTACAGATATATAATGTATATTTGAGCATGTCGGATTGATAATAATTTTAAGTATCTTCATATACCTGTGTGCTTTTGGATGGCAAATTCAATAATAATGCTTTTAAGTGCAGCAGGTAACTAACGAACTAACTCTACAACTCAATCCACTATGAGCTTTCTACAGAACTTATCCCAATTGAATTATATAATATACTAACTGTGTTGTTCATACGAATACTCCCTGAGGACTCTCTATGGGATAATTTCTTTCACCTGTTCTACAATTGTTTGGTAACAATAATTGTTCGCTTTGTTTTAAACAAAAGAACTTTCAGTAATATTAATTTCATTGACTTCAGTAAATACAAGAACATTGATATTGGGGCACTTATGTATTTTAATTTAGGTATGACATTTGATAATAAATAATAAAAATAAAATTTATTCACCAACATAATACAAGACAACAAATCAAATATAAATCGTTAAAATGACATTTGAAATACTAAAAAATAACAAAGTTTTGTCCCCAGACAGCATCTTAGAGCTCGTATTAGGGGCCTGAAAATCTTCAATTATATTTTGTCTGCAAATAAGCACATAATTTAAGTCTTGTTAGAATCTTGAAATTAATCAGTCACTATCTCTTCTTTCTAGCATTTTCTTTCTTAACTGCCTCTTGAAATAATTCTGAAATATTTGAACCCATCATAAGAAACATTTGATTCAACTGGCTTTTCAAATTGCAGGAATTAGTCATAATTATAATATCGTGACTGTTCGTTTTAACAATATATTCAAGAATATATTTTACAACTGATCCTTGGAAATATTTGACATCAAGCAAATAAATTGTAAAGTTAATCCACAATATGGTCTCCTTATTACATTATTGTTGTAAGCTTATAAGCTCTTGTCCCATAATTCAAGCACTTGATTTCTTTGAACTACTGTAACACGTATTATTCGGTCTATTTCCGCTGGACATTTCAGAGTTCACATTATAAACATACCTACACATCAGTTGCTACATATACAAAGTGTAGACAGAACAACTGATACACTCTGCAGAAACTTCTGTGGCGGTTCTTATAAAGATATCCAAAAAAACTCCAATTATTCAGAATCAAATACAAATAAACAAACGAGTTTTGCATATAAAATGTATGACAACCTTATGAGCTTCTGATATAGTACAAATTAATTATACGCTTACACTTATAAAAAGGCAAATAATATGTTCTTTTGTTTTGTTTGAGTAAATATATTTTTGTTTGTAGTGTGCTGTAGTGATATTAATAAACAAAAAATATTATATGACGAGTCTCCAAGCTAATAAAACAACGGGCTGGACACACAATAGCCCAAAAACAAATAAAATAATGAAATAGGCTGCATGCACGAATGCATTAGTGTTCAAAAAGATGACAGATTAGGATCCTAAATTGCAGGACAAGAAATGTTCAAGGATATTTCAAACAAAGTGAGTGAATGATATATATAATGAGTTACAATCCACTGGATTGGTCTGCAACGAGTTTTGACTTTCTTCTCCATTCCTCCCTATTCTCAGCCAGTCTTTTCAGCTCTACGTGTGAGCCACAATTCATGTCCTTCTTCAGTTGGTCCATATACGAATCTCTTGGTCGGCCTCTGCCATTTGTCCCCTCGGTCTTACCCTCCGCAATGGTGATGAGTGGTCCTGGGTGCCTGATGTTGTGGCCAATCCAGTTAGCTCGTTGTTGGCTGATTCTCTTAAGAAGTTGTCTTTTTTCGCCTACCCTGGTTAATACTTCTTCGTTTTCGATGTGTTCCGACCAATGGATCTTCAGCATGCGTCTGTAGCACCACATTTCAAAGGCCGCCAACCGTCCGCTTTCCCTCTTGCTGATGGTCCACGTCTCGCAACCATAAAGCAGAATGCTCCATACAAAGGCTTTAGTAAGGTTCTTCCTTACGCTTAAATCAATGTTTGGGGAATCCAATATCTTAGATTTTTTGTTGAAAGCAATCCTTGCCTGGTTTATTCTGCTCACAATTTCCGATTTGGAGCGTCCATCTTGGTTTATTCTGCTGCTGTGAATGATATTGTTCAAGTAATGGAAAAGAAGGTTCTCAATTTTCCTTTTAAAAACCGATAATATTAATGGTAGCATATCTCTCTCTTTTCAGGAAGGTTCGAATAGGACAACTTTTATATTCATTACATGCAGTTATTCTATTGATTACCCTATTTGTGAGAGTTGACGTGATGATATAATAATATCATTCTACTACTACTACACCATCACGATATATCCCACAAGTGAGGTAGCCAGCAAACCAGCTGCATGTAATAAACATGCAAGCCATCGTGTATGCTAACTAAAAATTAAGACATTCAGGATGGGTGGCCTGAATATAATATGTAAAAAGTTAATTTTTTTTCGAAAACCTGGATGCTCAGAAAACTTACGGAAAAGTGTGGGACACTTATTCTTTATCGGGTGCTCCACGACTCATTAATATCTTTCTCATAATTTAACAATATGTTAACAAAGTTTGCGTTATTTTGGACCGTGTGTAAAACCGCCACTGGAATACAAAACATGGACTAATGACCATACGTCATCGTGTCTTGGCGACACATCAGATATTTTATCAGCTAAATCAGCCATCACCAGATCATCTCAAACACTAGATACAACAGTAGGTAGGTACTACTACGAAGAGAAATATCAACACCAGGAAATCACTAGTAGGTACATATAATAACTCGGAATATATTTTTAAACATAATGCTGTAAGTATGATATTATATTATTATGCTCTGTTGAATCCTCGTCAAAATATAGGTCTCCCACTCTCTCCTATTAGATTTATAAGTGTCCTATAAAAGACAGATATTTGTAAAATATCACAAATCAGACATATTTTAACATCTTCGATTCCACGATGAGGTATAGGTACCATTCATCTT
The DNA here is from genome assembly GCA_947579605.1 of Athripsodes cinereus. Classification (NCBI taxonomy): domain Eukaryota; kingdom Metazoa; phylum Arthropoda; class Insecta; order Trichoptera; family Leptoceridae; genus Athripsodes; species Athripsodes cinereus. The sequence goes on from OX388314.1 coordinate 23,721,662, forward strand.
GATTGTATATTTATTTTATTGGCACGGAGATTACAGCTTTCATATTTATAAGATGCAACGAATTTCATTTATGGGAGATGCCATGCTTCTTTAGAAAAGCTGATATTATATCATCATCATCATCGCCCTCACTGCTCCTCTCGGGAGCACAGGGCAGAAACCAGCCTCCTCCATTCAGAGCGTCTCTATGCCAATTGCGTCACCTCTTTCCACGACATTCCTTGCGCTCTGATATCGTTGTCATAGGAACGGTGTATTGTGAAAGAGGGACGCCCGGGCCGACGGAACCCCTGCGGACGGAAGAACAGTGCTCTTTTTGGCCAACTATCATTTTATATACCTACAATAATATATTTATATAAAATTATATACAATAGCAATATATACAGTAACAGTAGGTACCTATAATAAACAAATCAAGTACTTAAGTAATAAAATTAAGCAAAATGAATGACTATTCCAGTACATTTATTCTTCTTGTTCTTCCTCGTAATGTAGATCATCGATCTGTTAGTTCAGAAGTTGATGTCTCTTGTGATGCTGAAGACCAGCTGTCTTTCCATCTTTTTGGTGGTCTTTCTCGGGGACGTGAACCGACTGGTGTTTCCTTAGCAGCTATATGTACGATTCCGTTTTCAGTATATTTATTGATTTTTTTTATATCTATGTGTGTGTGGTGGATGACCGATTTAGAGCAAAGGAAACACCCTTGTCTTCGAGTCACGGGATCCCGGTTTCGATTCTCGGCCAGGGTAAAATGAAAAGGTGCTTTTCGAAAACATAAAAAAACCTTTTTCTGATAATTTAAATGATATGTTTGAGAAATATAACTTGCAACGCGTATTGAGCACAGGAATATCGCAGTTATTAATCAATAAATTCTACAACAAACAACCAAAGCCTTTTCAAAAACACTCTAAGGTTTCTGGTAAAAAAAAACAATCATGTCATCGTCCAGGATAAATTGAAATATTCAGGATAAGGGATAAGACTCATTGCTAAATAAATAATCAATAATAAAGCTTAATTAGCTCAGTTTGAAACTTTGTTACACTGTCCGAGCTTTCTGAAAATCATTATTTTACAAGTAGGTAATAATGGACGTACCTAGCGGGGGAAAAGTAGAAAAGTATGTAAAATTTTGGAAAATCGGCGTCGAAATGCCCCCCCCCCCCAGCCTCTCCCTCTCCCTAGAAGTCATACTTAATATAAGGTGGTTCTGTAATTATTGTACAAAAATAAGGATAGGTATTGTTAAATATCTCAAATTTCTATACCATACTGAAAATCTTGGAAGTAAAGGAGTAAAAATTTTGTGGGTAAACCAAAATGATAAAATGTATAAACTTAGAGAAAAAAGTCCCCATATTTCACAATATTGTAACAGTAAAATAGAAAAAATGCTGAGTAATAAGCTCGTACAAACTAATAAAACACAAAATTTAAATAAATGCTACATGATCCAAACGCCAAAATAAATAATAATACCTATGAATCGTGTCACATTGTTTATATTATAATAAAAACCCGTTGTGCCTCCCAGTGTTCAATATCGGATTAAAGAGGGAACCGACAAATATTGAAATCATGCAGATACAACATTTTAATTTGATTTCAATCAAATTGCAGACAGGAACATGCTTCTTCCATCAACATAATATTGTGATCATTATAATTATGTCTTATAATCAAGAATTATAATATACTAACATTTTATTTTAATTATGTGTCATTACTTGTTTGTTTTAAAATGAAAACTAATCAATTCCTCCTCGTCTTGTACAGACTTTAAAGTCAGACTGTATATATATATGTATTCATTTTGAACATCATAATAATTATGATTAAATGTTTATGCTTAATAAATATTTTTTGATACATAAAATATTTAAGCAAAAATATAAAATAATTGGGCTTTCAAATCGATAGATATCGGGCTCAAACTCTGTGGATAAATAAAATGCAAGTGATCGAGAATTACGTGGCTTGATCAAAATATGGATCGAATTATTAAAGACGATCAAGTATTGAACAAAAGAAATTGACAATTCACTTAGAATGAATTTTATTCAGCATTTTATAAGACATGTATAAGACATGTAAATCAAATCTCCGTCAAGAATATCTAACTAGATAGATATATGGATATGCCATCACGGCATCTCAAACGATTGATTATAAATCTGGAAATTAAGTTCAAATAATGATAAGACGACCGGTGTGGCGCGGAGGCTAATGCACTTGCCTTTGAGTCACTAGGTCCCGAGTTCGATTCCCGGCCAGGGCAAAATGAAGAATGACCTTTTTCAAATTGTCCTGGGTCTGGGTGTTACATATTGTATATGTGTTCAGTGCATTTTATATAAGTATGTGTATCGTCGTGTTAGTACCCATAATACAAGATTCAAATTCAAATTCAAATATTTTTTATTTAAGTAAAATTTACAACTTATTAATATTATATACACACCTTATTACTAAAAAAAACACATTTATTACATATTTGACCATCAAAATTGAGCATATCTTAGTTTGGGACTAGCTCGGTCTGTGTGAATTGTCTGTACATATTATGTTATGTTATGTTAATGAACATGCTGGTGGACCTCTCCGTGGCAGTACAAAAAAATGCATTCAGGATGAGTGGCATTCTTTGAAAAGAAAGTGTTGACTTTCTCATTCGTGATGTTTCACCAGTACTCGCTTCTACAGGATACTCAAAAGCTTACAGAAAAGAGAAGGAGATCTATTCTATTCCGGGATTAAGCACTTAGGTATCATAGAACATTCTTAAATCATGTCCCAATCAAGATTGTATCACAAAAATAAATAAACAAAAATCTATATCCGTCTCGCTATTTTCTAGCTAAGATTGCCCTCGTATCAATTAAACAAGTATATGGTTGTTTTTCTTTTCTATTTCCAAAATATTTTACTAATTCCCATATGTTTATAATAGTTGTGTTAATTGACAAGTTGTTTTTATAAAGAGACGCATATTTCATTCTCAAATTATTATTTTATAAAATCGTAGCAATAAAATTGCCACATAAATTTATTTCCCCGTTTCTTATGTTAGACAGAAATACTACTTGTATGTTTTTTTTTTAATTTTGACAATATTACTATTCAACTCAACTAGTTTTGAAGCACGGCGTTGATCGATGAATAAAATAATTAAGCTAATTTGACAAACTGCACATTTTCTAGAACATAAAACATTATTTGAAAACATCAATCTTACGATCTGGATTCGGTCGATTTTTTTTGAACTTTTGTTGCTCCGATCACTTGCCGATTTATCCACCATGTTTTGCCATTTTTTTTTTTATATCTTCGATTTCAATACTTTTGAAAACTGAGTGGAGACAAACGACTTCCTTTGAGAAAGATTGTGCAAAAATTGATTTAAGTATTCCACGACATTTTTAACGCCCCGATATTGTTGACGAACCCTCTTTTACAAAACTATAGAAATGCAATATTGTGAAAGAGTGTCACAAGGTAATCAGAAACCATGTAGATAAAAAAAAACCAATACAATCTTTTTGTACTTGTATCATTGGACATGCTCAAAAGTGTGACCCAGCTGGGAGCATTGATTCTCTAGTACGCATCACAGAGATATGTGATAAAAATAAACGAACAAATTAATGAGTGAATGTCAAATATTTGTTGAGTTTCTAAATCTTAGTTATGTGAAATAGTTTGTTGTGGCTTAGTAAATCCTTAGTCAAACATAATATGACATCATAGGGCTCAGAGTTAACGAGGTTAATCTAATTCGTGGAATTTTAATACAAAATGTGTCATAACTAAATATTTATTTGTAAGACACCATCTGTTGGCTACCTCAATATATAACAAAGGTGAATGACATGATGAAAAAATATATCTATTTATTAACATAACAATAACAGTTCTCTTGAAAATGTCAATTCATTAACATTGACGAAAGCGCTCGAGGTTAGAATAAATCTTAGTGAAAAGTAAACTGTGTGTTATTTAAAGTATAATATCATATCTATTTATCATTGTTTCAGTTGAAATATTGATGATCCTATCCTATAATTGCTGAAACTCTTTTAAATTACAGTTTTCAAAAGTCTTGTATAGGACATGAAATCATGATGCGTAGAAATGAAGAATGCTTCTCACCCGAATATATTAATAATTTTTTTCGCTGAAAACATGACTTATATTATTTAATATCGATGCCATTTTCATCACGGCGTTTTTCATAGATGAGTTACCCAGCAAACTCATAAAAGTCTTAGTTTTCTATTTATGAAATCACAGTGCATATCCGTGGCGCTACTTACAACATAAAAAGCATTTAAAAACGGAAAATATATCATTAATACAAATTTTTTAATCAATCATTATTTTCAATAAATCATAATTGCTTTTTTTATTAAATTTATTTTCAAGATTCATAAGCTCGCACTTGGAAATTCCTTACTCTGAGATTCAAATACATTTGAATATCGCCGCTACAATTCAAGTCATTCGACAAAAGCTTTAATAAGAAAGGTTCACATTGTTGCTACAGTTATGTTATAACTTCATAATATTAATACAAACATACCTACAACATTATTACAATTACATAGTATACAATACAATAACAATCATACAATTATTAAACACTACGAAACTAGTTCAAAAACAATAGTCATTTAAAGTCATTTACTGAGCACATTATTATTAATATTATGAACATTGTATATTGTATGAAGTACACACAACACTGTATAGGCAGCCGTCTGATTGGAAATAAATCAATTTCTGTAGCAATAAATAGTAGAGACACTTTTAAAGGGAACTTGTGAATTATTTGAAGCAGTGCAATATTAATAAACAGAATCGATCGAATTACAAATAATCAATTCAAAGAAAAGACTAAATTAAGTAAAGACCTTTGTACATCTCAAGTTAATTTTGAAGTTTTTATTCAGAAAAATACATCACGACGTTTTCCTCAAATGGAGTAGCCAGAGAATTAAGAGCACGAAATAAACATACAAGTAGGAGCGTGAGAAATATATTTCTTTGATTTAATTTTTGTTTCATTGCTCAAAATTATTTTATAAAAAATCAAACTGCGTGCAATTGTTCGATTATAATTTGCATTACTCATAAAAATTCACTGTGTTGGTGTTTAGGTAGTAAAATTCCATAACGAAATTAAAAATCAACTTGGATTGACAAGATCCTAACAAGATGAAAGATGTCTCTCTCGACAATAAATCATATTTGTTAAACTCTCATTTTCTGTTAATCTAATTGTTTGTGTCTTTTTTTAAAGTAATCGTACCTTTGTATACATGTATTGTATGTATACAGGGGTTTAATAATATGTAAAAGGCTCTGGCCGTCAGTATATGTAAATATAAATAAATATAGAAGAAAAAACAATTTGTTTTTTTAACTACCCATAAAAATCTATATACCTAATTACGTTGTGAAATAATCAATATCACAATTTATTTATAATTTTTCGGCACAACTGATGAATATATTACAAACTTAAAAAAACGGCGTGAGGTAGGAGAAACTGTATAAGTGTGTGAAGGAAGCGAAAGAAATATTAAAGGAAAGATCGATAGGACGCCGATGTGCATTTCTCCCTGCCTACCTCACTGCGTATAGTATAATTATTATAGTAGGTATAATATTAATACTGAGGGTATAGTATAATTGTATAATAAAATAAGAGAAGTAAAAACACCACAAAGTTAGGAAATAAAACAAAATACAAGCAATTAAAACTAATAACATTTTCTTAATGGCGAGTGAGATTTTGTTCCTTATGGCATTAGGCACAATATAATGAAGTATTTTCCTGGTTGTAAACTAGCCACAAAATCATAATGAAACTTAATTGAAAAACATGAAACTTATCTAAAACTTTATGGTCAAAGCTGCAGTTAATTTTTCTGTAATATGTCAAGAATATTCGTTTCTAACGAAATGTTATTTCGGGATGAATAAGCTTAATTTAAATGTACTCAATTCAAAATAGTATCAAAAATGTTGTTGACACTTTTTCGTATGTCACTTATTTTTTTGTTGGAACAGAGAGGACAACTTGCATGTTCTTCATATATAGTTACTCCACAGTCTAAATGTGGACTATTATGTGATGGTATAGATAGATAGATGAAATAATAGACAAGACAGAAGATGTGATAAAGATAGAAAGAAGAACATAGAAAACCCACATTACAGGAAAACGTTTCATGCATACCCGAACCCCGAATTTTCAATACTCACCAATTAACCATTGTTAAGTTCGTTTTTGTGTAAATTCATTGAAAGTGACAATAATAATATTAATACTAGGCTACAACTCAAAATTGAATACATTGGAACCTCTCATAACGAGTTTATTTCGTTCCAGACTCTTACTAGTTACGTATGCGAAACACTCGTTATGCGAAAAAATTTCTTCTATAGAAATCAATGTAAAATACGATAATGCCTTCCATGCCGAAAAAATAAGTATTCTTGGAGTACTCAATGGTTTTTTTTTATTAAAATTTATTCAAATAAAATTATGTACTTATAAAAGAATGTAACAACTTGTAAAACAATTTAGATTAGGAAAAAAACATACCTAAATAAAAATATGAATTTAAGACAAATAATTATCCATTTTTAACTAGAAAACTAACAGTAAACGTAACCGTTTCGTAGATTTTCTTGACACACCCTTTGAAGCATCCATCTTCTTATTTTATCTTTGTTGTTGAGAATAGTGCATATGGTTAATGTTGACCAATAGTATGTGCGCGTATGTGTGCGCTAGATATGCCACGCTCACACCTTGTTATCGCTTTTCAATGATTTTACGTTTAATTTCAACAGTTTATTTTATTCTCTTCTGGCTGTTTTCTTGTTTTTTTCTCCGCAGACATTTTTGAACGGATTATAATACTTTGCACATAAAAAAATTACTAATAATATCAATACAAATTTCGGAAGAATGGGTGATCACATGCGAAACCAAGGCGCTAACGGGGCGAGAGCTAAACACAGACTGATGTACTGGCTCGGAAGTCCCGGCTTACAAGGTCAAAAGTGAACGTCGTGAAAAAGGGACTTACCTACACTTTCTCTGTAACTCGTTATGCGAAATGTTGCTCGTTATGGGAGCAACTTTTTCACATTATTTTTTGCTCGTTATGCGAATTACTCGTTATGAGAGGTTCCACTGTAGTAAAATCGTGTCTATTTATAAAAACATTTTAAATTCAGCAATATGATTAGCCACCTATCCTCAGTATACTATTTTATTTGCTAACATGGGTAGGATGTTTATTTCATTCGGCTGGTCTACTGGCAACCCTACATATGGAATATGTAATGATAATAAAGAAGTAGTATAATAAATCGATCATAGCTCAAAATCGATCACATCTTTTAAACCAGTGTTTTTGTTACTTTAACAAACAAACCATATGACGCATACGTTCAGTTAACAAAGCATCTACTGTATTTATAAGCAGAACCAATCTCATTACTGATTACCAATTCATAATAAGTATACATAGTGCAACCAAAATTATAATATATCGACACTAAATTATAGGTACATGAGTGTATTTTAAGAAACCAATTAATTTTAGTTATCGCTGTAACGACAAACAAACAATATTATTATTAATAATATGTACACATAACAATAGTTCTTACTTAGTATGCAGATTAGGTAACTTATATTATATAGACAATAGTTTTTGATTTATGCTGACATGAATATTTTTCGTATTTAAAATGCACCTGAATTAAATTTGTGTAATCTAACAGTCAAAATAGATATTTGTAGAATTAAGATTGAGCAAGATCCCAAATCGAGTAAAGTTTTCTTTATCTTTCCACGACATTCCTTGTGCTCTGATGTCGTTGTCATAGGAACGGTGTATTGTGAAAGCGGAACGCCCGGGCCGACGGAACCCTTGCGGTCGAAAATGAGTCAGATTTCAAATTTAAAATGATCAACTTGTCTTATACATCTCTCGATTTACTATTGCAATATAATAAATGTGAAGAATTGTAGATGGGCATTTAAGATAAAATATCAGCAAGAGTGAAAGCGGACGGTTGGCGGCCTTTGAAATATGGTGCTACAGACGCATGCTTAAGATCCATTGGTCGGAACACGTCGAAAACGAAGAAGTATTAACCAGGGTAGGCGAAAAAAGGCAACTCCTTAAGAGAATCAGCCAACAACGAGCTAACTGGATTGGCCACAACATCAGGCACCCAGGACTACTCATCGCCATCGCGGAGGGTACGACCGAGGGAACAAATGGCAGAGGCCGACCAAGAGACGCATATATGGACCAACTGAAGAGGGACATGAACTGTGGCTCATACGTAGGGCTTAAAAGACTGGCTGAGAATAGGGAGGAATGGAGAAGAAAAACCAAACTCGTTGCAGACCAATCCAATGGATTGTAACTAAATATATATAAACATCACTCTATTCTGCAAGTTTTCAACGTTCCTGCAAAAAGCAGGTAAAACCTGACGTATAAAACAATTAACATCCACAATTCAGCGATTAGGCATGCAATCCATCCTAAATGCCTTATTTTTTTAATTATTTTATTCTACACTGTACATTGGTAACAATATTACAAAATAAAACAGTTTCATATAAATATCAGTTATACAATTCAATGTACAGAGGGCGAGTTTGTCGCTAGATGCGATGTCTTCCAACTAACCCGGTTATTAAAATTAATACATAGGTACATATATAGGTACATATTGATGTATATGGGTTTGTATATATACATATACAAACCCATATACATCAACAGTAGGCAATAGTAAAAACAAAACAAAAATAAAACTTAAAAGTAGACAGAAAGAAAAATAGCACGGAATTTTATTAGCACGGAGAGGACAACATACATCTTTATTACTTGCATATTATTACGCTGGCTACTCCACTTGTGGGACATGCCGTGATGGTGTAGTAGTAGTAGAAGTAATAAACATGACATAATAATATTTTAATAATATAATATTTGCGATGTCATCATAGTACCTACATACAATTTTAATTAACAATTACTGTCGTTTCATAATTTGCAAACAACTAATAATTAATGAACATATAAATAATTAAATCAATCTGTTCAATTGTTATTTAATTAAAATTCAATAAACTAAACATAAATGATAATAATTTTGAAAACAAAAGATATTTAATAAATTATTGATTAAGCTATTTAAAATACACAATTTTTTTTTTTTTTTTTTTTAATTTATTTATTATTCCAATAGAGCATACAAAATTAACATAAAAGATTTCATTAAGTATTTTGTTTTAGAAATAATTAAAAATTAATAAACGAAATCTGACAATACTTCATTTGGCCTTTTTTGGGATAAATAAATTATCTATCTATTCCATTTTGTTATCTACTTCAAATTCAGATTAATTCTATAAAGTACTAAGCACATCTTCTACTACTATACCTTCACGGCATATTCCACAAGTGGGGTGGTCAGCAGAACAGCTGCATGTAGGTACAATACATGACAATTTATAATTTATGGAATCTTGTATTATGGGTACTAACGCGACGTAACCTACACATATACAATGCACTAAACACATACTTATATAACGCGACGTAACGTACACTACACATATACAATGCACTAAACACATACTTATATAACGCGACGTAACGTACACTACACATATACAATGCACTAAACACATACTTATATAACGCGACGTAACGTACACTACACATATACAATGCACTAAACACATACTTATATAGTGTAACAAACACCCAGACCCAGAATAATTTCAAAAAGGCCATTTCTCATTTTGCCTTGTCCGGGAATCGAACCCGGGACCTCGTGACTCAAAGGCAAGAGTGTTAACTCTGCGCCACACCAGCCGCCATGAAAGTTAGGGTCCTTTTCATGTCTACAAAAATTAGGATTTTTTTTTGAGGTAGTTATATATCTCATGGAGCATCCGGTAAAGAATTGGTTTCCCACTCTTCTGTGTAAGTTTTCGAGTGTCCTGTAAAAGGCTGGTGTTCGAAAAAATTAATACATTTTACATCTTTAACTCAGCGATGAGGTTTGCCACCCATCCTGAATGTCTTGATTTTATATTGGCATGGAGAGGACAGCTTGCATGTTTATTACATACATCTGGTCAGCTGGCTACCCCAGTTGTGGGATATGCTGTGATGGTATAGTACAGTATATTTCCACAAAATAAATATATTTCTTTAACGTTGAACGATTTATTGAAAACATTTTAAATTTTTAAACGAATTATAATCCTCCAATAAAATTTATCAAGTTTCACCTTTCACATTTCCCGATTGTAACATCAGGATGCATTGCGTGCTTATCTCTTATGTTTATCTCTTTATATTAATACAATTTACAACGTAAAGTCCGATAAGGAAATGGATATAACGATATTGTATGTACACTACGTATGTATATTATGTATGGTTAATAAGTTTTGTTACGGCTACATAATACAATATAATCGTCGTTGCATATTCAAAATGAGGTATGTGCGAACTCTTTTACTTAGGCATACACTTTAAAAACTGTTCATTAGGGCATTAAAATTGTTGTTAGGACTTTTTATTGGCATGTGATATTATTCTTTAAGTATTGAGTTTCAATAATTAGGTCATATTTGATACTAAGAATTACTTCATTAAATGGTAATGATGTCATTATAAGCAGTTTATTTTAGAAATGTCATACATTTATAATTTCACATACCCCTTTTTGAATATGCCCTCACTCTCATCGCCCTCAACGCACAGGGCAGAAACTAGCCTCCCCCTTTCAGAGCGTCTCTGCGCCAATTCCGTCACCTCTTTCCACGACATTCCTTGCGCTCTGATATCCTTGTCATAGGAACGGTGTATTGTGAAAAAGGGACACCCGAGCCGACGGAACCCTTGCGGATGGAAGAACAGCGCTCTTTTTGGCCAACTATCATTGGGCATTCCCAGAACATGTCCCAGCCAGGACCATCGTCTCTCCTGTATTACGGAGATTACAAATCTCTGCCGGGTGCGCCGGCGCACAGCATCATTTGTGAGATGTTCATGCCATTTCACATCCAAAATCCTAATTATTTCTGATATTATTTCTGATATAGATCGATACTAATTGAATAATTTCTTTAGTGCAAAGATAATTTCCCGTTTTGAATATGCAACGACGTATATTATTTTACATCTGTATGTGTTATATGAAATACTTTTGTGAGGAACATATTACACACCCGTGTGTGTGTGTGTGTGTGTGTACTTGTAATAAAACGCCGTCTGCACACTTTTATAATTCACTGTGAATTACCTGATTATAAAATTACAGGTGTCGCCAACATTTTGTGATTGAATTTTTCAATTATTTTATGGATAGTAACAACTGTTCGTCAAAAATAATGTACAAAAAAGGTAATTAATATACAATTTAACTATTTGACAGATAGATACAAAAAATGATTTAATTTTATAGCGAATTGAGAAGTTTCCGTTTTTGTGCAAAAAAGTACCCTCTTATACCTACCCATAGGTCCCTAAAACACCTTAGTGAAAAATGCATACATGTAAACAAATTTAAGCCACACCGAAGGTATCATACTAGGAAGTTTAAAGGGCTGGCCGACCAAAATACCCTCGAATATAGATATAAATGTGCAATATTTTTATATAAATTTATATAAAACATAACACACATAATAATAATAATAATAATAATAATAACACTTTATTGATCAAAAAATCATGAGAAATTGGCGAGCTCATTGCCTTTACCGAGGACTCCTCGTTAAAAACCTATCATTTTTATCAATTACAAAGACGTGATTATAAATGCGGAGCTCAAATTGTTAAATTTGAATTCACATAAGTAGGTTAATTCAATATTTTAGGATTCTAAATACGCCCAATTGTTACCGACACCTGACGTCAATGCAATGATTCATATCACTGCCCGGGGTAGGCAATTAGGTTTATTAACTACATATAAGTATCAAAATCTGTTCATGATACGATTGTCTCACTATAATCTGAGTATTCTTATCGATAAGAGATGCATAGTCTCAATACATACAAATATTACGCAAGTCATATGTAGAAAATTAGCCATAAGTATAATATGACTATATTGTATTATTTATAGCTCCTTCATTACCTATTATCAAGAATACAATCTGATGTAATAAATTTTAAATGGATCAAAATTTCGCTCACCCCAAGGGAACCGGAAAAACATGGGTTCCTCTCTCATAAATTTGTATTTTAAAATTAGGATCATCGACATTGCTACACCTAGAGAAAAATCATTCGTTTATAGTGTTTATACCATCACGGCCCTTCCCTTATGTGAGGTAGCCAGCGGACCAACCACATTCATTTATACCATCAGGGAATCCACTCAAGTGAAGTAACCAGCGGACAACGCGTGTAATGAAAGAAGTTAAGACATTCAAGATGCATGGCATAGCGGACCAACTCCATGTAGAGAAAATTCTTCAAAATTAAGTTTAGCGAATTTTAAAACCTACCTTATTTTCACACTGATTCGGGGCACTTGAAGAAAGAAAAAAAATTACTCTTTTGAATATTCTGTAAGAGGGAATTATTTTATTTATTCATTTATTTATTTAGGCACATTCCGGCTTTCGCCTTTTACATGTTGACAACACAAAAATAAATAAAACATAATGTACCCATGTAAAAAATATATGTTATGTCTAGCTAATAGGATAAAGAAAATTTTACTATCCCAAAACACGTTCAATGTATGCAACTTTTCATAGAGTTACAAGACCTCTCTTTCGTGTCTGGTTAATAGATCTATAGCGGATATAAAAACATAAATATCTACATACAAATAAATTCAAACGTTTACAAGATTAACACAATGTTGTATCAAACTCTTTCAACAAATACATACATAATACAGTGGCGTGTCTTCTATACAAGCCAAAAAGCTGGGCCTTACCCGAGGTTACCACGTTAAGTATCATTCACATTGCTTCACTTTGGATGATCATCCAGAGTGTCAGGGTCAAACCTGTTTATCGAAAGTGAACACGTCTGTTCACACTTGTTCATCCTATGCTTTCACTGCCAAGTCAACACTCACGGTCGTGTTGTCTGTAGTTTGACGTAATTCGTAAAAACATCTATTAAAAATTAAAACAAATTAATAAAAATCTCGACAGCATGAAAATAAGAGCAATAATAGAAAAAACTTGTCTATGGTCATTTCAGTGAAAGGATCTTTCATCAAAATTATGTCCGGTAGTAATCGCTTTCATCCATCATCGCTAGTGATCACTATTGACGAAACGTCTGTTTACACCTTTTCATTTTGAAGGATCATCCAGAGTGATCACTGAAAGTGAACAAATGTGAACGTCCCTTTAGCTAGAGGTTGATGCCATAAAGCGTGAATAAGGAAATAAATGATCCCGGCATTATGTGATATTCCATAGATCACAGCGTGTTATATGGACCGGTCCTCTTCCGATAACACGAGTTGAATGTCATGAGGCATTGTCAGTTTTTGGATGAGTACACGTAGTACCTAATATAGAGTCAAATTTTATAAAATTATGTGCAATTTTACTTTTATAATAGAGCTTTAAATAAAATAGAACAATTGCTTTCACTTTACATACTTTATTTATTTTTCATGTATTGTAAACGGCATTTGCCTTTTACACAGTCTTCAAACATTTAAAAATGTGTACATTAGGTACAGTTTAAAACAAAGCAAATCACACCAATAAACAAAGTATAATCAATAAAAGATCAACACAAATACAATTCAATATTTTAGGAATCATTCGATTATAATATATCATATCTACCTATCTTTATATACCTACCCATGTTTTTTATATATGTTTGTAATATTGATTTATTAATATTGTGTTTGGTACCTATGTTTTGTTTTGTTATGATATTGTACCTAGATATGTAAAAAAAAATATTGTGTAAAAGGCTAATTAGCCGTAAATAAATAAATAAATAAATATCATTCGATTATATTGAGTAAAAAGATTATTTATGTATATCTATAATTATGTATGGAGGGTGAGTCTGCACGGTAAGAAAACCTCAAGAGACGCCACTGACATAATAATATTGGATTGATCATTATCGGTATCAATCGGTCCTACTTTCTATATCCATACTATAAATGCTGTATTTACTTTGAACAAGAGACAAAGACCCAACACAGGAACCGAACCTAGTAATTACATGTTGTGTAACACTAACAACAGCCAGAGACAATCTATACTACTTCGCTACGGTATTTGATACAATACAACGACATACTTTGTACTTATTCCCGGTCTTGTAAGTATTAGAAGTAACAACATTTAATAATAAATAATATCGTGACTTGTAAATCAAAATCAAAAAACGTTGCCGGAAATATTGTCACAACTACTAAGATTGCGACAAGAAAACGATAGCGTGCTTATGGACTTAAGTTTTGCTCAATGTGCAAGAGATATAGTAAAATTTAAAATTAAATTATGTTTTTTTTTGTCGAAATTCCTGTCTGAGAAATATTAGAGTTAGAGAATAGACCAGAATTTAGAGAGTGGAGAAGCTGTTTCAATTAGCACTGGACAAGGAGTCATACACTGGATATGAAACTTAAGAAGAAGGATAACAAACTTAGATACATTTTCATATGACTTTAAAGTAAATGATATGCTGTTGTTGATTTTGATCAATCTCATAGTAAAAAATTGCCCTAAATGAAAAAATATTCAATCTGGTTTCACCTTTCTCGTGAACTCACTTAAAAACAGAAATGATAATAACAAAACAGTAACAAAAAGCATAAATAAAGTTACAGTTTTCTCTAGAAATTTTTTGAAAACAGTTATGTAATTGCGTTACCAAAAAATTCAAACTACGAGTATCTACAACTTTCTCGTGAACTCATTTGAAAACAGAAATAATGTTTTGTAACAAAAAGCTTAGATCTAGTTACAATTTCCTCGTGAAGTCATTTGAAAAAAGTTATGAAATTCTGTTATAAAAAGTTTAGATACGGCTACAATTTTCCCATGAACTCACTTAAAAACAGTTAT